>CM060910.1:51980937-53221250 GCA_030737875.1 Allium sativum
TCGCCAAGTCTCCTATGTGCCAAACTCCAGTTCGGGTCGGTTTTCTTTCCCAGTTCACATATCCGATCCGAGCCTCATCCGATCCGAACCGGTTAGGAACCTGCACATTTCTGCAACTTTCCAGCGAGCTTTCTACGCCATTCGACGACGTTTTCAACCAATTTAACTATTCTAATCAATCATAAAACATACCATAGAGTCATAGCAATATGTAATAGCAACCACAAACAGCAAACAACAATTCAAATGAATCAAAATGGATCAAAAGTGACTAAAACTTCATATTTTCCCATAGCATGTTTAAGTAGAACTAATCATAGGGTTAACAAAACTTAATCAAATCGAACCAAATTTCTAACAGAAGCATAAAATATTATTTAAGAATTTCTAAACATTTTTCCAGAATTTATTAGTGTATAAATTCGCTAATCTTCACTAATTACCCTTAATTACCGTAATTAGTGCAAAAACTATGCAAATCACTCACCTTTGCCACAATTAAAATCCCAAAACTGAAATATTCTCTTATTTGGCACTATTCCCAATCTTACACAGCAGCTCTACCTCGGTTCTCATGCTAATACTCCTTGATTTGATGTTTGCTAAGGCTAATCTTCAATTAGAAAGTGATTAAGAGGTGTTTTGAAGAGATTTAGAGAGTGGAGGCCATGGCTAGATCAAGAGGAATGAAAGTGGCGGCTGGAAAATGTCTATAGAAATGTTTTCTAACCCTAACCAGCCCTCCTATACCTCTAAACCCGAAATCCCCCCTGGGCCTAGCTGCTAATCACCCGGTTAAGCCCAATTAAGCTGTTTTTCACCATCTGAAACTTGTTTCAGCCATATCTCCCAAACGGTGAGTCCGTTTGGCTAATGTGACCACTCTACGGAAAGAGAAACCATCATCCGGAGCCAATGGAAGTGGTTTCAGGTCAAAATTCCTTTCCAGTCAAAAGTTATGGCCAAAATAGTACCAACTAGGGGTAAAATGGTCATTTAAAAATCGGGAAAAATCATGGGTATGGGAAATGACCCTAATAGTTGTCTCCCAAAGTTACATGACCATACGACTTCGTATGTGAATGAAATAAATATTCTACGATCCTATGACGGGTAGAATGCGGGTCGTTACATTCTCCCCCCCTTAAGAAATTTCGTCCCCGAAATTCCTTAACCCAAAACATACAAAGGATCCCGCATGCTTAACAACCACATACATCCATCAAACATGCAAAACAAGCAAAACAAACCTATCCTAGCATGCGGAAAACTAAATCGAAGTCAAAATCTTACCAGGCAAAGAGTTCTGGGTGCGTCTTCCTAATGTTCTCCTCTGTCTCCCAAGTACAATCATTCTTGTCCTCGCTCCACTGAACTTTGACTAGCTTCACCGCCTTTCTTCGAAGTTGCTTCATGTCGTGCTCGACAATACGGGCCGGCTTGCGGTTCCCAACCGCCTCGGGTTCTACTTTGAAGTCCTCTAACTGATCAGGTGAAATAGTCATATCTGAGTCGTGAACGAACTTCCTTAGTTGGGAAACATGAAATACGTCGTGAACTCCCGCCATCTTCTCCGGTAAGTCAATTCTGTATGCCAAATTCCCGACTAGTTCGAGAACAGGGAATAGGCCAACGAATCTTGGTGCCAACTTGCCTCTCCTGCCAAATCGTATTACGCTCTTCAACGGAGAAATCTTGACAAACACCAAGTCGCCAACGGAGAATTTTAGATCTCTTCTCCTCATATCAGCATAATTTTCTGCCTATCTTGGGCAGCCTTCATTCGTTGTTGAATGATCTTAATCTTATCTGAAGTTTCCCTCACCACATCTGGTCCAAGCATAAACTTCTCGCCAGTTTCTATCCAACATGATGGTGAGTTGCACGGTCTTCCGTATAAAGCTTCAAACGGAGCCATACCGATACTGGATTGGTAGCTATTATTATATGCAAACTCTACTAGATGCAAATGGTCATCCCATGATCCACCAAAATCCAATATACACGCTCTCAAGAGATCTTCCAAAATACGGTTCACCCTCTCCGTCTGACCGTCGGTTTGAGGATGATATGCGGTACTGAGATGTAACTCTGACCCTAGAGCCTCTTGTAAGCTCTTCCAAAACCCACTAGTGAACAACGGGTCTCGGTCACTCACAATGCTTTTAGGTATTCCATGAAATCTCACTACCCACTTCATATATAATTCTGCTAACTTAGCTGCCGTTCTGGTCGATTTGACTGGTATGAATCTTGCACTCTTAGTCAACCGATCCACAATTACCCATATGCTATCATGTCCTGATCTAGTCCTTGGTAAACCATCAATGAAATCCATCGAGACTTGCTCCCATTTCCATTCGGGAATTTCTAATGGCTGCAACAACCCACTAGGCTTCTTTTGTTCGGCTTTAACTAGTTGGCAATTCATGCATTTGGATATAAACTTCCCAACGTCCCTTTTCATCCCTTCCCAGTAGTAAGTCTGTCTCATGTCTCGATACATCTTATTACCACCGGGATGTATAGTCAGTTTTGAGTGATGACATTCTCTAAGCACTTCATCCCTCAACCCATTGACATTGGGTACAACAAGCTTTCCATTCTTTCTAAGCCGTCCATCTCGATCAAGCCCATACTTGTTCACCTCCTCATCGACACACATCTCTAACTTGGAGATGATTTCCAATAGGTTAGGATCGTCCCTCTGACTAGAGCCGATCCGCTCAATCAAAGTGGGTCTGATCGTCAAACTTGCTAACATTTCTGGATCCAATTCGCACTTTGGTATGAAATCAAACCCCGCGATATACTCCAGTTGCTTCCATTCAAGGAACATAGCCCCTAAGCTGGCATGTCTTCTACTCAATGCATCGGCCACCGCATTGCCCTTTCCCGGTGTGTATGCGATGTCAAAATCATAGGAAGCTAAGAACTCTAACCATCTCTGCTGACGGAGATTCAGATCTTTCTGAGAGAAGAGATACTTTAACGACTTATGATCTGTAAACAGCTCAAATCTTTCTCCCAAGAGATAGTGTCTCCACATCTTTAAAGCGAACACGATCGCTGCCAATTCTAAATCATGGGTAGGGTATCTTCTCTCGTGCGGTTTCAATTACCGACTTGTGTAAGCTATAACCCTACCGCCTTGCATCAATACAGCACCCAGTCCAGTACCACAGGCGTCCGTGTATACCGTCATCTCTTCATCCCCCTTAGGAATGACTAACACTGGTGCGCTTGTCAACTTGTCCTTTAGACTTTTGAATGCATTCTCGCACCTTTCATCCCAGACAAAAGCTTGATTCTTCTTTGTCAACTGAGTCAACGGTGCTGCTATCTTGGAGAAGCCTTGGATAAACTTATGATAATATCCCGCTAATCCCAAGAAACTTCTTACATCTGTTTCGTTCTTGGGCGTAGGCCAATCCTGTACCGTAGCCACCTTTGCCGGGTCCACGGCAATACCATTCTCTGATACAACATGGCCCAAGAACCTCACTTCCCTCTTCCAGAAGTGACACTTAGAAAACTTTGCTTTCAATTGGTGTTTTCTCAACACCTCCATCACTACTCTTAAATGTTCCTTGTGTTCTTCCTCTGTCCTCGAATAGACCAAAATATCATCAACGAACACAAGGACAAACTTATTCAACTGATCTCTGAATACCCTATTCATAAGATCCACAAAATATGCTGGGGCATTGGTCAGCCCGAATGGCATGACCAACCACTCATAAAATCCAGACGGCGTCCGAAATGCCGTTTTAGCTATACTTTCAGCTTCCACTCTAAGCTGATGAAAACCTGTCGCGAGATCCAACTGAGAAAATACTCTCGCGCCACTCAACTGATCGAACAAATCATCTATCCACGGTAGAGGATACTTGTTCTTCCTCGTCACTTTATTCAACTCGCGGTAGTCTACACACAAACGAAGGGAACCATCCGCCTTGGTAGTAAACACAACTGGTGCTCCCTATTCAGAAACACTCCTTCTGATAAATCCCTTCTTCAAAAGATCGCTGACTTGCACCTCGAGCTCTCGCTGCTCTCTTGGTGCCATACGACGAAGTGGCATCACTATAGGACTGGCATCCTTTACCAAATCAATACGAAACTCAATCTCTCGGTGTGGTGGAAGTCCGGTCACTTCTTCGTAAACATCCGGATACTGGCCAACCACGGGCAAACCTGACAACTCACTATGCAGAATGTCGAGGGAGTTTAGAAAACTAGCCAATACCCCCTTACTTGGTAGACCACCAAACACTATCCTCCGCCCATCATCCGCTCTAGCTGTCACCAACAAGCCCTCACAGTCTACCACCACCCCGTATCTTTGGAGCTAATCTACTCCCAAAATAATGCCAAACCCAGTAAAGCCCGAAACAAAGCAATCACAAACAAACATGCATCCATGACTCGATAAGACCACATTACGACAAATCATGCTAAGGCTAGTCGAACCACCAACCGGGTTCGTCACTACTAAAGGTCTATCGACAATCTCGGGCTCCAATCCCAACCTATCTACCAGGTCACTAGATATGAAAGAACTGGAAGCTCCGGTATCAAACAAAACTCTAACAGGAACATCATAAACAGAAAGCATACCTTGAATGACGACATTCTTTCCCTTCTCCGCCGCTGTTGGGGCATTCGACGAAGAAGGAATAGCATTAAGAGCGTAGGCTTTCACCATTTGCTTTTCCTTAGGGGGATGTGGACACTTGTCCTTGTGATGTCCCATTTGGCCACAGTTGAAGCACTTCCTATCCGCTGGCTTGGCCCGACAATTACTAGCATAATGGCCCTTCTTACCACAGCTGAAGCACTCAACATCTTGCTTATTCTTTTTCTTCTGGCCATCCTTAGCTTGGTTCTGCTTTCTCTTATTCTGGGAACCACCCTTGCCTCCACCACTTGCTTGTGGCTTTGGCTCATCTGCAGATGCAACCTCAGTCTTCGACTTAGGGTAGAGACTTTCTGATCTTAATGCTTTCCCCACAATCGACTCAAACGTCTCATCGATGTGGTTAATAAGCTTTTCCCCTAAGTACTGATCCAAACCAGTTATGAATTTCTCATTCTTCTTCTCGGCAGTATCAATAAGAGATAACCCATACTTCGACAAAGTGTCGAATTCAGCAATGTACTCCGAGACAGCTCTGCCATTCTGCTTGAGCTCCAAGAATTTCTTAAACAACACTGACTTCTGAGCAGCTGGAATGAACTTCTCGCTAAAGCGAGCCTTAAACTGCTCCCAAGTAATCTGATCTTTGGGAGTAGCTGCCTTTATAGCATTCCACCAATTCATTACCCGCCCTTGCAGCTGACGGGACGCTAGCTTTCTCTTCATCGCATCCTCGATACCCAAATCCTCGAAGATACGTTCGCAACTATCCAACCAATCCTGAACATCCGTGGCCGACTCCGTTCCGTGGAACGGCTTCCCACCAAGGCTAGTATAATCTTTATTCAGCTTGGCGAAGTCGACTCTTGGCGCCTGCACTATTGGACCACCACCATTTCCACCATTGGGAGCTTCCCTCTGTACATCTCTAAGCATCTCTCTCATGAGGTCAGTAAACATCGTCCTCATGTCAGCAGCATTCCCATTATTGGCTCCCCTACCAGCACCTCTAGTATATCGGCTCATCGTCAATCTGAAAAAGGAAACGATTAACGATTCCATAGTGGTGCTAGTGCAGTACGACTTCGTCCTTATACTAGTAATAGTATATATATAGCTTTTGAAAACCAAAGTAATCACAAATACGCTCTCTCCTATACGTATATTATCTCTCCTTGATAACTTACCTAGGTTAACTACGCAACCTAGAGCTCTGATACCAAGTGTAACGGCCCGCCCCGCACCAACCGACATTTACTCCAAAAGTGCGCTGTACACATGCCCGACTAGCACGGGACGGTCGTCAGAAGGAAAGAAAGAAGAGAATGAACTAATCAAGGAACCTGTAGAATGTCTCACAGCGCATGGAACAAAATATAATAATAACATACTTGACATAAAACAGGTGAGACAGTGCATAAGCTGATAACTAAAATCAACATCAATCATCAGAGCAGCGGAAATTCAAATACAGCTTATTACAATTTTCCAAATTTACTGTCTCTAAACAAAAGAAAGCTAAAGTAGAAGATGCACCACCAATGCCCAAGCAGTGACCTTCAACAATACAGGGAGAATATTATATGTATATTACGTGGAAGCCTCCTGCTCGTCTCCGGATCATCTACCCATACATCACCAGCTAACATGTCTCTAGTCTGCTCGTGTGAGCACCCAGAGTAATAAGAGGAGACATAAAACTCTGGGTCAGACATAAAGCTTGGTATGAGCGATAAGCATCTAAACAGAATAATGACAGGTATACTAAACCATACCTGAACCTGGACCTGCAACCAAAGAGTTAGTACCACATACCGTACAGTACTCCAAGGTGCCATAATGAATAGTGTAAAGAATACGGGGGTGGGGTGTGCATGTCGTAATGATAGCAAACAAATCATCCATAGCAACCATCCTCACATCTCTCACTCAGTGCGTAAAGCATACGATATCTACCACTTTGGAACACTAGACAAATTGAGGCAACGACGAATCCCGACTTGTAGAAACCCTGCTGTGACCAAGCTAAACACATGGAGTCATGACCAAACATTTCAATGACCTACCACATTGGTCGTAGCCCTTGGTCCTACCAATGCCTTAATGGCCCTGAATCCGCCTTCGTACCTCCTACCATAATGGTCCAAAGCTATAGACATCGATAACTCCTTAGCACGCGTCCCGCAGCAAAGCCCAACCATGAAGCGAACTCGTTGATTCCCATCTGAATCCTGAGCTCTAACTTCTCATTTGGACTTCCTTTGCATCTCAGGTTTGGTCGAATTGGAGTGGGTCTTCAGAAGAGTTGTCGCGCATTAACAGTCCTAGAATTCGGTTCGGTTCGGTAGTCATCACCTTCATCGGTTCGGGTCGGTAGTCATCACCTTCATCGGTTCGGGTCGGATACTCCACTTCGGGTCGGGTCGGTGTCCTCCTCCAGGTCGGGTCGGGTCACTGTCTTCCTTCCAGTTTTCTCCGATCAGCTCCCTCGTTTTCCATCTACTCTGATCCGATCCGCTCCCGTTCTTCATCTGCCCTGATCCGATCCGCTCCCTTTGCCTTGCTCCAGTCGTAGCCTTCCATTCTTGAGCCGATCCGATCTGGTCTCCATTATTCTTCCGATCCGATCCCTTTTGTCCACTCCAACTCTAAGTAAACGGCCTTCCTTCTCGCCAAGTCTCCTATGTGCCAAACTCCAGTTCGGGTCGGTTTTCTTTCCCAGTTCACATATCCGATCCGAGCCTCATCCGATCCGAACCGGTTAGGAACCTGCACATTTCTGCAACTTTCCAGCGAGCTTTCTACGCCATTCGACGACGTTTTAAACCAATTTAACTATTCTAATCAATCATAAAACATACCATAGAGTCATAGCAACATGTAATAGCAACCACAAACAGCAAACAACAATTCAAATGAATCAAAATGGATCAAAAGTGACTAAAACTTCATATTTTCCCATAGCATGTTTAAGTAGAACTAATCATAGGGTTAACAAAACTTAATCAAATCGAACCAAATTTCTAACAGAAGCATAAAATATTATTTAAGAATTTCTAAACATTTTTCCAGAATTTATTAGTGTATAAATTCGCTAATCTTCACTAATTACCCTTAATTAGTGCAAAAACTATGCAAAACACTCACCTTTGCCACAATTAAAATCCCAGAACTGAAATATTCTCTGATTTGGCACTGTTCCCAATCTTACACAGCAGCTCTACCTCGGTTCTCGTGCTAATACTCCTTAATTTGATGTTTGCTAAGGCTAATCTTCAATTAGAAAGTGATTAAGAGGTGTTTTGAAGAGATTTAGAGAGTGGAGGCCATGGCTAGATCAAGAGGAATGAAAGTGGCGGCTGGAAAATGTCTAAAGAAATGTTTTCTAACCCTAACCAGCCCTCCTATACCTCTAAACCCGAAATCCCCCTCTGGGCCTAGCTGCTAATCACTCGGTTAAGCCCAATTAAGCTGTTTTTCACCATCTGAAACTTGTTTCAGCCATATCTCCCAAACGGTGAGTCCGTTTGGCTAATGTGACCACTCTACGGAAAGAGAAACCATCATCCGGAGCCAATGGAAGTGGTTTCAGGTCAAAATTCCTTTCTAGTCAAAAGTTATGGCCAAAATAGTACCAACTAGGGGTAAAATGGTCATTTAAAAATCGGGAAAAATCATGGGCATGGGAAATGACCCTAATAGTCGTCTCCCAAAGTTACATGACCATACGACTTCGTATGTGAATGAAATAAATATTCTACGATCCTATGACGCGTAGAATGCGGGTCGTTACATGATCATAGATAAATCTAGACCATTCACATCGAGAAGAGCCAACCAGAAAGTGACAAATCAGCCCTAGTGACACACCAGAACTCAGAAATCGCTCAGAACCCGACCAGGCTAGCCAAGACCTGACCAGGTCGACTGGGTAGGTCGACCCATAGGTCGACCCCTGGTCGACCACCTGGTCGATCTGGGTCCTGGGCGAGAATTTTCCCGCCAAGCCCAGTTCTGGTCCAGTTTTCAAATTTTGAACTTGTTTCGGGCTGTTTGAATTTTAAATCGAATTCTGAAACTTCCAAAGACCACAACTTCTTCATACAGAGTCCGATTTACGCAAACTCGGACTCTATCTCAAGCAGAATTCTGAGACGAACGCAATGGCCTAACCCGTTTCCCTTAATTCTTTCATTTAGAATTAATTATACTTTAATTTATTGTTAACAGAGAATTCGGGGTGTTACAGTTAAGGTCACTCACAAAGGGAATGCCTTAACTTTGGTGGAGCATTTTAGGTAAAAAATGCAGATAAATTACAAGACAGACAAATAAAGTAGTGGAAAATAAAGTCATTTTATAAACAACTTAATTCAATCAAGCTTTTACAACAATTGTCTCAATCATACTTAAAAGTAATACATAGAAATTCTGTCTTGATTCGGAAACTTCCAAGTATAAAAGAAACATAAAAATAACAATGATATTCCCCAATAAAGTGTGAACCAACCATAGCAGTGGAAGAGAGAGTCCAAAGTAATACATCAACTATCTTCGAGCTTGGAAAGAAAACCGAGCTAAGTGATAACATTTCCTCTCTGTGAACCGGGGGGGGGGGGGGGTACGGAAGAAAAGAGGCGAAACAAAACTAGGTCAGACATGAGTCTGGTAAGTCCAGTGACTTTCAGCATATAAACATGCAAAAGCATCATGACATGAATAAACTGAATATAAGACAATACCGTGATAATAGGGATAACAAGATAACATAGGATATGCATAAGGTATGATAAGGCAAGATAAACTGAATGCGCTTCTACTCTTTCTCTGCTTCGCTACTACTTTGTTATTCCGATTTTTATATCTATCTCTGCACCACCTAACTAGTGTCCCAACTAGTAATCTGTATAAAATGATAACGTGATCCCAATCCCTGTAATTGTGGTAGCCTTCTGGTGTATATCTGTCATGAGGATTCCACCTCAACCAGCCTAATTGCCATGAACATGTTAGATGTACCCTTACTACCCTATCGATCGACTCCCTTACTTGTATTCATGTTCCATGTGTCTGTGTCAATCGGCCCTCTCTTGCGTGTAGATACCCTGTGCTGGCCCCACCATAAGGTGTATCAATCCTTATCATAGCGACCCGACACGATTCAAGATGCATAGTGTATAACTACTGGTACTCAGTGCCTGCTTTTCCCACTCCGGAGTACGTGCACGCCCGTAAACCGTCGGAACCTACACTGACGCACCCCCTATCGCTGTTTTGACCGCTTATAATCAGCCCAGTAATCGTGCCCACCCTGCCTAGTTTCAGGGTACCATGATACATCTATGTGGGTTACTACTGAAATGGGTCCCCGTTACTAGGGTTTCCTATTGGTTAAGTTTGTGGGCCTATATATACAAATATTATCCACCTACACGAGATGTACTTAACCCTCCCATCGATTCAAGCATGTTTATTTAATGGTTAAGTTTGTGGGCCTATATGTGTTAATATTACCCACCTACACGAGATGTACTTAACCTTCCCATCGATTCAAGCATGTTTATTTAACGGTTAAGTTTGAGGGCCTATATTTACTAATATTACCCACCAACCCGATATGTACTTAACCCTCCCGCACATTATGTCATATTGGTTAAGTGTTGTCCATTCATGTTAACTTAACCCACCCATTCATCATGTCATGTTGGTTAAGTGTTTCTTATTAACTTAACCCTCCTCACTTATTATGTTAGATTGGTTAAGTGTTTCTTGTTGACTTAACCCCATGTGTTCGTCATGTTGTATTGGTTAAGTGTCATCAATCAATTCAAGTTAACTTAACCCACCTACTCATCATGTCATGTTACTTTGGTTAAGTGTCGCATTCTTGTGTTAACTTAACCCTACCACAAATCAAGTTATATTGGTTAAGTGTTAACCGAACCCTTTCCATTTATCATGCTATACCGATTAAGTGTTTCCTATTAACTTAACCCTAGTCATCCATCTTGTCATATCGGTTAAGTGTTTCTCATTACTTAACCCTAGTCATCCATGTTATATTGGTTAAGTGTTCCTATGAACTTAACCGTTCTCATTCATCTTGTTCATTAGCGTTAATTGATTTATTAATGAACCAACCTCACACATTAGATATGTGTTATTGCGGTTACTGGATGTGTCGGGCGGTTCCGGGCAGTTTTACACCACAACTCAATCTAACCTCGGGTTTTTCTTGGGCATGATGCACTAACCTCTCACATTAAATAGGTGTTGTTGTGGTTACTGAATGTGCTGGGCGTTTCCGGGCAGTTTTACACTACAACTCAATCTAACCTCGGGTTTTTCTTAGGCATGATGCACTAACCTCTCACATTAGATAGGTGTTGTTGTGGTTACTGGATGTGCCGGGTGGTTCCGAGCATTTTTACACCACAACTCAATCTAATCTCGGGTTAGGCATGTTCATCTTTAATCTACACATTTACCCTATATACCCAAATCTAGATTTTACATGCTAATTACCAAATTCACCAAAACTAGTCATGTTACATTGTACACCCAATCTAGATTTAATGCTCAAGTTACCCCAAATTCGCAACAATAACAATTTCTGCCAAAAACTTGACTTATATGCCAACTTCCTGCTTTGTCGTTCATGCCAATTCTAGGTTCAATATGTCAAATTACATATTCCATGATTCATGTCAAATTACCCCCAAATTGCATCTTAACAGTTATGCCATATTACATGTTCCAAATTATGCCAAATAATGTCAATTTCATGTTATACTCAATTTCCCCTGCATTCATAACGTACGTATTTCGAGATTCAACTCAAGATCAATAATATAAGGGGAGAAGCAAGATGGAACATCGTAAGGATAGGCATAGTCATACGATGATAAGAACTACTGGTCCAATAAACTTGATGTACTAAAAAGACAAGTTTTGCAAGGAATACATCGTAGGTATATAGATATGATAAGAATTATATCATGAACTTAAAAAGGGATTACAATTCCGATATACAACAAGGATAGATATGATTGGACCAGTTTCATAGTCAAAAATGATTCCCAAAGATAGATATATATATACTCAAGCACAGATTTCAATGAAATGATAGCTTACATCAGGCATATTCTCATATCCATTTTATTACATGTCACAATTAGATTTAGGTGTTTAAATCTAAAAAGTAACTGACTTACAAAACAAAGGCAAATCTTGTTTTCATGCCTAAGCCATACATCACTATACACCCTAATCTTCTTCTTCCAAATCATAAACTATCATATATATATATATATATATATATATATATATATATATATGTCCCAATTATAGATCTTGGACCTCAACATGTACTATGCCTTATATTTACAGTTCAATTTACGCCCCTAATCCCAAGTCATATGTCCAATACTTTATGCTTCAAATCTCAAGTCACATGTCCAATACTTTATGCCTCAAATCTCAAGTCATATGTCCAATACTTTATGTTTTGAATGTGTTATGTCCTCAAATCAGTTACAACTCAATTATGCCCAATTATACACAATTTAATACTTTTCCCAAATTTTAGAGCTGGTCATGTCCAAATCATAATTTATGCCCAATTTTATTTCCAACGTACGTTCATCTCTTATGAGATCTGGCTCAGGCTCGCAGTAGCCTGGCTATAAAAAAAAGGGAAGAAGGAAAGAAGAGACAAAGAACAGACATAATATTATAAATGAGATAGATCCAAAGGATATAGAAAGACAGGCATAATCTCAGATCCAGATTTATTACAATGTCAGAATCACAATTAACTTTTATTTCTGAAAGTAACGTGAACTTACAAATTACAGAAGGGTCTTGAATTCTGGGATCTGTATTCTGAAACTGAATAGCTCTCCCTTGAAGTAGGCTATTTGTTCTTCTAATTTGGATTTGATTCTTAGAAATAGTTGTTGAAGTCGTTGAATTAGCTTTTGAATCTCTTCTTGAATTCTAAACTTGATTTCTATGAAGGACTTGAGCAGCATTATCCCGTCTTAGATTTATTTTGATATGAATTAGGGTAGAGTATAGGCGTAATGAAGTTGTGTGGAGAGAAAGTGAGGATTGGGGTGTTTAAATAACTTAGGAGCAACGAATCTGGTCAGAACGGGCGTCTAAATGCAGAAAAACGAATCTATCCACAGATCTGGAAAAAGGGGGGGGGGGGAGGTCGACCCTCAGGTCGACCTGTTTTACCTAGGTCGACCCCCTGGTCGACCCCTTGGTCGACCTGGGTCATGGCGGGAAATTTCCCACCCAGCCCAGGTGTGTGATTTGAATTTCGAAACTTTAAATTTGAATTCAGGATGGTTTTTATTTTAAATTCCTGAAACTTCTAAGTGCCATGACTTCTTCATACAGAGTCCGATTTATGCAAACTCAGACTCTATCTCAAGCAGAATTCCGAGACGAACGCAATGGCGTAACCCGTTTCCCTTAATTCTTCCTTTAAAAAATTAAGTATACTTTGATTTGTTACTTTGACGCTCACAGAAAATACGGGGTGTTACATTCTTCCCTCCTTAAAGGATTTCGTCCCAGAAATCTTCAAATCAAGAAGAATGTATATCCTACCATCCAATCGTCCATTTACTCAACCATCAAATACAGGCATCCATTGTCCTTAAAAGGTTTCTTATGCTTTCATGATCATATGCATAACGTGTGTACATGTCCTTATCTAATGCAAAATTAGGCGGTCTACTGATTCAATTGACCTCCTTAATGCGGATTATGTTAGTGCCATGAGTCCATTATGTATGCAATTATTCCTAATCGTACTTTATAACTTCTAGATGAGTGCACAGTCATTCATACAAATACAACATCGATATGATAACACATCAAGTTTCAATCCATATACAAATACATTCATATGCATATGCAATATGAAAGTGAATGAGCCGATCTTGTGCCTAATGTGTGTGTATATGCATCCACAAGCATCCACTAGCAGCCACTTGCAACCATCAATCATAGCATGTTTCAAATACATGTTTACATCCATTGGTTTCTACCTAAGGATCGAAGATATGTCCTAGAGGATATATCTAAAAGATAAAGACTAGCAAGCAAATAAACATTACAGAGAAAGTGGAATCAAGGATATACCCTCAAATAGGTTGTGATGCACGTATCTAGTCTTTAGTCTTCTAAGTCGCATCTTCTTGAGCTTCACTCCACTGTACCTTAACTAATTTAACTTCACGGTTGCGAAGCTTCTTGACCTCCATTTCCAAAACCCACTAGTAAAGATAGGACCTCGATCACTTACTATGCTAGAGGGTATCCAATGTAGTTGAACTATCTTTCCAAGATAAACAAATGTTAACCATGATACCAAGTGTATATACTAAGATGATTAGAGGTCTCTTTTCTACTTAGCTTATCCATCATGTCATAATTCTGAGGATCTAAAGCTAAAGGTTGCCATGTACTTTTTACCTCTCTTAAGGTTAGTCTTACTTAGGGCGCCTGTCACAACCATTTATTTCTCACGCAAACCATCCTAGTCGAACTCGACATCCCTCAAGTACAAGCCCCAAAATTCTAAACCAATATCAGACAAGCACCCAAGGAATACCTCCTATGAATTTGGACGATCTATGTGAGATGATATTAGCAAGACAACCAAACAACTGAGCACTTAACTGACTCTGGCTATCCTCACCAATCTTGCTCCAAAACTATTGTTGATCGCATAACGGGCTTTGCATTGTCAACTAGATATATGTGCAAGTATACCTCACGTTTTAGGGGACAAACCCCTAACCTTAATCAAAAATATCTGCGTACTCATGGACTACTCCAACGGATCGAAAATCGTCGATAAATACATAAAGTGATTGTAGGTAGCTAAGACAAACTGATCCCTTAGGATCGCACGAAATTTCGAGTGTATTCCCATGGCAAGTCGAAAGTCTATCTACCCTCCTTTCACAATTACTAGCTAACCAATCCATGCCTAGAATCAACCCACAGCCCATGAAACCAAAAACATAAGTATCTCAAATCCTTACAAACCAAAGATAAATGAGCCGAACCACAAATTGGATTTGAGACAAAAATGGGATCTTCTAGTATACAAGTACTAAGGTGCAGAGACACCACTATGAAAGCAGATATAAACGAATGTGAAGCGCTAAAATAAAAAAGAGTACTAACAGGATGATCAAAGAGGAAAAACTAAACTCCTTCAACAGAAACCATACTACCTCCCTCTCAGGTACGCTAGCGGTGAGAGCATGTATTTGCCTTTCTGAAAAATCCTGTCATTTGTTCTTGCCTTGTCCTTAAATATACGACCTGTTATACCATAATAAAGATACTTCTTCTTGTCTTAGTTTTACTATTTTTTTCCTCCCCTCCTTTGTGAACCAAGTCTATATCCATGAGTTCTTCATCCTTGGGTTGTTCTTCTTAGCCAAACTCGCTCATTCTCATCTTTGTCATCCTTGTGTAACTTGTTGACATGTCTCTTGAAAGCTGCCTCCATCGGATGGAGAATCCTACAAAGCTCGAAAGAAAATTAGCCATAGGTGAAACTACTGTGGCTATAGATGGAAGTTGGGCACTTCTTCGCCCTTTGACAGGTGTCGTAGTATCGTCAAGCCTACGGAACCATGCTGCGATGAGGTTACCACCCAAAAAGCCAGGAGCCCCGGAGACTCAAGAAAGAAGGAAACAAGGATTCAAACAGAGGATAAAAAAGATAGTGCATATGGCTTTGGGGAATATGCCTTTAAAACAAAACTTTTCTTTTGAAAATGCTTCTTTTAAAACTGTTTTGAAAATAATCTTTTTTCAAATCTTTTATCTGATCTGGTAACCTTCAGCTCTAATACCAAGTGAAACACCCCACCTCCGTTAAGGTCACTCACAAAGGGAATGCCTTAACTTTGGTGGAGCATTTTAGGTAAAAGATGCAGATAAATTACAAGACAGACAAATAAAGCAGCGGAAAATAAAGTCATTTTATAAACAACTTAATTCAGTCAAGCTTTTACAACAATTGTCTCAATCATACTTAAAAGTAATACATAGAAATTCTGTCCTGATTCAAAAACTTCCAAGTATAAAAGAAACATAAAAATAACAATGATATTCCCCAATAAAGCGTGAACCAGCCATAGCAGTGGAAGAGAGAGTCCAAAGCAATACATCAATTATCTTCTAGCTTGGAAAGAAAACCGAGCTAAGTGATAACATTTCCTCCCTGTGAACCTGCGGGGGAGGGGGGACGAAAGAAAAGAGGCGAAACAAAACTAGATCAGACATGAGTCTGGTAAGTCCAGTGACTTTCAGCATATAAAAACAGGCAAAAGAATCATGACATGAATAAACTGAATATAAGACAATACCGTGATAACAGGGATAACAAGATAACTTAGGATATGCATAAGGTATGATAAGGCAAGATAAACTGAATGCGCTTGTACTCTTTCTCTGCTTCGCTACTACTTTGTTATTTTGATTTCTATATCTATCTCTGCACCACCTAACTAGTGTCCCAACTAGTAATCTGTATAAAATGATAACATGATCCCAATCCCCGTAATTGTGGTAGCCTTCAGGTGTACATCTAACGTGAGGATTCCACCTCAATCAGCCTAACTTCCATGAACATGTTAGATGTACCCTTACTACCCTATCGATTGGCTCTCTTACTTGTATTCATCTTCCATGTGTCCGTGTCAATCGGCCCTCTCTTGCGTGTAGATACCCTGTGCTGGCCCCACCATAAGGTGTATCAATCCGTATGATAGCAACCCTACATGATTCAAGATGCACAGTGTATAACTACTGGTACTCAGTGCCTGCTTTTCCCACTTCGGAGTACGTGCACGCCCGTAAACCGTCGGAACCTACACTGACGCAGCCTCTGCCGCTGTTTTGACTGCTTATAATCAGCCCAGTAATCATGCCCCACCCTGCCTAGTTTCAGGGTACCATGATACATCTATGTGGGTTAATGCTGAAATGGGTCCCCGTTACTAAGGTTTCCTATGGGTTAAGTTTGTGGGCCTATATTACAAATATTTCCCACCTACACGAGATGTACTTAACCCTCTCATCGATTCAAGCATGTTTATTCAATGGTTAAGTTTGTGGGCCTATATGTGTTAATATTACCCACCTACACGAGATGTACTTAACCTTCCCATCGATTCATGCATGTTTATTTAACGGTTAAGTTTGTGGGCCTATATTTACTAATATTACCCACCAACCCGATATGTACTTAACCCTCCCACACATTATGTCATATTGTTAAGTGTTGTCCATTCATGTTAACTTAACCCACCCATTCATCATGTCATGTTGGTTAAGTGTTTCTTATTAACTTAACCCTCCTAACTTATCATGTTAGATTGGTTAAGTGTTTCTTGTTGACTTAACCCCACGTGTTCGTCATGCTGTATTGGTTAAGTCTCATCAATCAATTCAAGTTAGCTTAACCCACCTACTCATCATGTCATGTTACTTTGGTTAAGTGTTGCCTTCTTGTGTTAACTTAACCCTACCACAAATCAAGTTATATTGGTTAAGTGTTAACTTAACCCTTTCCATTTATCATGCTATACCGGTTAAGTGTTTCCTATTAACTTAACCCTAGTCATCCATGTTATATTGGTTAAGTGCTCCTATGAAGTTAACCCTACTCATTCATCTTGTTCATTAGCATTAATTGATTTATTAATGCACCAACCTCTCACATTAGATATGTGTTGTTGCGGTTACTAGATGTGCCGGGCGGTTCCTGGTAGTTTTACACCACAACTCAATCTAACCTCGGGTTTTTCTTGGGCATAATGCACTAACCTCTCACATTAGATAGCTGTTGTTGTAGTTACTGGATGTGCCGGGCGGTTCCAGGCAGTTTTACACCGCAACTCAATCTAACCTCGGGTTTTTCTTGGGCAAGATGCACTAACCTCTCACATTATATAGGTGTTGTTATGGTTACTGGATATGCCGGGAGGTTCCCGGCAGTTTTACACCACAACTCAATTTAACCTCGGGTTAGGCATGTTCATCTTTAATCTACACATTTACCCTATATACCCAAATCTTGATTTTACATGCTAATTACCAAATGCACCAAAACTAGTCATGTTACATTTTACACCCAATCTAGATTTAATGCTCAAGTTACCCCGAATTCGCAACAATAACAATTTTTGCTAAAAACTTGATTTATATGCCAACTTCCTACTTTCTCGTTCATGCCAATTTTTAGGTTCAATATGTCAAATTGCATATTCCATAATTCATGTCAAATTACCCCAAATTGCATCTTAACAGTTATGCCATATTACATTTTCCAAATTATGCCAAATATTGTCAATTTCATGTTATACCCAATTTCCCCTGCATTCATAACGTACGTATTTCTAGATTCAACTCAAGATTCATAATATAAGGGGAGAAGCAAGATGGAACATCGTAAGGATAGGCATAGTCATATGATGATAAGAACTACTGGTCCAATAAACTTGATGTACTAAAAAGACAAGTTTTGCAAGGAATACATCGTAGGCGTATAGATATGATAAGAATTATATCATGAACTTAAAAAGGGATTACAATTCCGATATACGACAAGGATAGATATGATTGGACCAGTTTCATAGTCAAAAATGATTCCCAAAGATATATATATACTCAAGCACAAATTTCAATGAAAGTATAGCTTACATCAGGCATATTCTCATATCCATTTTATTACATGTCACAATTAGATTTAGGTGTTCAAATCTAAAAAGTAACCGACTTACAAAACAAAGGCGAATCTTGTTTTCATGCCTAAGCCAAACATCACTATACACCCTAATCTTCTTCTTCCAAATCATAAACTATCATATATATATATATATATATATATATATATGTCCCAATTTTAGATCTTTGACCACAACATGTACTATGCCTTATATTTACAGTTCAATTTATGCCCCAAATCCCAAGTTATATGTCCAATACTTTATGCTTCAAATCTCAAGTCATATGTCTAATACTTTATGCCTCAAATCTCAAGTCATATGTCCAATACTTTATGTTTTGAATGTGTTATGTCCTCAAACCAGTTACAACTCAATTATGCCTAATTATACACAATTTAATACTTTTCCCAAATTTTAGCGCTGGTCATGTCCAAATCATAATTTATGCCCAATTTTATTTCCAACGTACGTTCATCTCTTACGAGATCTGGCTCAGGCACGCAGTAGCCTAGCTATAAAAAAAAGGGAAGAAGGAAAGAAGAGACAAAGAACAGACATAATATTATAAATGAGATAGATCCAAAGGATATAGAAAGACAGGCATAATCTCAGATCCAGATTTATTACAATGTCAGAATCACAATTAACTTTTATTTCTGAAAGTAACGTGAACTTACAAATTACAGAAGGGTCTTGAATTCTGGGATCTATATTCTGAAACTGAATAGCTCTCCCTTGAAGTAGACTATTTGTTCTTCTAATTTAGATTTTGTTTGATTCTTAGAAATAGTTGTTGAAGTCATTGAATTAGCTTTTGAATCTCTACTTGAATTCTAAACTTGATTTCTACGAAGGACTTGAGCAGCATAATCCCGTATTAGATTTATTTTGATATGAATTAGGATAGAGTATAGGCGTAATGAAGTTGTGTGAGAGAAAATGAGGTTTGGGGGTGTTTGAATAGCTTAGGAGCAACGAATCTGGTCAGAATGGGCGTCTAAATGCAGAAAAATGAATATGTCCACGGATCTGGAGGGGGGGGGGGAGTTTGACCCCCAGGTCGACCCCATGGTCGACCTGTTCTACCCAGGTCGACCTGGGTCCTGGGCGCAAAATTTCCCGCCTAGCCCGGGTATGTCATTTGAATTTCAAAACTTTAAATTTGAATTCGGGCTGGTTTTTATTTTAAATTCCTGAAACTTCTAAGTGCCATAACTTCTTCGTACGGAGTACGATTTACGCAAACTTGGACTCTATCTCAAGCAGAATTCCGAGACGAACACAATGGTGTAATCCGTTTCCCTTAATTCTTCATTTAAAAATTAAGTATACTTTGATTTGTTACTTTGACGTTCACAGAAAACACGGGGTGTTACAAGTTGCTTGTATTATGTTGTTGTAGTAATCTTATATTCCCTGCTATAGTAACGATTTTCTTATAAATGGAATGTAACACCCCATGTCCATTAATGTCACTCACAAAGGGAATGCATCAATGTCCATGAAGCATTATTGTTGTATAGAACAGATAAATTACAAGAATAAATAAATAAAACAACACAACGGAAGATAAAACTTATTTCATAGCATCATAATTCTAAAACAAGCTTACATAAGTAGTTTCCAAAACCTTTACAACAGTATCAATAGTCTTTTCCAAAAACTTCAAAGTACATAAAGAAGCAAATACTTAAATAACATAAATGCATAAATCCCAACTGAGAATAAGCAAAGCCATAAAGATGAGAGAGTCCAAGGCGATACATCTACTCTCTTCAAGCAACTGAAAGAAATCGGCACTAAACTTTAGTATTCCCTCCTTGCGAACCTAAGGGGGAGGGGGTAGGAAAGAAAAGAGGTGGAAATAAACGGGTCAGACATAAAGTCTGGCGAGTCCAGTAATTTTAACAAATAATAGGTAAGGTAAATGATCAAACATAAATAGGCATCATGGTATGGCTGTAACATAGATAAGGTAGATAAAAAGGATGGACAAGATGATTTCATTCTTAAGTACTAAGACAATCCTACACCTTGGCTAAGCGAACAACCCTCCAAGTACTAACCCTGAAGATCGAAGTCAACATCAGACTAGCACCCAAAGGACTATCCAACTCAACCAACATGTATTTCGTTACACTGCACTTTTGCTAAGTTATACCACATTACTTAATTACACCGCACATCTACTAGTCTCTTTTTACAAGAGGTTGATCCTTTCCCACTAACTGTACCAACATAACAAACTTGGTAGTTACTTGTACCTAACTGCTATCGTAGGTGCCGGCTTGCTCCTACCACCGCTAAAGTACCCTTACTCTACCCATTTGATTGGCTCCCTAAACCTCATAGGCACCCGTGCTGGCCCCACAGTGGGGTGTATCACTCCCCAAAGTGGCAACCCCAATACCAACATGAAATGCACGACCATACCTACATGACGCAACAACGTCTTACCTGCCAGCCCGGACCCATGCACGCACATGAACCCGTTGGACTTGCGTTGCCACCGCTATTCACGTTTTGACCTCTTATATTCAAGCCCACTAAGCGTGTCCCAACCCCGGCCTAGTACCGGGCCCAATTAGATACTCAAACGGGAACTGGTTGAAACGGGTCCCCATCCGACACAAGCCTCCCACCTATGCTTGGCCCCCACTAGGTTTTTCTCCCACTTAACCATTTTAATTTAAATGTCCATGTCTTACACATGCTACGGTTAAGTCCATACTTACATGTCATAATTTACATGCCTTATCTTATTCCGGTTAAGTCCATATTTACATGTCATAATTTACATATCACCCCACTTAACCCTCTAACCATACCCATGTCTTATTATGGTTAGTATTCCTTAATTCATTCCTTATGCCGAACGGTGCATGACCTCTCACATTAGACCGAACACTTTGTGGCCGCTGGATTTGCCAGGCGGTTCCGGGCGGTCTTACGCCACAAACCGGGTCTAACCCCGTGTCATTAACCGTTACGCCTACAATTCATTCCTTTGACCTCTCACATTAGACATCCAATTGTGACCGCTGGATTAGCCGGGCGGTTCCGGGCAGTCTTACGTCACAATTGTGCCTAACCTCGTGTTAAAGGTTCATTAACATCGTATTTCACCCATACCCAATTTTCATGTCATTTATATCCAATTAAACATATAATCATGCTTACAATTTTTGCCTATTTCAACTTGTCATTAATTATACTAATTACATATTAATTAGCCTCAATTACAAATTTTCAATTATAGGCAATTTCATCAGTTCCATGCAATTCATACCCAAATATGCCAATTTCACATATTATCCAATTAATATCCAATAATATCCAATTTTCCAAATTTCCCATATTCCCAATATTCCCCATCGTTCCCACGTATTCGCATTCGCGCGTATTTTTAATATAGGCTCGAAGGTAGCCTAGATCCACAAATAAAAGGAATAGGGGGAAGAAGAGAGAATCAATTCATAGAAAATTGGAATAAAACATCACCATCAAATAAAGAAGCATATAAACTGGCATAGAGGCATAATAAAAGATTCAACATGAATAAACTGATAAAAGGTATGAACTTTACATAGAAACATAGGCATATGATGACATGGATCAAAAGGTGAAAACTTGGATGAGATTTAAATTACATACATACACATGAATCCTTTTTACAACTTCATCATGTTACTTTTAATCCCATTATATTGTGAAAATCACCGTACTCACCTTTCGTGGTTAAAGAATAGAATTATGCACTGAAATTGGTGTAGAAACGTTGCGGTGTTGTTGATTTATCTTCTTTAATTGTTGTTGAAGCTCTAAACTTTGATTTGAATTGAAGTTGAATGCTTGCAATTTGAATTAGAGGCGGCAGCTAGGGTTTAGGAGAGAGTTTGACAGCATAATGGTGTCTTAGGAATTATTTTATGAATTAGGGTTAGGTCTTAGGGTGTATATATTGGTGTAGGAAGTTATTTAGGCCTTAGGATTAACCCTAGAACTGATCTGGACCATTAAAAATCCTCCCAGCCCAAAGAATCACACCATCCAGCAACCTGAATGAACCAGGTTCGATCCCCCAAAGGGGAAGGTCGATCCCCAGGTCGACCTGGGAGTGCCCAAGTCGACACTATGGTCGACCTCCCCCCTTGGGAGGTCGACCTCCCTGGTCGGCCTACTCAAATATAATTTTTTTTCTTATCTTCCGAGGGCCATATCTCCTTCGTCCGGACTCCGTTTTTTGAAAACTTGGACTCTATTCCATGCAGAATTCCGAGACGAACACAATGGTGTAACCGGTTTCCCTTCATTCCTCTTTTAAAAATTAAGTGTTCTTAAATTTAGTTAATTAATTCATTCAAAATTCGGGGTGTTACGTGGAATGTGTGCTTTATTTTATATCACTATTGTTTCCGTAAGATGATAGTTTTGTAACTTAAATAAAGTATCAAATTAGAAGAAAACTCAAATTTTTTACGTAGAAGAATCAAACAACTGAAAGATTCAACAAGCATTAAGCAAAACCATTAGGCTATTCGGCACCATATCGGGTTAGCCAACTATAACGCTGTAACACCCCGTATGTTAAATAACTTGTTATAACATAAATCAGAGCAGAATTAAATTTAATATTCTGAATCAGGGGAAACGGGCTGTGCCATTGCGTTCGTCTCGGAAAAATACGCGAAATAGAGTCCGAGTTTTCGTAAATCGGAGTCCGTATGACCAAGTTATGGCCCGTCAAAGTTTCACGAAAAATCAAAAACTGCTCATGTTTTGAGGCCCGGGATGAGTTTTGGGCTGTTTTTTTGGGCCCTAAATGGTTCCTACACTTGACTTCTTCCCCAAGACATGCTTTAAAGGCTAGGATTGGTTCTAGGGTATATCCTATGGTCCTAAAACATCTAACTAATCTATATATACACCCTAATACCCCCCTTATCCTTACCAAAAATAGATCTAAGGCCATTATGCCACCACTTAGAAAATTGGAGAGCCTCCACTAAAAATCCTAAGAGGGTTTGCAAGCTAATCTACATCTTCTTCTACTTAATCATTGGGATTTGCTTCATTTAACTTGCTAATCTTGTTTTGGTGAGCTTCTATCCCCTTAATAATCAATTATTGAATTGATTATGATAAGATGTGATAAAGTATGGCTATGTTTGTGGATCCATATATTTATGCAAGCTTGATGTAGTGAATATTATGTGTTTTGCAAGTTATATGCCTTATGTCATGCAAGTTTCATAATATGTAATCATGATATTTTTATGCAAGTTGTTTCATGATGTTTATGATGCAAAACACTAAGTGAATATGGATCCATTATGCAAACATGTTATGCAAGTATGTGAGTACTTATGCAAGTCATGTATATGCTTATATGCATGTTTAACATCTTATGCAAGTATATGAATGTTTATGCAAGTTATGTATATGTTGAAATGCAAGTTTAACATAATATGCAAGCCTATGCAAGTATGTGAATGTTTATGCAAGTTATGTATATGTTGAAATGCAAGTTTAACATAATATGCAAGCCTATGCAAGTATGTGAATGTTTATGCAAGTTATGTATATGTTGAAATGCAAGTTTAACATAATATGCAAGCCTATGCAAGTATGTGAATGTTTATGCGAGTTATGTATATGTTGAAATGCAAGTTTAACATAATATGCAAGCCTATGCAAGTATGTGAATGTTTATGCAAGTTATGTATATGTTGAAATGCAAGTTTAACATGATATGCAAGCTTATGCAAGTATATGAATGCTTATGCAAGTATGTGAGTGCTTATGCAAGTTAAGTATATGCTAAAATGCAAGTTCTACATGTTATGCAAATCAGATGTATGATGATATGTAAGTTCATATGCAACATGTTATGCAAATCACATGTTTGATGATATGTAAGTTCATATGCAACATGTTATGTAAGACACATGTTTGATAATATGCAAGTTTGGGTTGAATATAGTTGGGTTAATACATGCTCATATATGCAAATTGACATCCTCTTAACCCATGATAAAGTTATATGCTAAACCCATGTTATGTGTGGTAAATCTTCCCTTTATTATGTTATGTCATAATGACGATTTACGTGGGGAACGATGGGGTTAATTAATATGTTAATTAAAAGTATGTTGAAATGGGTATGATTAAGCATACCATAAAAAAATTAATTAACATAAGTGGGAATTTACCTATTGAGTTAGGTCTACCCCATGGGAATTTACCTATTGAGTTAGGTCTACCCATGTTATGAATAAATTGATATTAATTAGGGATAATTAATATGGGGGTGATTAATTAGGTGTAATTAATCGACTAAGACACGAGGTTAGGCTCTGTTATGACGTAAGACTGCCCGGACCCTACCGGCTTAACCAGGCGGTCATAACAGCCAGTCTAATGTGAGAGGTCTTAGGCACAAATTAAATACGTGATTAAAGTAAAGACACGAGGTTAGACTCTGTTATGACGTAAGACTGCCCGGACCCTACCGGCTTAACCAGGCGGTCATAACAGCCAGTCTAATGTGGGAGGTCTTTATGGGGAATCACGGTCTTAATTAATTAAGAAACACTTAACCATATTAGCATGTAGTGGGACATGAGGGGTTAAGTGGGTGCCTTGGGTGGCATGAGGAATCTAGTGGGTTGCCTTGGGTGGCAATAGAAAATACGATTAGAATACTTAACCAAGTGAAACATGTAATTAAACATGATTAAAGGGTTAAGTGGGGAACACTAGATTAATAACAAGCTCTGGTGGGTAGCTTGTGGAGGGCCCATTACAACCAGTATCCCATATGTATCTTTGTAGCTCGGCCCAAGCCGAGGACGGGACACGCATACTGGGCTTGTCTATAAGTGGCCAAAACGGGGTTAGCGGTGGCAACGCAGGCCCATCGGGTTTCATATGCGTGTGTGGGCCCGGGACTGGGAGGTAAGACGTTGTTGCATCGTGTAGGTATAACCCGTGCACCGGTGTTGCTTTTGGGTTGCCACTTTGGGGAATGATACACCCCACTGTGGGCCCAGCACGGATACCTACGTTAGGGAGCCGATCGCTTGGGGTAGTGGGGTACACCTAGTAGAGATAGGGGCAGACGGCACCTATGTAGTCAACTAGGGTACAGGAAACTACTGGTTATATCTATCTTTGATATCCTTGGGTGGGATCAACCTTTGAGTAGGAGTGACTGGTGTGGTGCAGTTAGTAATTATCCTTGGGTGGGTAGATGCGTCTTTACGGTTATCTTAGTTCGTCCTGTGTTCGTGGGCAACTTAGTGTAGTCATTATCCCCAAAGATACCATACCGAGTTCATATCATACCCTAATTACTTTAATAATTGTATTATTAAGGAGATAGGGTTCACTCAGGCTTATGTCTGACCCCCGTTGTTTTTATCTTTTTCCTTCAGGTCCTCAGGTTGGGCCTAGTGCTAGTGGGCTTTGATCAGTTTGCTTTATCTATCTCTTGGAGCCTGGACCGTAGATGTAGAGCTCAGCTTATCTTATCTTTTCTGTTATGGCTATTTGTTATGAGTAGTGGGATTATGTACTTATTTTATTCAGGATGGATATTTTGTGCTTGACTCTTGTTATGGTTTTATGATGTAACCAAACATGTTTTACTTTCCGCTGCTATGAGATGATGTTTTAAATTTTCAAGTATTACATTATATCTGTCTTGTTGTAATTTTACTGTTCTATACTCACTAAAAATACTCCACCGATGCTATGGCATTCCCTTAGTGAGTGACTATAGCGGGTGTGGGGTGTTACACGTGGTATCAGAGCTTAAGGTTACCAGAACAGATAAAATTTTTAAGAAAAACTATTTTCTAAGAATATTTTAGAAGAAAGTATTTTCAAAAACATGTCTTTTAAGAGTAAAGATTTTGAAAGAAAAGCATAATCCCAGATAGCCATATCTCTATCTTTCGAACTCTCCGTTTGAATCTTTCCTTTTTTCGTTTCAGCATGGCTGAAGATCTTAACTTTCCGGAGGGTGTAGCAATACCAGCATGGTATAGGAGATTGATGGAGGCTAGGGCCGCCGCTGTAGGGCCAGCTAATGTTCCTCCACCACCAGTTATACCCGATCTTCCTCCTCATCCTCCTCGTGTGGTTACTTTTGCTAAGACTTGTAAGGAATTCAAGACTATGGGAGGGAAACCTTTTCTAGGATCAGAGACTTTTGTGGAAGCTAGGGATTGGCTTAAGGAGGTGGAAGAGTTGATAGACATCTTTGAGATGGAAGAAGCAAAGAAAGTTAAGTTAGCTGCTTGGTTAATGAAGGGAGAGGCCTCGTTCTGGTGGGAGGTCACTAATGGAGAGCGCCTTGTTGATTCTTGGGCGGATTTCAGACAGAGGTTTGTGGCAAAGTTTCTCTCAACGGCAGAAGAAAATCTGTATATGGAAAGGTTCTTGAACTTGAAGCAAGGGAACTTATCAGTGAAGGAGTATGTCAACAAGTTCAATCAGTTGGCAAGGTTTGGCATAGATATGGTGAATACCCCAGAGAAGAAAGCTTTGAGGTTCGTTAGGGGCTTGAACGAACCGATGCATGGATTGGCTATGACTCACATTCCTATGGGGGCTACCTTTGAGAAGCTAGTTGACATGGCAATTATGTATGAGGAAGAGAAGGGTCCCAATACTAGTAAAGCACCCGAGAAGAAAGGAGATCAGAAGAGACCTCAACAACAACAGCAAAACAAGAATGGGAAAGGCAATGGTGGCAAGGGGAAGAAGAAGAAGTGCTTCAATTGTGGGACACCAGGCCACCTAAGCAAGGATTGTCGCAAGAAGAAGAAGACTGGCTGCTTCCACTGTGGCGAAGCAGGGCATCTGGTGAAGGACTGTCCTAAGAAGGGGCAGAGGACGGGATCTACCTCAGGAGGACAGGTGCAAGCTCTTATGGCACCGGGTCAGGCAAGGGGGCAAGTTCAGGCTCTCGCGGTTCCACCACTTCAGGAAAGAGGTAGAACTATTTCTGTTGAAAGTCTAGTTTATCTGTTAGATCATCCTGTCCGTACTTTGTTTGACTCTGGCGCATCTCATTCGTTTATCTCATCATCTTTAGTTGAGTCACTGCACTTAGACACCAGTCTAGTAGATGATCCCTTGGTTGTTTCAAACCCAATTGGAGGCTCCATTTATTTGTCCATGATGTGTTTGGGTTTGAAGATTTCTATACTTAGCGTTGAGTTTAGATGTGATGCTTTTGTTTTGGGCTTCACGGGCTATGGGTTGATTTTGGGCATGGACTGGTTATCCAGTAATGGTGCCGTTCTTGATTGTGAAAGGAGAGTTGTTAGGCTGATGACCCGCTTGGGTAACACTCTCGAGATCTCTTGTAATCCCATGGAGTCTGTTATGCTAAGTTATCTTGAATCGCTCGATGCTTCGGTCGAGAGTCTACAATCTGTCAGAGTGGTCCGGGAATATCCGGATGTGTTTGAGGAGGTGAAGGGCTTACCTCCGAAGCGGGAGATTGACTTCCGAATCTATCTTGTGGACAATGCTAAACCAGTATCTTTGCCAGTGCGCCACATGGCTCCTCGTGAAAGGAGGGAACTCAATAAGCAAGTAGGGGAGTTGCTTGAGAAGGGGTTCATAAGACGAAGTATATCGGAGTGGGGTGCTCCGGTGGTTTTTGCTACAAAGGCAGATGGGTCCCTCAGACTTTGTGTTGACTATAGAGAACTCAACAAGCTCACAAAGAAGAATAAACACCCATTGCCGAGGATTGATGATCTCTTCGATCAGTTAGTTGGCGCTTCAGTGTTTTCACAGTTGGACTTAGCCACAGGGTTTCATCAGTTGAGAGTGGCTGAGGATAGTGTAGAGAAGACTGCCTTCAGGACTCCGGATGGTTTTTATGAGTGGCTTGTGATGCCATTTGGTTTGACGAACGCCCCTGCATATTTCGTTGATCTGATGAGTAGGGTGTTCAAGGAGTATCTTAACAAGTTCGTGGTGGTCTTTGTGGATGACATCTTGGTCTTCTCCAAGAGTGAGGAAGAGCATGCCCTACATCTTAGGGAAGTGTTGGAGACTCTTCGAGCGCATAGCCTGAAGGCTAAGTTTTCTAAATGTCACTTTTGGAGGAAGGAAGTGCGATTCTTAGGGCACGTGGTCTCTAAGGAAGGGATAGCTGTGGATCCTGCAAAGGTAGTATCTATCCAAGATTGGAAGGCTCCGAAGAATGCTACCGAGGTGAGGAGTTTCTTGGGGTTGGCTGGCTACTATAGGAAGTTTATCAAGGACTTCGCGAAGATATCAGCCCCATTAACTCGCTTGACAAAGAAGAATCAGGTTTTCACATGGGATGTGGATTGTGAGGATGCATTCCGACGGTTAAAGAGAGCTTTAACCACTGCTCCAGTTTTAGTGCTGCTAGATGGGAGTAAGCCGTTCGTTGTTTATACTGATGCTTGTGGGACAGGACTAGGCGCAGTCTTGATGCAAGAGGGAAGGGTAATAGCCTATGGTGGGAGGCAGTTGAGGGCGCATGAGAAAAATTACCCTGTCCATGACCTAGAGTTGGCCGCTATCGTTTTTGCGCTCAAGATCTGGCGCCATTATCTTCTTGGTGAGAGATTTGAGTTGTTCACCGATCACAAATCTTTGAAGTACTTGTTTTCTCAGAAGGATTTGAACTTGAGACAGCAAAGGTGGATGGAGTTCTTAGCATCCTATGATTTCGAGATAGCATATACCCCTGGCAAGGGTAACGTGGTGGCAGATGCCTTAAGCAGAAAAAGGTTGTCCTTGAGTCCGTTGTTTGTGGAACGGAGAAGCTTGGAGTTTATCTCGATGTTTGACTTCAGACCTTCTGTTGACTTGGTACCCGGTTTGCTAGCATCCTTAGAGGTTAGACCTACTCTTTTGGGACGAGTTGGCGAGGCACAGCGAGACGACCCACAGTTGGTTGAGTTGGTAGAGAAGCTCATAAGGGGGGAGTCGTCCAGCCATTTGAATAGGTACACCCTAGATGATAGGGGGTGGTTGCGTAGAGACGGTAGACTTTGTGTACCGCAAGATGAAGACTTGAGGAAGGCTATACTTGATGATGCACATCGTTCGAGGATGACCATACATCCCGGTGGGGATAAGATGTACCAAGACATGAGGCGAGTTTTCTTTTGGGCCGGTATGAAGAAAGATGTGGCCGAGTATGTTGCTAGATGCTTGGTGTGCCAACAAGTAAAAGCAGAGCAAAAGAAGCCAGGTGGGTTGCTTCATCCTTTGGAAGTTCCGATATGGAAGTGGGATAGTGTCTCGATGGACTTCGTTGATGGTTTACCGAGATCGAGGAAGGGCAATACAGGAATTTGGGTCGTGGTTGATAGACTTACTAAGAGCGCCCATTTCATACCCGTAAAGAGTAAGAGGACTGCTCCATGGCTTGCTTCAGTCTATGTTCGAGAGATAGTTCGATTGCATGGGGTACCTTCCAGCATAGTGAGTGATCGAGATCCTATCTTCACTAGTGAGTTTTGGAAGAGTTTACAGGAGGCGGTGGGGACTCAGTTGTGTTTGAGCACCGCATATCATCCTCAGACAGACGGCCAGACCGAGAGGGTGAACCGTGTTTTGGAAGACCTTTTGAGGCTTTGTATCTTGGATTTTGGAGGTACATGGGAAGAGCATCTTCCTTTGGTGGAGTTTGCATATAACAACAGCTTCCAGTCTAGTATTGGCATGGCACCTTTTGAAGCTCTTTATGGAAGGCCTTGTCGATCACCTACATGTTGGTGGGAATCTACGGATAAGATCTTGCTAGGGCCCGATATGGTTAGAGAGACTTCAGAGAAGGTTGATTTGATTCGAAGAAGGATGAAAGCAGCGCAAGACAGACAGAAATCTTATGCAGATAAGAGGAGGACTGATCTTGAGTTTGAAGTTGGGGACATGGTTTTTGTCAAAGTGTCTCCATTACGGAATGTTGTTCGCTTTGGATCCGCTGGGAAGTTAGCACCGAGGTTTGTAGGACCGTTTCCTGTCAAGGAAAGAATTGGACGGATGACATATAGGGTGGAGTTGCCAGACAGACTTAGTGGTATACATGATGTTTTCCATGTGTCACATTTGAGGAAGTGCCTACATGAGACCGCAGAGGTGGTAGAGCCGAGCTTGCTTAGAGAAGTGGAAGTAGAGCGTGGTGCGACGATTCGACGAGCTCCTACTCGCATCCTTGGGTCAGAGATTAAGAAGTTGAGAAACAGAGAGGTTCAGCTAGTCAAAGTGCAATGGGGAGATGACGAGAGCAATGCTACTTGGGAGACGGAAGCGAAGATGCGTTCTTTGTACCCTTTTCTTTTCGAGAGTATGTTCTTTAACTTCTCCTTTATTGCCTATCTTGTACTTATCTTGTCCTTAGTATGTCCTCTCGTTAGCACCTTTGACCTTTTAGATAGGGTAAACCTATGGTTGAAACATGTGTTTGAGACATGTTATGATTGATGGATGCAAGTGGATGCAAGTGTTTGCTAGTGGTTGCTCGTGGATGCATATACACACACTTTAGGCACTAGATCGGCTCAATCACTTCATATTGCATATTGCATATAAATGTGTGTAGGTAGCTATATTAATGGATGTATGATGGTTGCGCTATCATATGGATGATGCATTTATTCGGTGAATGATTGTGCACGCATGTAGAAATAGTATGTGTCGATAGGGTTCTTTCGCATACATATTGGATGCATGGCACTATCATGGTTTGCATTAAGGAGGTCAACTGAATCAGTAGACCGCCTGATTTTGCATTAGATAGGGAACATATACACACACTTTTTGCATATGTTCATACAACATTAGAAACTTTAAGGACAATGGATGCCAGTGTTTGATGGTTGAGTAGATGGTTGTTTGGTTGGTAGGATACGTTCTTCTTGACTTAGAGATTTCGGGGACGAAATCCTTTAAGTAGGGGAGAATGTAACACCCCGTATGTTAAATAACTTGTTATAACATAAATCAGAGCAGAATTAAATTTAATATTCTGAATCAGGGGAAACGGGCTGTGCCATTGCGTTCGTCTCGGAAAAATACGCGAAATAGAGTCCGAGTTTTCGTAAATCGGAGTCCGTATGACCAAGTTATGGCCCGTCAAAGTTTCACGAAAAATCAAAAACTGCTCATGTTTTGAGGCCCGGGATGAGTTTTGGGCTGTTTTTTTGGGCCCTAAATGGTTCCTACACTTGACTTCTTCCCCAAGACATGCTTTAAAGGCTAGGATTGGTTCTAGGGTATATCCTATGGTCCTAAAACATCTAACTAATCTATATATACACCCTAATACCCCCCTTATCCTTACCAAAAATAGATCTAAGGCCATTATGCCACCACTTAGAAAATTGGAGAGCCTCCACTAAAAATCCTAAGAGGGTTTGCAAGCTAATCTACATCTTCTTCTACTTAATCATTGGGATTTGCTTCATTTAACTTGCTAATCTTGTTTTGGTGAGCTTCTATCCCCTTAATAATCAATTATTGAATTGATTATGATAAGATGTGATAAAGTATGGCTATGTTTGTGGATCCATATATTTATGCAAGCTTGATGTAGTGAATATTATGTGTTTTGCAAGTTATATGCCTTATGTCATGCAAGTTTCATAATATGTAATCATGATATTTTTATGCAAGTTGTTTCATGATGTTTATGATGCAAAACACTAAGTGAATATGGATCCATTATGCAAACATGTTATGCAAGTATGTGAGTACTTATGCAAGTCATGTATATGCTTATATGCATGTTTAACATCTTATGCAAGTATATGAATGTTTATGCAAGTTATTTATATGTTGAAATGCAAGTTTAACATAATATGCAAGCCTATGCAAGTATGTGAATGTTTATGCAAGTTATGTATATGTTGAAATGCAAGTTTAACATAATATGCAAGCCTATGCAAGTATGTGAATGTTTATGCAAGTTATGTATATGTTGAAATGCAAGTTTAACATAATATGCAAGCCTATGCAAGTATGTGAATGTTTATGCAAGTTATGTATATGTTGAAATGCAAGTTTAACATAATATGCAAGCCTATGCAAGTATGTGAATGTTTATGCAAGTTATGTATATGTTGAAATGCAAGTTTAACATGATATGCAAGCTTATGCAAGTATATGAATGCTTATGCAAGTATGTGAGTGCTTATGCAAGTTAAGTATATGCTAAAATGCAAGTTCTACATGTTATGCAAATCACATGTATGATGATATGTAAGTTCATATGCAACATGTTATGCAAATCACATGTTTGATGATATGTAAGTTCATATGCAACATGTTATGTAAGACACATGTTTGATAATATGCAAGTTTGGGTTGAATATAGTTGGGTTAATACATGCTCATATATGCAAGTTGACATCCTCTTAACCCATGATAAAGTTATATGCTAAACCCATGTTATGTGTGGTAAATCTTCCCTTTATTATGTTATGTCATAATGACGATTTACGTGGGGAACGATGGGGTTAATTAATATGTTAATTAAAAGTATGTTGAAATGGGTATGATTAAGCATACCATAAAAAAATTAATTAACATAAGTGGGAATTTACCTATTGAGTTAGGTCTACCCCATGGGAATTTACCTATTGAGTTAGGTCTACCCATGTTATGAATAAATTGATATTAATTAGGGATAATTAATATGGGGGTGATTAATTAGGTGTAATTAATCGACTAAGACACGAGGTTAGGCTCTGTTATGACGTAAGACTGCCCGGACCCTACCGGCTTAACCAGGCGGTCATAACAGCCAGTCTAATGTGAGAGGTCTTAGGCACAAATTAAATACGTGATTAAAGTAAAGACACGAGGTTAGACTCTGTTATGACGTAAGACTGCCCGGACCCTACCGGCTTAACCAGGCGGTCATAACAGCCAGTCTAATGTGGGAGGTCTTTATGGGGAATCACGGTCTTAATTAATTAAGAAACACTTAACCATATTAGCATGTAGTGGGACATGAGGGGTTAAGTGGGTGCCTTGGGTGGCATGAGGAATCTAGTGGGTTGCCTTGGGTGGCAATAGAAAATACGATTAGAATACTTAACCAAGTGAAACATGTAATTAAACATGATTAAAGGGTTAAGTGGGGAACACTAGATTAATAACAAGCTCTGGTGGGTAGCTTGTGGAGGGCCCATTACAACCAGTATCCCATATGTATCTTTGTAGCTCGGCCCAAGCCGAGGACGGGACACACATACTGGGCTTGTCTATAAGTGGCCAAAACGGGGTTAGCGGTGGCAACGCAGGCCCATCGGGTTTCATATGCGTGTGTGGGCCCGGGACTGGGAGGTAAGACGTTGTTGCATCGTGTAGGTATAACCCGTGCACCGGTGTTGCTTTTGGGTTGCCACTTTGGGGAATGATACACCCCACTGTGGGCCCAGCACGGATACCTACGTTAGGGAGCCGATCGCTTGGGGTAGTGGGGTACACCTAGTAGAGATAGGGGCAGACGGCACCTATGTAGTCAACTAGGGTACAGGAAACTACTGGTTATATCTATCTTTGATATCCTTGGGTGGGATCAACCTTTGAGTAGGAGTGACTGGTGTGGTGCAGTTAGTAATTATCCTTGGGTGGGTAGATGCGTCTTTACGGTTATCTTAGTTCGTCCTGTGTTCGTGGGCAACTTAGTGTAGTCATTATCCCCAAAGATACCATACCGAGTTCATATCATACCCTAATTACTTTAATAATTGTATTATTAAGGAGATAGGGTTCACTCAGGCTTATGTCTGACCCCCGTTGTTTTTATCTTTTTCCTTCAGGTCCTCAGGTTGGGCCTAGTGCTAGTGGGCTTTGATCAGTTTGCTTTATCTATCTCTTGGAGCCTGGACCGTAGATGTAGAGCTCAGCTTATCTTATCTTTTCTGTTATGGCTATTTGTTATGAGTAGTGGGATTATGTACTTATTTTATTCAGGATGGATATTTTGTGCTTGACTCTTGTTATGGTTTTATGATGTAACCAAACATGTTTTACTTTCCGCTGCTATGAGATGATGTTTTAAATTTTCAAGTATTACATTATATCTGTCTTGTTGTAATTTTACTGTTCTATACTCACTAAAAATACTCCACCGATGCTATGGCATTCCCTTAGTGAGTGACTATAGCGGGTGTGGGGTGTTACAAACGCAGTTTGTAGGCTTCGTACCCAACAAAATCAGTGTCCTACTCTGCAAGGTAACGAGAATCAAAAGTTGCCCAAGTCATTTTAAATATGTCTTCATCTTCAATTGTTTTTATAATCTTTTGGTATCGTTCACAAGTTTTAATGAAACGCCGATAAGCCATATGAATTTCACCATAAGTCCGTGTAGTGGTGCAGTTACGATGATTGTTATGTAATCTTGTTATCATGGACCAAAATTCTTCATGGGTTAGCCCTCCTCCATTTTACATCAGCAGCAAATCTCTTTTATTAACTTAGGTATAAGATTTCACGAGTATAAGTAAGTCATTAGGAGAGCATTCTGTTGTAGTAGCACTAGAGCTTGCATTACTTTGGTCGTAATATTTACGGTTAACCACTTGCCTCCTTATGTTTTTGCATGTACGTGCTTTTGGTTTTTGAACTTCAACTACTTGTTAAATACCACGAACAATTTCATTTTGGGCTGTTTCTTCCGCATCTTCTACTTGTGTATCTGGAACGAATCCACCATCTTTCTCCTCCTCCTTGTTCCTATCATACTCATCAAACATCTTATCTACAAGTTCATCACTTATTTTCCAATCGTCCATTTAAGCTACATAGAAACAAGAAATGTATTACATACACAAAGAAGTACTTAAACAAGGGGAAAAAATATGATAGGATTATCATTTTCTCACCTTAATGTCGGGGTTGATCTAGAACGCGCAAATTTTAGGTAGGGTTGGGGGACGAAGTCTAAACTATTTAAACAAGGGGGTTGCTTTTTAGTAAATCTCTATCATCATTAATTGAGCAGTAGGATAGATACGTATGACAGGACTACCTTATGTCCTTAACAGTTGAGTTGCTATGGCTCTGCCATATATCAGTTGATGCTACTACACTCTGCAACACTCGGGTAACGTGCTATAGGTTATCCAACGAATAGAAACAACATGACTTGACAACTCGTACTAATAAAAGATGACTTGACTGCTGCTTTAATAAAGCTAAGCAAGAAATTAGGTGACTTGTCGACTGTTACTAAATCTCAGCCCTCTACCTTTAAATTCCGCACTTTCGAAGACTTAGGAATGTCAAATTATTTATGAGACGACCCGAACTTCCCCGGTAAGAAAAGCCCGGATTACGTTTAGGACAAGACCAATCAGAACGAAAACAGAAGAACATTTCATTGCTTATTACAACAATTCCATCAGAATACAATAATATACAGAGTATGAACGAATATACACAGAAATAAATATCAGAGATTACAATAAATTACACAGCAGCGGAAAAATAATACAAAACACAACTAGAAGTAATACACGGATACAGAGCTTTCCGAGTATCGTTCCAGCTGTAAATCAGGATCCTGTGAATATAAATCTGCAAAACCAAAACTACTAGCTGCCTGTGTGGAAAATAGGGGCACCCAGAGTTTAGGTTAAAACAATAAACTCCAGGTCAGTCATGTGACTAGTGTGAGAACTAAAACAGTTATTTAAAACATTACTTTAAAAGAGAGTAATTCAAGGGACCATGCCGTATAACACGGAACGGGTTTCCTCCCAAGAATACTTGTGTATAGAACAAACAGCGCAATGCTTTTCGAAAAATGAAGCTATTATAAGACCTAGGTCCCATCACACAATGCAACGCAAGCCGGAGGATAGGGTTTTCCCTTATAATAGCCAAACATGCTTGGTATGTTTAAAACAAATCATTCGATACTATAATAAGTGTATAGCGTCAAAACAATTTCAATCATAGACGGCATGGGTACCATATATCATGTCGCCATACTAGTTCTACAATTAAAACCGCAATATCACGTATTGGAAATTGGATTTCCGTCATGAGTCGAGGCAAGGGGCAAGCTCCTCTCCGATTCGAGACACTCTAGCAAATGTCTCAGGACCCCACTATGATCCTTTGGAACCTCCAAGGCCGGTCCTCTCTTACTTTTGGGGATTAATTATTCCTGAACACACGTTTCCCGGCCCTATAGGACCTATAATCGAGGTGCCTCGCATCCAACAACCACACAAGTGAAAAGTATATAAATGTCAGCCAGTTTAAGCACTGACACCACCACTAGCTACAAATAAACGTCGTGCACTCCTTGGGTCCTTATCCCGTTTTTGATTCATACCGAGGTGTTAGGCTCGCGATTTCACGATATACACAAAGCTGCGCCACACCGGCTGTGCTTTGATCATCAACCACAAGACTTTGCTTTTCAACAGAAGCCTTGATCAATTGCCACTTACGCGTGCCACACTAGCAATTCACTCCATGTGACTGATGTCCATCGATATACAACCTCTGAGCTCGTACGTCTCAAAGAAGGGCGTTAAGCAAGAGAATAAATTCTCCGCCACCAAACAGATGTATATTTAATAGAGACCAATCAACACAGAATAAAATCCAATGTCAGACACACAGTCCATTTACAAGTTCGTTCTGGGTCTGAACGAAACCGGAGGCACTTTCCTCGCATATCCATCGATCTCCAAGCACGTCTGGACGACCACCAACTGTTTCTCTCATCTTGGGTGTACATCCCAATCAAGATCATCAGTAATCACCTAAACGATGTGAAGACTTCCGGTCTTTAGCCACCGTCTTCATCTTCGACTTATCGCCGAAACGGTTATTCAGAATGGGTATAAACCCGGCCTTTCTGAATAACCCACGTATATAATAATCAAATGTTACACAAACACAACAAATGCCTCATTCCAATTCAGAATATTCTTTTATTCACAAAATCACATTCTTAGGGAAAGGTTCCCATTAATTTTATCAAAGATAAATTCTTCTAAATTTATTCTTTAATCTTCCTTTGGATATCATTTCAAACTAGTCGGGATTAGCGAACCACACCGAGGTAATTATTTATTTTATTTCCCAATCCCAACCTATTTATCCCATGGAGCAAAACTGGTGATACTCCATATCTAACACCACGGTGCTATCGGTAAAATTAATTACCATTTCACGTTCAAATCTAATTAAAGATTTGACTATCGCTTTGGAGCAGAACTGGTGGTACTCCAATCTCGATCACCCTTCAGATTTGATAATTTAAATTATCAATTCACATTTCAACCTAATTAAAGATTCATTAAAACTCCACTTAGTTTTAATCTTTTCAAAAACCAATATCCTGCCTTTAACTGGGTTAAAGAACCAATGTCATCTAAAACACGATCCACGATAAACCCAAATCACATTCTATTGTTAATCGGGTCAAAGAACAGGTGTTATTCAAAACACCGCTCACGATAAACCCAAGAACCAATTTAAATTCAATTCCTATTAAATATCATTTAATTGATAAACTTCATTAAATCTAAATAGAAAGATTCAATCTTCTTCTCAACTGGGCTTAAGAACTGTGTTAATGAAGACACCATCCACGACAAACCCAAATCACATTTGATATTAAATACAAGGCTCTGAATAGAAAATATATCGGCTTACATTCAATATCAAATTCTGAAACCAACAAATATCGTATTGGAAATAACGATATAAAATATATCTTTCAAATTCCCATAACAATAACTGTATAATCACGAAATCCAACATCGAAATATTCCAAAGACAATTTCGATTCAAATCCTTTCCACTTCAATCTTTGGAAATTCTGATTATTTTTAAAACCACTTTCAAATTCAATTTATTTATGTCAAAAATAAATTGAATTTTAATTCTAGTTCAAAACTAGTTCATTTCGATAAAAATCTAGTTTTATCTTTCCAAATGTGGAATTTTTCATCCTAGTTCTTCACAAACAATTTCTTATGATTTCACACAAATTATAGATATTTTTAATAATTTTATCAAGGCCCGTATAATCGATTTCCATCAACGGCCATCGAACTGCACTTACAGCGACCTTTTCCAAATTTGATTTTGACATAATTCCAAATCCAACCGTTAGAATTCAAATTTCTAATATTCATTGGAAATCCCTTTTCGATATGAACCCAACAGTTCCGGTTTTAGGAGAATCCGATGGTCGGATCTCCCGCAACGTCAATTCGAAGTCAATGGTCGAAATTCACGAACTACCGCGGCGCGGCGCGTTCTATTCAGGCCATTATATATATATATATATAATATATATATTATATATATTTCGTCGATTTCTTTTTTAAAAAATTTTATAAATCGTTTTAAATTCGTTTTCAAAACCATTTCAACTCTATATTCAATTTCAAATCAAAATTGAATATTTCATATCATTACTATATAAATGATAATATTTTCAAAAAGTTATATTTTGAAATCACTACCTTTTCTATATTCATTATAAAATGAATAAAATCGATATAAATATCGTTCGCGTTAAAATAGCGCATCTCTAATCAACACGGCTTTATATATTTCAATAAATTCGTTATTCTATTCAACAAATGAATATTTATTCTATTCAACACATAAATCTATATTTCTTTCAACACATGAATATTCTCAACACATGAGCACTGTCAACACATGACTATTTTTTTTATTTAATATATTTTATAAAATTATGGTATCTATCGTTTGATTTTTAATCAGACTCCAACCGTAAAGTAGTAAGAGAATGATTCCCTAAATATTAACGCCGAATGCCGAAACCAATATCAAATCAATACCCAGGGAACCACTCATCTTATCTATTTTCCAGTTAGTTTCTAACTTTAAATATGATAAAGATGTAAATTTTATTATTAAAATATTTCTTTCAACACATGATAATTTTCAACACACGATCATTTTCAACACATGATTATTGTCAGCACATGATTATTCATATTTTATAATATTCTTTATTTCCCCAATTGGAATGAGGCCCAATCAATTACCGTATAATGTTAATTATACGGATTCCATACAACACATGTATATAATAGCAACGATAAATAATCAACCACCATCCAAAGTGCACTACACAACTGCATAAGCGTTAAATATAGATAATTAACGCTCACACAGCCTGTCGACCAATCGATCGACATACAATGAAATAATTGGGATTAGTGTATGCCACATATCATCCCAATACCCGTGTGGGGTTTCAAATCAACAAACATAGATTTTTATTTATTCACATACCCATTAAAAATTATATTTTTAACGATAAAATATTTTATTTCCTTTCACATCACACAATCATTTTCACCACAACAAACAATCAAACATACAAGCCATCCATGGTCTGTGGATGACGGGTGTCGGGTGCTACTAAGCACCGTCTGCATCCTAGTATATATTTTTAACTAGAAAAGAAGATTTAAAGTGAGAAGTTCTCGCCGAAGCTACCTCAAACGCCACGACTTTTCTTATGTAGAAATCTTCACTTCGCTTCTAACGAGATCTGTTCAACACCGTTTGTGTTAAAAATTATATTTTTAACAACGCTACTTCCTCAATAAAAATCGAATTTTTATCTTCACTTCATATATATATAAATCAAATTTTTATTCTCTACACTATATAAAAATTATATTTTTACAACGCTCTTTATAAAATCAAAAATCATATTTCCTTTTCGCTCTTCAGATAATAAAGATCATATTTTTGTTTCACTTCATATATTGTAAAGATCGTATTTTTATTTCGCTTTATATATATTAAAGATCATATCATTACTCTCTCCATTTTATCTTTTCAAATCAATGTATTTCATAATTTTAAACCAAGGTGTTTTCATATTTTCAAACTAAGAAAAATCCTTTCTTTGTATATTTAAAAATCCAATCTTTTTATAAAGAAGAGTCACATCTTTTTATAAAGAAAAATTAAATCTTTCTATATAGACAAAATCATGTTTTCAACTCGCTTTCATGTTAATAAAAATCGTATCTTTACATGAATACCAACCTGAACTTCATGAATAAAAATCATACTTTTGTTTTTCAAAAATCTTTATATGCTAAAAATCTATTCTCTCACACCAATAAAAATCTAATTTTTATTTACATAAAAAACAAATTTTCTATAGCATAAAAATCTAATCTTCCTTTACATCTTTAAAAATCCTATGTTTTTATATTAGCAAAAATAAGTAAAAGTAAACAAAAATCAGTAAATAAATAAGTGAAAAACTTACTTTGCTGTTCAAAGGGGAGAGGAGGGTTATCGGAGATTGCCGGAGGTTGGGGCGAAGGGAGGAGAGGGTCTGGGGTTCGGTGGCGTGGTCTAGGAGGCGCGCACGGTGGTGGCTCTGGTGGGGGCTCGGTGGTCGACGGGGTGTAGGGTTTTTGTGCGGGTTCGGTCTTCGAATGACGGAGAGGAGAGAGGGGGAAGCTATGGGGTCACGTGGAGGGCGGATGTGGTGGCTCCGACGATGGGGAGGTCGCCATCGATGGCGGCGCGCTAGGGCAGACGTGGTCCTCCCCCTTTTTGTTTTTTATTTTTATTTTGAAAACTGAAAATGAACGGGGAGAGAAGGTAGAAGGAGGGGGCTTAAGTGAATTATATATTTATTATTTAATTATTTAAATTATCCAAAAGGTTGACTTTTTATTTCGACTTCAAAATTGAACCCATCGACTGTCTTCCCTAGTGTAATACCCTCATTTCGAACACAATAGGATATGTATCGTAAGCTGATTCGATCGTTTCGATCAGTTTTTGTCAAAATCAACATATAACTCTATATATTGAATTTGAACGCGCATTTCAATTTACCGGGCCCAGATACTAACTCGAAAAATTCCAGAAAAATATTTTCTACCTTTGCATTGACGATACGGTCCTAATAAAACTAGTTCCATCGAATTCCGAGACCGTTTGAAAAATGGCCATTTTCCAGTCGATTAAAATCAAATGAAACTGGTCAAACGCGTTTTCCTTTGCCACGCTCACATATTGATTCGAAAAATTATGAAAATTGGAATCTAGCAATAACTTGACATCACGGACCCAACAAAAGTGGTTTCGTCGAAATCTGAGGTCGTTTGCAAAATTTCCATTTTTAAGGGCCTGAATTCCATAGCGACTATTCTGAATTTTCAACTGAAGTATCTTTTGATTCCCGCTATGAAATTTCAATTTTTCGAATTCGTTGGAAAGATATTCACAAATAGGTTCTAATATTTTTTGTTTCACCAAAATCCGGTTTGTTTTGAACCCGGTATGTTCAATTGAAGTTTGAAATCGAATTATCGAACTACCGCGCCATTTTCAATTCTATTTATAATTAAAATAAATTATTTAAATTCTAACGATGATCTATATAAATATATACGTTCTAAATCTATTCAAAATAAATTTCTCATCGCTATTATTTAAAATAATCATTTTAAATATTTAAATTCATCAAAATTGTAAAAATAAATTTTTTAAACTGGTTCGCATTTCTGGGTTGTTACAATCTCCCCCACTTAAAACTTTTCGTCCCCGAAAAGGAACGAAGCCGAAAGTTGTTTAACTAATCAACTCAACTTCCATTATTTTGATTACGGCTTAAGTTCATCAACTTTTCAGTTTCTAAGAACTTTTCAAATTTTCAAAAATTTGGCTAACACCCTAAATTTTCGAAAATTTTTGCTATAATCTCTCTTGCACCGGGGACTTCGGGATATTTCATATAGCCTCCCATGGCCTTCTTCAATCAAAAAGAAAAAGAAAAACCCAAGCGGCTAGCCAATCGGCTCATAAAATCATCACCCAAACAAAACAGTTAATATGGTAAACATGTACCTATTTGTCGGGCAAACAAATTTTATTCTTCTGCTCTAGCCTCCTTGCTATGACCTGTTCAATGTGAGTACGTGTATACGCATGCAAATGCGATTAATTTTCAATACAGTTCAATATTTGATTCAGTTAGGCTAAATGGTTCAAAATATCAAAAAAATAAACAAACAACACAACCATCAATCAATTAGTGAATTAGAATTTTAAATTCATAATTTTGATATATATATATATATATACAGAAAATCATGTTTTTGATGCCAAATCACACAATAAACCTATCTAGTTTTGGTTCTCACACCAGTCAAACGGAAATATATAGATATCACAACTTCGTCACTCGAAGATAAATTCTGACGACGAGTACTCAACCATCAGAATCATCTTCGGGCCACTAGAGTATGATTCTATATCTATCCAGTATATTAAAACTTCGAATATACGTTCATGACGCGTATACGCGAAATCTTTATATATTGGATTGTCCAAATTCAATATAAATAAATATTCAAATACGTATACTATGGTTTAAATTTTCAAAGCAATATTGTTTTCATTTGAAAAATATACTCTTCACACTCGTTCTAGGATACAACTGATCCCATCTCTAACGAGTCATTCCAATTGGATATTACTAATCCAATATCTGACGAATTCTTTCGTACGGTTCTAATGTGTCTTGTTCTCGAGCTCTGAAAACCAAAGCTCTGATACCAAACTGAGACAGCCCGAACTTCCCCGGTAAGGAAAGCCCGGATTGCGTTGAGGACAAGACCAATCAGAACGCAAACAGAAGAACATTTCATTGCTTATTACAACAATTCCATCAGAATACAAGAATATACAGAGTATGAATAAATATACACAGAAATAAATATCAGAGATTACAATAAATTACATAGCAGCGGAAAAATAATACAAACACAACTAGAAGTAATACACGGATTCATAGCTTTCCGAGTATCGTTCTAGCTGTAAATCAGGATCCTGTGAATATAAATCAGCAAAACCAAAATTACTAGCTGCCCGTGTGGAAAATAAGGGCACCCAGAGTTTAGGTTAAAACAATAAACTCTAGGTCAGTCATGTGACTGGTGTGAGAACTAAAACAGTTATTTAAAACTTTACTTTAAAAGAGAGTAATTCAAGGGACCACGCCGTATAACACGGAAAGAGTTTCCTCCCAAGAATACTTGTGTATAGAATAAACAGCGCAATGCTTTTTCGAAAAATGAAGCTATTATAGGACCCAGGTCCCATCACACAATGCAACGCAAGCCGGAGGATAGGGTTTTCCCTTATAATAGCCAAACATGCTTGGTACGTTTAAAACAAATCATTCGATACTATAATAAGTGTATAGCATCAAAACAATTTCAATCATAAATATCAATCATAGACGGCATGGGTACCATATATCATGTCGCCATACTAGTTCTACAATTAAAACCGCAATATCACGTATTGGAAATTGGATTTCCGTCATGAGTCGAGGCAAGGGGCAAGCTCCTCTCCAATTCGAGACACTCTAGCAAATGTCTTAGGACCCCACTATGATCCTTTGGAACCTCCAAGGCCGGTCCTCTCATACTTTTGAGGATTAATTATTCCTGAACACACGTTTCCCGGCCCTATAGGACCTATAATCGAGGCGCCTCACATCCAACAACCACACAGGTGAAAAGTATATAAATGTCAGCCAGTTTAAGCACTGACACCACCACTAGCTAGAAAGAAACGTCGTGCACTCCTTGGGTCCTTATCCCGTTTTAGACTCATACCGAGGTGTGAGTCTCGCGAATTCACGCTATACACAAAGCTGTGCAACACCAGGCGTGCTTTGATCATTAACCACAAGACTTTGCTTTTCAGCAGAAGCCTTGATCAATTTCCACTTACGCGTACCACACTGGCAATTCACTCTATGTGACTGATGTCCATCGATATACAACCTCTGAGCTCGTACGTCTCAGAGAAGGGCGTTAAGAAAGAGAATAAATTCTCCACTGCCAAACAGATGTATATTTAATAGAGATCAATCAACACAAAATAAAATCCAATGTCAGACACACAGTCCATTTACAAGTTTGTTCTAGGTCTGAACGAAACCGGAGGCACTTTCCTCGCATATCCATCGATCTCCAAGCACGTCTGGACGACCACCAACTGTTTCTCTCATCTTGGGTGTACAACCCAATCAAGATCATCAATAATCACCCAAACAATGTGAAGACTTCCGGTCTTCAACCACCGTCATCATCTTCGACTTATCGCCGAAACGGTTATTCAGAATGGGTATAAACCCGGCGTTTCTGAATAACCCACGTATATAATAATCAAATGTTACACAAACACAACAAACGCCTCATTCCAATTCAGAATATTCTTTTATTCACAAAATCACATTCTTAGGGAAAGGTTCCCATTAATTTTATCAAAGATAAATTCTTCTAAATTTATTCTTTAATCTTCCTTTGGATATCATTTCAAACTAGTCGGGATTAGCGAACCACACCGAGGTAATTATTTATTTTATTTCCCAATCCCAACCTATTTATCCCATGGAACAAAACTGGTGATACTCCATATCTAACACCACGGTGCTATCGGTAAAATTAATTACCATTTCACGTTCAAATCTAATTAAAGATTTGACTATCGCTTTGGAGCAGAACTGGTGGTACTCAAATCTCGATCACCCTTCAGATTTGATAATTTAAATTATCAATTCACATTTCAATCCAATTAAAGATTCATTAAAACTCCACTTAGTTTTAATCTTTTCAAAAGTCAATATCCGGCCTTTAACTGGGTTAAAGAACCAATGTCATCTAAAACACGATCCACGATAAACCCAAATCACATTCTATTGTTAATCGGGTCAAAGAACAGGTGTTATTCAAAACACCGCTCACGATAAACCCAAGAACCAATTTAAATTCAATTCCAATTAAATATCATTTAATTGATACACTTCATTAAATGTAAATAGAAAGATTCAATCTTCTTCTCAACTGGGCTTAAGAACGGTGTTATTGAAGACACCATCCAAGACAAACCCAAATCATATTTGATATTAAATACAAGGCTCTGAATAGAAAATATATCGGCTTACATTCAATATCAAATTCTGAAACCAACAAATATCGTATTGGAAATAACGATATAAAATATATCTTTTAAATTCCCATAACAATATCTGTATAATCACGAAATCCAACATCGAAATATTCCAAAGACAATTTCGATTTAAATCCATTTCCACTTCAATTATTGGAAATTTTGATTCTTTTTAAAACCACTTTCAAATTCAATTTATTTATTTCAAAAATAAATTGAATTTTAATTCTAGTTCAAAACTAGTTCATTTCAATAAAAATCTATTTTCATCTTTTCAAATGTGGAATTTTTCATCCCAGTTCTTCACAAACCATTTCTTATGATTTTACACAAATTATAGATATTTTTAATAATTTTATCAACGCCCGTACGGTCGATTTCCATCAACGGCCATCGAACTGCACTTACAACGACCTTTTCCAAATTTGATTTGGACATAATTCCAAATCCAACCATTAGATTTCAAATTTTTAATATTCATTGGAAAGCTCTTTTCGATATGAACCCAACGGTTCAGGATTTAGGAGAATCCGACGGTCGGATCTCCCGCAACGTCAATTCAAAGTCAATGGTCGAAATTTACGAACAGCCGTGGCGCGGCGCGTTCTATTCAGGCCATTATATATATAATATATATATATATAATATATATATATATTTTATATATTTCGTCGATTTCCTTTTAAAACGAATTTTATAAATCGTTTTAAATTCGTTTTCAAAACCATTTCAACTCTATATTCAATTTCAAATCAAAATTGAATATTTCATATCATTACTAGATAAATGATAATATTTTCAAAATGTTATATTTTGAAATCACTACCTTTTCTATATTCATTATAAAACGAATAAAATCGATATAAATATCGTTCGCGTCAAAATAGCGCATCTCTAATCAACACGGCTGCATATATTTCAATAAATTCGTTATTCTATTCAACAAATGATTATTTATTCTATTCAACACATGAATCTATATTTCTTTCAACACATGAATATTCTCAACACATGAGCACTGTCAACACATGACTATTTTTGTTATTTAATATAGTTTATAAAATTATGGTATCTATCGTTTGATTTTTAATCAGACTCCAACCGTAAAGTAGTATGAGAATGATTCCCTAAATATTAACGCCGAAGGCCGAAACCAATATCAGATCAATACCCAGGGAACCACTCATCTTATCTATTTTCCAGTTAGTTTCTAACTTTGAATATGATAAAGGTGTAAATTTTATTGTTAAAATATTTCTTTCAACGCATGATAATTTTTAACACACGATCATTTTCAACACATGATTATTCATATTTTGTAATATTCTTTATTTCCCCAATTGGAATGAGGCCCAATCAATTACCATATAATGTTAATTATACGGATTCCATACAGCACATGTATATAATAGCAACGATAAATAATCAACCATCATCCAAAGTGTACTACACAACTGCATAAGCATTAAATATAGATAATTAACGCTCACACAGCCTGTTGACCAATCGATCGACATACAATGAAATAATTGAGATTAGTGTATGCCACATATCATCCCAATACCCGTGTGGGGTTTCAAATCAACAAACATACATTTTTATTTATTCACATACCCATTAAAAATTATATTTTTAACGATAAAATATTTTTAACTATATAAATATTTTATTTTCTTTCACATCACACAATCATTTTCACCACAACAAACAATCAAACATACAAGCCATCCATGGTCTGTGGATGACGGGTGTCGGGTGCTACTAAGCACCGTCTGCATCCTAGTATATATTTTTAACTAGAAAAGAAGATTTAAAGTGAGAAGTTCTCACCGAAGCTATCCCAAATGCCACGACTCTTCTTATGTAGAAATCTTCACTTCGCTTCTAACGAGATCTGTTCAACACCGTTTGTGTTAAAAATTATATTTTTAACAACGCTACTTCCTCTATAAAAATCGAATTTTTGTCTTCCCTTCATATATATAAAAATCGAATTTTTATTCTCTACACTATATAAAATTATATTTTTACAACGCTCTTTATAAAATCAAAAATCATATTTCCTTTTCGCTCTTCAGATAATAAAGATCATATTTTTGTTTCACTTCATATATTGTAAAGATCGTATTTTTATTTCGCTTTATATATATTAAAGATCATATCTTTACCCTCTCCATTTTATCTTTTCAAATCAATGTATTTCATAATTTCAAACCAAGGTGTTTTCAATTTTCAAACTAAGAAAAATCATTTCTTTGTATATTTAAAAATCCAATCTTTTTATCAAGAAGAGTCACATCTTTTTATAAAGAAAAATCAAATCTTTCTATATAGACAAAATCATGTTTTCAAGTCGCTTTCATGTTAATAAAAATCATATCTTTACATGAATACCAATCTAAACTTCATGAATAAAAATCATACTTTTGTTTTTCAAAAATCTTTATGTGCTAAAAATCTATTCTCTCCTACCAATAAAAATCTAATTTTTATGCACATAAAAATCAAATTTTCTATAGCATAAAAATCTAATCTTCCTTTTCATCTTTATAAATTGATTCTTCACCTCTTTAAAAATCCTATGTTTTTATATTAGCAAAAATAAGTAAAAATAAACAAAAATCAGTAAATAAATAAGTGAAAAACTTACTTTGTTGTTCAAAGGGGAGAGGAGGGTTATCGGAGACTGCCGGAGGTTGGGGCGAAGGGAGGAGAGGGTATGGGGTTCGGTGGCGTGGCCTAGGAGGCGCGCGCGGTGGTGGCTCTGGTGGGGGCTCGGTGGTCGACGCGGTGGAGGGTTTTGTTGCGGGTTCGGTCTTCGAACGACGGAGAGGAGAGAGGTGGAAGCTGTGGGGTCGCGTGTTGGGTGGATGTGGTGGCTCCGGCGATGGGGAGGTCGCCATCGATGGCGGTGCGCTAGGGCAGGCGCGATCCTCCCTTTTTTTTTTGAAAACTGAAAATGAACGGGGAGAGAAGGTAGAAGGAGGGGGGTTAAGTGATTTATATATTTATTATTTAATTATTTAAATTATCCAAAAGGTTGACTTTTTATTTTGATTTCAAAATTGAACCCACCGACTGTCTTCCCTAGCGTAATACCCCAATTCCGAACACAATGGGATATGTATCGTAAGCTGATTCGATCGTTTCGATCTGTTTTCGTCAAAATCAACATATAACTCTATATATTGAATTTGAACGCGCATTTCAATTTACCGGGCCCACATACTAACTCGAAAAATTCCAGAAAAATATTTTCTACCTTCACATTGATGATACGGTCCTAACAAAACTAGTTTCGTCGAATTCCGAGACCGTTTGAAAAATGGCCATTTTCCAGTCGATTAAAATCAATTGAAACTGGTCAAACGCGTTTTCCTTTGCCAGCTCACATATTGATTCGAAAAATTATGAAAATTGGAATCTAGCAGTAACTTGACATCACGGACCCAACAAAAGTGGTTTCGTTGAAATCCGAGGTCGTTTGCAGAATTTCCATTTTTAAGGGCCTGAATTCCATAGCGACTATTCTGAATTTTCAACTGAATGTATCTTTTGATTCCCGCTATGAAATTTCAATTTTTCGGATTCGTTGGAAAGATATTCACAAATAGGTTCTAATATTTTTGGTTTCACCAAAATCCGGTTTGTTTTGAACCCGGTATGTTCAATTGAAGTTTGAAATCGAATTACCGAACTACTGCGCCATTTTCAATTCTGTTTATAATTAAAATAAATTATTTAAATTCTAACGATGATCTATATAAATATTTACTTTCTAATTCTATTCAAAATAAATTTCTCATCGCTATTATTTAAAATAATCATTTTAAATATTCAAAATTCATCAAAATTGCCAAAATAAAATTTTATACTGGTTCGCATTTCCGGGTTGTTACAATCTCCCCCACTTAAAACTTTTAGTCCCAGAAAAGGAACGAAGCCGAAAGTTGTTTAACTAATCAACTCAACTTCCATTATTTTGATTACGTCTTAAGTTCTTCAACTTTTCAGTTTCTAAGAACTTTTCAAATTTTCAAAAATTGGCTAACACCCTAAATTTTCGAAAAATTTCGCCATAATCTCCCCTGCACCGGGAACTTCGGGATATTTCATATAGCCTCCCATGGCCTTCTTCAATCAAAAAGAAAAATAAAAAGCCAAGCGGCTCATAAAATCATCATCACCCGAACAAAATAGTAAATATGGTAAACATGTACTTATTTGTCGGGCAAAAAAAATTTATTCTTCTGCTCTGACCTCCTTGCTATGACCTGTTCAATGTGAGTACGTGTATATGCATGCAAAGGCGATTAATTTTCAATACAGTTCAATATTTGATTCAATTAGGCTAAATGGTTCAAAATATCAAACAAACAAACAAACAACACAAACATCAATCAATTAGTGAATTAGAATTTCAAATTCATAATTTTGATATATATATATATATATATATATATATATATGTACAGAAAATCATGTTTTTGATGCCAAATCACACAATAAACCTATCTAGTTTTGGTTCTCACACCAGTCTAATGGAAATATATAGATATCACACCTTCGTCACTCGAAGATAAATTCTGACGACGAGTAATTAACCATCAGAATCATCTTTGGGCCACTAGAGTATGATTCTATATCTATCCAGTATATTAAAACTTCGAATATACGTTCATGACGCATATACGCGAAATCTTTATATATTGGATTGTCCAAATTCAATATAAATAAATATTCAAATATATATACTATGGTTTGAATTTTCAAAACAATATTGTTTTCATTTGAAAAATATACTCTTCACACTCGTTCTAGGATACTTCTGATCCCATCTCTAACGAGTCATTCTAATTGGATATTACTAATCCAATATCTAATGAATTCTTTCGTATGGTTCTAATGTGTCTTGTTGTAACGACCAGTATTCTATACATCATAGGATTGTAGAATATTTATTTCTTTCCCATGTGAAGTTGTATGGTCATGCAACTTTGGGAAACATCCATTTGAGTCATTTCCCATGTTCACGATTTTTGTCGATTTTTAAATGACCATTTTGCCCCTAGTTGGTACTGTTTTGACCATAACTTTTGATTGGAAAGGAATTTTGACATGAAACCACTTCCATTGGATTCGGTTGATGGTTTACCTTTCCGTAGAGTGGTCATAATAGCCAAACGGACTTACCGTTTGGGAGATATGGCTGAAATAAGGTTTGGAGGGTGAAAAGTTGCTTAACCGGGCCAAATCGGGTGATTAGTGAGTAGGCCCATAACCCATTTCGGGATTAGGGTTATGGAAGGGCTGAATTGAGATGGGGAATCATTCCATTTCAGTTTTCTAGCCTCCACTTATCACCAAGGAACCCTAAAAATGGCCTCTAACCTCTAAATCACCTCCAAATCACCTTTTGGTCAAGGATTAAGCTTAGCAACCCCTAATCAAGGAAGGTCTTCACCAAAGCAACATAGGAGCTGCTGTTTGGCATTGAGATTCACATCAAATTAGAGATCTATTTCAGATCTCAAGTTTATTTGTGGCTAAGGTGAGTGATTTGCATAGTTTTGCACTAATTATGGTTAATTAAGGGTAATTAATGTTAATTAGCGAATTTATACACTAATAAATTCGGGAAAAATGTTCATAAATTCCTAAATGATGTTTTAGACCTCTGATATGAATTTGGGTTAATTTGGTTAAGTTTTGCTAATCCTATCATTAGTTTCACCTAAACATGCTTAAGGGGAAATATGGGGTTTTGGGTATGTTTGATACATTTTAACCTATCATGTTGATGTTTTGATGTTTGTGGTTGATTATGCTTGTTGCTATGACTGTATGAAATGCTTTGTGATTGATTTCAATAGTTAGAATGGTCGAAAACGTCGTCGAATGGCGTAAATACTTGCTGGAACAGTTTCAGAAAACAGTGTAGGGTTCAGATCAGATCGGATATGGGGCTCGGATCGGATATGTTTAACTGAGCAAGGAATCTGATCGGATCGGAACCCAACACTTGGGAAAAAGTGGAAGAAAGGAAGGCCACGCTAGCTGAACTGGGATCGGATCGGATCGGATCGAGGAGAACGGATCGGATCGAGGAGGACGGATCGGATCGAGGAGGACGAATCGAATCAAGGAGAACGGATCGGATCGAGGAGGACGGATCGGATCGAGGAGGACGAATCGAATCGAGGAGGACGAATCGGATCGAGGACACAGATCGGAACGGAGGCACGAGCTGGAGGGGAGATGACACCCGACCCGACCCGAGGTGAAGCACCCGAACCGAACCGATGGAGGACAACCGACCCGAACCGCACCAAGAGAAGACCCGACCCGAACCAATGAAGGATACCCGACCCGAACCGATGGCTTGATGAGGACCCGATCCGACCAGTATTGACCAATAACCCGAGATGCAAAGGTAGTCCGATATGAGAAGTAAGAGCTCAGGATCCATTAGGGAACCAATGAGTTCACTTCATGGTTGGACTTTGTTGCGGGACGTGTGCTAAGGAGTTGTCGACGTTCATAACTTCGATTCACCACTAAGAATGAAGGATGGGCTACTTATCAGTGCAGTAGGGTCATTATGACCTGAGGGGCAAGGTGATGGTAGCAAGACTACGTTATCAGTGCAGTAGGGTCATTATGACCTGAGGGGCAGGGTGATGCGTAGTAAGACTATGATCCAGCGCAGATGGGGTGAATAACTCCATGAGGCAAGTGGACATAGTAAGGATTGGTAAGGCTATGAGCCAGTGCAGTGGGGTTCTTGTGACTCCATGGGGCGAAGTGGACATAGCAAAGGATTTGTGGCTACATTATCAGTGCAGTGAAGCCATTTATGACTTTATGGGGGCAGAGTGATCGTAGCAAGGTATGTTGGGTGATCGAAGTGGTGAATATCGTATGCTTTACGCACTGAGTGAGAGATGTGAGGATGGATGCTATGTTTGATTGTTGCCATCCCTATGACATGCACACCTCCCCCACCTCCGTATCTTTATATTGTTTGATATGATACCTTAGAGTGTTGTGCAGTATGTAGTGCTAACTCTTTGGTTGCAGGTCCAGGTATGTTTTAGTCTACCTGTTATTGTTCACTTTAGATGCTTATCGCTCATACCAGGCTTTATGTCTGACCCAGAGTTTTATGTCTTCTCTTATTACTCTGGGTGCTCACACGAGCAGACTAGAGACATGTTTGCTGGTGATGCGCGAGTAGCTGATTCGGAGGCGGGCAGGAGGCTTCCACGTATGATATATATATATATATATATATATATACACATTCTCCCTGTGTCGTTGGTGGTCGCTACTTGGGCATTAGTAGTGTACCTCATTTATCTTTCTTTTGCTTTGAGACAGTTTGAAAGTTGTAATAAGCTGTATTTTGGATTTCCGCTGCTATGATGTTTAGTTCTGATTTTCAGCTTATGCACTGTCTCTCCTGTTTTATGTCAAGTATGTTATTATTATATTTTGTTCTATACGCTGTGAGACATTCTACAGGTTCTTTGTATGTCTATTTCCTTATTCCCTTTTTCCGTCTCACGACCTGTTCCGTGCTAACTGGACATGTGTACAGCGCACCTTTGGAGTAAATGTCGGTTGGTGCGGGGCGGGCCGTCACACTTGGTATCAGAGCTCTTGGTTGCGTAGTTAACCTAGGAAAAGACACTAGGGAGAGTTAGTATGTATAAGAGAGTGCGTATTTGTGATTACTTTGGTTTTCAAAAGCTATGTATATATATACTATTAGTAGTATAAAGAATGAAGTCGCACTACACTAGCACCACTGTAGGGTCGTTAATCGTTTCCCTTTTTCAGATTAACGAGGAGCCGAGACACGAGGGGTGCTGGTAGAGGGACCAACCAAGGGAATGCCACTGACATGAGGGCAATGTTTACTAACCTCATGAGAGACATGCTTAGAGAAGTGCAAGGGGCAGTTCCCAATCCCGGGGTTGGTGTTGGCCCAGTAGTGCAGGCGCCTAGGGTCGATTTCGCCAAGTTGTGCAAGGATTACACTAACCTTGGTGGAAAGCCATTCCATGGGACGGAGTTGGCCACAGATGTTCAAGATTGGATGGATAGCTGCGATCGTATCTTTGATGACTTGGGTCTTGAGGATGCGATGAAGAGAAGGCTAGCGTCTCGTCAGCTGCAAGGGCGAGCGATGAATTGGTGGAATGCCATTAGATCAGCTACTCCAGAAGATCAGGTTACTTGGGATCAGTTCAAGGCTCGCTTTAGCGAGAAGTTCATTCCAGCTGCCCAGAAGTCAGTATTGTTCAAGAGGTTCTTGGAACTCAAGCAGAACGGCATGGCAATTTCTGACGATATTGCTAAGTTCGACACTTTGTCGAAGTATGGACTGTCTCTCATTGATACTCCTGAGAAGAAGAATGAGAAGTTCATTACTGTTTTGGATGGATACTTGGGGGAAAGGCTTATCAACCACATCGATGAGACTTTTGAATCGATCGTGGGGAAAGCTTTGAGATCAGAGAGTCTTTACCCTAAGTCAAAGACTGAGGCTGCATCTGCAGAAGGGCCAAAGCCGCAAGTAGGTGGTGGAGGCAAGAATAACTCTCAGAATAAGAGGAAGCAGGACCAATCTAAGGGTGGCCAGAAAAAGAGCAAGAAGGATGTTGAGTGCTTCAGCTTTGGAAAGAAGGGCCATTATGCTAAAGAATGTCGGGCCAAGCCAGCGGAAAGGAAGTGCTACAACTGTGGTCAAGTGGGACATCAGAGGGATAAGTGTCCGCAACCTCTTAAGGAGAAGCAGATTGTGAAAGCATATGCTCTTGATGTTGTTCCTTCTTCGTCGAATGCCCCAACTGCGGCGGAGAAAGGAAAGAATGTGGTTATTCAAGGTATGCTTTCTATTTATGATGTACCAGTTCGAGTTTTGTTTGATACTGGGGCTTCCCGCTCCTTCATATCTAGTGACCTGGTAGATAGGTTGGGACTGGAACCCGAGATAGTCGATAGACCATTGGTTGTGACGAACCCGATTGGTGGTTCGACTAGCCTTAGTATGATTTGTAGGAATTTGGTCTTATCGAGTCATGGGTGTATGTTTGTATGTGATTGCTTTGTTTTGGGCTTTACTGGGTATGGCATTAAATTGGGAGTCGATTGGCTCCAAAGATACGGGGTGGTGGTAGACTGTGAGGGCTTTTTGGTGACAGTGAGGGCGGATGATGGGCGGAGGGTAGTGTTTGGTAGTCTACCTAGTGATGGGGTTATGGCTAGTTTTGTAAATTCCCTCGACATCCCGCATGATGAGTTGTCAGATGTGCCCGTGGTTGGCCAGTATCCGGACGTCTTCGAGGAGGTGACCGGGCTTCCACCACACCGAGAGATTGAGTTCCGTATTGATTTAGTGAAAGATGCCAGACCTATAGTGTTGCCACTTCGTCGTATGGCACCAAGGGAGCAGCGAGAGCTCGGGGTGCAAGTCAGCAATCTTTTGAAGAAGGGATTTATTAGAAGGAGTGTCTCCGAGTGGGAAGCACCAGTTGTGTTTGCCACTAAGGCAGATGGTTCCCTTCGTTTGTGTGTGGACTATCGCGAGTTGAATAAGGTGACGAGGAAGAATAAGTATCCCCTACCGCGGATAGACGATTTGTTTGATCAACTGGAATGAGCAAGAGTGTTATCCCAGTTGGACCTCGCGATAGGATTTCATCAGCTTCGAGTAGCAGATGAGAGTGTTCCGAAAACGGCATTTAGGACGCCGTCTGGATTTTATGAGTGGTTGGTCATGCCCTTTGGGATGACCAATGCACCAGCCTATTTTGTGGATCTTATGAATCGAGTATTCAGAGATCAGTTGAATATGTTTGTTCTTGTGTTCGTGGATGATATCCTTGTTTATTCAAGGACAGAGGAGGAACACAAGGGACACTTGAGGATAGTGATGGAGGTGTTGAGGAAACACCAATTGAAAGCGAAATTCTCTAAGTGTCATTTTTGGAGAAGGGAAGTAAGATTCTTGGGTCATGTTGTTACAGAGAGTGGTATTGCCGTGGATCCTGCAAAGGTGGCTACGGTACAGGATTGGCCTACACCCAAGAATGTAACAGATGTAAGAAGTTTCTTGGGATTAGCTGGATATTATCGTAAGTTTATCCAGGACTTCTCCAAGATAGCAGCACCGTTGACTCAATTGACTAAGAAGAATCAGTCCTTCGTCCGGGACGTAGTGTGTGAGGATGCCTTCAAGAGTCTAAAGGAGAGGTTGACGCGTGCGCCAGTGTTAGTCATTCCTAAAGGGAATGAAGAGATGACGGTATACACGGACGCTTGTGGTACCGGACTGGATGCTGTATTGATGCAATAAGGTAGGGTTGTAGCTTATGCTAGTCGATAGCTAAAGCCGCATGAAAAGAAGTATCCTACCCATGATTTGGAATTGGCAGCGATTGTATTTGCGCTGAAGATGTGGAGACACTATCTCTTGGGAGAAAGATTTGAGTTGTTTACCGATCATAAATCGTTGAAGTATCTCTTCTCTCAGAAAGATCTGAATCTCCGTCAGCAGAGATGATTAGAGTTCTTGGCTTCGTATGATTTTGATATCGCATACACACCTGGGAAAGGTAATGCGGTAGCCGATGCCTTGAGTAGGAGACATGCCAGTTTAGGGGCAATGTTTCTTGAGTGGAAGCAACTGGAGTATATCGCGGGGTTTGATTTCAGACCAAAGTGCGAATTGGATCCAGTTATGCTAGCTAGTTTGGCGATCAGACCCACTTTGATAGAGCGGATTGGTTCCAGCCAGAGGGACGATCCTAATCTATTGGAAATCATCTCCAAGTTAGAGATGGGTATCGATGAGGAGATGAATGTATATGGGCTTGACCTAGATGGATGGCTTCAGAAGAATGGAAGACTAGTTGTGCCCAACGTGAATGGATTGAGAGATGAAGTGCTTAGAGAATGTCATCACTCAAAACTGACTATACATCCCGGTGGTAATAAGATGTATCGAGACATGAGACAGACTTACTATTGGGAACGGATGAAAAGAGACGTTGGGAAGTTTTTATCCAAATGCATGAATTGCCAGCTAGTTAAAGCCGAGCAAAAGAAGCCTAGTGGGTTGTTGCAACCATTAGAAATTCCCGAATGGAAATGGGAGCAAGTCTCGATGGATTTCGTCGATGGCTTACCAAGGACTAGATCAGGATATGATAGCATTTGGGTAATTGTGGATCGATTGACTAAAAGTGCAAGATTTATACCAGTCAAATCGACCAGAATGGCAGCCAAGTTGGCAGAATTGTATATGAAGTGGGTAGTGAGATTTCATGGAGTACCCAAAAGCATTGTGAGTGACCGAGACCCGTTGTTCACTAGTGGGTTTTGGAAGAGCTTACAAGAGGCTCTAGGGTCAGGATTACTTCTCAGTACCGCATATCATCCTCAGACCGATGGTCAGACGGAGAGGGTGAATCGTATATTAGAAGATCTCTTGAGAGCTTGTATATTGGATTTTGGTGGATCATGGGATGACCATTTGCATCTAGTAGAGTTTGCATATAATAATAGCTGCCAATCCAGTATCGGTATGGCTCTATATGAAGCTTTGTACGGAAGACCATGCAACTCACCATCATGTTGGATAGAGACTGGCGAGAAGTTTATGCTTGGACCAGATGTGGTGAGAGAAACTTCCGATAAGATCAAGATCATTCAGCAACAAATGAAAGCTGCCCAAGATAGGCAGAAGAGCTATGCTGATAAGAGGAGAAAAGACTTGAAATTCTCCGTTGGTGACTTGGTGTTTGTCAAGATCTCTCCGTTGAAGAGCGTGATACGATTTGGCAGGAGAGGCAAATTGGCACCAAGATTTGTTGGCCCATTCCCTGTTCTTGAATTAGTCGGGAATTTGGCATATAGGGTTGGCTTACTAGAGAAAATGGCGGGAGTTCACAATGTATTTCATGTTTCCCAACTAAGGAAGTTCGTCCACGACTCAGATATGACTATTTCACCTGATCAGTTAGAGGACTTCGAAGTAGAACCCGAGGCGATTGGGAACCGCAAGCCGATCCATATTGTGGGGCACGATACGAAGCAACTTCGAAGGAAGGCGGTGAAGCTAGTCAAGGTTCAGTGGGGCGAGGACGAGAACGATTGTACTTGGGAGACAGAGGAGAGCATTAGGAAGGCATATCCAGAACTCTTTGCCTGGTAAGATTTATCTTGCGATTTAGTTATTCCGCATGCTAGGATAGACTTATTTTACTTGCTTTGCATGTTTGATGGTTGTTTTATGGTTGATAGGCATGCGGGACCTTTGTGTGTGTTTGGATTAGGGAATTTCGGGGGTGAAATTTCATAAGGTGGGGAGAGTGTAACGACCCGTATTCTATACATCATAGAATTGTAGAATATTTATTTTTTCCCATGTGAAGTCGTATGGTCATGTAACTTTGGGAAACATCCATTAGAGTCATTTCCCATGTTCACGATTTTTGTCGATTTTTAAATGACCATTTTGCCCCTAGTTGGTACTGTTTTGGCCATAACTTTTGATTGGAAAGGAATTTTAACATGAAACCACTTCCATTGGATTCGTTTGATGGTTTACCTTTCGTAGAGTGGTCATAATAGCCAAACGGACTTACCGTTTGGGAGATATGGCTGAAATAAGGTTTGGAGGGTGAAAAGTTGCTTAACCGGGCCAAATCGGGTGATTAGTGAGTAGGCCCATAACCCATTTCGGGATTAGGGTTATGGAAGGGCTGAAATGAGATGGAGAATCATTCCATTTCAGTTTTCTAGCCTCCACTTATCACCAAGGAACCCTAAAAATGGCCTCTGACCTCTAAATCACCTCCAAATCACCTTTTGGTCAAGGATTAAGCTTAGCAACCCCTAATCAAGGAAGATCTTCACCAAAGCAACATATGAGCTGCTGTTTGGCATTGAGATTCACATCAAATCAGAGATCTATTTCAGATCTCAAGTTTATTTGTGGCTAAGGTGAGTGATTTGCATAGTTTTGCACTAATTATGACTAATTAAGGGTAATTAGTGTTAATTAGCGAATTTATACACTAATAAATTCGGGAAATATGTTCATAAATTCCTAAATGATGTTTTAGACCTCTGACATGAATTTGGGTTAATTTGGTTAAGTTTTGCTAATCCTATCATCAGTTTCACCTAAACATGCTTAAGAGGAAATATGGGGTTTTGGGTATGTTTGATCCATTTTAACCTATCATGTTGATGTTTTGATGTTTGTGGTTGATTATGCATGTTGCTATGACTGTATGAAATGCTTTTTGATTGATTTCAATAGTTAGAATGGTCGAAAACGTCGTCGAATGGCGTAAACACTTGTTGGAACAGTTTCAGAAAACAGTGTAGGGTTCAGATCGGATACGGGGCTCGGATCGGATATGTTGAAATGAGCAAGGAATCTGATCGGATCGGAACCCAACACTTGGGAAAAAGTGGCAGAAAGGAAGGCCACGCTAGCTGAAGTGGGATCGGATCGGATCGAGGAGAACGGATCGGATCGAGGAGGACGGATCGGATTGAGGAGGATGAATCGAATCGAGGAGAACGGATCGGATCGAGGAGGACGGATCGGATCGAGGAGGACGAATCGGATCGAGGACACGGATCGGAACGGAGGCATGAGCTGGAGGGGAGATGACACCCGACCCGACCCGAGGTGAAGCACCCGAACCGAACCGATGGAGGACAACCGACCCGAACCGCACCAAGAGAAGACCCGACCCGAACCAATGAAGGATACCCGACCCGAACCGATGGCTTAATGAGGACCCTATCCGACCAGTATTGACCAATAACCCTGTAACACCCCACCTCCGCTAGGGTCACTCACAAAGGGAATGCCCTAGTTTTGGAGAGGTATTATCGAGATAACATCACAGAATTATCACAAGACAGAACATAAATAAATAATTAAGTAAACAGCGGAAGAATTTCTGAGCAAAACAGAACTTCATTTCATTCCAAATTAAACCATGTCTTTTACAAACATTTCAAGTAACCTCATTTCAACTGTCTTGTAATAATAGCCAAAGAAGCAGTAATTTAAAAACAGTAAAACAGCTTATTCCCCAAGTGCAGTCAAAAGAAGCAGCCATAGCAAACCGTACATGCTGAGCCAAAGCAAGTGATATCCAAGCTAAGAGCTAGTTATTCCTCCCTGAGAACCTGGGGGGGAGGGGAATGAAAGAAAAAGAGGCGAAAGGAAAAGGGTCAGTCATAAAGACTGAGTAAGTTCTAGTGACTTTCAGTGTAAAAACGGTTAAAACAACCTGTCATGTATGAACTGGAACTAGACTTAAGAATAGTGTCAAGGTGAACAAGATAGACTAAGGTGATCAGGATAAGTCAAGACAAGTCAAGTAAAGCATCACATGTTCAAGATCCGTTGCATCGACTTCACTAGTATACTAAGCCCGTGTCACAAGTTAATCACGAAATAAATCCCACGGCCCAATATCATGAAATGACCCTGAAACGGGGTCTGACCCAAGTACGGGGTCCTACGGAGCGATTATCTAGTCGATCGGCTCCCTACAAGTTCTAGCTCGTCAAGTGTCCGTGTCATACGGCTAATCACGAATGTAGTCACTTGTGCTGGGTCCACCTTCGAGTGTATCAGCCCTAAGGTGTCAACCCCTGACACGATTCAAGATGCACAGATAAATCTACGGATACCCAGTGTCTGCCCCGGATACGTGCACGATCGTAGTCCGCCGAACCTACACTGGCGTACCCCACTGCCGCCGTTCACCTCTTACAATCAGCCCAGTAATCATGCCCCCACCCGGCCTAGCCCCAGGGTACCTTGATACATCTAGAGGGTTACTGCTGAAAGGGGTCGTGTCTAGGGTTTCGTCTAATAGATTAGGTCATGTAATTCGTGACCCAACCCGCCTAACAGATTAAGTCATGTAATTCGTGACTCAATCCTTTTCTAGTCTAGTCATGTCAAGATGGTTAAGCATGTCATTTCATTTCGCGACTTAACCCGCCTACGTGTCATGTCAAGTTGGCTAAGTGTCGTCGTTTTCAAGTTCATGACTTAGCCCTTCAAATCGTGTTCAAGTTGGTTAAGTTGTCTTTTCATGTTCATGACTTAACCCTACTTGGCATTAATTGATTCGTTAATGCACCGAACCACTCACATTGGATCCTGTTGTTCGTAGCCACTAGATTTGCCGGGCGGTTCCGGGCAGGTTTACCCTACGAACTCAACCCAACCTCGGGTTTCAAGCGCGATGTGACCAACTACTCACATTGGATCCTATTGTTTGTAGCAACTGGATTTGCCGGGCGGTTCCGGGCAGATTTACACTACAAACTCAACCCAACCTCGAGTTGGCCACTTTCTTGTTTTCTAAAGTCATGCCCATGTTCTTATCAGAATTTTGATATCATGTTCATATGTCAACTTCGTGCCCAACTAAGGCATGTTTAAAGTCAAGTTATGGCATGTTCAAGTCAAGTTTTTCGTGCCATATTTCATGTTCTACTTATGCCAAATTTCATAGTTTATGCTTATAATTAATTCAAGTTTTGCCTATTCTACCCAATCGTATCCCCAACGTATATAAACGTACTTCGTTCACAAGTATAAACAGTTCAAGAGATAAAGGGGAATAATACCAAACATGTGATAGGCATATGTGACAGTTATAACATTACTTGCATAATAAACAGGCTATAACATATCACATAGTTGCAATACTAGTATGGTGATAACTTGGCATAGTGATGATTCCAACTTAATTTAACATGATGTTTTCAACTTTGCATCATAGGCATAATAATCATTGCGGCATCATAAAAATTTTATTATAAACATGAAACATTAAAGGCATAGTAATCCTAATGGGCATAGTGGATTCCAATTTAGCATTTTTAACATAATGATTCTCATAGACATAATAATTCAAATTTATCATAATGATTCTCATCTAATATTATAAACATAATGGTTCCAACTTAGCATTATTAACATAATGATTCTCAACTAACATGATAGACATAATGATCCCAATTTAGCGTTTTTAACATAATTAACATGATAGACATAATGATTCCAATTTAGCGTTTTTAACATAATTAACATGATAGACATAATGATTCCAACTTAGCGTTTTTAACATATCTAACATTATAACAATTTCAACTTTTCATCATAGCCTAGCAATACCCTATTTTTCATAAATCATGATGGGTATAATAACACCACAAGCATAATTCCATCAATATTCATAGCCATGGTCTAATTAGCATCATAGGCATGGTTTAATCAACATAAATATTTCAATAAACATAGCGATTTCATGGACATGTATTAGTCCAACTTGCCAAACAATTAAGCCCAAGTGATTCATAACAACATCAAAATCATGACAAGTTTAACTTGCAACGTTGCCATAGCAATATCCCCAAATTATAATTCAACGATAAATAATATAAACAATGGATTAGCAATAGTTCATAAATTCGGTTTCAATTCATTGCATGTCCATATTGTTTTAGCGTTTTTGCCTAAAAAGTAACATAGAACTTACAATATGAAGCAATTAAAAATCCCAAATCAATTAGTCTCGAATTCGTTGTCTAAAGCGTCGTAGTTGTTGTAGCTTCTAGTTGTAGCCTTCAAGAATCGTCCTCCATCTTCTATAATTTTATTCTTTATATTTTTAATTCAGAGCTCTAGGTTTAATGGCGGCGGCCTGAGGCTAAAATGAAATAGTATGATTTAGGCTGGGTCTTAGGTCCTTTTTATAATGTTTGTGAGTTGTTTTAGACCGTCGATGGAGCTTGATTCAACAATAGCCGTTCAGTCAGGATAGAGTTATCCTATTGACTCAGCCATGAGTCAGAAATGACTCAGCATTGACTCAGCGATGAGTCAGAAATGACTCAGCGTATTAAATGTTCACCAATTCAAACGTAAATACGTATTTAATAGATACATTTTCCCCTTTACCGTATTAATTACCCATATATAAATATTTATTTATATATGAATAAATATTTTCTTACCTTTAATTTGTCATAATTAAAAATTGGAGAAGGCCCAAAAAAAAAAAAAACCATCCTTGACAACCAAAAATGCGCAACGTACGCTACATGATGCGTACACGTCATATATATATATATGCGTATATGTATATATATATTATATATATTCATTTTTTTTCTCTATCTTCCCAATTACCCATTTTCACACTAAACCACTTTTTGAACTGCGTTCACACTAGGCTATTTTAAGCCATTCCCCTAAAACAAAAAAATAAGGCGTTGGCGGGGATCGAACTCTGTACCTCTTGTATGCAAGTCATGTGTTCCAACCAAATGAGCTACTAAGTCTTTTGCTTACAAACCCTAGAACAATGCTAAACATTATTCGTTTCCCATTCTTTTTTTTTTTATGTTTTGCTGCGATATTTAAATTAAAGATATCTTCTTCACACGTTATCCGTTTTGCGTAAACTTGGACTCTATCTTAAGCAGAATTTCGAGGCGAATGCAATGGCGTAACCCGTTTCCCTTAATTCTTTGATTTGAATTTAATTATACTTTAATTTGTGAATCTCACTGTTATAGAATACACGGGGTGTTACATTCTCCCCCACTTAAAAGGATTTCGTCCCCGAAATCTTCAAGTTAGGAGGAATGTATATCCTAACATCCAAACATCCATCTACTCATCCATCAAACACGAGCATCCATTGTCCTTAAAAGACTTCTAATGCTTTATGATCATATGCGAAGTGTGTGTATATGTTCCTTAGCTAATGCTGATGATCAGGCCTGACTGATCTTCTAAATGCAAAATATGTTTAGTGAAATGAATCCAATATGTATGCAAAATTTTCCTACTATAATTCACAATTTCTACATGAGTGCTCAAACATTCAATCATATGCAACAACCAAATGATAGCACAACCAAGTTTCCAAAATAAACACTCATGCATATGCAATATGTAAATGTGCCTGAGCCGATCTAGTGCCTAATGTGTATTCATGCATCCACGAGCAACCACTTGCGACCACTTGCAACCATTTCGCAATCATAACATGTTTCAATTACATGTTTACATCCAAAAAGATTCTACCTATGGTTCTCAAGATAGGATCAAAGAGATAACAAAACAAACATGGATAGCAAGAGAAATGTATGTAAACCTATAGGAAAAATAGATCTAGAATGTACCCTAAAAATAAATGGGTATAGCGCGCTTAGCTTTTCTTAAATTTCCCAAGTTGCGTCTTCTAGGGCTTCACCCCACTGTATTTTAACTAGCTTGACTTCTTGATTCCTTAGCTCCTAGATCTCCGTTCCTAAGACACGAATCATAACTCGCCTCAATGTTTCCACTTTTACGCCTTCAAGGATGCTTGGCTCAATCACTCCGGAAGACTCATCCGCCTTATCTTTATCCTTATCACTCATACCTATCCTATATAACATGTTAACAAGCCTCACGAAAACTATCTCCATCATACGGGAAAACCCTCTACAAAGCTAGAAAGAAGATTAGCCGCAGGTAAAGCTACAGTGACTACAGATGGAGAAAAGAAAGGGAAAGAGATTCAAACAAGGAAACAAAGGATAGTGCTAATGGCTTTTGGGGAATAGCCTTTAAAAACTTTTTCTTGGAAAATGCTTCTTTGTAAATGGTTTTGAAAAAAAATTCAAAAGGTTTTCAAAACTTTTGCCCAGTCTTGGTAACCTTCTGCTCTGATACCAAGTGTAACACCCCACCTCCGCTAGGGTCACTCACAAAGGGAATGCCCTAGTTTTGGAGAGGTATTATCGAGATAACATCACAGAATTATCACAAGACAGAACATAAATAAATAATTAAGTAAACAGCGGAAGAATTTCTGAGCAAAACAAAACTTCATTTCATTCCAAATTAAACCATGTCTTTTACAAACATTTCAAGTAACCTCATTTCAACTGTCTTGTAATAATAGCCAAAGAAGCAGTAATTTAAAAACAGTAAAACAGCTTATTCCCCAAGTGCAGTCAAAAGAAGCAGCCATAGCAAACCGTACATGCTGAGCCAAAGCAAGTGATATCCAAGCTAAGAGCTAGTTATTACTCCCTGAGAACCTGGGGGGGGGGGGACGAAAGAAAAAGAGGCGAAAGGAAAAGGGTCAGTCATAAAGACTGAGTAAGTTCTAATGACTTTCAGTGTAAAAACGGTTAAAACAACCTGTCATGTATGAACTGGAACTAGACTTAAGAATAGTGTCAAGGTGAACAAGATAGACTAAGGTGATCAGGATAAGTCAAGACAAGTCAAGTAAAGCATCACATGTTCGAGATCCGTTGCATCGACTTCACTAGTATACTAAGCCCGTGTCACAAGTTAATCACGAAATAAATCCCACGGCCCAATATCATGAAATGACCCTGAAACGGGGTCTGACCCAAGTACGGGGTCCTATGGAGCGATTATCTAGTCGATCGGCTCCCTACAAGTTCTAGCTCGTCAAGTGTCCGTGTCATACGGCTAATCACGAATGTAGTCACCTGTGCTGGGTCCACCTTCGGGTGTATCAGCCCTAAGGTGTCAACCCCTGACACGATTCAAGATGCACAGATAAATCTACGGATACCCAGTGTCTGCCCCGGATACGTGCACGATCGTAGTCCGCCGAACCTACACTGGCGTACCCCACTGCCGCCGTTCACCTCTTACAATCAGCCCAGTAATCATGCCCCCACCCGGCCTAGCCCCAGGGTACCTTGATACATCTAGAGGGTTACTGCTGAAAGGGGTCGTGTCTAGGGTTTCGTCTAATAGATTAGGTCATGTAATTCGTGACCCAACCCGCCTAACAGATTAAGTCATGTAATTCGTGACTCAATCCTTTTCTAGTCTAGTCATGTCAAGATGGTTAAGCATGTCATTTCAGTTCGCGACTTAACCCGCTTACGTGTCATGTCAAGTTGGCTAAGTGTCGTCGTTTTCAAGTTCATGACTTAGCCCTTCAAATCGTGTTCAAGTTGGTTAAGTTGTCTTTTCATGTTCATGACTTAACCCTACTTGGCATTAATTGATTCGTTAATGCACCGAACCACTCACATTGGATCCTGTTGTTCGTAGCCACTGGATTTGCCAGGCGGTTCCGGGCAGGTTTACACTACGAACTCAACCCAACCTCGGGTTTCAAGCGCGATGTGACCAACTACTCACATTGGATCCTATTGTTTGTAGCAACTGGATTTGCCGGGCGGTTCCGGGCAGATTTACACTACAAACTCAACCCAACCTCGAGTTGGACACTTTCTTGTTTTCTAAAGTCATGCCCATGTTCTTATCAGAATTTTGATATCATGTTCATATGTCAACTTCGTGCCCAACTAAGGCATGTTTAAAGTCAAGTTATGGCATGTTCAAGTCAAGTTTTTCGTGCCATATTTCATGTTCTACTTATGCCAAATTTCATAGTTTATGCTTATAATTAATTCAAGTTTTGCCTATTCTACCCAATCGTATCCCCAACGTATATAAACGTACTTCGTTCACAAGTATAAACAGTTCAAGAGATAAAGGGGAATAATACCAAACATGTGATAGGCATATGTGACAGTTATAACATTACTTGCATAATAAACAGGCTATAACATATCACATAGTTGCAATACTAGTATGGTGATAACTTGGCATAGTGATGATTCCAACTTAATTTAACATGATGTTTTCAACTTTGCATCATAGGCATAATAATCATTGCGGCATCATAAAATTTTTATTATAAACATGAAACATTAAAGGCATAGTAATCCTAATGGGCATAGTGGATTCCAATTTAGCATTTTTAACATAATGATTCTCATAGACATAATAATTCCAATTTATCATAATGATTCTCATCTAATATTATAAACATAATGGTTCCAACTTAGCATTATTAACATAATGATTCTCAACTAACATGATAGACATAATGATCCCAATTTAGCGTTTTTAACATAATTAACATGATAGACATAATGATTCCAATTTAGCGTTTTTAACATAATTAACATGATAGACATAATGATTCCAACTTAGCGTTTTTAACATATCTAACATTATAACAATTTCAACTTTTCATCATAGTCTAGCAATACCCTATTTTTCATAAATCATGATGGGTATAATAACACCACAAGCATAATTCCATCAATATTCATAGCCATGGTCTAATTAGCATCATAGGCATGGTTTAATCAACATAAATATTTCAATAAACATAGCGATTTCATGGACATGTATTAGTCCAACTTGCCAAACAATTAAGCCCAAGTGATTCATAACAACATCAAAATCATGACAAGTTTAACTTGCAACGTTGCCATAGCAATATCCCCAAATTATAATTCAACGATAAATAATATAAACAATGGATTAGCAATAGTTCATAAATTCGGTTTCAATTCATCGCATGTCCATATTGTTTTAGCGTTTTTGCCTAAAAAGTAACATAGAACTTACAATATGAAGCAATTAAAAATCCCAAATCAATTAGTCTCGAATTCGTTGTCTAAAGCGTCGTAGTTGTTGTAGCTTCTAGTTGTAGCCTTCAAAAATCGTCCTCCATCTTCTATAATTTTATTCTTTATATTTTTAATTCAGAGCTCTAGGTTTAATGGCGGCGGCCTGAGGCTAAAATGAAATAGTATGATTTAGGCTAGGTCTTAGGTCCTTTTTATAATGTTTGTGAGTTGTTTTAGACCGTCGATGGAGCTTGATTCAACAATAGCCGTTCAGTCAGGATAGAGTTATCCTATTGACTCAGCCATGAGTCAGAAATGACTCAGCATTGACTCAGCGATGAGTCAGAAATGACTCAGCGTATTAAATGTTCACCAATTCAAACGTAAATACGTATTTAATAGATACATTTTCCCCTTTACCGTATTAATTACCCATATATAAATATTTATTTATATATGAATAAATATTTTCTTACCTTTAATTTGTCATAATTAAAAATTGGAGAAGGCCAAAAAAAAAAACCATCCTTGACAACCAAAAATGCGCAACGTACGCTACATGATGCGTACACGTCATATATATATATATATATATGCGTATATGTATATATATATTATATATATATTCATTTTTTTTCTCCATCTTCCCAATTACCCATTTTCACACTAAACCACTTTTTGAACTGCGTTCACACTAGGCTATTTTAAGCCATTCCCCTAAAACAAAAAAATAGGGCGTTGGCGGGGATCGAACTCTGTACCTCTTGTATGCAAGTCATGTGTTCCAACCAAATGAGCTACTAAGTCTTTTGCTTACAAACCCTAGAACAATGCTAAACATTATTCGTTTCCCATTCTTCTTTTTTTTTTTTCATGTTTTGCTGCGATATTTAAATTAAAGATATCTTCTTCACACGTTATCCGTTTTGCGTAAACTTGGACTCTATCTTAAGCAGAATTTCGAGGCGAATGCAATGGCGTAACCCATTTCCCTTAATTCTTTGATTTGAAATTAATTATACTTTAATTTGTGAATCTCACTGTTATAGAATACACGGGGTGTTACAAACCCGAGATGCAAAGGTAGTCCGATATGGGAAGTAAGAGCTCAGGATCCATTAAGGAACCAATGAGTTCACTTCATGGTTGGACTTTGCCGCGGGACGTGTGCTAAGGAGTTGTCGACGTTCATAACTTCGATTCACCACTAAGAATGAAGGATGGGCTACTTATCAGTGCAGTAGGGTCATTATGACCTGAGGGGCAAGGTGATGGTAGCAAGACTACGTTATCAGTGCAGTAGGGTCATTATGACCTGAGGGGCAAGGTGATGCGTAGTAAGACTATGAGCCAGCGCAAATGGGGTGAATAACTCCATTGGGAAAGTGGACATAGTAAGGATTGGTAAGGCTATGAGCCAGTGCAGTGGGGTTCTTGTGACTCCATGGGGCGAAGTGGACATAGCGAAGGATTTGTGGCTACGTTATCAGTGCAGTGAAGCCATTTATGACTTTATGGGGCAGAGTGATCGTAGCAAGGTATGTTGGGTGATCGAAGTGTTGAATATCATATGATTTACGCACTGAGTGAGAGATGTGAGGATGGATGCTTTGTTTGATTGTTGCCATCCCTATGGCATGCACACCTCCCCCACCTCCGTATCTTTATATTGTTTGATATGATACCTTAGAGTGTTGTGCAGTATGTAGTGCTAACTCTTTGGTTGCAGGTCCAGGTTCAGGTATGTTTTAGTCTACCTGTTATTGTTCACTTTAGATGCTTATCGCTCATACCAGGCTTTATGTCTGACCGAGAGTTTTATGTCTCTTCTTATTACTCTGGGTGCTCACACGAGCAGACTAGAGACAGGTTAGCTGGTGATGCGCGAGTAGCTGATTCGGAGGCGGGCAGGAGGCTTCCACGTATGATATATATATACACATTCTCCCTGTGTCGTTGGTGGTCGCTACTTGGGCATTAGTAGTGTACCTCATTTATCTTTCTTTTGCTTTGAGACAGTTTGAAAGTTGTAATAAGCTGTATTTTGGATTTCCGCTGCTATGATGTTTTGTTCTGATTTTCAGCTTATGCACTGTCTCTCCTGTTTTATGTCAAGTATGTTATTATTATATTTTGTTCTATGCGCTGTGAGACATTCTACAGGTTCTTTGTATGTCTATTTCCTTCTTCCCTTTTTCCTTCTCACGACCCGTTCCGTGCTAACTGGACATGTGTACAGCGCACCTTTGGAGTAAATGTCGGTTGGTGCGGGGCGGGCCGTCCACTTGTTCTCGAGCTCTGTAAACCAAAGCTCTGATACCAAACTGAGACAGCAAGAACTTCCCCTGTAAGGAAAGCCCGGATTGCGTTGAGGACAAGACCAATCAGAACGCAAACAGAAGAAATTTCATTGCTTATTACAACAATTCCATCAGAATACAAGAATATACAGAGTATGAATGAATATACACAGAAATAAATATCAGAGATTACAATAAATTACATAGCAGTGGAAAAATAATACAAAACACAACTAGAAGTGATACACAGATACAGAGCTTTCCGAGTATTGTTCCAGCTGTAAATCAGGATGCTGTGAATATAAATCTGCAAAACCAAAACTACTAGCTGCCCGTGTGGAAAATAGGGGCACCCAGAGTTTAGGTTAAAACAATAAACTCCAGGTCAGTCATGTGACTGATGTGAGAACTAAAATAGTTATTTAAAACTTTACTTTAAAAGAGAGTAATTCAAGGGACCACGCCGTATAACACAGAACGGGTTTCCTCCCAAGAATACTTGTGTATAGAATAAACAGCGCAATGCTTTTTCGAAAAATGAAGCTATTATAAGACCCAGGTCCCATCACACAATGCAACGCAAGCCGGAGGATAGGGTTTTCCCTTATAATAGCCAAACATGCTTGGTACGTTTAAAACAAATTATTCGATACTATAATAAGTGTATAGCGTCAAAACAATTTCAATCATAAATATCAATCATAGATGGCATGGGTACCATATATCATGTCGCCATACTAGTTCTACAATTAAAACTGCAATATCACGTATTGGAAATTGGATTTTCGTCATGAGTCGAGGCAAGGGGCAAGCTCCTCTCCGATTCGAGACACTTTAGCAAATGTCTCAGGACCCCACTATGATCCTTTGGAACCTCCAAGGCCGGTCCTCTCTTACTTTTGAGGATTAATTATTCCTGAACACACGTTTCCCGGCCCTATAGGACCTATAATCGAGGCGCCTTGCATCCAACAACCACACAGGTGAAAAGTATATAAATGTCAGCCAGTTTAAGCACTGAAACCACCACTAGTTAGAAAGAAAGGTCGTGCACTCCTTGGGTTCTTATCCCCTTTTTGACTCATACCGAGGTGTGAGGCTCGCGAATTCACGCTATACATTAAGCTGCGCCACACCGGCTGTGCTTTGATCATCAACCACAAGACTTTGCTTTTCAACAGAAGCCTTGATCAATTGTCACTTACGCGTACCAAACTGGCAATTCACTCCATGTGACTGATGTCTATCGATATACAACCTCTGAGCTCGTACGTCTCAGAGAAGGGCGTTAAGCAAGAGAATAAATTCTACGCCGCCAAACAGATGTATATTTAATATAGATCAATCAACACAGAATAAAATCCAATGGCAGACACACAGTCCATTTACAAGTTCGTTCTGGGTCTGAACGAAACCGGAGGCACTTTCCTCGCATATCCATCGATCTCCAAGCACGCCTGGACGACCACCAACTGTTTCTCTCATCTTAGGTGTACAGCCCAATCAGGATCATCAGTAATCACCCAAACGATGTGAAGACTTCCGGTCTTCCACCACCGTCTTCATCTTCAACTTATCGCCGAAACGGTTATTCAGAATGGGTATAAACCCGACCTTTCTGAATAACCCACGTATATAATAATCAAATGTTACACAAACACAACAAACGCCTCATTCCAACTTAGAATATTCTTTTATTCACAAAATCACATTCTTAGGGAAAGGTTCCCATTAATTTTATCAAAGATAAATTCTTCTAAATTTATTCTTTAATCTTCCTTTGGATATCATTTCAAACTAGTCGGGATTAGCGAACCCCACCGAGGTAATTATTTATTTTATTTCCCAATCCCAACCTATTTATCCCATGGAGCAAAACTGGTGATACTCCATATCTAACACCACGGTGTTATCGGTAAAATTAATTACCATTTCACGTTCAAATCTAATTAAAGATTTAACTATCGCTTTGGAGCAGAACTGGTGGTACTCCAATCTCGATCACCCTTCAGATTTGATAATTTAAATTATCAATTCACATTTCAATCCAATTAAAGATTCATTAAAACTCCACTTAGTTTTAATCTTTTCAAAAATCAATATCCTGCCTTTAACTGGGTTAAAGAACCAATGTCATCTAAAACACGATCCATGATAAACCCAAATCACATTCTATTCTTAATCGGGTCAAAGAACAGGAGTTATTCAAAACACCGCTCACGATAAACCCAAGAACCAATTTAAATTCAATTCCAATTAAATATCATTTAATTGATACACTTCATTAAATCTAAATAGAAAGATTCAATCTTCTTCTCAACTGGGCTTAAGAACGGTGTTAATGAAGACACCATCCACGACAAACCCAAATCACATTTGATATTAAATACAAGGCACTGAATAGAAAATATATCGGCTTACATTCAATATCAAATTCTGAAACCAACAAATATCGTATTGGAAATAACGATATAAAATATATCTTTCAAATTCCCATAACAATATCTGTATAGTCACGAAATCCAACATCGAAATATTTCAAAGACAAATTCAATTCAAATCCATTTCCACTTCAATTATTGGAAATTCTGATTATTTTTAAAACCACTTTCAAATTCAATTTATTTATTTCAAAAATAAATTGAATTTTAATTCTAGTTCAAAACTAGTTCATTTCGATAAAAATCTATTTTTATCTTTTCAAATGTGGAATTTTTCATCCCAGTTCTTCACAAACCATTTCTTATGATTTTACCCAAATTATAGATATTTCTAATAATTTTATCAAGGCCCGTACAGTCGATTTCCATCAACGGCCATCGAACTACACTTACAATGACCTTTTCCAAATTTGATTTGGACATAACTCCAAATCCAACCGTTAGATTTCAAATTTCTAATATTCATTGGAAAGCTCTTTTCGATATGAACCCAACGGTTTCGGCTTTAGGAGAATCCGACTGTCGGATCTCCCGCAACGTCAATTCGAAGTCAATGGTCGAAATTCACGAACTACCGCGGCGCGGCGCGTTCTATTCAGGCCATTATATATATAATATATATATATATTATATATTTTATCGATTTCCTTTTAAAACGAATTTTATAAATCGTTTTAAGTTCGTTTTCAAAACCATTTCAACTCTATATTCAATTTTAAATCAAAATTGAATATTTCATATCATTACTATATAAATTATAATATTTTCAAAACGTTATATTTTGAAATCACTACCTTTTCTATATTCATTATAAAACGAATAAAATCGATATAAATATCGTTCGCGTCAAAATAGCGCATCTCTAATCAACATGGCTCTATATATTTCAATAAATTCGTTATTCTATTCAACAAATGAATATTTATTCTATTCAACACATGAATCTATATTTCTTTCAACAGATGAATATTCTCAACACATGAGCACTGTCAACACATGACTATTTTTGTTATTTAATATATTTTATAAAATTATGGTATCTATCATTTGATTTTTAATCAGACTCCAACCGTAAAGTAGTAAGAGAATGATTCCCTAAATATTAACGCCGAAGGCCGAAACCAATATCAGATCAATACCCAGGGAACCACTCATCTTATCTATTTTCCAGTTAGTTTCTAACTTTAAATATGATAAAGATGTAAATTTTATTGTTAAAATATTTCTTTCAACACATGATAATTTTCAACACACGATCATTTTCAACACATGATTATTGTCAACACATGATTATTCATATTTTATAATATTCTTTATTTCCCCAATTGGAATGAGGCCCAATCAATTACCATATAATGTTAATTATACGGATTCCATACAACACATGTATATAATAGCAACGATAAATAATCAACCATCATCCAAAGTGCACTACACAACTGCATAAGTGTTAAATATAGATAATTAACGCTCACACAGCCTGTCGACCAATCGATCGACATACAATGAAATAATTGGGATTAGTGTATGCCACATATCATCCTAATACCCGTGTGGGGTTTCAAATCAACAAACATAGATTTTTATTTATTCACATACCCGTTAAAAATTATATTTTTAACGATAAAATATTTTATTTGCTTTCACATCACACAATCATTTTCACCACAACAAACAATCAAACATACAAGCCATCCATGGTCTGTGGATGACGGGTGTCGGGTGCTACTGAGCACCGTCTACATCCTAGTATATATTTTTAACTAGAAAAGAACATTTAAAGTGAGAAGTTCTCACCGAAGCTATCCCAAACGCCATGACTCTTCTTATGTAGAAATCTTCACTTCGCTTCTAACGAGATCTGTTCAACACCGTTTGTGTTAAAAATTATATTTTTAACAACGCTACTTCCTCTATAAAAATCGAATTTTTATCTTCACTTCATATATATAAAAACCGAATTTTTATTCTCTACACTATATAAAAATTATATTTTTACCACGCTATTTATAAAATCAAAAATCATATTTCCTTTCGCTCTTCAGATGATAAAGATCATATTTTTGTTTCACTTCATATATTGTAAAGATCGTATTTTTATTTCGCTTTATATATATTAAAGATCATATCTTTACCCTCTCCATTTTATCTTTTCAAATCAATGTATTTCATAATTTCAAACAAAGGTGTTTTCATATTTTCAAACTAAGAAAAATCATTTCTTTGTATATTTAAAAATCCAATCTTTTTATAAAGAAGAGTCACATCTTTTTATAAAGAAAAATCAAATCTTTCTATATAGACAAAATCATGTTTTCAACTCGCTTTCATGTTAATAAAAATCGTATCTTTACATGAACACCAATCTAAACTTCAAGAATAAAAATCATACTTTTGTTTTTCAAAAATCTTTATACGCTAAAAATCTATTCTCTCCTACCAATAAAAATCTAATTTTTATTTTCATAAAAATCAAATTTTCTATAGCATAAAAATCTAATCTTCCTTTACGTCTTTAAAAATTGATTCTTCACCTCTTTAAAAATCCTATGTTTTTATATTAGCAAAAATAAGTAAAAATAAACAAAAATCAGTAAATAAATAAGTGAAAAACTTACTTTGTTGTTCAAAGGGGAGAGTAGGGTTATCGGAGATTGCCGGAGGTTGGGGCGAAGGGAGGAGAGGGTCTGGGGTTCGGTGGCGTGGCCTAGGAGGCGCGTGCGGTGGTGGCTCTGGTGGGGGCTCGGTGGTCGACGCGGTGGAGGGTTTAGGTGTGGGTTCGGTCTTCGAACGACGGAGAGGAGAGAGGGGGAAGTTGTGGGGTCGCGTGGAGGGCGGATGTGGTGGCTCCGACGATGGGGAGGTCGCCGTCGATGGCGGCGTGCTAGGGCAGGCGCGGTCCTCCCTCTTTTTTTTTTTTTGAAAACTGAAAATGAACGGGGAGAGAAGGTAGAAGGAGGGGGGGGGGTTAAGTGAATTATATATTTATTTAAATTATCCAAAAGGTTGACTTTTTATTTCGACTTCAAAATTGAACCCACCGACTATCTTCCCTAGCGTAATACCCCCATTCCGAACACAATGGGATATGTATCGTAAGCTGATTCGATCGTTTCGATCAGTTTTCGTCAAAATCAACATATAACTCTATATATTGAATTTGAATGCGCATTTCAATTTACCTAGCCCGCATACTAACTCGAAAAATTCCAGAAAAATATTTTCTATCTTCGCATTGACGATACGGTCCTAACAAAACTAGTTTCATCGAATTCCGAGACCGTTTGAAAAATGGCCATTTTCCAGTCGATTAAAATCAACTAAAACTAGTCAAACGCGTTTTCCTTTGCCACGCTCACATATTGATTCGAAAAATTATGAAAATTGGAATCTAGCAATAACTTGACATCACGGAACCAACAAAAGTGGTTTCGTCGAAATCCGAGGTCCTTTGCAAAATTTTCATTTTTAAGGGCCTGAATTCCATAGCGACTATTCTGAATTTTCAACTGAACGTATCTTTTGATTCCCGCTATGAAATTTCAATTTTTCGGATTCGTTGGAAAGATATTCACAAATAGGTTCTAATATTTTTGGTTTCACCAAAATCCGGTTTGTTTTGAACCCGGTATGTTCAATTGAAGTTTGAAATCGAATTATCGAACTACAGCGCCATTTTCAATTCTATTTATAATTAAAATAAATTATTTAAATTCTAACGATGATCTATATAAATATATACGTTCTAATTCTATTCAAAATAAATTTCTCGTCGCTATTATTTAAAATAATCATTTTAAATATTCAAAATTCATCAAAATTGCCAAAATAAAATTTTTAAACTGGTTCGCATTTCCTTGTCGTTACAATTTATTTTCTCTACCTACCACTTTTCAAGTAGTTCAACATGTCTGCTTGGGAATACGATGATGAAACCATGGTCGAAATTTACGATCAATATGAAAGAAATAAGCAACCAATTGAGTTTGTGCCCGAAACGCAATTGGATGATCAAGTGGAAGCTGAAGAAGTGGAATCTGAGCTGCTCGGTGCCACACAGCCAAACGTTGTTGTCCCACGTATTGGGCCTCTTCAAAAAACCCACAATGCTCGATTAAAGGAAGTAATTGCTCGGAAGAACCCAGATAGTCAAGCTCTAGCATGACGGGTCATTCAGTACTTTGCTACTGCGGAGTGGAATGTAATGCGGTTGTTTCTAAAAGCCATAGCAACGCAGGTCATCACTTTTATGGGTGCAAAGCGTACATTACTGCACTGAACCAACAGGGGTTGGAACATTGTAATTTTTTCTGATGGATTGGCCCACTGCTAACGGAGATGGGTATCATGTACACTCTAGAGATGCAAGCGGAGGTAAGTCGTTTGGAAATGGTCATTATTGCATCGAAGACTGAAATGTTGTATGGGTTCAACGGTTCGACCCGAAACTTGGATCTTAGTTATATGGTACTACGTCTTAATTGTATGTATTGCAATCCACGTTATATCGTGCTTTATCATAGTTGTATGGTGGGTCGAACATGCACTGTGTCATGTATCTTCTATTTTGTTATATTGAACGAAGTTTGTACGAAGGTAATAGGTATTGTTTATATTTATGAATGCAAATGAGTTAAAAACTAGGGTCGTCCCCGTGTAAATTAAACATTTCAATACACAAAGGAGCTAGAAAATAGGGTCATACTCATCCACTTTAGAATTATTGCTGACTAATGCTTTGAAAACAAAATCTCGTAAAGCAAAAGTGGAACCAGTGACCGTTCATGTCATGGTAGTACGAAAAGCAGATTCCCTATGTTTTTATGTCATGCGAAATAGTGTCAGCCAGCACGTAAAGCACAGTCGTAACAGTGACCAGTTACATTACATCATTATTTCTTTTATTGATTTATACTACGCAGCTATATATTTGTATCAAATTACTTACAACTTTCCTCACTCAAACAAATTTGTTTCCATTCTTGTACTACCTCCTCCTTTTATCACTCATTCAAAATGCCTTCTTGGCCATCAAATACTGAATCTAATGAACATGCATACGAACAAATGAGACTTTAGCAGCTCAAAGACGAATTCCAGTTTCTAAACCAGATAAGACCCCAGGATGAGCCATCAGATGAATAGGGGAACATAAATCTTCTACATGAAGCTCAAGTACCACATGTTCAATTATCGTATGTACAGGCGGTCGCTCAACCACAACAAGAAGTAGAGTTCTATCGAGTACCACCGTATGAACAAGGAGTTGATTCTTATCCAGTACATTGCTACTGCGGTTATGAGGTTGAAGTTGTGGTTCAAGTAGAGGGCAATAATATAGGCCGACGCATGCAGAAATGTCCATCCTATCCAAACCGATGGAATTACACGGAGATAGACGAACCATTGTCCCCAAGGGGAATAACATATGCAAAAGAACTCGAACGTGAGATCAGATGTCTCCCAAATGATATTGAACAGTTACTATTGAACATTACGAGACTCCCTTGAGATTGAACGTATAACATCTACGCTTGCTTTGGTGTTTTAGTTGGCATCTACTGTTATTGTACCTTTAATGATCGATTGTATCTGTATGTTTTATTAGTGTTATCATTATGCAAAATATTATTTGAATCATTTTGATCATAACAACTTGTTTTCGTGCATTCAAACGTTGTGTATCAACCTTCAAACTATGCCTGTTTCAAAATAATAACATCCACGAGCCGATTTAATCGGCTCGTGAGGTAGGATGCCGATAAAATTGGCACGCCATGATAAAATCAGGGCGCGCGACTGTTGGGAGATATCAAAGATATCTTCCTGAATGTTATGGATCGTAATGTTATGACCCGTAACCTTGTTGGAGATGCTCTTACAATACTTCTTCCTCACTTTGAAACTATTGCTTTTACTTTTAAATAAAACTCGAGCTTGCCTCTATAAAATAAAAAAAACAATCGATACTTGCATGTCATTCCTGCACCATCAAACATCCGTCTCCGCCGTACCACCACACATGTTGGCTTCCAGTTCAAACCCTCTTACCGGTGAGCATCTCAATGCCAAATTTCGCATACAACAGCCTTCGTGCAGTGTCGCAATCATCGAAGCCAGACAACCGATCACCATCACTGCGTCATTTTCCTTCGATTCAGGTGAGCTTAACCTCACAAGTAACCATTTCAACCCCAATACGACTAAATAATAGTTGAACACTGTGACTGTCTTGATTTTTTTTTGCCTTACCTTAAACCATTGCATTTATATGTATATATGTGTGTGTAGGCTCACATGGACATATGTTAAGAATTTAGTAATTGTTTTAGGGCCTGAAATTATAGCATTAATATTTGAATCTAGATTAACTATTGTGCCTAAATTTTATGTCCTGATTTGAAACAAAGCATGCATTTGGTCTTGTTTGTGAACCTGGGTACGTGTATGTGTGGTGATAATACTTGGTACTTGTTGATCATCTGTTTACTATGTCTAGAACTTTTGCCATCTTCTTCTCTACGCATGAAAACAAAAGAATGAGGACTCTTTTCTTTTGGCATAATGAAATGGTACGCAAGTACAAGGGAAGATAGGACCTTATTTTCTTCAAGCACAAAACAATGTTCCCAGCTTTCATTTTTTTTTTTATTTTTTTTTTGGTTTGTTTTTTGCATTCTTATTTGGGGAAAACACATGGATTCATTTATCCATTTTTGCTTTTACTTCTCCACCAAAATACAAAACGCAGGGGAGTTTACATGCATGGAAGTGAGGACGCTTGTCCCTTTTTTTTCTTAGTTTGCTTATGAACCAATTTCTTTTTTTATATATAACAAACTACATATTTGAACTCATTGGACAAATTCCATAACTGCAAACAAGTTTTGAGCAAATTTAAGGAATTATGTAGTTAGCAAGTATATCTATGTTATAATTTAGTAAACAGTGATTCCCATAGTAGTTAGAACCTTCCACTCATTTATGTTTCACCAAAATAAATATTGCAATTCTTCAGTTTTCTACATTTTTAGATGATTAAGAGCACCTCTCATGTTTTTCGCTCTCGGTTGCAACATTTCTTTAGTTTAAACTGTGCATGCAAACTATTTGTTTGAATGTCAACTAAATATTCCAGGCTGTCCACCATGTATATAAATACCAGTGCATATTTTCTTAAACGTCTATAAAATAGATTGCAGCTGAAATGAGTTTATCAATAAGCTATAGGGTTTTAAATTATTTACATCATAAATTGATATGTCTGATATCAGTTGATATTACATCTCCTAATCTTTGGACTTTAGTAATTGCACATATTGGATTAAATGTTAGGCTTGAGTGCCATTGTTGTCTTGAAAGGAATTTGAGAATATTATTGCCTTGTTTATAACCTGGAACGCAGGCACTATGAATTTTATTTACCCTAACCATGAATACTTGCGCTAAACATGTAATCAAAATGTAGAACTTCTTATAAAATTTAATTTATTGCATTTGATTATTGTTGATTTACTTGAATACAACCTGACCCGAGTTTTTGTTTTGCTCGGGTCAGGGTTAGATGTAACGACCCAGGGAATTTGCGACCTTGGTAATCAACATAAACTTGTTATGAGTACACAAGTGATCCAGGTCTTGAATTAACTTTTGGAGTAGCTGGATGGGAAGGATCTGAATGTTGGCTTATCTATGTATATTTATCTGCAAGTTGTTTTATCCATGTTGTTATGTATAATTATCCGCAAGTTATTTTATCCATGTTGTTATGTATAATTATCTGCAAGTTAGTTTATCACAAATGTTTAAGTATGTAATTTGCGATGACATGTATCCGTATGTATGAAGTACTCTAATATAGTTGACTTATGATACGTAATATTTTGGGTTGTTATGTTATGATCAAGTTCCGCTGTGAGATTCTAATGTTTTCTTTAGTTTTATCTTCTATCTATCTTTTGTTCTTATATAATGATACAACTTCCGAGGTGTTCGAAAGTTAGGTCATTACAGTTTATGTCGACTACAAAGGTCGCAAATTCCCCAGGTCGTTGCATTAGACCTGAGTAATTTATAGCTTAGATTTGAAGCTGACGACGACAAGAATTTGTGAAGTTACGTGAAGACGCACGCATGTGCAAGTCCAACAAAAACAATAAAACTTTATTTCTAAAATTTATGCACAAATTTTATATTTTTCCGCTGTACCAATTTTGTAAAACTCTAATATTTTTGTACAATAAATTCCACTGTGAGGTATTGTTATTTTTCTATGTCTGTGATTCTGTGTGATATTCTGTTAAATCCTGTAAGCTAAATAACTATACATCATTTTGAACGTTTTGAGTTGGTTAATTACTGACTTGGAATGGTCAAAAAGCCAGGTCATTACATATCATCTTCCCATCATCACAGGAGACTACTAGAGATTAAGATGTCAAAGCCTAAGAAAATAAAATATTTTTGGAAGCCATCACTTACAACTAATGATATAAATGGTATTGATGTCTTAATCCTTTATTTCAAGCTTAACATACCATCAAAATATTTTTATTCTCCTCAATTTTCCATTTTCACTTTTCTCAAAGATTCAATCCATCCATAATAATCGAATTTTGGACCACTTAACTATTCCTTACTCAGTTTCTTTAACCTTCTTGAAAATATATATTAGTTTCTCCAAATTAAGTTATTTTTTAAGTTGTTTCAAGCCTGGAGATACATCCATTTCCTCAAATTAAACTCTCTTCAGATCAATCCTTATAAATTCTCTTATTAATTAAAAATGCATTACCTATTAAATTTGCAATTAATATCCATGAATCCTATTTTTTCGAATATCGTAAATTACGTAAGTTGCGCTATACTCATATGTTTATTACTAATCACCAGATACGTTCATAATCTTACTAATTTCTAAACTAAACTATTTAAGGAAACCTAGTTTACAACCATATCTTGATTATGGAAATCCTTACACTTCACTAACTTTTCCAATATAAACCTCTGGGACTGATAATAAAATTTCCAGATTAAGTTGTACAACTTATTCTTACCTAGTCTTAAAACCTAACTCTAACTCGCCTGATTTGCTACCCTTATTTACTCATGAATTATTTCTTTTTATAAAGTGTAATTTTAACAGTTGTACAAAATGAATATATTTTCCAAACCACTGTTATGTCATTATTATTATGCACTTAAATTAAATGTTTTAGTATTTCGTAAAGCCTAATGAAACGACCCAAACTCGCCCATAAGGGAAAGCCTGGATTGAGTTGAGAACACGACAAATCATAATGCAAATAGAAGAACATTTTATCGCTATTACAACAATTTACATCAGAGTACAAGAATATAACAGAGTATGAAAAAATAATATACATCAGGAAAATACCAAATATTAAAATTACATTGCAGAGCAGTAGAAAAATAATACATAACACAACTGAAAGAGATACATGGATACAAAGCTTTCCGAATATAGCTCCAGCTGTAATCTAATATCCTGTGGAAAGAAATTTCTGCGAAAACCAAAACCACTAACTGCCCAAATGGAAAATAAAGGCACCCAGAGTTTAGGTTAGAACAATAAACTCTAGGTTAGCCATGGGACTGGTGTGTGTAACGTCCCGGTTTTTAACTGACTTTGTTAAAATAATAAATTATTGATTATATCAATGATTAATTAAATTTATTAGAATTAGAGTTAATACTTGAGAAATATTTAAATAAATCTTTTATGTATATGTATATATATATATATTTATTTGTTATAAAAATGTTTAATATAAGAGAGTAGGTAATATTTTAACTTCTATTTTACATTTTAATTGGATTTCTAACTTATGTAAAAATAAAACAACTTAAGTAAAATAGTAGCATTTTGTAAGTAACCAAAGGATATATAGGCAAGTTTTAAGCTTTTGTGCTTGGGATTTATAATCATTTATTGAAATTATCACCTTCGTATGCAAATATGCCATCTTAATCAAACTAAATGTGTGGACATATAATAACTAAGAAGACTTGTAAAATTACGTTGTACAGAGCTATACAAATACATATATATACTAGCCGTTTATTTAAAATCGGTAGGAAACATAATCGAGGCAGACAAATATCAGAAGAGAAAAAATATTTGTGTCATATGTTGATGATCTCATAACTAACTATACATTTAAACAGTATACATAAACTTTAATATATTTGTTAAAATGTCAATTTATATGCAGCAGTAGTTATATCGTTGCCTTAACCCTTTGCCTGATATTATGATTCTTTTTAAATTTAAGGACTGAGGTGTACTCTAACATGTAATGCATCAGTAAGATAGTAAGAGTATGTCATTCCTATATTTACCTCGACGATGTTAACTACAGGGATTCTTTTTGTTTTACACAGTTGAACACGGATAGTACTAAGAATACATAGTCGACTACTTATAAAGCTATTGAACTATATTTGAATTTTTAAGTTGTTTTGTTTCATCATTATATAAGTACGAGATAAACCTTAAATAAATACCAGCGATAAATAATATTTGTTGACGAAAGTGCAAAACATGGTGGGATATGGACATCTTACCTGCAATAAGCCGATCAGCTGCAACTAAGCCGACCAGTAATAATACCAGTGTGTTCTTTTCGTCATTTTACTTCACGGACCTGCATCTTAACAAATGAAAACAGCTAACATCTAAATCAAAATCAGACTAGCAACAGACCTCTTGCTTAAGCTAGAAAAGAATGACAGGCTATATGCAACGACCCATATTTAAGCGATATATAATTAATTTATTTAATTATTTAAATAGTGAAAATGGTTGTTTAATTAAATAACTTTGAATATTTAATTAATATAATAATTAAATAATATATTTAATTCTGAAATAATCAGAAATAGTGAATTGACAATATAATGTGAACTGGACAATTCAAAATATATATAATTCAGTTTGGAATTGAATCCGAATAACGAAGATATTATATAAATGAAATAATTAAAATCGAGCTTGAAATGGCGCGGCAGTTCGCTATTTGGCGATTTGAACTTCAACTGGATATACAGGGTCCGTTTTAAATCGGATTTCTGTGAAACAAGAAACGTTAGGAGCTGATGAAGTATATTTTTCTAATGGAAGAGAAAAATCAGGATTTCATTGTATAGATTATGAGTTGTGTCCAAATCAAATTTTAAAATAGTCGCTATAGAATCGTTATCGACCGTAACGGTTTATTCGATATAACCAGATACCGGTTTCGAATTTAGACAAGATTCTTTTGAGACGTAGTGATAATTTGATTTTTAGAATTTTATTGTAATTTTTAATTAATTAAATAAGCAACTTTTTATTTGGAGTATTTTGCACCCTGTAATCAACATTTTGAGGTTTCACAAAATGAGCTAATCTACCGATATCATTATATTTTTGGGATCGTGGTACGTTACTCATCTTAACGGTATTTTTATTTATGTCTATAGTGGCTCGTAAAACGACGAAATTTGGTGTAACAGAGACCGTAAAACTTCGTTCTGGAAAACAAAACGGAAACCCTTTCTTAACCTAAAAAACTATTTCTCTGATCAATGGTAAAGCCACATTTCCCTTCCTAAATCCGCAAGTTCTCCTTGGCCTCCAAACAGACACAAGATCTTCAATATAACCACATATCCAAATCTCCTTTATATATAAATACCCCATCCCTCTCTTATAACCTAACTCCATCTTCGGTCTTCTGTGAATCAAATTAAAGTCGCCACATTCCTTAACACTTCAAAGAATTAAATCAAAGCCAAAACGCAACGAAATCGAACCAAGTTAGATTCCTTGAACTCGTACTCGAAGAAGCTTCACACCAGTAGGCTTTGAATAAGGTGCGCACCGTTTGGGGGAGTTCAACATTTTCAGGCAGTCGCGCTAGGGCTGGGTTTTGGAATCAACGTAAATGGAGATCGATTGGAGTGAGGAATGCGAGGTGTTTCTAGTGAGGAGGCGAACGTTTGGTCATAGGTTGAAGGACTCCGATGGTCGGAGTTAAAATGCGACAGGGGGGATGTCGAAGAAAGCAGCAAGTCGAGATTGGGGGGGGGGGAGGGTAGCGTCGAGTTCGCTGGGTTTGTGACTGGAAGGTGGGGATTTGAGAGCTGAGTATTTTGGGTGGTTGTTGTATCATGAATAGATGAACGAGGTGAGGGTGGTAGAGGGTCAAAGCACGGTAAATAGTAGGTCAACGGGTTTGGTACAGGAAAGGAGGGAGCATATTCTTTAATCGGGGAAGAAGGATCCTGATGGGTTTGGTTTTAAACGTGTGAATGGGCCAAATTTTTGAGGTAAAGCCAAATCAAGAGATGAGAAAATTTAGTTTAATGAATATTTAAATGGTATACAATCTTGTAAATTCAATATCTCATTCGTATACGGTCAGAACTCTGAACGGTTAGATTCGTTGGGATCGTACGGACGGTGGCTACACAATGGAATTGACTAGGAGTGACATGAGGCTCGTTACAATTTATAGCGAAATAAATTGTCCGTCTGAATCAAGCGATGGTTATCGTTATTAACGATGATCGTCCAATGTGAGTAAAACTCACCAACTCTGAACAATTATATTTTTATAACATATTCTTAGAACTGATAATTATCTGTTGATTGCTATGTGTTAACTGTTTGGTTGAACTGTTAAGTGATTGGTTGAAATTATAGATAATGATATATATATAAATCGTTAATCAACCATTGATTCTGTTTAGCAGAATATTTCATATTGAAATGGATCGATGTTAATTATATTGTTTAACATCTGTGATGCAGGGAAACAGGTCGGAGGAATCCAAATGGATTCCTCAACATTTATTTTTACTGTTCTTCATATATTGTAATATATGATGTGATATATAATCTGTGTTGATTATGTGTGTTTGAATGATATCGATCATTGTTATTTTGTGTTTTAAATACCGTAAGAAATACTAGGATGTAGAAAAGGGCATTTTCAATGTGTATTTTAAAAATAAATTATTTATATAAAATCAATGGATTTTATATATAAAAGAAAAAGGATTTTATAAGAGAAAATAATTATAAAATCAAAAGGGTTTTGAAAAGAAAATATTTATGGAAAATAAATATGATGAGAAAAGGAAATATTTATGGAAAATAAATATGATGAGAAAAGCAAATATTTATGGGAAATTTATATAATAAAATAGAAAAAGGATATATTTGTAAACCATTACAAATAGAAATGAAAAGGATATATTTGTAAACCATTTACAAATAGAAGTGAAAAGGATATATTTGTAAACCATTTACAAATAGAAATGAAAAGGATATATTTGTAAATCATTTAAAAATAGATTTGGAAAGGTTATATTTGTAAAACATTTACAAATAGAATTGAAAAGAAAATATTTATTTTTTAAATAAATAGGATTGGAAAAGAATATTTATTTGTTGAGTAAATAGAGTTATAAAAAGGAAATATTTATTTAGAAAATATATAGAGTTATAAAAGGGATTTATTGGGAAATGAAAAAGAATGTCATATAAGGAAATATTTGGCAAATGAATAGAATTTTACATCAGGAAAGTTTAGACCCGTGCTTCGCACACGGGTATAACATGATATGGATTTAAAGCAAAGTTTTTAAATAGAATCTATTGTAACCAATAGATTGAGAAGATTAATTTATAAATAATATTTTATAAATTTAATAAAATGTTTATCATTGGATAAATAGAATATATAAGTCGGGACTTATATAGAGAAGTAAGAATCGATTTCAACATCGATATTTGAAACTGAATATGGACAAAGAGTTAATCAAAGGAGTTAATCAAAATGTGTTAATCAAAATGAGTTAGAGGAGTTTATCGAATTATAGTTAATCGATTCGAGTTAGAGTTAACCAATAGAGTTAGTGTTAACCAGTTAGAGTGAACCAGTCAGAGTTAACCAGTTAGAGTTCATCATTTAGAGTTAATCAGTTAGAGTTAACCAGTTAGAGTTAATCAATTAGAGTTAATCAAATTAAGTTAATCAATTAGAGTTAAGAAAATTGAGTTAAGATTATCGAGTTATCAAGTTAAGATAATCGAGTTAAGATTATCGATTTAAGTAATCGAGTTAAGAAAATCGAGTTAAGATTATCGAGTTACCAAGTTAAGATTATCGAGTTAAGATTATCGAGTTAAGATAATAGAGTTATAGTTTATTCGAAGTAAAGTTATTTAATATCTCTTATTCGAAGTAGAGTTATCGAATATCACTTATTCGAAGTAGAGTAATCGAATATAGTTTATTCGAGAAGAGTTATCGAATATAGTTTATTCGGAAGGAGTTAAATCGAATATAGTTTATTTGAGAAGAGTTATTGAATATAGTTTATTCGAAAGGAGTTAAATCGAATATAATTCATTCGAGAAGACTAAACGAACATAGTTTATTCGAAAGGAGTTAAATCAAATATAGTTTATTCAAGAAGAGAGATTATCGAATATAGTTTATTCGAATGGAGTTAATTGATAAGAGTAAATTAGTTAGAGTTAATTGAATAGAGTTAATCCAATAGAGTTAATCAAATAGTGTTAATAGAATTGAGTTAATCAAATAGAGCTAACAGATAGGAGTAAATCAATTAGAGTTAATCGAATAGGGTTAATTGAATAGAGTTATTCGAATATAGGTTATTCGAAGAAGAGAGATTATCGAATATAGTTTATTCAAAGGAAAGAGTTATCGAATAGAGATTTATTCGAAAGAGAGTTACATAAGGAAGTTTGCTAAAGATTTAAAAGATAAACTTTTACTATTTTGAAGTCAAAATGTTGTTCGGTTAAGGTCTGAGAGGTAATTATACCCCAACTTGATTGACTTCCTTCTTAACTAAGGAATGGTAAGGTTTGATAATGAATGATGGTTAAGTGAATTTAGTTAATGAGTGAAATGGTTTGAGTTGGCATGGCGATGTTTGATTTAAACATCAGTTTAAATCCAATGAAGGAGCTTTGGAAATGTTTTCCAAATAAGAATCAAAAATGTTTTCTGATAATAGAAAATAAGAATTTAGAATATATGGAAACATGAGATAAGTAAATTAATGAACTAAAGAGATAAATGTTAAATGATGATTGATCGATAAAATTTCCATCTGGAAATAATATTGTTGTTTGCACACGTGTTTTTCTTTGATAGTTAAATCACAGACTATCAAAGTTTTTGACCATTTTTCCGTCGTCAATACGGAGAGACCAGTTGGATTCTTATCCAAAGAATCACTCCGTATGGGCGTTAGCGTTTCGAATCAAATTAATAGAAGACAAATTGTAGACGGAGTAAAGTGCAAGGGCTGTTGTATAAATCCTAGGTAGAGATTGCCTATGATGGGTGTACGGAATAGTGCCTTCGGTTTGTCCAGTCCCATGAAAACTTGAATGGACGAATGTCTGACAGAGTATATCTGGTAGATAGCATAAGTTGATCGTTTCAAACGTATTTACGTTGGTGGCAGAGGAATTCGTTTCTCTTAGCTTATACCCATGGTATTTTTGGGGAAATCAATTTGTGATTTGGCGGGTATGACGATGTGGCGTTCAAAGTAAATGGAGGAGTGATCTGTTAAAAGATACGTTTTGACCTCGAGCCTCATCAACCGGGAAATGACAGAAATCGGGCAGGCAGCATGGATAAGTGGTTCGCAACCAAGTAGGGTATATTCTCACCATCTAGAGAATATTCATATTTGTTACTTCTTTCAATTATGTATCTCCTGGGAATGGTTATGTTGGTTTACCAACTGTAAGGTGACATTATATTCGATACACTCAAGCGAAATGAGTGGTCGGTCATGTGTGGCTGAGTTGCAAGATGTTCTTGTTAAACTCCAGTGTATCACTTCTAGAGTACACTGAGCGGAAGGTGGATCCATACCTTGTCATAGTTGGAATCCATTCCCCAAATAAGAGCCCGCGGTTTTGATTGTGTATTATATATGTAGAACGTTAGATGCAAGCGTTTGTAAGAGATTGATATTACTTGTGTTAGACATTATTATAATATCAGAATAATATTGTTTACAAATGATTTGGGTTATCATAAGGTAAAAACCATCCGAGTTTATGTGTGGATCGAACTTACGATTATTCTTTCTTTTGAAAGGATTTTTAAATTTAAACAAATGATTGGAGTTTACTCACACTAGTCACATGACTGACCTAGAGTTTATTTTGTTTTGTTTTCCCTAAACTCTTGGGTGCCCAATTTTGTACGGGCAGTCAAGTAGTCGGGACTTACAGATACTTGAAGAGCTAGAGCAGGAGGCTTCAGAATTATATAGATATGGTTTTTTTCCACTGTGTTGTAAGTGATGTACTTTGGAAATGATATGTATATTCAAGTACAGATTTATATTTCAAAGTTATGTTATGAAATATATTTATTCGTTCCGCTGTGAGATTCGTGTTTACTCTGATGTTGTATGTTCTTCTTCTTCTGCTTCTATTCTATGTTTCCATCTTATCTATCATCAACCTCTGTTTTCTTTCTATTAGTTTTCTGGTTTTCCAATGTAATATGGGTTGGACTTGTGTTATTTGGTCAGCTCAAATTGGACCGGAATTTCGGGACACTACACTATATCTTAAGAACCAAGCATCACTTTGAGGACAAATTCTTGCATGTGCTCTGTACAAACTATTGTACCTGATTCTGCCTAGCCATATGCACCTGATAGTGGAAAATCAAAACTTGAAAAGGACTTTTCACAACTTGTTTTCAATCAGCTTGCACAACTATGAAACATCCTAGACTAACCCTTTTCAAATCAAAGAAAAACTGCAGTTGATAAGAAAAACTCCTGTCCCTATTTTACCCTACAAAAATGTGATATGCCACTAATCTCAAATCCACCTATAAATATGAAGCCAAACACACAATTTATTCACAAAGCATTCGAGCTAAGGTATTGGATAGAAATCAAAGAAAGGAACCAGGCACAAGACCAAGGAAAAAGAATACCCAAAATCTATGAGTAAACCCCTCTCTCCCCATTTAAAACTTATTAATGCGTGATAAATATTATAATGCAAGCATAGATGCTTCTGAATATGTTGTAGTTGGTTGTTTAAATCTCCATGTTAAACCTGAAATCTATGCAAATCAAAGAACGGAGAACAAAAATAAATAGACAGAACAAAGTCAAAAGATAGTGTATATTTGAGTGAGTAAACTCCATGTTAATACCTTTTAGATCTCTTTTTATTGTAACCGAATGATGCATATTTATTTACTACATATAATTCATACAACGATATGTCTGTTAGATCGGAAAGATTATATCTTATTGTAACAAAACAGTGTGTGTGAAACATAATCATAGGTGAATATAAACCTTACTGTTACTATGATCATTACTAAATTTTGATGCTTATACGTATATTTCTGCACTCATATAGTGATGTGTTGAACTCATTTACGAACCAAACAAATTGATGGTAGGAGATCAAAACCTGTGATTGCCTTGGGTTGGTGAACAATTATGGTTAATACTGATAACCATGTTCCTTGTCCACACTCCAAAAATCTATAACTTCAATTCTAATTAGTTATCAGGTTTGATGTCTACATGTAAGCTGTTTATATGTCTCCAAAGTATATAATAAAAATTACCCTAAAGTATTTAAATATATACATACTTAAGTATATACTCTTTCCTGTAACCAACATTAAAAACATGATTTTCTTTTGACCATCATAATTTCAACTTCAGAGTATACGAATGATTTCGTGTTGACAAAACATGAATTTATGTAGAAAAATCACTATTTTTAATGATGGGATTGAAGAGATTTGTTGAGATGATCAAAAAGGGGAATTGAGGCCGTTTCTGGTGATCGAAACAATCATGTACCATGAAACTTGGTCTGGAGAAGCGTTAATGATCAAGGAACATGGGAAAAATGTTAGATAATTTTTTCATAGCTTAAATTAGAAGATTCAATTCATTTTGGGTTTCGTATGTTGTTTTCTTGGGGTAATTCTGTGGATGAACTACACCTTCAATAGTGCATCGAGTTTAACCGCAGCTGGGGAGATGGACTGTCTGGGAGTCGGCATCAAGGAGGTGAGGTCTGACATTGATCGGAGACACATAGTGGTGGTGGTGGGAAAATTTGCGATGATGGGTTTGTCTGTTCCTTTGTTGCTAGGACGGGTTGGAGGATGCTTTTTGTTTGAGATGATCGGAGGTCTAAAGGTGGCAGGGAATGGACTAAGGAGATGAGAATACGTTTGTGTGATGGGTTTGGGTCGATAAATACTAACCGGATTAAGTGTGCATGTGCACACTTATGTGCACGGTGAAGAATACCTCAAGGGAAAAGAGAAAAAGATATTTTAAAAAAAATAAAGAAGAAGAAGGATAATAGTAGTTCAATCGAAGAAAGAAGAAGGAAAGTGGCTTGGACATTTTGATGTTGAATACAGCAAGATATGGAATGTTTTAACATATTTGGTGTACGGACATTGGTAGGATAGGGTATTCAATATGTATGGTAAGTAGCAGGCCAAAAAAGTAGTAGAGAAGAAGAGGGAATGAAGAGCAGAATGATATCATAAGAAAAGGGATGAAAGTTGTGGGAAGCTGGGAAATGACGCAAACAACAAATTGCGTGGGCTACTGGGCTTGTTGGGCTGGAAGAAATAAAAGATTTTCAAATTAAATAAAACAAAAGAATAAAGGAAGGGGGAGACGACCCAGAAGTATTTGGGCTGCAGATAAAAAATGAAAGAAGAAAATTAAAGAGAGGGGAAATGGGCTAAATGGTTGGGCCTTTGTAGGCCAACGAATTTTTTATTTATAAAAAATATAGGAGAGAAAAGGAATAATAAAGACATAAAAGAAAAGTAGTGATGTAAAATGAAATTGAAATAAAAGAAGCAAGCAATGTGTAACGACCCGCATTCTACGCATCGAAGGATCGTAGAATATTTATTTCTTTCACATACGAAGTCGTATGGTCATGTAACTTTGGGAGACGACTATTGGGGTCATTTCCCATGTTCATGATTTTTCTCGATTTTTAAATGACCATTTTACCCCTAGCAGATACTGTTTTGGCCATAACTTTTGACTTGGAAGTAATTTTGACCTAAAACCACATCCATTGGCTCCAGATGATGGTTTACAATTCCGTAGAGTGGTCACATAAGCCAAATAGACTCACCGTTTGGGAGATATGGCTGAAACAAGTTTCAGGTGGTGAAAAACAGCTTAATTGGGCTTAACCGGGTGATTAACAGCTAGGCCCAATGGGGGATTTCGGGATTAGGGGTATATAGGGCTGATTAGGGTTAGAAAACAATTCTTTTAGCCGCCACTTTCATTCTTGGAACCCTAGCAATGTCCTCCAACACCCAAATCAACTTCTAATCACTTTCTAATCAAGTTTTGGCTTAATCAACGTCAAAGCAAGGCAGATTAGCACAAGAATCGAGGTAGAGCTGCTGTGTTGCATTGGTATTCGCGCCCAAACAGTAGAGTTTCAAACCTAAAGGTTTTATTTGTAGCCAAGGTGAGTGATTTGCATAGTTTTGCACTAATTACGGTTAATTAAGGGTAATTATTGAAGATTAACGAAATTAGGCATGATAAAATTCTGGAAAAATATTTATAAATTCTTAAATGTTGTTTTAGACCTATGTTAGAAACTTGGGTTAATTTGATTAAGTTTTGCTAATCATATCATTAGTTTTTCCTAAACATGCTTAGGGGAAAATATGGGATTTTGGCTATGTTTGATCCGTTTAACCTTGTCATATTGTTGTTTTGGTGTTTATGGTCACTTCTATTTGTTGCTATGACTGTATGCTATGCTTTGTGGTTGATTAGAGCTATTAGATTGGTTCGGAAACGTTGTCGTATGGCGTAAAACGGTCGCTGGAAAGTTGCAGGAAATATGTAGGGTTTCAGACTGGATCGAATCGGATCATTGGGCTCGGATCAGATAGGAGAACCGGGCAGGTGGACCTGATTTGGATTGGAACTTAGCATAAGGGACTTGGCGAGAAGAAAGGCCATTTGCTTAGAGTTGGAGTTGGGCAGGGGATCAGATCGAAGAGACCAACAGGGGATCGGATCGGAAGCAAGGGTTTGGAGATCGGATCGGGCTAGAGCCATGGAGCGGGATCGGATCGGAGGACCAATCTTGGAGCTGGAGTTGGGGCGAAGCACTGAGTCGGATCGGGACATCTAGGAGGGAGCAATCACCGAACCGAACCCAGGAAGAGGCATCCGAACCGAACCGATGAGGACTGGAGCACTATGCATAACCGAACCGAACCGGATTGGAGCTGCGATTACACGACGACTTTTCTGAAGACCAACTCCAATTCAACCGAAACCCGAGATGCAAAGGAAGTCCAAATGGGAAGTAGAACTCAGGATCCAGTTGGGAACCAACGAGTTAACTTCATGAATTGGGCTTTACTGCGGGATGTGTGCAAAGGGGTTGTCGATGTCTATAACTTTAGATCACTATGTGTAGGGGTACGTGAACGGATTCAGGGCCACAGTGGCCCAGGTACGACTAAAAGGGCTATAGGCCAATGAAGTGGTGTCATTTGAAAAGGTTTGGTCATGACTCCATGTGGTAAGCTTGGTAGTAGCAGTAGTCGTAAAAGTTGAACTCTGCCACTACTTCGATGGGTCTAGTGATCGAAGCGGTAGATATCGTATGCTTTACGCACTGAGTGAGAGATGTGAGCAATGGTTGCTATGTTTGATTTGGTGGCCATCATTATGACATGCACACACCCACCCCGTTATCTTTACACCATCTATTTAGTGGCACCTTATAGTATTGTACGGTATGTAGTGCTAACTCTTTGGTTGTAGGTCCAGGTTCAGGTATGGTTTAGTATACCAGTTATTGTTCTGTTTAGCTGCTTATCGCTCATACCGGACTTTTTGTCTGACCGAGAGTTTTATGTCTCTTCTTATTACTCTGGGTGCTCTCACGAGCAGACTAGAGACAAGTTAGCTGGGTATGCACGGGTAGCTGGTCCGGAGACGAGCAGGAGGCTTCCACGTATGATACATATAGATATTCTCCCTGTGTTGTTGAGGATCACTGCTTGGGCATTAGTAGTGCATCTTCTAATTTAGCTTTCTTTTTCTTTAGAGACAGTTTTAATGTTGTAATAATGATGTTGGATCATAAGCTGTATTTGGATTTCCGCTGCTATGTTGGTTTAGTTTTCAGCTTATGCACTGTCTCGCCTGTTTTATGTCAAGATTATGTTATTATTACATTTTGTTCCATGCGATGTGAGACATTCTACAGGTTCCTTGTTAGTTCATTCTCTTCCTTCCTTTCTTTGGCGACCGTTCCGTGCTAGTCGGGCATGTGTACAGCGCACCTTCGGAGGAAATGCAGGATGGTGCGGGGCGGACCGTCACACTTGGTATCAGAGCTCTAGGTTGCGTAGTTAACCTAGGGAAGTTATCAGGGAGAGATAGTATACGTATATGAGAGCGCGTATTTTTGATTATTTTGATTTTTAAAACTATATATATATACTATTAGTATAGCTAAGGATGAAGTCGCACTGCACTAGCACCACTATGGGGACGGTTAATCGTTTTCTCTTTACAGATTGAACGATGAGCCAATACGCAGAGGTGCCGGTAGGGGAGCCAATAATGGGAATGCTGCTGACATGAGGACGATGTTTACTGACCTCATGAGGGAGATGCTTAGGGATGTGCAGAGGGCAGCTCCCAATGGTGGTAATGGTGGTGGTCCAATAGTGCAGGCACCTAGGGCCGATTTCGCCAAGCTGAATAAGGATTATACTAGTCTTGGTGGAGAGCCGTTCCACGGAACGGAGTCGGCTACGGATGATCAGGATTGGCTGGATAGCTGCGAGCGTATCTTCGAAGACATGGGTATCGAGGATGCGATAAAGAGAAGGCTAGCATCCCGTCAGCTGCAAGGACGGGATATGAATCAGTGGAATGCTATAAAGGCAGCTTCCCTAGAGGATCAGATTAGTTGGGATCAGTTTAAGGTTCGCTTTAGCGATAAGTTCATTCCATCTGCTCAGAAGTCAGTGTTTAAGAAATTCTTGGAACTCAAGCAGAATGGCAGAGCTGTCTCGAAGTATATTGCCGAATTCGACACTTTGTCAAAGTATGGGTTATCTCTTATTGATACTGCCAAGAAGAAGAATGAGAAGTTCATAACCGGCTTGGATCAATACTTGGGGGAAAGGCTTATTAACCACATCGATGAGACGTTTGAATCGATTGTGGGGAAAGCATTGAGGTCAGAGAGTCTTTACCCTAAGTCGAAGACTAAGGCTGCATCTGCAAAAGAACCGAAACCGCAAGCAAGCGGTGGAGGCAAGAGTGGTTCTCAGAATAAGAGGAAGCAGAACCAGAATAAGGATGGCCAGAAAAAGAATAAGAAAGATGTTGAGTGCTTCAGCTGTGGTAAGAAGGGTCATTATGCTAGTAAATGTCGGGCCAAGCCAGCGTATAGGAAGTGCTTCAACTGTGGCCAAGTGGGACATCATAAGGACAAGTGTCTGCAACCCCCTAAAGAAAAGCAAATGGTGAAAGCATATGCCCTTAATGCTATTCCTTCTTCGTCGAATGCCCCAACTGCGGCGGAGAAGGGAAAGGATATCATTATTCAAGGTATGCTTTCCGTTTATAATGTTCCTGTTAGAGTTTTGTTTGATACCGGGGCTTCCAGTTCTTTCATATCTAGTGACCTGGTTGATAGGTTGGGATTGGAGCCCGAGATTGTCGATAGACCTTTAGTAGTGACGAACCCGATTGGTGGTTCGACTAACCTTAACATGATTTTTCGTAATGTGGTCTTATCGAGTCATGGATGCATGTTTGTTTATGATTGCTTTGTTTTGGGCTTTACTGGGTTTGGCATTATTTTGGGGGTCGATTAGCTCTAAAGATACGGGGTGGTGGTAGACTGTGAGGGCTTTTTGGTGACAGCTAGAGTGGATGATGGGCAGAGGGTAGTGTTTGGTGGTCTACCTAGTGATGGGGTAATGGCTAGTTTTCTAAATTCCCTCGACACCCCATATAGTGAGTTGTCAGGTTTTCCCGTGGTTGGCTAGTATCCGGACGTCTTCGAAGAAGTAACCGGGCTTCCACCACACCGAGAGATTGAGTTCCGTATTGATTTAGTGAAAGATGCCAGACCTATAGTGATGCCACTTCGTCGTATGGCACCAAGGGAGCAGCAAGAGCTCGGGGTGCAAGTCAGCAATCTTTTGAAGAAGGGATTTATCAGAAGGAGTGTTTCTGAATGGGGAGCACCAATTGTGTTTGCTACCAAGGCGGATGGTTCCTTCGTTTGTGTGTAGACTACCGCGAGTTGAATAAAGTGACGAGGAAGAACAAGTATCCTCTACCGCGGATAGATGATTTGTTTGATCAGTTGAGTGGCGCAAGAGTATTCTCTCAGTTGGATCTCACGACAGGTTTTCATCAGCTTAGAGTGGAAGCTGAGAGCATAGCTAAAACGGCATTTCGGACGCCGTCTGGATTTTAAGAGTGGTTGGTCATGCCATTCGGGCTGACCAATGCCCCAGCATATTTTGTGGATCTTATGAATAGGGTATTCAGAGATCAGTTGAATAAGTTTGTTCTTGTGTTCGTGGATGATATTTTGGTCTACTCGAGGACAGAGGAAGAACATAAGGAACATTTGAGGATAGTGATGGAGGTGTTGAGAAAACACCAATTGAAAGCAAAGTTTTCTAAGTGTCACTTCTGGAGAAGGGAAGTGAGATTCTTGGGCCATGTTGTTTCAGAAAATGGTATAGCCGTGGATCTTGCGAAGGTGGCTAAGGTACAAGATTGGTCTACGCCCAAGAATGCAACGAACATAAGAAGTTTCTTTGGATTAGTTGGATATTATCGTAAGTTTATCCAAGACTTTTCCAAGATAGCAGCACCGCTGACTCAGTTGACTAAGAAGAATTAAGCCTTCGTCTGGGACGAAAGGTGCGAGAATGTATTCAAGAGTCTAAAGGAAAAGTTGACATGTGCACCAGTGTTAGTCATTCCTAAGGGGAATGAAGAGATGACTGTATATACGGATGCATGTGGCACAGGGCTAGGTGCTGTATTGATGCAAGGAGATAGGGTTGTGCTTTATGCAAGTCGGCAACTGAAACAGCACGAGAAAAGATACCCTACCCATGATTTGGAATTGGCAGCGATCATTTTCGCATTGAAGATGTGGAGACATTATCTCTTGGGAGAAAGATTCGAGTTGTTTACCAATCAAAAATCATTAAAGTATCTTTTCTCTCAAAAGGATATGAATCTCCGACAGCAAAGATGGTTAGAGTTCTTGGCTTCATATGATTTTGATATCGCATATACACCAGGAAAGGGCAATGCGATGGCTGATGCATTGAGTAGAAGACATGCCAGTTTAGGGGCTATGTTTCTTGAATGGAAGCAATTGGAGTACATCGCTGGGTATGATTTCAGACCAAAGTGCGAATTGGATCCAGAAATGTTAGCAAGTTTGACGATCAGACCCACTTTGATTGAGCGGATCGGCTCTAGTCAGAGGGGCGATCCTAACGTATTGGAAATCATCTCCAAGTTAGAGATGGGTATCCATGAGGAGATGAACAAGTATGGGCTTGATCGAGATGGATGGCTTAGAAAGAATGGAAGGCTTGTTGTACCCAATGTCAATGGATTGAGAGATGAAGTGCTTAGAGAATGTCATCACTCAAAACTGACTATACACCCCGGTGGTAATAAGATATACCGAGACATGAAGCAGACCTACTATTGGGAAGGGATGAAAAGAGACATTGGGAAATTTATATCTAAATGCATGAATTGCCAGCTAGTTAAAGCTGAGCAAAAGTAGCCTAGTGGTTTGTTGCAACCATTAGAAATTCCAGAATGGAAGTGGGAACAAGTGTCAATGGATTTCATTGATGGGTTACCAAAGACTAGATCGGGCCATGATAGCATTTGGGTGATTGTGGACCGATTGACCAAAAGTGCAAGGTTTATACCCGTCAAGTCAAACAGGACGGCAGCAAAATTAGCGGAACTGTATATAAAGTGGGTAGTGAGATTTCATGGAATACCTAAGGGCATTGTGGGTGACCGGGATCCGTTGTTCACTAATGGATTTTGGAAGAGCTTACAAGAGGCGTTGGGATCAGAACTACATCTCAGTACCGCGTATCATCCTCAAACCAATGGTCAAACAGAGAGGGTGAATCGTATATTAGAAGATCTCTTAAGAGCTTGTGTATTGGATTTCGGTGGATCATGGGATGACCATTTGCATATAGTAGAGTTTGCATAAAATAATAGTTATCAATCCACTATTGGTATGGCTCCGTTTGAAGCTTTGTACGGAAGGCCGTGCAACTCACCGTCATGTTGGGTAGAAACTGGTGAGAAGTTTGTGCTTGGACCAGATGTGATTAGAAAAACTTCAGCTAAGATTAAGGTTATCCAACCGCGAATGAAGGCTGCCCAAGATAGGCAGAAAAGTTATGCTGATAAGAGGAGAGGAGAATTAAAGTTCTCCATTGGCGACTCGGTATTTTTCAAGATTTCTCCGTTGAAGAGCGTGATATGATTTGGCCGGTGAGGCAAGTTAGCGCCAAGATTTGTTGGTCCATTCCCAGTTCTTGAGCAAATTGGGAATTCGGCATATAAAGTTGAATTACCAGACAAGATGGTAGGAGTGCACAACGTGTTTCATGTTTCCCAGTTAAGGAAGTTCGTACACGACCAAATATGACTATTTCACCTGATCAGTTGGATGATATCGAAGTTGAACCCGAGACGGTTGGGAACCGCTGGCCTACGCGTATTGTTGGGAAAGATACAAAGTAGCTTCGAAGGAAGGTAGTGAAATTAGTCAAAGTTCAGTAGGGCGAGAATAAGAATGACCGTACTTGGGAGACAGAGGAAAACATTAGGAAGACGTATCCAGAACTCTTTACCTGGTAAGATTTCAGTTTTGATTTAGTCTTTCCGCATGCTAGGATAGGTTTGTTTTGTTTGTTTTACATGTTTGATTGTTGTATAAGGCTGGTAGGCATGCGGGATCCTTTGTATGTTTTGGGTTAAGGAATTTCGAGGACGAAATTTCTTAAGGGGGGGGGGGAGAGTGTAACGACCCGCATTCTATGCATCGAAGGATAGTAGAATATTTATTTCTTTCACATACGAAGTCGTATGGTCATGTAACTTTAGGAGGCGACTATTGGGGTCATTTCCCATGTTCATGATTTTTCCCGATTTTTAAATGACCATTTTGCCCCTAGATGATACTGTTTTGGTCATAACTTTTGACTGGAAAGGAATTTTGACCTGAAACCACTTCCATTGGCTTCGGATGATGGTTTACAATCTCGTAGAGTGGTCACATTAGCCAAACGGACTCACCGTTTGGGAGATATGGCTAAAACAAATTTCAGGTGGTGAAAAACAGCTTAATTGGGCTTAACCGGGTGATTAACAGCTAAGCCCAATGGGGGATTTCAGGATTAGGGGTATATAGGGGCTGATTAGGGTTAGAAAACATTTCTTTCAGCCGCCACTTTCATTCTTGGAACCCTAGCAATGGCCTCCAACACCCAAATCAACTTCTAATCACTTTCTAATCAAATTTTGGCTTAATCAACGTCAAAGCAAGGCGGATTAGCACAAGAATCGAGGTAGAGCTGCTGTGTTGCATAGGTATTTGTGCCCAAACAATGGAGTTTCAGTTCTAAAGGTTTTATTTGTAGCCAAGGTGAGTGATTTGCATAGTTTTGCACTAATTACAGTTAATTAAGGGTAATTAGTGAAGATTAACGAAATTAGACATGATAAAATTCTAAAAAAATATTTATAAATTCTTAAATGATGTTTTAGACCTCTGTTAGAAACTTGGGTTAATTTGATTAAGTTTTGCTAATCATATCACTTGCTTTGCCTAAACATGCTTAGGGGAAAATATGAGATTTTGGCTATGTTTGATCCGTTTAACCTTGTCATATTGTTGTTTTGGTGTTTATGGTCACTTCTATTTGTTGCTATGACTGTATGCTATACTTTGTGTTGATTAGAGCTGTTAGATTGGTCGGATCGGATTGGATCATTGGGCTCGGATCGGATAGGAGAACCCGGCTGGTGGACCTGATTCGGATTGGAACTTAGCATATGGACTTGGCGAGAACGAAGGCCATTTGCTTAGAGTTGGAGTTGGGCAGGGGATCAAATCGGAGAGACCAACAGGGGATCGGATCGGAAGCAAGGGTGTGGAGATCAGATCGGGCTAGAGCCAGGGAGCGGGATCAGATCGGAGGACCAAGCTTGGAGCTGGAGTTGGGGCGAAGCACTGAGTCGGATCGGGACATCTAGGAGGGAGCAATCACCGAACCGAACCCAGGAAGAGGCATCTGAACTGAACCGATGAGGACTGGAGCACTATGTATAAACGAACCGAACCAGATTGGAGCTGCGATTACACGACGACTTTTCTGAAGACCAACTCTAATTCAACCAAAACCGTAGATGCAAAGGAAGTCCAAATGGGAAGTAGAACTCAGGATCCAGTTGGGAACCAACGAGTTAACTTCATGAATTGGGCTTTGCTGCGGGACGTGTGCAAAGGGGTTGTCGATGTTTATAACTTTGGATAACTATGTGTAAGGGGTACGTGAACGGATTCAGGGCCACAATGGCCTAGGTACGACTTAAAGGGCTATAGACCAATGAAGTGGGGTCATTTGAAAAGGTTTGGTCATGGCTCTATGTGGTAAGCTTAGTAGTAGCAGTAGTCGTACAAGTTGAACTCTGTCACTACTTCGATGGGTCTAGTGATCGAAGCGGTAGATATCGTATGCTTTACGCACTGAGTGAGAGATGTGAGGAATGGTTTCTATGTTTGATTTGATTGCCATCATTACGACATGCACACCCCCACCCTCGTTATCTTTACACCATCTATTTAGTGGCACCTTAGAGTATTGTACGATATGTAGTGCTAACTCTTTGGTTGCAGGTCAAGGTTCAGGTATGGTTTAGTATACCTGTTATTGTTCTGTTTAGCTGCTTATCGCTCATACCAGACTTTTTGTCTGACCCAGAGTTTTATGTCTCTTCTTATTAGTCTGGGTGCTCTCACGAGCAGACTAGAGACAGGTTAGCTGGGTATGCAGGAGTAGCTGGTCCGGAGACGAACAGGAGGCTTCCACGTATGATACATATAGATATTCTCCCTGTGTTGTTGAGGATCACTGCTTGGGCATTAGTAGTGCTTCTTCTACTTTAGCTTTCTTTTGCTTTAGAGGCAGTTTTAAAGTTGTAATAACGATGTTGGATCATAAGCTGTATTTGGATTTCCGCTGCTATGTTGGTTTAGTTTTCAGCTTATGCACTGTCTTGCCTGTTTTATGTCAAGATTATGTTATTATTATATTTTGTTCCATGAGATGTGAGACATTCTATAGGTTCCTTGTTAGTTCATTCTCTTCCTTCCTTTCTTTGGCGACCGTTTCGTGCTAGTCGGGCATGTGTACAGCGCACCTTCGGAGGAAATGCAGGCTGGTGCAGGGTGGGCCGTCACACTTGGTATCAGAGCTCTAGGTTGCGTAGTTAACCTATGGAAGTTATCAGTGAGAGATAGATATGTATATGAGAGCGTGTATTTTTGATTATTTTCATTTTTAAAAGCTATATATATACTGTTAGTATAGCTAAGGATGAAGTCGCACTGCACTAGCACCACAATGGGGATGATTAATCGTTTCTCTTTACAGATTGAACGATGAGCCGATACGCAAGAGGTGCCGGTAGGGGAGCCAATAATGGGAATGTTGCTGACATGAGGACGATGTTTACTGACCTCATGAGGGAGATGCTTAGGGATGTGCAGAGGGCAGCTTCCAATGGTGGTAATGGTGGTGGTCCAATAGTGCAGGCGCCTAGGGCCGATTTCGCCAAGCTGAATAAGGATTATACTAGCTTTGGGGGAAGCCGTTCCACGGAACGGAGTCGGCTACGGATGTTCAGGATTGGCTGGATAGATGCGAGCGTATCTTCGAGGACTTGGGTATCGAGGATGCGATGAAGAGAAGGCAAGCATCCCGTCAGCTGCAAGGACGGGCTATGAATTGGTGGAATGCTATAAAGGCAGCTACCCCTAAGGATCAGATTACTTGGAATAAGTTTAAGGTTCTCTTTAGTGATAAGTTCATTCCAACTGCTCAGAAGTCAGTGTTGTTTAAGAAATTCTTGGAACTCAAGCAGAATGGTAGAGCTGTCTCGGAGTATGTTGCCGAATTCGACACTTTGTCAAAGTATGGGTTATCTCTTATTGATACTGCCGAGAAGAAGAACGAGAAGTTCATAATCGGCTTGGATCAATACTTGGGGGAAAGGCTTATTAACCACATCGATGAGACGTTTGAATCGATTGTGGGGAAAACATTGAAGCAAGAGAGTCTTTAACCTAAGTCGAAGACTGAGGCTGCGTCTGCAGAAGAACCGAAACTACAAGCAAGCGGTGGTGGCAAGAGTGGTTCTCAAAATAAGAGGAAGCAGAACCAGAATAAGGATGGCCAGAAAAAAATAGGAAAGATGTTGAGTGCTTCAGCTGTGGTAAGAAGGGCCATTATGCTAGTAATTGTCGGGCCAAGCCAGAGGATAGGAAGTGCTTCAACTGTGGCCAAGTGGGACATCACAAGGACAAGTGTCCGCAACCCCCTAAAGAAAAGCGGATGGTGAAAGCATATGCCCTTAATGCTATTCCTTCTTCGTCGAATGCCCCAACTGCGGTGGAGAAGGGAAAGAATGTCGTTATTCAAGGTATGCTTTCCGTTTATGATGTTCCTGTTAGAGTTTTGTTTAATACCGAGACTTCCAGTTCTTTCACATCTAGTGACCTGGTAGATAGGTTGGGATTGGAGCTCGAGATTGTCGATAGACCTTTAGTAGTGACGAACCCGATTGGTGGTTCGACTAACCTTAACATGATTTGTCGTAATGAGGTCTTATCGAGTCATGGGTGCATATTTGTTTGTGATTGCTTTGTTTTGGGCTTTACTGGGTTTGGCATTATTTTGGGGGTCGATTAGCTCTAAATATACGGGGTGGTGGTAGACTGTGAGGGCTTTTTGGTGACAGCTAGAGTGGATGATGGGCAGAGGGTAGTGTTTGGTGGTCTACCTAGTGATGGGGTAATGGCTAGTTTTCTAAATTCCCTCGACATCCCACATAGTGAGTTGTCAGGTTTTCCCGTGGTTGGCTAGTATCCGGACGTCTTCGAAGAAGTAACCGGGCTTCCACCACACCGAGAGATTGAGTTCCGTATTGATTTAGTGAAAGATGCCAGACCTATAGTGATGCCACTTCGTCGTATGGCACCAAGGGAGCAGCAAGAGCTCGGGGTGCAAGTCAGCGATCTTTTGAAGAAGGGATTTATCAGAAGGAGTGTTTCTGAATGGGGAGCACCAATTGTGTTTGCTACCAAGGCGGATGGTTCCTTCGTTTTTGTGTAGACTACCGCGAGTTGAATAAAGTGACGAGGAATAACAAGTATCCTCTACCGCGGATAGATGATTTGTTTGATCAGTTGAGTGGCGCAAGAGTATTCTCTCAGTTGGATCTCACGACAGGTTTTCATCAGCTTAGAGTGGAAGCTGAGAGCATAGCTAAAACGGCATTTCGGACGCCGTCTGGATTTTAAGAGTGGTTGGTCATGCCATTCGGGCTGACCAATGCCCCAGCATATTTTGTGGATCTTATGAATAGGGTATTCAGAGATCAGTTGAATAAGTTTGTTCTTGTGTTCGTGGATAATATTTTGGTCTACTCGAGGACAGAGGAAGAACACAAGGAACATTTGAGGATAGTGATGGAGGTGTTGAGAAAACACCAATTAAAAGCAAAGTTTTCTAAGTGTCACTTCTAGAGAAGGGAAGTGAGATTCTTGGGCCATGTTGTTTCAGAAAATGGTATAGCCATGGATCCTGCGAAGGTGGCTACAGTACAAGATTGGTCTACGCCCAAGAATGCATCGGACATAAGAAGTTTCTTGGGATTAGCTGGATATTATCGTAAGTTTATCCAAGACTTTTCCAAGATAGTAGCACCGCTGACTCAGTTGACTAAGAAGCATCAAGCCTTCGTCTGGGACGAAAGGTGTGAGAATGCATTCAAGAGTCTAAAGGAAAAGTTGACATGTGCACCAGTGTTAGTCATTCCTAAGGGGAATGAAGAGATTACAGTATATACGGATGCATGTGGCACAGGGCTAGGTGCTGTATTGATGCAAGGAGGTAGCGTTGTGGTTTATGCAAGTCGGCAACTGAAACCGTACGAGAAAAGATACCCTACCCATGATTTGGAATTGGTAGCGATCGTGTTCGCATTGAAGTTGTGGAGACGTTATCTCTTGGGAGAAAGATTCGAGTTGTTTACCGATCATAAATCGTTAAAGTACCTTTCTCTCAAAATGATCGAAATCTCCGACAACAAAGATGGTTAGAGTTCTTGGCTTCATATGATTTCGATATCGCATATACACCAGGAAAGGGCAATGTGGTAGCTGATGCATTGAGTAGAAGACATGCCAGTTTAGGGGCTATGTTTCTTGAATGGAAGCAATTGGAGTACATCGCTGGGTATGATTTCAGACCAAAGTGCGAATTGGATCTAGAAATGTTAGCAAGTTTGACGATCAGACCCACTTTGATTGAGCAGATCGACTCTAGTCAGAGGGAAGATCCTAACCTATTGGAAATCATCTCCAAGTTAGAGATGGGTATCGATGAGGAGATGAACAAGTATGGGCTTAATCGAGATGGATGGCTTAGAAAGAATGGAAGCTTGTTGTACCCAATGTCAATGGATTGAGAGATGAAGTGCTTAGAGAATGTCATCTCTCAAAACTGACTATACACCCCGGTGGTAATAAGATGTACCGAGACATGAAGCGGACCTACTACTGTGAAGGGATGAAAAGAGACGTTGGGAAATTTATATCTAAATGCATGAATTGCCAGCTAGTTAAAGCTGAGCAAAAGAAGCCTAGTGTTTTGTTGCAACCATTAGAAATTCCAGAATGGAAGTGGGAACAAGTGTCAATGGATTTCATTGATGGGTTACCAAAGACTAGATCGAGCCATGATAGCATTTGGGTGATTGTGGACCGATTGACCAAAAGTGCAAGGTTTATACCCGTCAAGTCAAACAGGACGGCAACAAAATTAGCGGAACTATATATAAAGTGGGTAGTGAGATTTCATGGAATACCCAAGGGCATTGTGAGTGACCGAGATCCGTTGTTCACTAATGGATTTTGGAAGAGCTTACAAGAGGCGTTGGGATCAGAACTACATCTCAGTACCGCATATCATCCTCAAACCGATGGTCAAACAAAGAGGGTGAATCGTATATTAGAAGATCTCTTAAGAGCTTGTGTATTGGATTTCGGTGGATCATGGGATGACCATTTGCATCTAGTAGAGTTTGCATATAATAATAGTTATCAATCCACTATTGGTATGGCTCCGTTCGAAGCTTTGTACGGAAGGCCGTGCAACTCACCTTCATGTTGGGTAGAAACTGGTGAGAAGTTTGTGCTTGGACCAGATGTGATTAGAGAAACTTCAGCTAAGATTAAGGTTATCCAATAGCGAATGAAAGCTGCCCAAGATAGGCAGAAAATTTATGCTGATAAGAGGAGAGGAGAATTAAAGTTCTCCATTGGCAACTTGGTATTTGTCAAGATTTCTCTGTTGAAGAGTGTGATATGATTTGGCCGGAGAGGCAAATTAGCACCAAGATTTGTTGGTCCATTCTCAGTTCTTGAGCAAATTGGGAATTTGGCATAAAAAGTTGAATTACCAGACAAGATGGCAGGAGTTCACATCGTGTTTCATGTTTCCCAGTTATGGAAGTTCGTACACGACCAGATATGACTATTTCACCTGATCAGTTGGATGATATCGAAGTTGAACCCGAGACGGTTGGGAACCGCAGGCCTATACGTATTGTTGAGAACGATACGAAGCAGCTTCGAAGGAAGGCAGTGAAATTAGTCAAAGTTCAGTGGGGCGAGAATGAGAATGTCCGTACTTGGGAGATAGAGAAAAACATTAGGAAGACGTATCCAGAACTCTTTACCTGGTAAGATTTCAGTTTCGATTTAGTATTTCCGCATGCTAGGATAGCTTTGTTTTGTTTGTTTTACATGTTTGATTGTTGTATAAGGCTGGTAGACATGAGGGATCCTTTGTATGTTTTGGGTTATGGAATTTCAGGGACGAAATTTCTAAGGGGGAAAGTGTGACGACCCGCATTCTACGCATCGAAGGATCGTAGAATATTTATTTCTTTCACATACGAAGTCGTATGGTCATGTAACTTTGGGAGACGACTATTGGGGTCATTTCCCATGTTCATGATTTTTCTCGATTTTCAAATGACCATTTTGCCCCTAGCTGATACTGTTTTAGCCAAAACTTTTGACTGGAAAGGAATTTTGACTTGAAACCACTTCCATTGGCTCCGGATGATGGTTTACAACTCTGTAGAGTGATCTCATTAGCCGAACGGACTCACCGTTTGGGAGATATGGCTGAAACAAGTTTCAGGTGGTGAAAAACATCTTAATTGGGCTTAACCGGGTGATTAACAGCAAGGCCCAATGGGGGATTTCGGGATTAGGGGTATATAGGGGCTGATTAGGGTTAAAAAACATTTCTTTCAGCCACCACTTTCATTCTTTGAACCCTAGCAATGGCCTCCAACACCCAAATCAACTTCTAATCACTTTCTAATCAAGTTTTGGCTTAATCAACGTCAAAGCAAGGCGGATTAGCACAAGAATCGAGGTAGAGATGCTGTGTTGCATTGGTATTTGCGCCCAAACAATGGAGTTTCCCTTCTAAAGGTTTTATTTGTAGCCAAGGTGAGTGATTTGCATAGTTTTGCACTAATTATGGTTAATTAAGGGTAATTAGTGAAGATTAACGAAATTAGACATGATAAAATTCTGGAAAAATATTTATAAATTCTTAAATGATGTTTTAGACCTCTGTTAGAAACTTTGGTTAATTTGATTAAGTTTTGCTAATCATATCATTAGTTTTGCCTAAACATGCTTAGGGGAAAATATGGGATTTACGTTATGTTTGATCCGTTTAACCTTGTCATATTGTTGTTTTGGTGTTTATGGTCACTTCTATTTGTTGCTATGACTGTATGCTATGCTTTGTGGTTGATTAGAGCTGTTAGATTGGTCGGAAATGCCGTTATATGGCGTAAAACGGTCGCTGGAAAGTTGTAGGAAATATGCATGGTTTCAGACCGGATCGGATCGGATCATTGGGCTCCGATCGGAAAGGAGAACCGCGCAGGTGGACGTGATTCGGATTGAAACATAGCATAAGGGACTTGGCGAGAAGGAATGCCATTTGCTTAGAGTTGGAGTTGGGCAGGGGATCTGATCGGAGAGACCAACAGGGGATCAGACCGGAAGCAAGGGTGTGGAGATCGGATCGGGCTAGAGCCATGGAGCGGGATCGGATCGGAGGAACAAGCTCGGAGCTGGAGTTGGGGCGAAGCACTGAGTCGGATCGGGACATCTAGGAGGGAGCAATCACCGAACCGAACTGAGGAAGAGGCATCCGAACCGAACCGATGAGGACTGGAGCACTATGCATAACCGAACCGAACCGGATTGGAGCTGCGATTACACGATGACTTTTCTGAGGACCAACTCCAATTCAACCAAAACCCGAGATGCGAAGGAAGTCCAAATGGGAAGTAGAACTCAGGATCCATTTGGGAACCAACGAGTTAACTTCATGAATTGGGCTATGCTGCGGGACGTGTGCAAAGGGGTTGTCGATGTCTATAACTTTGGATCACTATGTGTAGGGGGTACGTGAATGGATTCAGGGCCACAGTGGCCTAGGTACGACTAAAAGGGCTATAGATCAATGAAGTGGGGTCATTTGAAAAGGTTTGGTCATGACTCCATGTGGTAAGCTTGGTAGTAGCAATAGTCGTACAAGTTGAACTCTGTCACTACTTCGATGGGTCTAGTGATCGAAGCGGTAGATATCGTATGCTTTACGCACTGAGTAAGAGATGTGAGGAATGGTTGCTATGTTTGATTTGGTTGCCATCAGTATGACATGCACACCCCCACCCCCGTTATCTTTACACCATCTATTTAGTGGCACCTTAGAGTATTGTATGGTATGTAGTGCTAACTCTTTGGTTGCAGGTTCAGGTATGGTTTAGTATACCTGTTATTGTTCTGTTTAGCTGCTTATCGCTCATACCAGACTTTTTGTCTGACCCAGAGTTTTATGTCTCTTCTTATTACTCTGGGTGCTCTCACGAGCAGACTAGAGACAGGTTAGCTGGGTATGCACGAGTAGCTGGTCCGGAGACGAGCAGGAGGCTTCCACGTATGATACATATAGATATTCTCCCTGTGTTGTTGAGGATCACTTCTTAGTAATTAGTAGTGCATATTCTACTTTAGCTTTCTTTTGCTTTAGAGACAGTTTTAAAGTTGTAATAATGATGTTGGATCATAAGCTGTATTTGGATTTCCGCTGCTATGTTGGTTTAGTTTTCAGCTTATGCACTGTCTCGCCTGTTTTATGTCAAGATTATGTTATTATTATATTTTGTTCTATGCGCTGTGAGACATTCTACAGGTTCCTTGTTAGTTCATTCCCTTCCTTCCTTTCTTTGGTGATTGTTCCGTGCTAGTCGGGCATGTGTACAACGCACCTTCGTAGGAAATGCAGGCTGGTGCTGGGCGGACCGTCACACAATGTTAATAAAACGAATATGTTGTCATCTTATATTATTTGTTTGTTCCAAATAAAATAGCAATATATATATATATATATATATATGAGTAATATAAATGTATTGATAATGAAATAAAATAGAGAATAGAGGCGGTAAAAATAAATGTGAAGTAAAATGTTCATACATAGATTATAAATAAAAGTTATGATTTTGAATTATTCATTCCGAATAATTTGAAAAATGAAGAAGGGGGATATATTTAAACATTTTCAAGATCGTGAACTTGATTCAAATCTGTTGGGTTGAACTATACTCGACGATATGTTGTCATTACGGAAAATTGGTTAATTATGACAAGTCGAAATGTTTTGAAATAAACATTGGAATATTTGAATAATTTAAATAACTTAGAAATAATATATTATTCGAATCACACTCAAGAACGAGAGAGTAGTCTAGGGTATCAATATCGATGATATGTCGTAGTATGAGGAGATGAATTGATTGTCAAAGACATCATATGATAGTGAACCAAAATGATTGAATTTATAACATATATATATACACGAAATAATAAGACGTATCAATTATGCTGAATATCAATGAACGATGTAACCTTTAGGATATGATCGATTGTCTATAATAATTTATGTACAAAGAGTAAAAATGTTTTGTAATAGACATTGAGTGCTATTAGAATTTTATCGACTTAGGTCAATAAATCATTTTAATCTGGAAATAAACTGAAAACTCAAATTAATAACAAATAAATAAAATATTGAATTTGAATATATTAATCTATTTCTCTTAAGTTTCACTTGACCCTAAAAGATATTAACGTTTATCATTTTCGAGGAGTCCAGAATATATATTCCACTTCGATTCGATCATTTCGAGTTAGAGATTTTTGAAGACAGACGAAGAAGGAGTTTAGCAAGGGTTGTTCTGTTAATCATAAAAAGAAATTGCCTAAGATGGATTTACGGAATAGTGCCTTCGATTTGTTCAATCCCAAAACAACTTGTATGGACGAATGTCTGACAGAGTATATCTAACCCAATCACGTATGTTGATCTCTCCAAACATTTTTATGTTGGTGGCAGAGGAATTCGTTTCTCTTAGCTTTATGCTCGTAATATATTTTTGGGGAAGTCAATTAGTGGTTGGCAGATTTTGACAATGTGGCATTCAAAGGAAATAAAGAGCTGATATGTCTAGAGGTAGGTCTAGCCTCAAGCTTCACAACCAGAAAATGACAAAAATCGGGCAGGCAGCATGGCTATGTGGGTCGCTTCCATTAGGGTGTATTGTCACCATCTAGAGAATATTCATTTGTTACTTCTTTCGCTTCTGTATCTTCGGATAATGCCTATGTGGGCCGAACCGTCGGTGGCAATATATTCGATACACTCAAGAGAAATGAATGGTCGGTCATGTGTGGGCCGGGTTGCAAGATGTTCTTGTTGAACCCAGTTTATTCCCCTCTAAAGATACACTATCGGCAGGTGGTTCCATACCTGGTCACAGTTGGAAATCCATTATCCCTAAGTGCCAAGCGATTTTGTTTGTATACTATATATGTGGAACGTGAGATGCAAGCGTTCCGCTAGATTCTAATTTAATTGTGGAAACTCTAGACACTGTTATAATATCAGTATAGTTTTATTGTTTTAAAAATGTTTTGGGTTATCGTACGGTAAAAACCATCCATGTTTATGTGTGGGTCGGTCTTACGGTTATCCTTTCTTTCAAACGTTTTTGAAAGTTAAGCCATGATTATTTCTGAATTCTCGTAAGGGAAAACCCATTCCATTTTTACAGTGTGGTCTTATGGATCATTCTTATTGGAATAAACTCGTTTTAAATCATTTACCCATACTAGTCCCCTGACTGACCCGGAGTTTATTTTTCTGTGTTTTCCCTAAACTCTTGGGTACTCATAACACTTGTTATGAGTAGACAAGTGAACCAGGTGTTGGATAACTTTTTGGACTTAACTGGATGGGATGGTTTCTGCAAGACGATCTATATATTATATCTATGAAGTTTGATAGTCAGTTATTAGTATCTATGTATAATTTTGAAGTTGTAAGATGTAATGGGCAAATATCCATGTATTCGATGTACTGTACTATGAAGTATTATGACTCTAATGTATCGTATTATGTTACATTATATTTTGTTCAAGATCCGCTGTGAGATTCTGATGTTTTCATTAGTTTTATCTTTTATCTATTCTTATTCTTAAATAATGGCACGACTTCCAAGGTGTTCGAAAGTCGGGTCGTTACAGTTGGTATCAGAGCTTAGGTTGTTGAATACCTAGGCTTTGGGTGAGTATTGAGAGAGCGTATTTGTAATTTTATATTATTATTATATGAATATATATATATATATAGGACGATCAACTTGAATTATATACAAAATAAGACGAATTAATGTTGGATTCAAACCAGATTTTGGAATTTAAAATCCTGGGTGTTAGAAAAAAAATATTTTTTCTGAATAAATATAAAGTAATATAGTATTACTTTGAATATTTTGGATAAAAACCATTTCGAATGGATTTTAAAATTGATAAATCACTGAACTCACTTCAGTTGCTGGAAAATAATTCTAATGAAGACTGCAGATCATCAGTGTTTATTTTTGAGTTTCTAAATGACAAATTACTACCTTAGAAAAAATTCTTATGGAAAGTTGTTTGAAAGAAAACAAGTTGGTTCGAAAATTTCAAATATTTTGAATTTTAGATAGTTATAGACATATGTATATATTTGTGCTATTTCTAAAGAATTTGAAATAAAATCTAGGGATTTGAATTTTAGGAATAAATTTTTACATGAGCAAGTTAAATAGAAAAAGTTCTGGAAGGTAATCTTTTTTTAATAAAAGAAGTTAAATTAATTAGGGGGTCAGCCTAATAATTGGTTGAATAAAGTTGAATTAAATTAGAATGATATTTAAGTATATTAACATAATAAATAAATTTTGAATTTTAAAAATGAATTGTAAAATTTGATATTTCCACTAAATTAAGTCTAGACTTAATTCGATGTGAACTCATGGAAACTGAACAAGTTGATTTCTGAAATAAAATCAGATTTCTAAGTTCCGGAAGGGAATTAACTAATTTAAGAATAAATTAGTTGAGGAAGACTATAGATGAAACTTAACGGGGTTAAGTGAATTGGCATGGTGAGTTGAATATGGAGTTGAGTTTAAAAGAGAATTTGAGACAGATATATATGTTTTAGCAACATTATTCGAATCAATGAAGTAAATAAGATTTAGAATTTATTTTCCAAATATAGTTAAGGATATTTTGGAGTAATGTGAGTTAATACGGGATTAAGATTTGGTGTTAAGAAATTGGAACCTAACCGGAGATCGATTAAGTTGAATAATTTTCTAGATAAGATTATTCGAATCAACGAAGTAAATAAGATTCGGAATTTATTTTCCAAATATAATCAAGGATATTTTGGAGTAATGTGAGTTAATACGAGATTAAGATTTGGTGTTAGGAAATTGGAACCTAACCGGAGATCGGTTAAGTTGAATAATTTTCTAGATATTAATCTAATGTTGATTTCGGTCTTTGGGGTTGATACTTAGAGGGTTATTCTCTTACCAATTTTCAATCAGCAACTAATGGAGGTTAAGGAATATAAATGCAGAAATGGAAATATTTTCTAACAATAGTGTCAAATACTTTTAGTTATGGAAATGACTGTGATAAATAACAAATTACCATTGTGTGTTGGTAATTTATGTGTATAAGTCAATACTTTGATTATAACTGGAATCTACTCGTTAATTTGTAATTTCGGGGACAAAATTCTTTTAAGGAGGGTAGATTATAATGTCTCTGTTTTTAACTGACTTTGATAAAACAATAAATTATCGATTATATCAATGATTAATTAGATTTATTAGAATTAGAGTTAATACTTGAGAAATATTTAAATAAATCTTTTATGTATATGTGTGTGTGTATATATATATATATATGTATATGCATATATATATATTTGTAATGTTTAATATAAGAGAGTAGGTAATATTTTAACTTTTATTTTACATTTTAATTGGATTTCTAACTTATGTAAAAATATAACAACTTAAGTAAAATAGTAGTATTTTGTAAGTAACCAAAGGATATATAGGCAAGTTTTAAACTTTTGTGCTTGGGATTTATAATCATTTATTGAAATTATCTTCTTTGTATGCAAATATGCCATCTTAATTAAACGAAATGTGTGGACATAAAATAACTAAGAATACTTGTAAAATTACGTTGTACAAAGCTATACAAATACATATATATACTACCCGTTTATTTAAAATCAGTAGGAAAATATAATCGAGGCAGACATTTATCAAAAGAGAAAAAAAAATCTTTTGTCATATGTTGACGATCTAATAATTAACTATACACTTAAACAGCATACATAAACTTTAATATATTTGTTAAAATGTCAACTTATAAGCAGTAGTAGTTATATCACTGCCTTAACCCTTTACCTGATATTATGGTTCTTTTTAAATTTAAGGAAAGAGGTGTACACTTTAACATGTAATGCATCAGTAAGATAGTAAGAGTATGTGATTCCTATATTTACCTCGACAATGTTAACTGCAGGGATTCTTTTTGTTTTACACAGTTGAACACGGATAGTACTGAGAATACACAGTCTACTACTTATAATGCTATTGAACTATATTTGAATTTTGAAGGTGTTTTATTTCATCATTATATATATATGAGATAAACCTTAAATAAATACCAAAGATAAATAATATTTGTTGACGAAAGTGTAAAACATGGTGGGATATGGATATCTTACCTGCAATAAGCCGATCAGCTGCAACTAAGCCGACCAGTAATAATACCAGTGTTTTCTTTCATCATTTTACTTCATGGACCTGCATCTTAAAAAATGAAAACAACTAACATCTAAATCAAAATCAGACTAGCAACAGATCTCTTGCTTGAGCTAGAAAAGAATGACAGGCTATATCTTAAGAACCAAGAATCACTTTGAGGATAAATTCTTGCATGTGCTCTGTACAAACTATTGTACCTGATTCTGCCTAGCCATATGCACCTGATAGTGGAAAATCAAAACTTGAAAAGGACTTCACACAACTTTTTTCAATCAGCTTGCACAGCTATGAAACATACTAGACTAACCCTTTTCAAATCAAAGAAAAACTGCAGCTGATAAGCAAAACTCCTGTCCCTATTTTACCCTACAAAAATGTGATGTGCCACTATATTTTAATCTCAAATCCACCTATAAATATGAACCCAAACACACACATTTATTCACAAAGAATTCGAGTAAGGTATTAGGTAGAAATCAAAGAAAGGAACCAGACACAAGTCCATGGACAGAGAATACCCAAAATTTGTGAGTAAACCCCTCTCTCCCCATTTAAAACTTATTAATGAGTGATAAATATTAAGATGCAAGTATAGATGCTTCTGAATAAGTTGTAGTTGGTTGTTTAAATCTTCATGTTAAACCTGAAATCTATGCAAATCAAAGAACAGAGAACAAAAATAAATAAACAGAACAAAGTAAAAAGATTATATTTGAGTGAGCAAAATCCATGTTAATACCTTTTAGATCTCTTTTTTTGCTACCGGATGATGCATATTTATTTACTACATATAATTCATACAACGATATGTCTGTTAGATCTGAAACATTATATCCCTTGTAACAAAACAGTGTGTGTGAAACAGAATCATAGGTTAATATAAACCTTACTGTTACTATGATCATTACTAAATTTTGATGCTTATATGTTTATTTCTGCACTCATATAGTGATGTATTGAGCTCATTTCCGAACCAAACAAATTGATGGTAGGGGATCAAAACCCGTGATTGCCTTGGGTTGGTGAACCATTGTGGTTAATACTGATAACCATGTTCCTTCTCCACATTCCAAAAATCTATAACTTCAATTCTAATTAGTTATCAGGTTTGATGTCTACATGTAAGCTGTTTATATGTCTCCATAGTATATAATAAATTTTTTCCCAAAGTATTTAAATATATACATACATAAGTATATACTCTTTCCTGTAACCAATGTTAAAAAAATGATTTTTTTTTCAACCATCATAATTTCAAGTTCAGAATATACGAATGATTTCGTGTTGCCAAAACATGAATTTAGGTAAAAAAATCACTATTTTTAATGATGGGATTGAAAAGATTTGTTGAGATGATCAGAAAGGGGAATTGAGGCCATTTCTGGCGATCGAAGCAATCACCATGAAACTTGGTCTGGAGAAGCATTAGTGATCAATGAACATGGGAAAAATGTTAGATAATTTTTCCATAGCTTAAATTAGGAAATTTAATTCGTTTTGGGTTTCGTATGCTGTTTTCTTGGGGTAATTCTATGGATGAACTGCACCTTCAATAGTGCATCGAGTTTAATCGTAGCTGGGAAGATGGACTGTCTAGGAGTCAACATCAAGGTGGTGAGGTCTGCCGTTGATCGGAGACACATGTTGGTGGCGGTAGGAAAATATGTGATGATGGGTTTGTCTGTTCCTTCATTGCCAGGAATGATTGGAGGATGTTTTTTGTTTGAGATGATCGGAGGTCTAAAGGTGGCGGGGAATGGACTCAAGAGATGAGAATACTTTGTGTGATGGGTTTGGGTTTATGAATACTGACGGGATTGAGTGTGCATGTGCACACTTCTGTGCACGGTGAAGAATACCTAAAGGGAAAAGAGAAAAAGATGTTTAAAAAGAAGAAGGATAGTGGTAGTTCAATCAAAGAAAGAAGAAGGTAAGTGGCCTGGACATTTTGATGTTGAATTCGGCAAGATATGGAACGTTTTAACATGTTGGGTGGTGTACCGACATTGCTAGGATAGGGTATTTAATATGTATGTTAAGTAGCAGGCCAGAAAAGTAGTAGAGAAGAAGAGGTAATGAAGAACAGAACGGTATCATAAGAAAAGGGAAGAAAGTTGTGGGAAGTAAGGAAATGATGCAAACAACAAATTACATGGGCTACTGAGCCTTGGGCTAGAAGAAATAAAAGATTTTAAAATTAAATAAAACAAAAGAATAAAGGAAAGGGGAGACGACCCAGAATTATTTGTGTTGTAGATAAAAAATGAAAGAAGAAAATTAAAGAGAAGGGGAATGGGCTAAAAGGTTGGGCCTTTTTGGGCCAGTGGATTTTTCTTTAAAAAAAATCTAGGAGAGAAAAGGAATACTAAAGACATAAAAGAAAAGTAGTGATAAATTGAAATTGAAATAAAAGAAGCAAGCAATGTTAATAAAATGAATATGTTGTCAAATCATATTATTTGTTTGTTCAAAATAAAATAGCAATATATATATATATATATATATTTATGAGTAATATAAATGTATTGATAATGAAATGAAATAGAGAATAGCGCGGTAAAAATAAATGTGAAGTAAAATGTTCATACATAGATTATAAATCAAAGTTGTGATTTTGAATTATTCATTCCGAATAATTTGAAAAATGAAGAAGGGAGATATATCAAAACATTTTCAAGATCGAGAACTTGATTCAAATCTGTTGGGTTGAACTATACTCGACGATATGTTGTCATTACGGAAAATTGATTAATTATGACAAGTTGAAATGTTTTGATATAAACATTGGAATATTGTTTGAGTAATTTAAATAACTTAGAAATAATATATTATTCGAATCACACTCAAGACCGAGAGAGTAGTCTAGGGTGTCGAAATCGATGATATGTCGTAATATGAGGAGATGAATTGATTATCAAAGACACCATATGATAGTGAACCCAAATGATTGGATTTATAATATATATATATATATATATGAAATAATAAAACTTATCAATTATGTTGAATATCAAGGAATGATGTAACCTTTAGGATATGATCGATTGTCCATATTAATTTATGTACAGAGAGTTAAAATGTTATGTAATAGACATTGATTGCTATTAGAATTTTATCGACTTAGGTCGATAAATCATTTTAATTAGGAAATAAACTGAAAACTCAAATTAACAACAAATAAATAAAACATTGAATTTGAATATATCAATCTGTTTCTCTTAAGTATCACTTGACCCTAAAAGATATTAATGCTGATCGTTCTCGAGGAGTCCGGAATATATATTCCACTTCGATTCGGTCATTTCGAATCAGAGATTTTTGGAGACAGTCGAAGACGGAGTTTTTAAAGGGCTATTCTGTTAATCCTAGGAAGAAATTGCCTAAGATGGATTTATAGAATAGTGCCTTCGGTTTGTTCAATCCCAAAACAACTTGTATGGACGAATGTATGACAGAGTATATCTAACCCATTCACGTACGTTGATCTCTCCAAACGTATTTATGTTGGTGGCGGAGGAATTCGTTTCTCTTAGCTTTATGCCCGTAATATATTTTTGGGGAAGTCAATTAGTGGTTGGCAGATTTTGACAATGTGGCATTCAAAGGAAATAAAGAGATGATATGTCTAAAGGTAGGTCTAGCCTTAAGCTTCACAACCCGAAAATGGCAAAAATCGGGCAGGCAACATGGCTATGTGGATCGCTCCCATTAGGGTGTGTTGCCACCTTCTAGAGAATATTCATTTGTTACTTCTTTCACTTCTGTATCTTCGGATAACAGTTATGTGGGCCGAACCATCGGCGACAATATATTCGATACACTCAAGAGAAATGAGTGGTCGGTCATGTGTGGGCCGGGTTGCAAGACGTTCTTATTGAACCAAGTGTATTCTCCTCTAGAGATACACTATCGGCAGGTGGTTCCATACCTGGTCATAGTTGGAAATCCATTATCCTTAAGCGCCAAGCGGTTTCGTTTGTATACTATATATGTGGAGCGTGAGATGCAAGCGTTCCGCTAGATTCTAATTTATTTGTGGTAACCCTAGACAATTTTATAATTTCAGTAAAGTAGTATTGTTTTAAAAATGTTTTGGGTTATCGTAAGGTAAAAACCATCCATGTTTATGTGTGTGTCGGTCTTACGATTATCCTTTCTTTCAAACGTTTTTGAAAGTTAAGCCATGATTATTTCTGAGTTCTCATAAGGGAAAAACCCACTCAGTTTTTATAGCGTGGTCTTATGGGACATTCTTTATCAGAATCAACTCATTTTAATTCGTTTATTCATATCAGTCCCCTGACTGACCCGGAGTTTATTTTTCTGTGTTTTCCCTAAACTCTTGGGTACTCATAACACTTGTTATGAGTAGACAAGTGAACCAGGTGTTGGATAACTTTTTGGATTTAACTGGATGGGATGGTTTCTGTTAGACGATCTATATATTGTATCTAGGAAGTTTGCTAGTTAGCTATTAGTATCTTTGTATAATTATGAAGTTTGTAAGATGTAATGGGCATATATCCATGTATTCGATGTACTGTACTATGATGTATTATGACTCTGATGTATCGTATTATGTTACATTATATTTTGTTCAAGATCCACTGTGAGATTCTGATGTTTTCATTATTTTTATCTTTTATTTATTCTTATTCTTAAATAATGGCACGACTTCCGAGGTGTTTGAAAGTCGGGTCGTTACATTGTGAGAACTAAAACAGTTATTAAATCTTTATTTTAAAAATAATGTAAATCAAGGGACCACGCCGTATAACATGGAACGAGTTTCCTCCCAAGAATACCAGTGCATAAAACAAACAGCATAATGCTTTTTGAAAAAATGAAGCTATTATAGACTCAGGTCCCATCACACAATGCAACGCAAGCTGGAGGATAGAGTTTTCCCTTATAACAGCTAAACATGCTTGGTACGTTTAAAACAAGTCATAAGTATATAGTATATAAAACAACTTCAAATATAAATGTATCAATCATAGACGGCATAGCTACCATATAATATGTCGCCATACTAGTTTTACAACTAAAACCGAAATGTCACGTATTGGAAATTGGATTTGCATCATGAGTCGAGGCAAGGGATGTACTCATCGCCGGCTTCGAGACACTCTAGCAAATGCCTCAAGATTCCTCGCAGTGAACCCTTGGATCCTCCAAGGCTGGTCCTCACTTACGTTTGAGGATTAGTTATTCCTGAACACACGTTTTGCGGTCCTATCGGACCTATCGGACCTATCACTTGGACACTAGGGACCAATATCCGAGGTGCCTCGCATTCCATCACCCACACAGGTAAAAATAAATAAATGTCTGGGCTCCACACCATGACACCACCCATAGCTAGAAAGAAATGTCATGCAATCCTTGGGTCCCTTACCCCGTTTTTGACTTATACCGGGTGTGAGGCTCGCGAATTAACGCTATACACAAAGCTATGCTATTTAAAGCTGTGCTTTGATCATCAACCACAAGACTCTGCTTTTCAACAAAAGCCTTGATCACTTACATCTCAGCACGCCACACTGGCAATTCACGCCATGCAACTGATGTCTATCAATATATAACCTCTAAGCTCGGACGCCTCAGAGAAGGGTGTTAAGCAAGATAATAAATTCTCTACCACCAAACAGATATATATTTAATAGAGATCAATCAACACAAAATAAAATCCAATGTTATACACACATCCATTTACTAGTCCGTTTTGGGTTTGAACGAAATCGGAGGATCCTTATTCCTCGTCCCATATGTCTAATACAGGAGAGAGAGCCTCGCATATCCGATCGATCTCCAAGTACGTCTGGACGATCACCACTTATTACCTTGTCTTGGGTGTACAACCAAATCAAGACATCAATAATCATCCAAATAATGTGAAGATCTCCGATCTTCAACCACCGTCTTTATCGTTGACTTTTGGTCGTCGTATTCATTATTCAGAATGGGTTAAACCCGGTCTTCCCGAATAACTCGCGTATTTTATAATCAATAATCAAGTGCTATAAAAACACATCATACGCCTCATTCCAGCTCAAAATATTATTTTATTCAAATATTCTCTTCTTTAGGGAAAGGAACCGATTAATTTTATCAAAGATAAATTCTTTTAAATTTATTCTTTAATCTTCCTTTGGATATAAATTCTAAACCAAATTAAGGTTTATCAACTAGTGGGGATTATCGAGTCTTACCGAAGTAATCAATTATTAATTAATCCCAATCCCAACTTATTCATCCCCTGGAACAAAACTAGAAATACTCCATATCTAACACCACGGTGTTATCGGTAAATTTAATTACCATTTCACGTTCAACTCTAATTAAAGATTTAACTATCGCCTGGAGTAAAAACTGGTCGTACTCCATTCTCGATCATTTCCCAAATTTGATAATTTAAATTATCACATTCACATTTCAATCTAATTAAAGACTCTTTAAAACTCCACTTAGTTTTAATCTCATAAATCATTATTTAATGATTATTTAACTTTGGAAACCCAAACATGCCACATCGACAGACCACACCATACCATTGATTTCTGCCAATATATAACCTCTAAGCTCATACGTCTCAGAGAAGGGTGTTAAGCAAGAGAATAAATTCTCCGCCACCGAACAGATATATATTTAGTGGAGATCAACAATATGGTTTGAAATACAATGTTAGACATGTAATCCTGTCTTTGACTGGGTTAAAGAACCAATGTCATTTAAACCACAGTTCACGATAAAACCAAAATCACATCGATTATAACTAAATCGAATTCCATTCAATTCCAATTTAATATATATTAAATTGGAAAAACTTTACTTTGGAAAATTTCCATTATATCTTAGTAAAAGATTTATAAATTCCAAATCACATTTCACTGTTAATCGGGTTAAAGAACGAATGTTGTTAAAAACACAGTTCATAATAAACCCAATTCACATTCCATTTTATTCCAAGTACTAAATATAACTTGAAACTCCAATAATCTTAATTAAAAGATTTATTCTATTCATACGGGGTTTAAGAACAGTGTTATTTAAGACACCATTCACAACCAACCCAAAATCCAATTTGATATTAAATATAAGGCACTAAACAGAAATTATATCGGCATACATTCAATATCAAATTGTGAAACCAACACATATCATATGAGGAATAACGATAAATATCTATCTTCCGAATTCCTACACAATATCCGCATAGTCACGGAATTCAATATCAAAATATACCGAAGATGATTTCTATTTAAATCCATTCCAATTCATTCATTGGAAAATTCTAGTTAGATTAAAACCATTCTCAAATCCAATTTATTTATTTAAAAACGTTGGATTATCTTTCTAGTTAATAACTAGTTCATTTTGATTAAAAAATAATATTTTTATCTTTACAAACGTGGAATTTTTCATTTAAAATCTTTCCAAATCATTTATTATGATTTTACATAATTTATTAATATTTTTGATAATTTTATCAAGGCCCGTACAGTCGGTTTCCAATAACGGCCACCGAACTGCATCCATAACGACCTTTTTAAAATTTGATTTGGACATAATTCCAAATCCAACCATTAGATTTCAAATCTCTAATATTCATTGAAAAGCTCTTTCCGATACGAACCCAACGGTTTCGGTTTTAGTAGAATCCGATGGTCGGATCTCCCGTAATGTCAATTCGAAGTCAATGGTTGAAATTCGTGAACGGTCGCGGCGCGACGCGTTCTATTCAAGCCATTAATATACATATAATATATATATAATATAAATTTCGTTCGAAACATATTTTACAAATTCGTTTAAAAACAATTCCCACTTTCATTTCAATTTTAAGTCAAAATTAAATACTCCTTATCATTATAATATTTAAATGATAATATTTCCAAAATACCAGATTTTGAAATAATTTCCTTTTTGATATTCATAATAAAAATGAATAAAATCGATATAAATATCGTTCACATCAAAATAGCGCATATCTAATCAGTACGGTTTCACACATTTCAATATTTTCATGTCCATCCAAAATCGGACATCAAATTCACATTTTAATCCTTTACTGTAAATTATTTTAAAATATTCGTTATTTTAAAATCTTCATAATTTTAAAATATTTGTAATTTTCTAAATTGGAATCATACCCAATCAATTGCCATATACTTTATTTATATGGATTTCATACAACACATGTATATAGCAACAATGATAACCAATCAACCATCATCCAGAGTGCATTACACAACTGCATAAGCATTAAATATAAATAATTAATGTTTACTACAGTCTGTCAACCAATCGATTGACATACGACTAAATAATTGGGATTAGTGTACGTCAAATATCATACCAATACCTGTGTGGGGTTTCAACCAGCAAATACTGAATATTATTTGTGCAGTTGGGCGATGTGTAAAATTTATCATCCTAATCAATGTCAGTTAAATGAGTGTACATAAACAAATCTTTCGATTTGTAAACGAATATTTATTTTCATTTCAAGAGAATTTTATGTCGTTCACATATACGTTAAAAATTATATATTTAACGATAAAATATTTATTTCAACACTTGACTATTTTATATAGTTTATTTACTCAATAAAAATAATATTTTTACTGTTCAAACATTTTATTCAAAACATGAATATTTTATACAGTTCATACACACATTAAAATTTATATTTTTAATGAACAATATTTATTTCAGAAAATTTCGGCATTATAACGCCGCAATATTAGAACTGAAGTAATGTCTAGCATTACCCCTTTCCTGATACTGGCTCACGCCATACGTAATAATCAATCCAATCCACAAACCACAATACAATTCATTTTACCACAATACAATCAATTTTTCCAAAATTCAATCCAAATAAACAACTATGGTTTGTACAATAAATAGTGTCAAGGGCTACTGAGCCCCATCTGCAACCTAGTATATATTTAACTATAAAATAAATTGAGTGAGGTGTTCTCACATTGGGATCCACTCCGCCGTTGTTTTCTGACGCTCTGATTTGCTATTCTGGTTCTAGAATTTGCAAACGAGCTCCAATCTTTATGCCATCTTTTTTTCTAGCTTAAACGCGCCATTCCGGACAACTTTGCCTAGTGGCATTTCTTCCAAAATTGCTCCATTTCACCATAATTTGCGAAAAGAAAATATTTGGATAGCAGACTTTGGACGCGTTTTCTGAAAAACTCCGCAATCCAAAATATGAATCCCATATACTCAAATCGAAAAGAAAATCGTGCTCTTCGATTTTGGAATTGTGGAGTCTTGGCCAGAAGCGCACAGTTGGAGAGATATGGGCTGTGGAAGCTCAGGGTGCTATTTGCAAACACTGCAAATAATAAAAATTGGATTTTTAAGTGGAGAGGGGTCCACGGTCAGAGGTGGAGGCTGAGGAGGGGCGGTGGGTGTTGCTGGTGGTGGCGGGGGCAGCACCGACGTTCTGGGGGTGGCTAGGGTTTGGCGCTGGTTGATTTGGACAGGGTTAAGGGGTTTGAGGGTTTGAAGGTGAGAGGGAGATAAGAGGCGGCCGGTCGCCGGGGGGTGGCCAATGGGGTGCGGCGACGTTGGGGAGGAGGTAGCGGTCGGTTAGGCGGTGGTCGGAGGGGGCACGATGACTCCGTTGTTCTTTTTTTTTTTTAGTTTCGGGTTTTGAACTATGAGAGATAATAGGGAGTAGAGTTTGACTCTTTATATAATAATTTATATTGTTATTTTAAATTCCAAAAATTTAAATTTTCATTTAATCTCCAATTCGAACCCAACGGCTGCCGCCCCTAGCTAATTACCCCCATTTCAGACACAATGGGATATGTCCCATAAGCCAATTTTATTGTTTTGATTAGTTTTCGTTAAAATTAAAATATAAATTAATATAACATTCAAAATTGATTTTAACATACATTTTAATTTACCGGAGCCACATACTGACTCCAAAAATTCCAGAAAAATAAATCTAGCTATGTTTTGACGATATGGTCCTAACAAAACAAATTCGTCGAATTTGGAGACCGTTTGAAAAATGTTCATTTTCCAATCGATAAAATTCAAACCGAAATTACTTGTAACACCCTGTATTTTTAAATATTAAAACTGAAAAATTAAAGAATATTCAATTTTTAGAAGAAGAATTAAGGGAAATAGGTTGCGCCAATGCATTCGTCTCGGAATTTTACTTGAGATAGAGTCAGAGTTTGCGTAAAATGGATATAGTATGAAGAAGTTATGGAAGTTAGGCTAACAGCGAGCCTAACGTATTATGTGAACTATACATACGAACGACGAGGGAACGTTGGGGAATAGTTTGGGAAATATTAAATATTGGATATTATGTAATTGGCCTAAATTGGTTAGTAACCATGTAATTAACTTGAGACATAAATTGGTATAGTTTATATACATGGAAATTATGGACATAATTTGGAGGATAATTATGAACATAGACTGAAATTGAAATTATGGAAATTTAAAATAGGGATATTAATTCAAATTGGGGTTGAATAATAAAATGAGATAATGAATATGCCTAACCCGAGGTTAGATTGAGTTGCGGTGTAAGACTGCCCAGAACCACCTGGCACATCCAGCAACCGCAACAACAGGTCTAATGTGAGAGGTTAGTGCATCAAGCCCAAAACCCGAGGTTAGAATGAGTTTGCGGTAGAAGTCTGCCCGGAACCGCACTGCACATCCAGCAACCGCAAACAACAGTTCTAATGTGAGAGGTTGGTGCATTAATAAATCAATTAATGCCAATGAACAAACATGCTAAGAATGGTAAGGTTAAGTAACATATGAATAGGCGACACTTAACCAATACAACATGTTAATTAAACAAATGGGTGGGGTTAGGTTAAATTGAGAACACTTAGCCGTAATAACAGGTTGACTAGGAAACCTTAGTAACGGGGACTCATTTCAGCAGTAACCCACATAGATGAATCATGGTACCCTGAACTAGGCAGGGTGGGGCACAATTACTAGGCTGATTATAAGCGGTCAAAATAGCGGTGGGTGGTGCGTCAGTGTAGGTTCCAACGGAGTACGGGCGAGCACGTGCTCCGAAGTGGAAAAATCAGGCACTGGGCATCAGTAGTTATACACTGTGCATCTTGAATTGTGTCGAGTTTCTATCATAGGGATTGATACACCCCATGGTGGGACCAGCACAGGTATCTACAAACAAGCGGGGTAGAATGACAAGTAATAAATACACACGAGTTAGGGAGCCGATCGAATGGGGAGGGTAGTGGGTACAACTAGTGGAGATAGGGCAGGCGACACCTATGAAAGCAGCTAGGGGTACACGAAACTATCATTATTATTATTATCATTATGATTGGTAAGAGGTATCAACTTTCAGAGTCAATAGGGTTGGTGCAGTGTAATAATTATCCTATAGTGATTAGAAGCGCAATCAACGTTTATCTTTTTCATCTTGCTTACCTTGTCATACATGCTTATGTTATAGTCATTTATTACTTTCCAGTTTATGTTCTTATCCTATTACTTTAATAATTATATTGTTAAAGTTACTGGACTCGCCAGACTTTATGTCTGACCTCGTTTGTTTTGCCTCTTTTCTTTCCGTTTCCCCCCAGGTTCTCAGGGTGGGCCTAGTGGAGCTTGATTTGGATCTCTTTCTCTCTCTTTTGGAAGTGCCTGGATAGCTGAAAGTAAAAGTTCAGCTTATCTGCTTTTATGGCTATTTATGTTGGGGATATGCTTTTTGTTTTATGTACTTAGAAAATAATTTGTCAAGATGGATATTAAGGGTACTTGGTTTTATTGTGGGTTTTGGTGTTGTAACCAAACTACTTTTCCGCTGCAATGAAGTTGTTTTAAATTTTAAAAGTACCAATATATGTACCTGTCTCATTATATTCTATTCTATACACTTATAATACTGCATGAAAATTAATGCATTCCCTTTGTGGGTGACATTAATGGACATGGGGTGTTACACGTGGTATCAGAGCTGAAGGTTACCAGAATAAATAAAAGATTTAGAAAAATCGTTTTTCAAAAGCATTTTTAGAAAGAAGCATTTTCAAAACCATGTTTAAAAGAGAGTACTTTTAAGAGAAATGTTTATTATGAAAAACATAATCCCCAAAATCCATATATCTTTCTTTCAATTCTTTGTTTCGAATCTCTCCTTTTTCCTTCTTGAGTCCCTTTCCCTACATGTTGATGATTTTTCTAAGATATGTAAGGACTTTCGTGCGATGGGCGGAAAACCGTTTCATAGGACCGAGATGTTTGTCGAAGCTAGAATTGGCTCAAGGTAGTGGAGGACTCATTTGATATCTTTGAGATAGACGATGGAAGGAAGGTTCAGCTAGCTGCTTAGTCGATGAGGGAGTTTAGCCTAAGGAGCACAACCCAAGGATGAGGAATTTGTTGATATGGCTTTAATCCACGAAGAAGGTAAAGGAGAAAGTGGAAAGAATAATTAACCCTGTGACAAAAGAAGGTGTCTTTATTGTGGTATAGTGGGCCATGTAATTAAGGACTATAGGAAGAAGAAGAAGCATGGTTGTTTTCATTGCGGTGAGGCAGGACATCTGGTTAAAGACTGCCCGAGGAGGCAAGGACAAGGGCAAGGGAAGAGGACAGGACCTACTTCTGGAGGACAGGTTCATGCTCTCTTGCCACCAGGATAAGAGAGAAACATAAACGTTTTTATTGTTGAAAGTTTGATTTTCCTTTTTGATCATCCTGTTTGAACTTTGTTTGAAATTGGTGCTTAGCATTTGTTCATATCTGCTTCGTTAGTTGAAACACTGCACCTAAATACTAGTTTAGTTATGGATCCCATTGTAGTCTCAAATCCTATTGGTGGTTCGGCTCATTTACCTATGCTTTGGCGGGATTTGAGAGTGTCTATCTTGGGCGTTGGGGTTGAATGCAACACCTTCGTTCTTAGTTTCACGGGCTATAGCTTAATTCTAGGGATGGATTGGCCAGCCAGGTATGGTGCCATCCTAGACTGCGAAAGGAGGGTAGTTAGATTGTTGATTCGCTGTAGGAGGACCCTTGATATTTCTTGTGACCTTAGAGGTCCGGTGATGCTCAGCTACCTAGAATAACTTGACACATCCATCGATGATTTGGAATCTGTTTGTGTAGTCCGTGAGTATTGTGACGTCTTTGATGAGGTTTGGGGTTTACCCCCGAGGCGCGAGATAGACTTTCGTATATACTTAGTAGATAATGCAAAGCCAGTTGCATTACTAGTGTGCCACATGGCTCCGAGAGAGAGAGAAAGGAACTCAGTAAGCAAGTAAGAGAGTTGGTTGAGAAAGGGTTCATAAGAAGAAGTATTTCGGAATGGGGTGCCCCAGTTGTTTTTGCTACGGAAGTTGATGGTTTGCTTAGATTATGCGTGGACTATAGAGAGATGAATAAGCTCACGAAGAAGAACAGACACCCATTGCCGAGGATAGACTATTTGTTCGATCAGTTGGTTGGTGCTTCGGTTTTCTCGCAGTTGGATTTAGATACAGGATTTCATTAGCTAAGGGCGGCTGAGGACAACATAGATAAGGCTGCTTTTAGGGCTCCCAACAGTTTTTTCGAGTGGCTCGTCATTCCTTTTTGTTTGACGAATGCACCCGCATATTTCATAGACTTGATGAGTTGGGTGTTTAGGGAGTTTCTAAACAAGGTTGTGGTAGTCTTTGTGGATGGTATTTTGATTTTCTCTAGAAGCGAGGAAGAGCATGCCCTACATCTTAGGGAAGTCTTAGAGATCCTACGAGCGCATCAACTCAAAGATAAGTTCTCCAAATGTAATTTTTAAAGGAAAGAAGTGAGGTTCTTTGTAACACCCCGTATTTTCAGTGAATATCAAAATTAACGAATTTAAGTAACACAAGAAGGCAACACTTAACCAATGTAACATGACAAGAGGTAGGGTTAAGTAACATAAGAGGGAAACACTTAACCAATGTAACATGACAAGTGGTAGGGTTAAGTTAACACTTAACCAATGAACGAGTGGGGTTAAGTTAATGGGAAACACATAACCAACATAACATGATGAACGAATGGGGTTAAGCTAAGGAGAAACACTTAACCAATATAATATGATGAATGAATAGGGTTAAGTTTATAGAAAACACTTAACCAATTACAACATGATGAATGAGAAGGGTTAAGTTAATAAGAAACACTTGACCAACATGGCATGACGTGTGGATGGGTTAAGTTAACTTGAATGGATGTATAACACATAACCAATTTGGGGGGTATACGAATAGACCCAAGGAAACCCTAGTAACGGAGACCCATTTCAGTAGTAACCCACATAGATGTATCACGGTACCCTAAAACTAGGCAGGATGGTGCACGATTACTGGGCTGATTATAAGCGGTCAAAATAGTGGAAGGGGTGCAGTAATGTAGTTCCGACGGAGTACGGGCGTGCACGTGCTCCGGAGTGGAAAAGCAGGCACTGGGCATCAGTAGTATACACTGTGCATCTTGAATCGTGTCGGGTCGCTATCATAGGGATTGATACACTTTATGGTGGGACCAGCACAGGGTATCTACATGCAAGAGAGTGTCGATTGACACATGGACAAGAAAAATTAATACAAGTAGGGAGCCGAATCGATAGGGTAGAAAGGGTACATCTAACATCTTCATGTAAATTGGGTTGATTGAGGCAAGATCCACACACTAGATGTACACCTGAAGGCTACCACAATTGCGGGGTTGGGATTACCTTATTATATAATGTAGGATAATAGTTGGAACACTAGTAGGGGATACAGATCCTTTTTCACAGGATACTAGTTGGGACACTAGTAGGGGATACAGATCGTTCCATAAAAGACACTAGTTAGGATGCTAGTTGGGTGGTGCAGAGAAAATAAATCAGAGAAAGAAACGAAGCGCATTTAGTATATCTTACCTTGTCATATCTAACGATCATCATTTTTTGTCTTGCTATGCTTATCATCATGGTTATGTATGGTATTAAGTTTATTCATGTCATGATCCTTTTACCTGTTTACATGCTAAATAATCACTAGACTTACCATACTTATGTCTGATCCGTTTTCTTTCGCCTTCTTTTCTTCGTTTCCCCTCCCCCCAGGTTCACTGGGAGGGAACATTACCACTTAGCTCAGTTTTCTTTCCAAGCTCGAAGATTGTCAATGTATTGCTTTGGACTCTCTTTTCCATTGCTATGGCTGGCTCATGCTTTATTGGGGAATATCATTGTTATTTTATGCTTCTTTATTTTGTTAAACAAGATAGATGCTTTGTTGTAATGAGTAAGGGTGTTTTGGTGTTGGAAAACAAATCTTTGTACAAGCTGTTTTACCAAGCTGTAGTTTTATCAATGAAGTGAAGTTTTATATATTGTCCGCTGTTTAAAATTTTGTCTATTTTGTAATTTATCTGTTTTAAACACTTATGATGCTCCACTGAAGTTAATGCATTTCCTTTGTGAGTGACCTTAATGGAAGAGGGGTGTTACATTCTTAGGACACATGGTCTCTAAGGAAGGGATAGCAATGGATCCCGCGAAGGTGGTAGCAATCCAAGATTGGAAGATTCCTAAGAATGCAACAGAAGTAAGAAGTTTTTGGGGTTGGTGGGCTATTATAGGAAGTTCATTTAGGACTTCGTGAAGATATCAGCCAAACTTACTCGGTTGACGAAGAAGAGCTTGACTTTCTCTTGGGATGTTGATTGCGACGATGCTTTCCAACGTTTGAAGAGGACTTTGACGACAGCTCTAGTTTTAGTTTAGCTAGATGGGAGCAAACCATTCATAGTATATTCCGGTGCTTGTGGGATAGGGCTTAGAGCAGTTTTCGATGCTAGAGGAAAAGGTGATATGCAAAAGGTGGTAGGTACACAGTTATGTTTGAGCATCGCATATCGTCCACAGACGGATGGACGGACAGAAAGGGTGAATAGAATCCTTGAAGATCTTTTGAGGTTATGTATCCTAGACATTGGAGGGACATGGGAGGAACACCTTCCGTTAGTGGAGTTCGCCTACAGCAACAGCTATCAGTCTAGCATTGGCATGGCACCTTTTGAGGCTTTATATGGACGACCTTGCCGACCACCTACTTGTTAATGGGAGTCTACGGATAAGATTTTTCTTGGGCCCGACATTGTTAGGGAAACTTCTGAGAAGATAGACTTGATTCGAAGGCGAATGAAGATGGCACAGGACCGGAAAAAGTCATACGTTGATAAGAGACGGACTGATCTTGAGTTCGATGTTGGAGACATGGTTTTTATTAAAGTGTCACCATTGAGGAACGTAGCTCGCTTTGGGGAGTATGGGGAAATTAGCACCAAGGTTTGTAGGATCCTTTCCCATTACAGATAGGATTGGACAGATGGCGTACGGAGTGAAGTTGCCGGGGAAGCTTAGTGGTGTCCATGATGTGTTTCACGTGTCGCATTTGTGGAATTGTTTACATGATACCGCAAAAGTAATGGAGCCGAGCATGCTTAGAGAAGTGGAAGTGGAGCGAGATGCCATGATTAGACGAGCTCCTACATGCATCCTTGGAGGTCAAGAAATTACGCAACCGAGAGGTCAAGTTGGTCAAAGTGCAATGAGGAGATGATCAAGGAAACGCGATTTGGGAGGCAGAAGACAAGATTCGTGCGTCGTACCCTTTCTGTTTTGAAGGTATGTTGTTAATTTCTCCTTTTTCTACCGCTTTGTTTGTACTTGTTGTATCGTTTAGTATGTCCTCTCGTTTACATCTTCGATCTTTCGATAGGAAAATACTATGGTTGTAAACATGTATTTGAGACATGTTATGTTTGGTGGATGCAAGTGTTTGCTAGTGGTTGCTCTGGATGCATTTACACACATATTATGCACTAGATCGGGTCAATCACTTTCATATTGCATATAAATAAGTGTGCATATTTAAATTAATGGACGTATATTGATTGTGTTATCATATGACTGTTGCATTTGAATGAAATGATTGGGAACTCATGTAGAAATAATATGTATCATTAGGATTCTTTTGCATACATAATGGACTCATGGCACTATCATGATTTGCATTAAGGAGGTCAACTGAATCAGTAGACTGCCTGATTTCGCATTATATAAGGAACATATACACACACTTTTGCATATGTTCATATGGCATTAGAAATATTTTAAGGACCATGGATGCATGTGATTGATAGTTGAATAGATGGATGATTGGATGGTAGGATATACATTCTTCTTGAACTGAAGATTTCGGGGACGAAATCCTTTAAGGAGGGGAGAATGTAACACCCCGTAATTTTAAATATTAAAACTGACAAATTAAAAAATACTTTATTTTTAGAAGAAGAGTTAAGGGAAACGGGTTGCTCCATTGCGTTCGTGTCGGAAGTTTACTTGAGATAGAGTCCGAGTTTGCATAAAACGGATACAGTATGAAGAAGTTATAGAGGTTAGAAGATTTCATTTTAAAACCAGAATTAAAATAAAATATTCAAACAGCGAAGGCAGGAAGAGGAAACGCGGAACCGACCACGTTTGAGTGTCGACCCTCTCGGGTGGACACCCGTGTTGACTCGGTCTCTTTGGGGTCGACACCAGGGTCAACATAGGTGTCTTCCCCCCTATAGGGGTCGACCCCATCGGCCAGATTTGGGCAGTGATGATTTTTGATGGATTAGGGCATATGTGGCATCCTTTGATTGGCTGGGTGATGTGTATTTTTGGTTTGGATGGTTTAGATTGATCCTAAAATAATCTAAGGGCTCTAATTAATCCTACACATCTATATAAACACCCATAAACCTAAACCCTAATCTAAACTAAATTCATTTATAAGCCGCCATGCTGCTGCATCCTAAACTAAGCTAGTCTCTTCTCCAATGAAATGAAGCTTAGAAATTGTGAAAAGGGATTCTAGAACAACAACGAACAGATCTATTCTTTCTTCTATCACAGTGAGTACAATTACTTTCACAAGATAATTAATTAAGATAATTATGATAAGTTATGATCTGGACTGTATGAATATTCCTGTTGAATCATATGCAAATTATGTTTATCTATGCAAGTTATGCAAGTTTATCCACGCAAGTTTATATGCAAGTTATGTTTATCTATGCAAGTTATGTTTATCTATACAAGTTATGCAAGTTTATATGCAAGTTATGTTTATCTATGCAAGTTATGCAAGTTTATATGCAAGTTATATTTATCTATACAAGTTATGTTTGTCTATACAAGTTATGCAAGTTATGTTTATCTGTTCAAGTTATGCAAGTTTATCTATGCAAGTTTATATGCAGGTTATGCAAGTTTATATGCAAGTTATGTTCAACTATGCAAGTTATGCGATTTTATATGCAAGTTATGTTCATCTATGCAAGTTTATGTGCAAGTTATGTTCATCTATGCAACTTTATGCTTATATGTTTCGATCTATGCCAGTTCTTGTGTTTAGATCCATGTCAGTTTACATTGCATATGTTAATTGGATCCATCTTATATGCTAGTTCACGTTTATATGCTTAATTAGATTTAGTTGATCTATGCCAAGTTTGTGTTGCACATGCTTAATTAGATCTATATTGTTTTATGCTAGTATGTATGTCATATGCCTATTTCTTTTCCTTTTCTTATGAGTTAGGATAATAGCGAGCCTAACGTATTATGTGAATTATACGTACAAACGACATGGGAATGTTGGGGAATTGTAACGACCTGGGTTGTCGCGATCCTGAGTAACCGACATAAACTCAATGTCGACTATTCAAGCATCAGAAATACCAGATAGTCCATGAAAGAAATTAGAGGGTGAGAATAGATAAGATAGAAACTTAGAATAGAAGAAGAAGAAGAAGAAGAAGAACATACAACATCAGAGTAAACACGAATCTCACAGTGGAACGAATAAATATATTTCATAAAATAACTTTAAAATAAAACAGTACTATCTGTATACAATACCATTATTAGAGTATAACACTTATAACACAGCGGAAATAACAATCTATATAATCCCGAAGCCTCCTGCTCTAGCTCTTCAAGTATCTCACTACAAGAAAAACCGAGATTAACGACAGATTTTTAGCAATGGAAAATTCTGTCGCTAATCAGCCGCGGATTTCCATTGGCTTTGTAAGAGAAAATACTTTAGATTTTATATGTCATCTTATTATAAATTATTATTGTCGAATACTAATTCTGTCGCTAAATCAATGGAAATTGCAGCTCTTTACCGTCATATAATATTTGACACTAAATTCCGTTGCTAATAGAGTCGGCTTACCGTCGACATAATTTTGAAGCTATTTTCCTGCAGTTTTCCAAGAGATTTGAAACGAACTTTTATATTTTTTATTTATTAAATGTTTTAAATTTGTGTTATTGCTTTGTAATTAATTAGTAAATTTAAATTTTAAATAATTAATGTTAATAATACATTAGTAATTAATAATAAATAATAACTATTAGAAGTAAATAAAATTCAATAGTTAATGCTGATTTTTTTTGAAAATTAATGCTGATTAATTATTAATTACTATATAATATAAATAAGAGGTAACAGTAATTAATAAAATACATTGTTGTTCGATGTTTATTAAATTTGTTTTGATAATCAATGATTATTTAATAGTCTTTAATACGATTAATTAAATTAATATCAAGAAATTATTAATACATATTTGCTTTTAAGAAATTGATTGGTATGCATTATTTGATAAATAATTAGTAATTAAGAAAAAAATGGTCAAAGTATAAAAATAAGAAGTTAAATAAATATTAAAGAATTTTCGAAATTCAAACATTACCATACAAGTTATTATTTACATGCATACTAATGTACTGTTAAATAATTAATAATTGATATGTGATAGTTAATACAAGTATGTAATAGTTATTATAAATTAATATCTACTATTAATAATTAGTTGTTGGTAATCTATAATTAATAATAAATATTTAATTAGTGATTAATTACAGCTGAGCATAAGATTTAAGTAGTGCACTTATCTCTAATATATTGTGAGACAACACATTTTCAGTTTATAAAGATCAAAATTTAAACTGTAAGATTATATATACAAATATAATATCATGTTCTTTTATACTGGTGTATAATGTGATTTCAGTATACATGTTTCCTAAATTCAATAAGTATTGCAATTATCTCTAGTATAATATGAGACAACACATCCTCAGTTTATACAATTCAAAGTTATATATATAATGTATGTATATATATACACATACCTAATATATATACACATTCATTATATATATATGAATATATATATATATATATATATGTATATATATGTGTATTTTTTTTAATGAATTTTCAGAATTCTTTACTTGGTCATATAAGATAATTCTTTACTTGGTCATATAAGTATATAATAGTTATTATAATTTAATATCTACTATTAAGAACTAATATTAAATAATTAGTAATTAATACTATTAAATAATTGATGATTACTATTAAAATTTTAATAATTAATATTTAATAACCAAAGATAAATATTTAACATATTTCACTAATCTATAATTTAATAATAATTATTTAGTACTTACTATAGTTTAATTGTTGAAAATTGATATCAATTATTATTGGTTAATTTACTATTTAGTAATATATCCAATAATTAGTAATTATTGATTTGTAATTTACTATTCCTACAATAATATGTACGTAATAACCAGCACTAATTATTAGATTATCCATCAAATTTGATTAGCACAGGCATGTTTCTGGTTTCCCACCGTGTTTTTGTCCTCATTTTCGTTCCCGCTTACCCATTTTCCATTCCCACTTACCCATTTTCGTTTAACCTAAGTTACCGCTTTCTCCATTTTCACTTAACCATAAATCCCGTCCGCCGCCTACCTTTCCTTCCCTTTCCTTTGTTTTTCCATTAGCCTCCGATTTCATATCTCCACCTAAATTTTAGCCGACTTTAATCTTTTAATTCACTATAGCAGATCAATCGCTCGATTTTAACTCACTTCATAAGCGATCTCAATCATAATTCGATTCCTTCTTAGATTTACCCCAGATGCCTCCTTGCCAACACTGAAGTTATTCGACAATAGGTAATTTTTCACTTAGCCCGTTGGTCAATTCATTTATCTCCAGTTTATTGATAAGGAAAGTTCTCATGTCAAAATCACCAATTTCGATAGTTAATCAAAATCCAGTGAAGGCTGTAAGAAGAAGCTTAAGAAGAACACACCATCTAATTCTAATCCTGCCCAAAACATTTAATCAGTTAATTGCTATTTCTCCCTCTTCTTTCTTCTTTCTAAAGCTATGGTTGTGTTAATACTGGAGCGGTATTCAAACTAACTATTGTTGAAATTGCAAGTCACGACCTCGTGTTGATACAACCATGATAAATTTGTTTTGAGGACCAGGTTTTGATATTAGAAAGGTTATATGCAGGGATACTGTTTCATTCTTAAGATTTATGTTCTATGTAGCGTCACTTGTTTTTTGTATTCTTGGCTTCCAGCTCTATACGACAAATTATTTTTCTTTTCATCTTGAAATAGTGAAATCAGAACTTCATCTTGCGAAATCTAAAGATGGGTAAAATTGTTTGCTTTCATTTTTGAAGTACTTTTTTAGATTGTATGGGATTTCTTTTTCATCTGCAAGATTTTAAAATATATCCATTTATTTTTAACGAATGTAATATTTGTTTATAATTAATTTTGTTACAAAGGACCAAAACTGTACCCATCAACATTATAGAGTCCTGAAATCACCTTCGTCTAGTAATCATATTTTAGTTTTTTATATTTACACACAAACTTTACTCTTTTCTTCTCCAATTCACCGAAACAATCAACTCAAAGCAAACATGAGTGATTCAACTGAATCAAATTCATCATCAAACCATAAACGAAAAACCATGCTCATAAACACAGTGCTCAGATTCATTGCACTTCCCTTCAGCATTGCATCATTATGTATAATGTTGAAGAACAATCAGCATACGGAACCTTACGGGCATATTGACTTCAAAAACATATTTGGTTTAGGTAATTTTATCAATCTTTTATAGCCATTCATTCTTTTGTAATTCAAATCTGATTTACATTTGTCTCTGTCGTATTGGATCGTATTGGAAATTTTGAATTTATTAAGGTATTTAGTCTGGAGTAATGACATTTGTGCTGCATACGCCTTCCTTTCTTCCTTGATTTCATACGGCAGGTTGTTCAACTGGGGCTGGCTTTTTTTTGTCCTTGATCAGTTTATAATCCATCCTTCTTTATAGTTTATACATACCAAAAGAGAACCTTGTTTATGTGTGTATACAGTATATATGGTGCTATTGCTGGTCCTTATGGAACAATTTTTCGTTTAATTTGGATTTTCCTATAAAGTAAAAGTAAACGCATAGAAACTTCACCGCATATAGGAAAATATCACATTTTAAGTTAAGTTAATGGAAAGGTGTAACGACCCGCATTCTACGCATCGAAAGATCGTAGAATATTTATTTCATTCACATACGAAGTCGTACGGTCATGTAACTTTGGGAGACGACTATTGGGGTCATTTCCCATATTCATGATTTTTGCTGATTTTTAAATGACCGTTTTGCCCCTATCTGATCTTGTTTTGGCCGTAACTTTTGATTGGAAAGGAGTTTTGACCTGAAACCACTTCCATTAGATCCAGATGATGGTTTACCTTTACGTAGAGTGGTCACATTAGCCAAACGGACTCACCGTTTGGGAGATATGGCTGAAACAAGTTTCAGATGGTGAAAAACAGCTTAATTGGGCTTAACCGGGTGATTATCAGCTAGGCCCAAAGGGGAATTTCGGGATTAAGAGTATAAGAGGGCTGTTAGGGTTTAGAAAACGAATTTTACTTCATTTTCCAGCCGCCTAAGACATTCCTTTCAACCTAGCAATGACCTCCACTTTCTAAAACATCCCAAATCACTTTCTAATCGCTAATTAAGCCAAACTACATCAAATCAGGGAAGATCTTCACCAAATCAGTAATAGGACTGCTGTATTGACTTGGTATTCGCACCCAAACAGAGAATCTTTTCAGATCTAAAGTTTATATGTGGCAAAGGTGAGTGATTTGCATAGTTCCCCACTAATTATGGTTAATTAAGGGTAATTAGTGTTGATTATCAAATTTATACATTAATAAATTCTGGAAAAATATTTATAAAATTCAAAATGATGTTTTAGACCTCTGTTAGAAGTTTGGGTTAATTTGGTTAAGTTTTGCTAATCCTATAATTAGTTTTGCTTAAACATGCTTAAAGGAAAATATGGGATCTTGGGTATGTCTGATCCATTTTTACCTATCAAGTTATCACTTTGGTGTTCGTGGTTGATGATATATGTTGCTATGACGTTTGGTATGAATTGTGATTGTTTAGAATAGTTAGAATGGTTGAAAACGCCGTCGAGTGGCGTATAAACAGTCGCTGGAAGTTGCAGGAAAAGTGCAGGAAAATACCCGAACCAGATCGGATCGGAGCAAGGACCGACCCGAGGTGCAACTCCCGAACCGAACCGTTGTGAAGTCTTTCCACACGATCTGCCTGGAAGCTCGTGAATAGATGGCCAAGGAGGATCACAAACCGGAGCACCCTATCTGAACCAAACCGTGCCTCCGACCCGATCCTCCAGAAGACCTCCGACCCGAACCACTTATGCGTATCCGATCCGACCCAAAGTGGAGAGGAAGACTGGAGCTGCTTGCACTATGAACGGAGACCACGGTCCGACGGGATGACCAAGACCGACCCGGTGGGAGGAGCACGACCCGATCCGACCCGAAGGAGCTTATCACGAACTGAGATGTTGAGCACGAACTGAGGATGCACCGAACCGAACCGAACTGAAGATAGAAGGAAGGACTGAACCGATCCGGTGAAGACCAAAAACCCGAGATGCAAAGGTATTCCAAGTAGGAAGTTTGTACTCAGGATCCAGTTGGGGACCAACGAGTTAACTTCATGATTGGGCTTTGCTGCGGGACGTGTGCTAAGGGGTTGTCGATGTCTATGACTTTGGATCACTATGAATGGGAGGTACGTGGATGTATTCAGGGCCATAGTGGCCTAGGTACGACTAGTGGGCTATAGACCAATGAAGTGGGGTCATTTGAAAGGGTTTGGTCATGATCCCATGGGATAAGCTTGGTGGTAGCAGTAGTTGTACAAGTCGAACTCCGTCATTACCTCGATGGGTCTAGTGATCGAAGTGGTGGATATCGTATGCTTTACGCACTGAGTGAGAGATGTGAGGATGGTTGCTATGCTTGATTTTTCTGCCATCACTATGACATGCACACCCCACCCCTGTATTCTTTATACCATGTGTTAGTGGCACCTCAAATTATTGTATAATATGTAGTGCTAACTCTTTGGTTGCAGGTCCAGGTTCAGGTATGGTTTAGTATACCTGTTATTGTTCTGTCTTGCTGCTTATCGCTCATACCAGACTTTTTGTCTGACCCAGAGTTTTATGTCTCTTCTTATTACTCTGGGTGCTCTCATGAGCAGACTAGAGACAGGTTAGGTGATATGCACGAGTTGCTGTACCGGAGACGAGCAGGAGGCTTCCATGTATGATATATTGATATTCTCTCTGTGTCGCTGCTGGTCACTGCTTTGGGCATTAGAAGTGTACCCTTCCTTTCTTTTACTTTAGAGACAGTTTTAAAGTTGTAATAATGATGATGTGGAACATAAGCTGTATTTGGATTTTCTGCTGCTATGATGTTTAGTTTTCAGCTTATGCATTGTCTCGCTTGTTTTATGTCAAGTATGTTGTTATTATATTTTATCCCATGTGCTATGAGACATTCTACAGGTTTTCGATCAGTTCATTCTCTTCTTTCCTTTCTTTGGCGACCGTTCCGTGCTAGTCGGGCATGTGTACAGCGCACTTTCGGAGGAAATGCCGGCTGGTGCGGGGCGGGCCGTCACATTTGGTATTAGAGCTCTAGGTTGCGTAGTTAACCTAGGGAAGATATCAGGGAGAGATAGTACACATATATGAGAGTGCGTATTTGTGATTATTTTGGTTTTTAAAAAGCTATATATATATATATATGTACATACTATTAGTATATCTAAGGATGAAGTCGCACTGCACTGCCACCACTATGGAGATGGTTAATCGTTTTCTCTGTGCAGATTGAACGATGAGCCGATACGCAAGGGGTACCAGCAGGGGAGCCAATAATGGGAATGCTGCTAAGATGAGGACAATGTTTACTGACCTCATGAGGGAGATGCTTAGGGATGTGCAGAGGGAAGCTCCCAATGCTGCTAATGGAGGTGGTCCAATTATGCAGGCACCTAGGGTCGATTTCGCCAAGCTGAACAAGGACTATACTAGTCTTGGTGGGAAGCCGTTCCACGTAACGGTGTCGGCTACGGATGTTCAGGATTGTTTGGATAGCTGCGAGCGTATCTTCGAAGACTTGGGTATCGAGGATGCAATGAAGAGAAGGCTAGCATCCCGTCAGCTACAAGGACGGGCAATGAATTAGTGGAATGCTATAAAGGCAGCTACTCCCGAAGATCAGATTACTTAGGATCAGTTTAAGGTCCGCTTTAGTGATAAGTTCATTCCAGCTGCTCAGAAGTCAGTGTTGTTTAAGAAATTCTTGGAACTCAAGTAGAATGACAGAGCTATCTCGGAGTATATTGCCGAATTTGACACTTTGTCGAAATATGGGTTATCCCTAATAGATACTGCCGAGAAGAAGAATGAGAAGTTCATAACTGGTTTGGATGGTACTTGGGGGAAAGGCTTATTAACCACATCGATGAGACATTTGAATCGATTGCGGGAAAAGCTTTAAGATCGGAAAGTCTTTAGCCTAAGTCGAAGACTGAGGTCGCATCTGCAGAGGAGCCAAAACCACAAGCAAGCGGTGGAGGCAAGAGTGGTTCTCAGAATAAGAGGAAGTAGAACCAGAATAAGGATGGCCAGAAGAAGAAGAAAGATGTTGAATGCTTTAGCTATGGCAAGAAGGGCCACTATTCTAGTAATTGTCGAGCAAAGCCAGCAGACAAGAAGTGCTTCAACTGTGGCCAAGTGGGGCATCACAAGGACAAGTGTCCGCAACCCCCTAAAGAAAAGCAGATGGTGAAAGCATATGCCCTTAATGCTATTCCTTCTTTGTCAGATGCCCCAACTGCGGCGGAGAAAGGAAAGAATGTCGTCATTCAAGGTATGCTTTCTGTTTATGATGTTCCTGTTAGAGTTTTGTTTGATACCGGAGCTTCCAATTCTTTCATATCTAGTGACCTAGTAGATAGGTTGGGATTGGAGCCCGATATTGTCGATAGACCTTTAGTAGTGACGAACCCGATTGGTGGTTCGACTAGCCTTAGTATGATTTGTCGTAATGTGGTCTTATCGAGTCATGGAAGTATGTTTGTTTGTGATTGCTTTGTTTTAGGCTTTACTGGGTTTTGCATTATTTTGGGAGTTAATTGGCTCCAAAGATACGGGGTGGTGGTAGATTGTGAGGGCTTTTTGGTGACAGCTAGAACAAATGATGGGCGGAGGGTAGTGTTTGGTGGTCTACCTAGTGATGGGGTAATGGCTAGTTTTCTAAATTCCCTCGACATTCCGCATGATGATTTGTCAGGTTTGACCATAGTTGGCCAATATCCGGACGTCTTCGAGGAAGTGACCGGGCTTCCACCACACCGAGAGATTGAGTTCTGTATTGATTTGGTGAAAGATGCCAGACCTATAGTGATGCCACTTCATCGTATGATGCCAAGGGAGAAGCGAGAGCTCGGGGTGCAAGTAAGCGATCTTTTGAAGAAGGGCTTTATCATAAGAAGTGTTTCTGAGTGGGGAGCACTAGTTGTGTTTGCTACCAAGGCTGATGGTTCCCTTCGATTGTGTGTGGACTACCGCGAACTGAATAAGGTAACAAGGAAGAATAAGTATCCTCTACCGCGGCTAGATGATTTGTTTGATCAGTTGAGTGGCGCGAGAGTATTCTCCCAGTTGGATCTCGCGACAGGTTTTCATCAGCTTAGAGTGGAAGCTGAGAGCATAGCTAAAACGACATTTTGGACGCCGTCTGGATTCTATGAGTGGTTGGTCATGCCATTCGGGTTGACCAATGCACTAGCATATTTTGTGGATCTTATGAATAGAGTATTCAGGGATCAATTGAATAAGTTTGTTCTTGTGTTCGTGGATGATATTTTGTCTACTCGAGGACAGAGGAAGAACACTAGGAACATTTAAGAATAGTGATGGAGGTGTTGAGAAAACACCAATTAAAAGAAAAGTTTTCTAAGTGTCACTTCTGGAGGAGGGAAGTGAGATTCTTGGGCCATATTGTTTCAGAGAATGTATTGTCGTGGACCCTACGAAGGTGGCTACGGTACAGGATTGGTCTACGCCCAAGAATGCAATGGACATAAGAGGTTTCTTGGGATTAGCTGGATATTATCGTAAGTTTATCGAAGACTTCTCCAAGATAGCAGCACCGTTGACTCAGTTGACTAAGAAGAATCGAGCTTTCGTTTGGGACGAAAAGTGCAAGAATGCATTCAAGAGTCTAAAGGAAATGTTGACATGTGCACCAGTGTTAGTCATTCCTAAGGGGAATGAAGAGATGACGGTATATACAGATGCATGTGTGTACCGGACTAGGTGCTGTATTTATGCAAGGAGGTAGGGTTGTGTCTTATGCAAGTCGACAATTGAAACCGCACGAGAAAAGATACCCTACCCATGACTTGGAATTAGCAGCGATCGTATTCGCATTGAAGATGTGGAGACATTATCTCTTGGGAGAAAGATTCGAGTTGTTTACTGATCATAAATCATTAAAGTATCTCTTCTCTAAGAAGGATCTAAATCTCCAGCAGCAAAGATGGTTAGAATTCTTAGCTTCCTATGATTTCGATATCGCGTACACACCAGGAAACGGCAATGCGGTAGCTGATGCATTGAGTAGAAGACATGCCAGTTTAGTGGCTGTGTTTCTAGAATGGAAGCAACTGAAGTACATCGCTGGGTATGATTTCAGACCAAAGTGCGAATTAGATCCAAAAATGTTAGCAAGTTTGACGATCAAACCCACTTTGATTGAGCGGATTGGTTCCAGTCAGAAGGACGATCCTAACTTATTGGAAGTCATCTCCAAGTTAGAAATGGGTATCGACGAGGAGATGAACAAGTATGGGCTTGATCGAGATGGATGGCTTAGAAAGAATGGAAGACTAGTTGTACCCAATGTCAATGGATTGAGGGATGAAGTGCTTAGAGAATGTCATCACTCAAAATTGAATGTACACCCCGGTGGTAACAAGATGTATCGAGACATGAAGCAGACCTACTACTGGGAAGGGATGAAAAGAGACGTTGGGAAATTTATATCCAAATGCATGAATTGCCAGCTAGTTAAAGCTGAGCAGAAGAAGCCTAGTGGTTTGTTGCAACCATTAGAAGTTCCAAAATGGAAATAGGAACAAGTCTCAATGGATTTCATTGATGGGTTACCAAGGACTAGGTCGGGCCATGATAGCATTTGGGTGATTGTGGACCGATTGACCAAGAGTGCAAGATTTATACCCGTCAAGTCGAATAGAACGGCAGCTAAGTTAGCTGAACTATATGTAAAGTGGGTAGTGAGATTCCATGGAATACCCAAAGGCATTGTAAGTGACCGAGATCCGTTGTTCACTAGTGGATTTTGGGAGAGCTTACAAGAGGCGTTAGGATCAGAATTACATCTCAGTACCACGTATCATCCTCAAACCAACGGTCAAACAAAGAGGGTGAATCGAGTATTAGAAGATCTCTTGAGAGCTTGCATATTAGACTTCGATGGATCATGGGATGACCATTTACATCTAGTAGAGTTTGCATATAATAATAGTTATCAATCCAGTATTGGTATGGCTCCATTTGAGGCTTTGTACGGAAGACCGTGCAACTCACCGTCGTGTTGGTTAGAAACTGGTGAGAAGTTTGTACTTGGACCAGATGTGATTAGAGAAACTTCAGCTAAGATTAAGGTTATCCAACAACGAATGAAGGCTGCCCAAGATAAGCAGAAAAGTTATGCTGATAAGAGGAGAGGAGAATTAATGTTCTCCATTGGCGACTTGGTATTTGTCAAGATTTCTCCGTTGAAGAGCGTGATATGATTTGGCCGGAGAGGCAAGTTAGCACCAAGACTTGTTGATCCATTCCCAGTTCTTGAGCAAATTGGGAATTTGCATATAAAGTTGAATTACCAGACAAGATGGCAGGAGTTCACAACGTGTTTCATGTTTCCCAGTTAAGGAAGTTCGTACACGACCAGATATGACTATTTCACCTGATCAGTTGGATGATATCAAAGTTGAACCCGAGACAGTTGGGAACCGCAGGCCTATGCGTATTGTTGGGAACGATACGAAGCAGCTTCGAAGGAAGGCAGTTAAATTAGTCAAAGTTTAGGCGGGCGAGAATGAGAATGACCGTACTTGGGAGACAGAGGAAAACATTAGGAAGACGTATCCAGAACTCTTTACCTGGTAAGATTTCAGTTTCGATTTAGTCTTTTCGCATGCTAGGATAGGTTTGTTTTGTTTATTTTACATGTTTGATTATTGTATAAGGCTGGTAGGCATGCGGGATCCTTTGTATGTTTTGGGTTAAGGAATTCCGGGGACGAAATTTCTTAAGGAGGGAGAGTGTAATGACCCGCATTCTACGTATCGTAGGATCGTAGAATATTTCTTTCTTTCACATACGAAGTCATACGGTCATGTACCTTTGGGAGACGACTATTGGGGTCATTTCCCACGTTCATGATTTTTGCCGATTTTTAAAGGACTGTTTTGCCCCTATCTGATCTTGTTTTGGCCATAACTTTTGATTGGAAAGGAGTTTTGACCTAAAACCACTTCCATTAGATCTGGATGATGGTTTACCTTTCCGTAGTGTGGTCACACTAGCCAAACGGACTCACCGTTTGGGAGATATGGTTGAAACAAGTTTCAGATGGTTAAAAACAGCTTAATTGGGCTTAACCGGGTGATTAACAGCTAGGCCCAAAGGGGAATTTCGGGATTAAAGGTATAAGAGGGCTGCTAGGATTTAGAAAATAAATTTTACTTCATTTTCCAGCCGCCTAAGACATTCCTCTCAACCTAGCAATGGCCTCCACTTTCTAAAACACCCCAAATCACTTTCTAATCGGTAATTAAGCCAAACTACATCAAATCAAGGAAGATCTTCACCAAATCAGTAATAGGACTGCTGTATTGCCTTGGTATTCGCGTCCAAAAAGAGAATCATTTCAGATCTAAAGTTTATTTGTGGCAAAGGTGAGTGATTTGTATAGTTCCCCACTAATTATGGTTAATTAAGGGTAATTAGTGTTGATTAGCGAATTTATACATTAATAAATTCTGGAAAAATATTTATAAAATTTGAAATGATGTTTTAGACCTCTGTTAGAAGTTTGGGTTAATTTGGTTAAGTTTTGCTAATCCTATCATTAGTTTTTCTTAAACACGCTTAAAGGAAAATATGGGATCTTGGCTATGTTTGATCCATTTTAACCTATCAAGTTATCACTTTGGTGTTCGTGGTTGATGATATATGTTGCTATGACTATTTGGTATGAATTGTGATTGTTTAGAATAGTTAGAACGGTCGAAAACGCCGTCGAGTGGCGTATAAACAGTCACTGGGAATTGCAGGAAAAGTGCAGGCAAATACCCGAACCGGATCGGATCGGATCGGATGGGAGCAAGGACCGACCCGAGGTGCAACTCCCGAACCGAACCGTTGTGAAGTCTTTCCCCACGATCCGCCTGGAAGCTCGTGAACAGATGGCCAAGGAGGATCGCAAACCGGAGCACCCTATCCGAACCGAACCGTGCCTCCGACCTTATCTGCCAGAAGAACTCCGACCCGAACCACTTATGCGTCTCCGATCCGACCCGGAGTGGAGAGGAAGACTCGAGCTGCTTGCGCCATGAACGGAGACCATGATCCGATGGGATTACCAAGACCGACCTGGTGGGAGGAGCACGACCCGATCCGACCCGAAGGAGCTTGTCACGAACTGAGATGTTGAGCACGAACTGAGGATGCACCGAACTGAACCGAACTGAAGATAGAAGGAAGGGCTGAACCGATCCGGTGAAGACCAAAAACCCGAGATGCAAAGGTAGTCCAAATAGGAAGTTTGTACTCAGGATCCAGTTGGGGACCAACGAGTTAACTTCATGATTGGGCTTTGCTGCGGGACGTGTGCTAAGGGGTTGTCGATATCTATGACTTTGGATCACTATGAATGGGAGGTACGTGGACGTATTCAGGGCCACAGTGGCCGAGGTACGACTAGTGGGCTATAAACCAATGAAGTGGTGTCATTTGAAAGGTTTTGGTCATGATCCCGTGGGATAAGCTTGGTGATAGCAGTAGCTGTACAAGTCGAACTCCATCATTACCTCGATGGGTCTAGTGATCAAAGTGGTGGATATTGTATGCTCTACGCACTGAGTGAGAGATATGAGGATGGTTGCTATGCTTGATTTGTCTGCCATCACTATGACATGCACACCCCACCCCGTATTCTTTATACCATGTGTTAGAGGCACCTCAGAGTATTGTATAGTATGTAGTGCTAACTCTTTGGTTGCAGGTCCAGGTTCAGGTATGGTTTAGTATACCTGTTATTGTTCTGTCTTGCTGCTTATCGCTCATACCAGACTTTTTGTCTGACCCAGAGTTTTATGTCCCTTCTTATTACTTTGGGTGCTCTCACGAGCAGACTAGAGACATGTTAGGTTGTATGCAGGAGTAGGTGTACCGGAGACGAGCAGGAGGCTTCCACGTATGATATATAGATATTCTCCCTGTGTCGCTGCTGGTCACTACTTTGGGCATTAGTAGTGTACCCTTCCTTTCTTTTACTTTAGAGACAGTTTTAAACTTGTAATATTGATGATGTGGAACATAAGTTGTATTTGGATTTTCCGCTGCTATGATGTTTAGTTTTCAGCTTATGCACTGTCTCACCTGTTTTATGTCAAGTATGTTGTTATTATATTTTATCCCATGTGCTGTGAGACATTCTACAGGTTTTCTATTAGTTCATTCTCTTCTTTCCTTTCTTTGGCAACCGTTCTGTGCTAATCGGGCATGTGTACAACGCACTTTCGGAGGAAATGCCGGCTGGTGCGGGGCGGGCCGTCACAAAAGGTATAAGAGGATATTTTGCTAGAAGGAAAAAAATTGTTTACATATTAATTAGTAATCAATGGACTTATAAACGAGGATAGAATTCTATTTGTGGATTGACTGAGTTTGAAGTATGAGGAAAGAAAGTTTCATATTCAGTCAGATATTCAATTAACTCAGGAAAGTTTTGAAATTCGAGTTCACCGCTATATGTTTGTACTGAAATCAGGTCATGGATTTTTGTAATGTTTTCAAGACAGTTGGGCAATTCATCTCCAAATAGTTACTTCATTCTTATGTCTGTTTAAATGAATTAAGTTCGCCTTCTTATTTGTATGTGTATGACAGGGCATCCACTATTATAGTCTTCTTCAATATATGTTATTTTCTACTGTCAAATCAAATTAGTGATTTTGAACGTGAAAATTCTTTGGGAAATTTGATTATTAAATTTACAGTTATATGTTAATCTCTCTGGTTTGGTAACTATAATTTTACATTCTCTCCCCTGTATACTCCCTTGCTCTTGAAAAATAAAGAATAATTATTGGGTTCAGAGACGTATGTAATCTAGCCAAACTAGCTTAAAAATATGTGATCTTTAGTCTTCTTAATTTCTTAGTTTTACAGATTATTATTGTTCAATGAATTGATTACTAAAAATTAATCAAAAAAATAGATTTTTAGTTTCTTATGTATCTAAGTATTCCGTAATAGTTTAAGAGTAAGCGCAACTTAATTAAAATTTTCACGTAACAGGTTAGATTTATCGTATTTGGCCATTCTACAATGTAGTTCTGATGTGCATTGTACCTCCAAGTCTAAGGTATAGTTGTTGAGCATTTGTTACCGCATTTCTTGACATATGGACCCAAAGTTTAGTGTGACATTTTTAGTTTCTAATGTGCATAGGTTTAATACAAAATGATCATATGTAGTGGCATTTGTGCTGCCTTTCTTCCTTGATTTCATATGGCAGGTTGTTCAACCGGGTCTGCTTTTTTTGTCCTTGATCAGGTTTATAATCAATCCTTCTTTATACATAGCAAAAAAGAACCTGGTTTATGTGTGTATACAGTATATATGGTGCTATTGCCGGTGCTTGCGCTGGGGCTGCTTCATATCCATTTGAGGTTATACTCAATGCAACGCTGATATTTTATGCAGATTCTGAAGCTTATGTATAGAGATAGTTTTATTTCTTCACAACCGTTAATGAGGCATGTCTGGTATTAGATGAGGGAATTATTGTCAAGGCATTCGATCTTGATATTGCTGGGATTATGGTTGGGTATGTTAGTCAGACTTGTTTTGGTGTAAATACGATGTTATGTGGTTTTAATATGGTTATGGATGATATGTGTTTGTATTTGAGATAATGTGCACCAACTGAATAGTTTTGTTGTTCATAATTCAGCTTGGTGTATGAATTAATGAAGGATTATGGATATTGTGGTTTTTTTTGTATGTGATTATGAATGTTCTTTTTAGTTCTAAGTTAATATTGTTGGTTAATTTATCTTTGTTTTTTAGTATGTTATTTATTTCAGTGTTCACGGTTGAATAATATTTGTTGTATATATGTATGTGTTTATATGAATATATATATATATATATATATGTGTGTGTGTGTGTGTGTGTGTGTGTGTGTGTGTGTGTATTGGCAGATTAGCAGGGGAATAGCGGCGGATTACAAACAAAAAATGTGAGGTTAAGTTTACCCTAATTTAATTTTCGTCGCTAATCCTTTGGAAATTAGTAAGGGTTTACCAACGCTTTTTACAAATAATAATTTATTATAAATTACTATTCGTCGGTAAATAGTTGGTAAATAAATTAAAATTAAATTAATAAAAAAATTATATTTTTATTATATAATTAGTAAAATGACAGAAAACTGTCGGAAAACTCATGCTAAATTCTGTCACTAAATCTGACACAATTACCGTCATGGTTTTTACCGACCAAGGTATTATGCAAGAAATCCGTCGCTAATGTCAATATAGTGACGGATTAGCAGTAGATAATACCGCTGCTATTTGCTGTTTTTCTTGTAGTGTCTGTAAATGCCGACTACTTGACTGCCCGTACAAAATTGGGCACCCAAGAGTTTAGGGAAAACAAAACAAAATAAACTCTAGGCCAGTCATGTGACTGGTGTGAGTAAACTCAAATCATTTGTTTAACTTTTCGAAAATCCTTTTGAAACAAAGGATAAACGTAAGACCGATCCACACATAAACACAGATGGTTTTTACCTTATGATAACCCATTTTTTTTCTAAAACAATACTTGTCTAATATTATAATAATGTCTAAATCAAGTAAATAGAAATCTAGCAGAACGCTTTCATCTCTACATACATAATATACAATCAAAACCACGGGCTCTTATTGGTTAATGGATTTCCAACTCTGACAAGGTATGGAACCACTTTCTGATCAGTGTACTCTAGAAGCGATACACTGGAGTTCAACAAGAACATCTTGTAACTCGGCCACACATGACCGGCCATTCATTTCGCTTGAATGTTCCGAATATATTGTCACCTTATGGTTGGTATACCAACATAACCGTTTCCGGGAGATACAGAAGCGAAATAAGTAACAAATATGAATATTCTCTAGATGGTGACAATATACCCTAATTGGGTGTGGTCCACTTAGCCATGCTGCCTACCCGATTTCTGTCATTTCCCTGTTGAAGAGGCTTGAGGTCATAACGTATCTTTTAACAGATCACTCCTTCATTTACTTTGAATGCCACATCGTCATACCCGTCAAATCAAAAATTGGTTTCCCTAAAAAATACCACGGGTATAAGCTAAGAGAAACGAATTCCTCCGCCACCAATGTAAATACGTTTGAAATGATCAACTTACGCGATCTACCAGATATACTCTGTCAAACATTCATCCATCCAAGTTGTCCTGGGATTGGACAAACCGAAGGAACTATTCTGTAAATCCATCTTAGGCAATTTTTACCTAGGATTTACTGAACAGCCCTTTCATAACTCCACCTTCAATTATCTTCATCATATTTGATTCGCAACGCTAATGCCATACGGAGTGGTTTTTAGATAATGTATCTGATCCCGGTCTCTCCGTATTGTCAACAGAAATAGTTAAAAACTTCGATAGTCGATGATTTAACTATCAAAGAAAAACATGTATACAAAAAACAATATTATTTCCAGATGGAAATTCTATCGACCAATCATCAATCATCATTTATCTCTTAAATTAATTTAACATTAATTTATTCATTTACCCATTTCCTATTTCCATATATATACAGAAATTCTTATTTTCTAAATTAGAAAACATTTCTTATTCTTATTTGGAAAATATTTCTAAAACTCCTACATTTGGATTTAAACAGATGTTTAAATAATACATCGTTATGCCAACTCAAAACATTACCTCATTAACTAAATTCACTTAACCAACCTTCACTATTGAACCTTAACCATTCCTTAGTTAAAAATGGAGTCAATCAATTTGGGGTATAACTACCTCTCAGACCTTAACAGAACAACATTTCTAACCTCGAAATAGACAAGTTCACCTTTTAAATCTAACAAACTTCCTTAAGTAACTCTCTTTCAAATAATCTCTATTCGATAACTCTTTCCTTCGAATAAAGTACATTCGATTAACCCTTATCAATTAGCTCTATTCGATTAACTCTATTCGATTAACTGTAATTCGATTAACTCTATTAGAATAACTAATATTCAACAAACACTATTGGATTAACTCTATTCGATTTACTCTATCGATTAACTCTATCAATTAACTCTATTTGATTAATTCTAATTCGATCAACACTATTCAATTAACTCTATTCAATTAACTCTATTCAATAACTCTAATCGATAAGTCTAATTGATTAACTCTATTGGATTAACTCTAATCGATAACTCTATTCAATTAACTCTATTCAATTAACTCTAATCGATAACTCTATTCAATTAACTCTATTCAATTAACTCTATTCAATAACTCTAATCAATAACTCTAATTGATTAACTCTATTCGATTAACTCTAATCGATAACTATAATTGATAACTCTATTCAATTAACTCTATTCAATAACTCTATTCTATAACTCTAATCGATAACTCTTTTATATCTCATTAATTCCCTTTTATAATCCTATTTATTTTCCAAATAAATATTCCTTTTATAATTTTATTTATTTAACAAATAAATATTTCCTTTTTAATTCTATTTATTTAACATATAAATATTCTTTTTCAATTCTATTTATTTAAAAAATAAATATTTTTTTCAATTCTATTTATTTAACAAATAAATATTACCTTTTCAGTTCTATTTATTTAACAAATAAATAACCCATTTCGGGATTAGGGTTATGGGAGGGCTGAAATGAGATGGAGAATCATTCCATTTCAGTTTGCTAGCCTCCACTTATCACCAAGGATCCCTAAAAATGGCCTCTAACCTCTAAATCACCTCCAAATCATCTTTTGGTCAAGGATTAAGCTTAGCAACCCCTAATCAAGGAAGATCTTCACCAAATCAACATAGGAGCTGCTGTTGGCATTGAGATTCACATCAAATAAGAGAATTATTTCAGATCTTAGTTTATTTTGTGGCTAAGGTGAGTGATTTGCATAGTTTTACACTAGTTATGGCTAATTAGGGGTGATTAGTGCTAATTAGCGAATTCAAGCATGATAAAATTCGGGAAAAATGTTCATAAATTTCTAAATGATGTTTTAGACCTCTGATATGAATTTGGGTTAATTTGGTTAAGTTTTGCTAATCCTATCATTAGTTTCACCTAAACATGCTTAAGGGGGGAATATGGGATTTTGGGTATGTTTGATCCATTTTAACCTACGATATTGATGTGAATGATGTTTGTGGTTGATTATGCATGTTGCTATGACTGTATGAAATGCTTTGTGATTGATTTCAATAGTTAGAAAGGTCGAAAACGTCGTCGAATGGCGTAAACACTTGCTGGAATAGTTTCAGAAAACAGTGCAGAGTTCGGATCGGATCGGATAAGGGGGCTCGGATCGGATATGTTAAACTGAGCAAAGAATCTGATCGGATCGGGACACAACACTTGGGAAAAGTGGCAAAAAGGAAGGCCACACTAGTTGAACTGGGATCGGATCGGATAGAGGAAGATGGATCGGATCGGAGAAGACAGATCGGATCGGAAACACAAAGGCGAAGCAGAGCAGGAGCATGAAAGCGGATCAGATAGGAGCATATGAAGGGAGCATGAAGACGGATCGGAAGAACGAACCAAGAAGGACCCGACCCGACCCGAATGGAAACACCGACCCGACTCGAAGAAGAAGCAGCTGACCTGAACCCAGAGGAGCGCCGACCCGAACCGCACCAGAAGGGGGAACCCGACCCGAACGGATGAAGGACACCGACCCGAACCGATGGCTTGATGAGGAAGAACCCGACCCAACTCAGTATTGACCAATAACCCGAGATGCAAAGGTAGTCCAATAGGAGAAGTTAGAGCCCAGGATCCCGGAACCAGTTGGGAACCAAGGAGTTCACTTCATGGTTGGACTTTGCTGCGGGACGTGTGCTAAGGAGTTGTCGACGTTCATAACTTCGATTCACCACTAAAAAGGAATGATGGGCTACTTATCAGTGCAGTAGGGTCATTACGACCTGAGGGGCAAGGTAATGGTAGCAAGACTACGTTATCAGTGCAGTAGGGTCATTATGACCTGAGGGGCAAGGTGATGCGTAGTAAGACTATGAGCCAGCGCAGATTGGGTGAATAACCCCATGGGGGCAAGTGGACATAGTAAGGATTAGTAAGGCTATGAGCCAGCGCAGATGGGGTGAATAACTCCATGGGGCAAGTGGACATAGCGAGGAATTAGGGGCTACGTTATCAGTGCAGTGAAGCCATTTATGACTTCATGGGGCAAAGTGATCGTTGCAAGGAATGTTGGGTGATCGAAGTGGTGAACATCGTATGCTTTATGCACTGAGTGAGAGATGTGAGGATGGATGCTATGTTTGATTGTTTGCCATCCCTATGACATGCACACCTCCCCCACCTCCGTATCTTTACACTGTTTGATATGATACCTTAGAGTGTTGTACAGTATGTAGTGCTAACTCTTTGGTTGCAGGTCCAGGTTCAGGTATGTTTTAGTCTACCTGTTATTATTCACTTTAGATGCTTATTGCTCATACCAGGCTTTATGTCTGACCCAGAGTTTTATGTCTCCTCTTATTACTCTGGGTGCTCATACGAGCAGACTAGAGACAGGTTAGCTGGTGATGTGCAAGTAGCTGATTCGGAGGCGGGCAGGAGGCTTCCACGTATTATATATATATATATATATACACATTCTCCCTGTGTTGTTGGTGGTCGCTACTTGGGCATTAGTAGTGTACCTCATTTATCTTACTTTTGCTTTGAGACAGTTTGAAAGTTGTAATAAGCTGTATTCTGAATTTCTGCTGCTATGATGTTTAGTTCTGATTTTCATCTTATGCACTGTCTCTCCTGTTTTATGTCAAGTATGTTACTACTATATTTTATTCTATGCGCTGTGAGACATTCTACAGGTTCTTTGTATGTTCATTTCCTCCTTCCTTTTTCCCTTCTGGCGACCCATTCCGTGCTAACTGGACAGGTGTACAACGCACCTTTGGAGTAAATGTCGGTTGGTGCGGGACGGGCCGCCACACTTGGTATCAGAGCTCTAGGTTGCGTAGTTAACCTAGGGAAAGACACCAGGGAGAGATAGTACGTATACGAGAGAGCGTATTTGTGATTACTTTGGTTTTCAAAAGCTATGTATGTATATACTATTAGTAGTATAAAGATGAAGTCGCACTGCACTAGCACCACTATGGGGTCGTTAATCGTTTCCCTTTTTACAGATTAACGATGAGCCGAGAGACGAGGGGTGCTGGTAGAGGGACCAACCAAGGGAATGCCGCTGACATGAGGGCGATGTTTACTAACCTCATGAGAGACATGCTTAGAGAAGTGCAAGGGGCAGTTCCCAATCCCGGAGTTGGTGTTGGCCCAGTAGTGCAGGCGCCTAGGGTCGATTTCGCCAAGTTGTGCAAAGATTACACTAATCTTGGTGGGAAGCCGTTCCATGGAACGGAGTCGGCCACAGATGTTCAAGATTGGATGGATAGCTGTGACCGTATCTTTGATGACTTGGGTATTGAGGATGCGATGAAGAGAAGGCTAGCGTCTCATCAGCTGCAAGGGCGAGCGATGAATTGGTGGAATGCCATTAGACCAGCTACTCCAGAGGATCAAGTTACTTGGGATCAGTTCAAGGCTCGCTTTAGCGAGAAGTACATTCCAGCTGCCCAGAAGTCAGTGTTGTTTAAGAGGTTCTTGGAACTTAAGCAGAACGGAAGGGCAGTTTCTGATTATATTGCTGAGTTCGACACCTTGTCGAAGTATGGACTGTCTCTCATTGATACTCCTGAGAAGAAAAATGAGAAGTTCATTACTGGTCTGGATGGGTACTTCGGGGAGAGGCTCATTAACCACATCGATGAGACTTTTGAATCGATCGTGGGGAAAGCTTTGAGATCAGAGAGCCTTTACCCTAAGTCAAGGACTGAGGCTGCATCTGTAGAAGGGCCAAAGCCGCAAGCAGGCGGTGGAGGCAAGAATAATTCTCAGAATAAGAGGAAGCAGGACCAATCTAAGGGTGGCCAGAAAAAGAGCAAGAAGGATGTTGAGTGCTTCAGCTGTGGAAAGAAGGGCCATTATGCTAAAGATTGTCGGGCCAAGCCAGCGGATAAGAAGTGCTTCAACTATGGTCAAGTGGGACATTTCAAGGACAAGTGTCCGCAACCTCTTAAGGAGAAGCAGATTGTGAAAGCATATGCTCTTGATGCTGTTCCTTCTTCGTCGAATGCCCCAACTGCGGCGGAGAAAGGAAAGAATGTTGTTATTCAAGGTATGCTTTCTATTTATGATATACTGGTTCGAGTTTTGTTTGATACTGGGGCTTCCCGTTCCTTCATATCTAGTGACCTGGTAGATAGGTTGGGACTGGAACCCGAGATAGTCGATAGACCATTGGTTGTGACGAACCCGATTGGTGGTTCGACTAGCCTTAGTATGATTTGCAGAAATTTGGTCTTATCGAGTCATGGATGTATGTTTGTATGTGATTGCTTTGTTTTGGGCTTTACTGGGTATGGCATTATATTGGGAGTCGATTGGCTCCAAAGATACGGGGTGGTGGTAGACTGTGAGGGCTTTTTGGTGACAGTGAGGGCGGATGATGGGCGGAGGGTAGTGTTTGGTAGTCTACCTAGTGATGGGGTTATGGCTAGTTTTGTAAATTCCCTCGACATCCCGCAGGATGAGTTGTCAGATGTGCCCGTGGTTGGCCAGTATCCGGACGTCTTCGAGGAGGTGACCGGGCTTCCACCACACCGAGAGATTGAGTTCCGTATTGATTTAGTGAAAGATGCCAGACCTATAGTGATGCCACTTCGTCGTATGGCACCAAGGGAGCAGCAAGAGCTCGGGGTGCAAGTCAGCAATCTTTTGAAGAAGGGATTTATTAGAAGGAGTGTCTCCGAGTGGGGAGCACCGGTTGTGTTTGCCACTAAGGCAGATGGTTCCCTTCGTTTGTGTGTGGACTATCGCGAGTTGAATAAGGTGACGAGGAAGAATAAGTATCCTCTACCGCGTATAGATGATTAGTTTGATCAGCTGGAAGGAGCTAGAGTGTTCTCCCAGTTGGACCTCGCGACAGGATTTCATCAGCTTCGAGTAGCAGATGAGAGTGTTCCGAAAATGGCATTTAGGACGCCGTATGGATTTTATGAGTGGTTGATCATGCCGTTTGGGTTGACCAATGCACCAGCCTATTTTGTGGATCTTATGAATCGAGTATTCAGAGATTAGTTGAATAAGTTTGTTCTTGTGTTCGTGGATGATATCCTTGTTTATTCAAGGACAGAGGAGGAACACAAGGGACACTTGAGGATAGTGATGGAGGTGTTGAGGAAACACCAATTGAAAGCGAAATTCTCTAAGTGTCATTTTTGGAGAAGGGAAGTGAGATTCTTGGGTCATGTCGTTTCAGAGAGTGGTATTGCCGTGGACCCTACGAAGGTGGCTACGGTACAGGATTGGCCTACACCCAGGAATGTAACAGATGTGAGAAGTTTCTTGGGATTAGCTGGATATTATCGTAAGTTTATCCAGGACTTCTCCAAGATAGCAGCACCGTTGACTCAGTTGACTAAGAAGAATCAGTCCTTTGTCTGGGACGGAGTGTGTGAGGATGCCTTCAAAAGTCTAAAAGAGAGGTTGACGCATGCGCCAGTGTTAGTCATTCCCAAAGGGATGAAGAGATGACGGTATACACAGATGCTTGTGGTACCGGACTGGGTGCTGTATTGATGCAAGGAGGTAGGGTTGTAGCTTATGCTAGTCGACAGCTAAAGCCGCATGAGAAGAATTATCCTACCCATGATTTGGAATTAGCAGCGATCGTGTTTGCGCTGAAGATGTGGAGACACTATCTCTTGGGAGAAAGATTTGAGCTGTTTACCGATCACAAATCGTTAAAGTATCTCTTCTCTCAGAAAGATCTGAATCTCCGTCAGCAGAGATGGTTAGAGTTCTTGGCTTCGTATGATTTTGATATCGCCTATACACCTGGGAAAGGTAATGCAGTAGCCGATGCCTTGAGTAGGAGACATGCCAACTTAGGGGCAATGTTTCTTGAATGGAAGCAACTGGAATATATCGCGGGGTTTGATTTCAGAACAAGGTGCGAATTGGATCCAGTTATGCTAGCTAGTTTGACGATCAGACCCACTTTGATAGAGCGGATTGGTTCTAGCCAGAGGGACGATCCTAATCTATTAGAAATCATCTCCAAGATAGAGATGGGTATTGGTGAGGAGGTGAATGTGTATGGGCTTGATCGATATGGATGGCTTCGAAAGAATGGAAGATTAGTTGTGCCCAACGTGAATGGTTTGAGAGATGAAGTGCTTAGAGAATGTCATCACTCAAAACTGACTATACATCCCGGTGGTAATAAGATGTATCGAGACATGAGACAGACCTACTACTGGGAAGGGATGAAAAGAGACGTTGGGAAGTTCATATCCAAATGCATGAATTGCCAGCTAGTTAAAGCCGAGCAAAAGAAGCCTAGTGGGTTGTTGCAACCATTAGAAATTCCCGAATGGAAATGGGAGCAAGTCTCGATGGATTTCATCGATGGCCTACCAAGGACTAGATCGGGATATGATAGCATTTGGGTAATTGTGGATCGATTGACTAAAAGTGCAAGATTTATACCAGTCAAATCGACCAGAATGGCAGCTAAGTTGGCAGATTTGTATATGAAGTGGGTAGTGAGATTTCATGGAGTACCCAAAAGCATTGTGATTGACCGAGACCCGTTGTTCACTAGTGGGTTTTGGAAGAGCTTACAAGAGGCTCTATAGTCAGGATTACATCTCAGTACCGCATATCATCCTCAGACCGACGGTCAGACGGAGAGGGTGAATCGTATATTGGAAGATCTCTTGAGAGCTTGTGTATTGGATTTTGGTGGATCATGGGATGACCATTTGCATCTAGTAGAGTTTGCATATAATAATAGCTACCAATCCAGTATCGGTATGGCTCCATATGAAGCTTTGTATGGAAGACCGTGCAACTCACCATCATGTTGGATAGAGACTGGCGAGAAGTTTGTGCTTGGACCAGATGTGGTGAGGGAAACTTCAGATAAGATTAAGATCATTCAACAACGAATGAAAGCTGCCCAGGATAGGCAGAAGAGTTATGCCGATAAGAGGAGAAGAGACTTGAAATTCTCCGTTGGTGACTTGGTGTTTGTCAAGATTTCTCCGTTGAAAAGCGTGATTCGATTTGGTAGGAGAGGCAAGTTGGCACCAAGATTTGTTGGCCCATTCCCTATTCTTGAACTAGTCGGGAATTTGGCATATAGAGTTGGTTTACCAGAGAAAATGGCGGGAGTTCATAATGTATTTCATGTTTCCCAGTTGAAGAAGTTCGTTCACGACTCATATGTGACTGTTTCGCCTGATCAGTTAGAGGACTTCGAAGTAGAACCCGAGGCGGTTGGGAACCGCAAGCCGATTCGTATTGTGGGGCATGATACGAAGCAACTTCGAAGGAAGGCGGTGAAGCTAGTCAAGGTTCAGTGGGGCGAGAACGAGAATGATTGTACTTGGGAGACAGAGGAGAGCATTAGGAAGGCTTATCCAGAACTCTTTGCCTGGTAAGATTTACTTTGCGATTTAGTTATTCCGCATGCTAGGATAGACTTATTTTGCTTGTTTTGCATGGTTGATGGTTGTTTTATGGTTGATAGGCATGCGGGACCATTATGTGTGTTTGGATTACGGAATTTCGGGGGCGAAATTTCTTAAGGGGGGGAGAGTGTAATGACCCGTATTCTACATGTCATAGGATCGTAGAATATTTATTTCTTTCCCATGTGAAGTCGTAAGGACATGTAACTTTGGGAAACATCTATTAGGGCCATTTCCCATGTTCATGATTTTTGTCGATTTTTAAATGACCATTTTGCCCCTAGTTGGTACTGTTTTGGCCATAACTTTTGATTGGAAAGGAATTTTGACCTGAAACCACTTCCATTGGATTCGTTTGATGGTTTACCTTTCCGTAGAGTGGTCATAATAGCCAAACGGACTTACCGTTTGGGAGATATGGCTGAAATAAGGTTTGGAGGGTGAAAAACTGCTTAACCGGGCCAAATCGGGTGATTAGTGAGTAGACCCAAAACCCATTTCGGGATTAGGGTTATGAGAGGGCTGAAATGAGATGGAGAATCATTCCATTTCAGTTTTCTAGCCTCCACTTATCACCAAGGATCCATAAAAATGGCCTCTAACCTCTAAATCACCTCCAAATCATCTTTTGGTCAAGGATTAAGCTTAGCAACCCCTAATCAAGGAAGATCTTCACCAAATCAACATAGGAGCTGCTGTTGGCATTGAGATTCACATCAAATAAGAGAATTATTTCAGATCTTAGTTTATTTTGTGGCTAAGGTGAGTGATTTGCATAGTTTTACACTAGTTATGGCTAATTAGGGGTGATTAGTGTTAATTAGCGAATTCAAGCATGATAAAATTCGGGAAAAATGTTCATAAATTCCTAAATGATGTTTTAGACCTCTGATATGAATTTGGGTTAATTTGGTTAAGTTTTGCTAATCCTATCATTAGTTTCACCTAAACATGCTTAAGGGGGGAATATGGGATTTTGGGTATGTTTGATCCATTTTAACCTATGATATTGATGTGAATGATGTTTGTGGTTGATTATGCATGTTGCTATGACTGTATGAAATGCTTTGTGATTGATTTCAACAGTTAGAAAGGTCGAAAACGTCGTCGAATGGCGTAAACACTTGCTGGAATAGTTTCAGAAAACAGTGCAGAGTTCGGATCGGATCGGATAAGGGGGCTCGGATCGGATATGTTGAACTGAGCAAAGAATCTGATCGGATCGGGACTCAACACTTGGGAAAAGTGGCAAAAAGGAAGGCCACGCTAGTTGAACTGGGATCGGATCGGATAGAGGAAGATGGATTGGATCGGAGAAGACGGATCGGATCGGAAACACAAAGGCGAAGCAGAGCAGGAGCACGAAAGCGGATCGGATAGGAGCATATGAAGGGAGAATGAAGACGGATCGGAAGCACGAACCAAGAAGGACCCGACCCGACCCGAATGGAAACACCGACCCGACTCGAAGAAGAAGCAGCTGACCTGAACCCAGAGGAGCGCCGACCCGAACCGCACCAGAAGGGGGAACCCGACCCGAACGGATGAAGGACACCGACCCGAACCGATGGCTTGATGAGGAAGAACCCGACCCGACTCAGTATTGACCAATAACCCGAGATGCAAAGGTAGTCCAATAGGAGAAGTTAGAGCCCAGGATCCCGGAACCAGTTGGGAACCAAGGAGTTCACTTCATGGTTGGACTTTGCTGCGGGACGTGTGCTAAGGAGTTGTCGACGTTCATAACTTCGATTCACCACTAAAAAGTAATGATGGGCTACTTATCAGTGCAGTAGGGTCATTACGACCTGAGGGGCAAGGTGATGGTAGCAAGACTACGTTATCCGTGCAGTAGGGTCATTATGACCTGAGGGGCAAAGTGATGCGTAGTAAGACTATGAGCCAGCGCAGATGGGGTGAATAACCCCATGGGGCAAGTGGACATAGTAAGGATTAGTAAGGCTATGAGCCAACGCAGATGGGGTGAATAACTCCATGGGGCAAGTGGACATAGCGAGGAATTAGGGGCTACGTTATCAGTGCAGTGAAGCCATTTATGACTTCATGGGGCAAAGTGATCATAGCAAGGAATGTTGGGTGATCGAAGTGGTGAACATCGTATGCTTTATGCACTGAGTGAGAGATGTGAGGATGGATGCTATGTTTGATTGTTTGCCATCCCTATGACATGCACACCTCCCCCACCTCCGTATCTTTACACTGTTTGATATGATACCTTAGAGTGTTGTACAGTATGTAGTGCTAACTCTTTGGTTGCTGGTCCAAGTTCAGGTATGTTTTAGTCTACCTGTTATTATTCACTTTAGATGTTTATCGCTCATACCAGGCTTTATGTCTGATCCAGAGTTTTATGTCTCCTCTTATTACTCTGGGTGCTCACACGAGCAGACTAGAGACAGGTTAGCTGGTGTTGCACAAGTAGCTGATTCGGAGGCGGGCAGGAGGCTTCCACGTATTATATATATATACACATTCTCCCTGTGTCTTTGGTGGTCGCTACTTGGGCATTAGTAGTGTACCTAATTTATCTTACTTTTGCTTTGAGACAGTTTGAAAGTTGTAATAAGCTGTATTCTGAATTTCCGCTGCTATGATGTTTAGTTCTGATTTTCAGCTTATGCACTGTCTCTCCTGTTTTATGTCAAGTATGTTACTACTATATTTTATTCTATGCGCTGTGAGACATTCTACAGGTTCTTTGTATGTTCATTTCCTCCTTCCTTTTTCCCTTCTGGCGACCCGTTCCGTGCTAACTGGACACGTGTACAGCGCACCTTTGGAGTAAATGTCGGTTGGTGCGGGACGGGCCGCCACACTATTTCCTTTTCAGTTCTATTTATTTAACAAATAAATATTTCCTTTTCAGTTCTATTTGTAAATGTTTTACAAATATTCCCTATACAATTCTATTTGTAAAAGTTTTACAAATATTTCCTTTTATAATTCTCTATATTTAATTTCCAAATAATTATTTCTTTTATAATCTATTTATTTTAAAAATGTTTCTTTTTATAAAATCTTTTGATTTTATAAATAATTCATTTTCAATATAACATTGAAAGTTTCCTTTTTAACATTCCAGTAATCCTTATGGTATTTAACATGCCATATAACAATTATCGGTATCATTCAAACACACAAAATCAGCAACAGATTTCATATCACATCATATAACACAATATATAAAAAACAGTAAAATAAACGTTGAGGAATCCAGTTGGATTCCTCCGACCTGTTTCCCTGCATCCACAGATGTTAAACAATATAATAACATCGATTTCATTTCGATATGAAATATTATGATAACAGAATCAATATTTGATTAACGATATATATATATATATATATATATATCGATATTTTCATCCAACCAATCAGCAATTCAACCGAAAAATCAACACACAACAATCAATCATTATTTATCAGTTCTAAAAATACGTTATAAAAATATAATTGATAGAGTTGGTGAGTTATACTCACATTGGACAATCATCGTTAAATAACGATAACCATTGGTTGATTCAGACCGACAATTTATTTCGCTATAAATTGTAACGAGCTTCGATTCACTCCCAGTTAGTTCCAGTGTGTAGCCACCGTCCATACGATCCCAACGGATCAAACCATTTGAAATTCTGATATAGTATGATCAATATATGATTTATACAAGTTTTGTATTATTTTGAATAAAAACAAACTTAATTTCTTTTTTCCAAAATTGGGCTTAACCTTGAATTGTTGGCCCATCTCCCTCATGAACCCATACCCGCTCCAAAAGTTTCTTCCCCGAATCAACTATCCCGATGTCTGCTCCTCATTTGTTTTGCCTTTGTCAATTTTTTTCTTCCTCCATCCATGCTTTTAAATTCCAACAAAAATCACCATCGGTTTGTCTTTCAAACCCCGCATCTACCCATTTCCCTTTCGCCAAGCTCGCATCTCCCCAATTCAGAAGCCGTCGAACCAAACATCTCCAGTCCTAATAAACCATCGATAACAATTGGAACCGAATGCCACAAATTTTCGCAAGCAAGTGCAGTTTTCTTCGCTGAACCCAAATAAAATACCCAAACCGTGAATCGATGACCCAATCCGCAATGAACGTGAACCCTAGTTCAAGCTGGAAGTGTTCGAGCCTCACAACTCAAGCCGCACAACTTAAAACTGGCATAATCTTGAAGCTCTTTATTATAGGATGCCAAATATATAAGTATTTTGATTTAAGGAATTTTATTTGATTTCTTTTGGAATTTATGAAGATCGAAAAAAAAGTTTCCTAACTAAAAATGTTACGGCAGAAAATAGGTTGACCGTAAAATGAATTTAGGCTTAGAAGTGTTCAGGCTTATTTATAGGGTAGTTATATTATTTTTATATTCGATTATTAAATTCATTTTAGTCTATCGCTGTTTGTATTAGTCCTTTAAAAATTCCAATGATCACACATGATATCCAAAAATCATGAAAATTGGCATGTAGCTACAATTCGACATTATGGACCCAACGAAACTTGTTTCGTCAAATTCCGACTCCGTTTGCTCACACAGCGTATTTTTAAAGTCAGAACACTAACTAATTATTTTTCACATTAAAAATCCGTACGGCCACATACTGCCTCTAAAAATTACAGAAATTGAAATCTAGCAATAATTTTATATTGCGGATCCAACAAAATTAGTTTCATCGAAAACGGAGGTCGTTTGCGAAACTGACTATTTTTAAAGCCCTAAATAAACCCATTAAAATATAAATATATTTAAAAATAATTAAATTAAATATAAATAAATTTATATTATTGTATATATTCATAATAAAATGCCATATAACTCCAGAATAATCCTATATGAATTTTTAACTCGATATTTCAAATCCCGATTAAATCGATATTCGATTTATAATGAAATTCCTTTTATAAATCGTTATAAATTACAAAGGAATTCCATTGCGACTATTTGAAAATCTGATTTGGACATAAATCTAAATCTACACGACGAAATCCTAATTTTTTTCTTCCATTAGAAAAATATAGTTCACCAGCTCCGAACGTTTCTTGTTTCACAGAAATCCGATTTAAAACGGATTCTTTATATTCAATTATAGTTTGAATCACCAAATTACGAACTGCAGCACCATTTCGAGCTCGATTTTAATTATAATATAATTATACGTTCAATTGCCGTTTAGATAATATATTCGTTAATATAATTCAACTCTGAACTAAATTATATATTATTATGATACAATTCACACAATATTGTGAATTCCACTATTTCAGACTATTTCGGAATTTAAATATATTGTTCTATTATTTATATTAACTGAATGTTCAATATTATTTAATTCTGATCATTTTAAATTACCAAACCATTATTTAAATAAATAAATAAATTATTTATAATATCGTAAAAAATACGCGTCGTTACATTTTTCCCCCCTTAAAATACTTTCGTCCTCGAAATTGCTAAGGTAGAAAACAAATCCTATTGAGTGGTTAGAACTTATTTGTTCACTTCTTAATTTCTGTAACAACCAGGAAATTCTGAGCCAATTTAAAATTTTTATTTTGGCGATTTTAGTGAATTTTGAATATTTAAAACGAATTATTTTAAATAATAACGAGGAGAAATTTATTTTTGAATAGAATTAGAAGTATATATTTATATAGAGCATCGTTAGAATATAAATATTTATTTTTAAATATAAAAGGAATTGAAAATGGCGTGGTAGTTTGAAAATTCGATTTCTAATTTCAAATGGTGGTACAGGATTCAAAATAAACCGGATTTTGGAGAAACCATAAATATTAGAATCTAATTGAAAATATCTTTCCAACGAATCTGAAAAATCAAAATTTCATAGCGGGAATAAAAAGTTATGCCCAGTTGAAAATTAAGAATAGTCGCTATGGAATTTTGGCTCTTAAAAATGGAAATTTTGCAAACAACCTTCGTTTTCGACGAAACCACTTTTGTTGGATCCGGGAGGTCAAATTATTGCTAGATTCCAAAATTCGTAATTTTATGAATCAATATGTGAGCGTGGCGAAGTAAAACGTGTTTTGACCAGTTTAAGTAGATTTCGATCGACTAGAAAATGGTCATTTTTCAAACGGTCTCGGAATTTGCCGAAATTAGTTTTGTTAGAACCGTATCGTCAATACGAAGCTAGAAAATATTTTTCGGGAATTTTTAGAGTCCGTATGTGGCCCCGGTAAATTGAAATGTGCGTTCAAATTCAATATATAGATTTATATTTTGATTTTGATGGAAACTGATCGAAACAGTCGAACTGGCTTACGATACATATCCCATTGTGTTCGGAGTGGGGGTGATTAGCTATGGATGACAGGCGGTGGGTCTCATTTTGAGATCGAAATTGTAAGCTACTTGTTGAGAGAATAAAATAATAATTAATTAAATTATATAACCCTAGTCTCCTTCCACAGAAATCAAACCCGCCCCCTTTTTAAAACAAAACCCGTTGCTCCAGGTTCACATCGCGCCCTCATATCCTCTAGCGCCGCACCCCCTCGTTCTCCACCTTCGTTGATGGCGCCTCACCCCGAAACCAACCCTTACGATCTTCCCTTCCTTCTCCGCCTCCTCTTTTTTTTTTCCCTGCTGCCAAAACCCCCAAACCCGAAGAACCCTAGCCGACTCAGCTCGGATCCGCCGCCTCAGGCCTCGACGCACCACCCACCGCCACCTGAAGCCTTCCCGAGCCCGTCAGAGCCCTCCCCCATCCCAAAAACTGAATGTAAATTTTATTTTATTTTATGTAGCTATTTACTTTTATTTGTTTAAGGAAATTAGTATTTGAATGATGAAAAATTTCAGTTTTTACATATTTAAACAAGACAGAAAAAGTTTAGATTTTTATGTAGAAAAAGGCAAGATTTTTATACGGAATAAAAATAGAATTTTTATCTATATAGTAGTGGTATAAAAATAGAATTTTTATCTATATAGTAGTGGTACGAAAATAGAATTTTTATTTATATAGTAGCGGTATAAAAATAAAATTTTTGGCTATATAGTAGCGGTATAAAATAATTTTTTTATCTATATAGTAGCGGTACAAAAATAGAATTTTTATCTATATAGTAGCGGTATAAAAATAGAATTTTTATCTATATAGTAGCAGTATAAAAATGTGCTTTTTATATACATAGCAACAATATAAAGATGCAAATTTTATATATGTAGTGGACACGGATGACGAAAGTGGCAAAAGGCGGACATAGCAAGATTTCATGCATATGAACAGTCGCGACATTTGGTTTAGATTTTCGGTGAGAACTTCTCACTTTAATTCTTGTTTTCTAGTTAAAATTATATACTAGGATGCAGACGGTGCTTAGCAGTACCCGACACCCGTTGTCCACAGACCATGGACGACTTGTTTGATTTTGTTGTGTGGTGAAAATTGATTGTGATGTGGAATGAATGAAAATATATATTCATGTGTTGAAATAAAATATTATATAGTTAAAAATCTAATTTTTAACGTGAATGTGAATAAATAAATATTCATTTACAAATCAGACGATTTGTTCATGTACAACCAAGAGGAGGGAATCAGTTGGTGATCGTCCAGACGTACTTGGAGATCGATGGGTATGCGAGGAATAAGGTTCCTCCGGTTTCGTTCAGACCCAGAACGAACTTGTAAATGGACTGTGTGTCTGACATTGGATTTTATTCTGTGTGATTGATTTCTATTAAATATATATTTATTTGGCAGCGGAGAATTTATTCTCTTGCTTAACGCCCTTCTCTGAGACGTACGAGCTTAGAGGTTATATATCGATAGATATCAATCGCATGGCATGAATTGCCTGTGTGGCATGCCTAAGTGGCAGATGATCAAGACTTCTGTTGAAAAGCAAAGTCTTGTGGTTGATGATCAAAGCACGACCTATGCGGCATAGCTTTGTGTATAGCGTTAATTCGCGAGCCTCACACCTCGGTATGAGTCAAAAACGAGATAAGGACCCAAGGAGTGCACGACGTTTCTTTCTAGCTATGGGTGATGTCAGTGACCTACCAGCCCTGACATATATATTATTTTTACCTGTGTGGTTGTTGGATGCGAGGTGCCTCGGATATAGGTCTGAAAGGACCGGAAAACGTGTGTTTAGGAATTGCCAATCCTCAAAAGTAAGAGAGGACCGGCCTTGGAGGATCCAAGGATCGCTGTGTGTGGTCCTGAGACATTTGCTAGAGTGTCTCGAACGGAGAGGAGCTTGCCCCTTGCCACGACTCATGATGGAAACCCAATTTCCAATACGTGACATTCGGTTTTATTTGTAGAGCCTAGTATGGCGACATAGTAACATGGGATACTATGTCGTCTATGATTGATACATTTATATTCGAAGTTGTTTTGACACTATACATTTATAATAGTATCAAGTGATTTGTTTTAAATGTATCAAGCATTATTTGACTATTATAAGGTAAAACCCTTTCCTCCGGCTTGTGTTGCATTGTGTGATGGGACCTGGGTCTTATAATAGCTTCATTTTTCTTTATTTAGCATTGCTTTGTTTTTTTTATGCACTGGTATTCTTGGGAGGAAACCCGTTCCGTGTTATACGGCGTGGTCCCTTGATCTACCTAACTTTAAAAATAAAGATTAATAACAGTTTTAGTTCTCACACTAGTCACATGACTGACATGGAGTTTATTGTTTCAACCTAAACTCTGGGTGCCCTTATTTTCGACACGGGCAGCTAGTAGTTGGGTTTTGCAGATTTATATTCACAAGATCCTGGTTTACAGCTGGAACGATACTCGGAAAGCTCTGTATCCGTGTATTTCTTTCAGTTGTGTGTTGTATTTTTTTTCCGCTGTTATGTATTTAAATGTAATTTAAATCTCTGATATTCTCTGATGTGTAATATTTATTCATACTCAGTATATTCTTGTATTCTGATGGAATTGTTGTAATAAACAATGAAATGTTCTTCTGTTTGTGTTCCGACGTGTGTCATTCTCAAAGCAATCCGAGCTTTCTTTCACGGGGTAGTTACGGGTTCTTACAGTGGTATCAGAGATTTGGTTTACAGAGCTCGAGAACAAGACACATTAGAACCGAACGAAAGAATTCATCAGAGGTTGGATTAGAAATATCCAATAAGAATAATTCGTTAGAGATGGTATCAGTAGTATCCTAGAATGAGTGTAAAGAGTGAAAATTTTGAAATAAATAAAACGAAAACAAATTTTGTTTTGAAATTTAAGTCGTTTTATACGTATTTGAATATTTTATTTGTATTGAGTTGGACAATCTAATATATGAAGATTTCACGTATACGCGTCATGAACGTATATTCGAAGTTTTAAAATACCAGATAGATATAGAATCACATTCTAGTCACCAGGGGATGATTCTGATGATGTGGCCACATCATCAGTATTTATCTTCGAGTTTCGAAAGTGTGATATATATATATTTCCATTAGACTGGTGTGAGAACCAAAACTAGATAAGTTTATTGTTCTGATTTGGCATCAAAAAGATGATTTTCTGTATATGTATCAAAGTTATGAATTTGAAAAGCTAATCAACTAATTGATTGATGGTTGTGTTGTTTGTTTATTTGTTTGATATTTTTAACCATTTAGGCCAAATTGAATCAAATATTGAACTGTATTGAAAAATGATTACAATTGCATGCATACATGTATATCCATTGAACAGGTCATAGCAAGGAGGCTAAAGCAGAAGAATAAAATTGTTTGCCCGACAAATGGGTACACGTTTACTAATTTCTTGGGTTTTGGATGATTTTATGAGCCGATTGGCTAGCCGCTTGGATGTTTCCTTTTCTTTTTGGATTGATGAGGGCCGTGGGAGGCTGTTTGAAATATCCCGAAGCTCCCGGTGCAGGGGAGGTTATGGAGAAATTTTTTGAAATTTTAGGGTGTTAACCAAATTTTTGAAAAATTTGAAAAGTTCCTAGAAACTGAAAAGTTGAAGAACTTAAGCCGTAAAGAAAATAATGGAAGTTGAGTTGATTAGTTAAACAACTTTCGGCTTCGTTCGTTTTTAGGGACGAAAAGTTTTAAGTGGGGGAGATTGTAACAACCCGAAAATTCTAAGCTAATTTAAAAAATTTATTTTGGCGATTTTAGTGAATTTTGAATATTTAAAATGAATTATTTTAAATAACAATGACGAGAAATTTATTTTTGAATAGAATTAGAAGTATATATTTATATAGAGCGTCGTTAGAATACAAAAATTTATTTTTAAATATAAAAGAAATTGAAAATGGCGCGGTAGTTTGAAAGTTCGATTTCTAATTTCAAATGACTGTACAGGATTCAAAATAAACCGGATTTTGGCGAAACCAAAAATATTAGAATCTAATTGAAAATATCTTTCCAACGAATCTGAAAAATCAAAATTTCATAGTGGGAATAAAAAGTTATGCCCAGTTGAAAATTAAGAATAGTCGCTATGGAATTCTGGCCCTTAAAAATGGAAATTTTGCAAACAACCTTCGTTTTCGACGAAACCACTTTTGTTGGATCCGGGAGGTCAAATTATTGCTAGAGTCCAAAATTCGTAATTTTATGAATCAATATGTGAGCGTGGTGAAATTAGTTTTGTTAGAACCGTATCGTCAATACGAAGCTAGAAAATATTTTTCTGGAATTTTTAGAGTCCGTATGTGGCCCCGGTAAATTGAAATGTGCGTTCAAATTCAATATATAGATTTATATTTTGATTTTGATGGAAACTGATCGAAACAGTCGAGCTGGCTTACGATACATATCCCATTATGTTCGGAGTGGGGGTGATTAGCTATGGACGACAGGCGGTGGGTCTCATTTTGAGATCGAAATTGTAAGCTACTTGTTGAGAGAATAAAATAGTAATTAATTAAATTATATAACCCTAGTCTCCTTCCACAGAAGTCAAACCCGCCCCTTTTTAAAACAAAACCCGTCGCTCCCAGGTTCACATCGCACCCTCATATCCTCTGGCGCCGCTCCCCCTCGTTCGCCCCCTCCGTCGATGGCGCCTCACCCCGGAACCACCCCCTCCGATCTGCCCTTCCTTCTCCGCTCCCTCTCTCCTTTTCCCCACTGCCAAAACCCTCAAACCCGAAGAACCCTAGCCGACTCAGCTCGGATCCGCCGCCTCGGGCCTCGGTGCACCACCCGCCGCCACCTGAAGCCTCCTCGAGCCCATCAGAACCCTCCCCCATCCCAAAACCTGAATGCAAGTTTTATTTTATTTTATGTAGCTATTTATTTTTATTTGTTTAAGGAAATTATTATTTGAATAATGAAAAAATTTCAGTTTTTACATATTTAAACAAGATAGAAAAAGTTTAGATTTCTATATAGAAAAAGGCGAGATTTTTATACAGAATAAAAATAGAATTTTTATCTATATAGTAGTGGTATAAAAATAGAATTTTTATCTATATAGCAGCGGTATAAAAATAGAATTTTTATCTATATAATAGCGGTATGAAAATAGAATTTTTATCTATGTAGTAGCGGTATAAAAATAGAATTGTTACCTATATAGTAACGGTATAAAAATAGAATTTTTATCTATATAGTAGCAGTATAAAAATGTGATTTTTATATACATAGCAACAATATAAAGATGCGATTTTTATATATGTGGTGGACACGGACGACGAAAGTGACAAAAGGCGGACATGGCAAGATTTTCTACATATGAAGAGTCACGGCGTTTGGTTTAGCTTTTTGGTGAGAACTTCTCACTATAATTCTTGTTTTCTAGTTAAAATTATATACTAGGATGCAGACGGTGCTTAGCAGCACCAGATACCCGTTGTCCACAGACCATGGACGACTTGTTTGATTTTGTTGTGTGGTGAAATTTGATTGTGATGTGAAATGAATGAAAATATATATTCATGTGTTGAAATAAATATTATATAGTTAAAAATCTAATTTTTAACGTAAATGTGGATAAATAAATATTCATTTACAAATCAGATGATTTGTTTATGTACACCCAGGAGGAGGGAATCAGTTGATGATTGTCCAGACGTACTTGGAGACCGATGGATATGCAAGGAATAAGGTTCCTCCGGTTTCGTTCAAACGCAGAACGAACTGGTAAATGGACTATGTATTTGACATTGGATTTTATTCTGTGTGATTGATTTATATTAAATATATATTTGTTTGGCGGCGGAGAATTTATTCTCTTGCTTAACGCCCTACTCTAAGACGTACGAGCTTAGAGGTTATATATCGATATATATTAATCGCATGGCATGAATTGCCTGTGTGGCATGCCTAAGTGGCAGATGATCAAGGCTTCTATTGAAAAGCAAAGTCTTGTGTTTGATGATCAAAGCACGGCCTATGTGGCATAGCTTTGTGTATAGCGTTAATTTGCGAGCCTCACACCTCGGTATAAGTCAAAAACGGGATAAGGTCCCAAGGAGTGCACAATATTTCTTTCTAGCTATGGGTGATGTTAGTGACCTACCAGCCCTGACATATATATTATTTTTACCTGTGTGGTTGTTGGATGCGAGGCTCCTCGGATATAGGTTTGAAAGGACCGGGAAACGTGTGTTCAGGAATTGCCAATCCTCAAAAGTAAGAGAGGACCGGCCTTGGAGGATCCAAGGATCACTGTGTGTGGTCCTGAGTCATTTGCTAGAGTGTCTCAAACGGAGAGGAGCTTGCCCCTTGCCTCGACTCATGACGAAAACCCAATTTCCCATACGTGACATTTGGTTTTATTTGTAGAGCCTAGTATGGCGACATAGTAGCATGGGATACTATGCCGTCTATGATTGATACATTTATATTCAAAGTTGTTTAAACACTATACATTTACAATAGTATCAAGTGATTTGTTTTAAACGTATCAAGCATTATTTGGCTATTATAAGGTAAAACCCTATCTTCCAGCTTGTGTTGCATTGTGTGATGGGACCTGGGTCTTATAATAGCATCATTTTTCTTTATTTAGCATTGCGTTGTTTGTTTTATGCACTAGTATTCTTGGGAGGAAACCCGTTCCGTGTTATACGGCGTGGTCCCTTGATCTACCTAACTTTAAAAATAAAAATTAATATCTGTTTTAGTTCTCACACCAGTCAAATGACTGACCTGGAGTTAATTGTTTCAACCTAAACTCTGGGTTCCCTTATTTTCAACACGGGCAGCTAGTAGTTGGGTTTTGCAGATTTATATTCACAGGATCCTGGTTTACAGCTGGAACGATACTCGGAAAGCTCTATATCCGTGTATTTCTTTCAGTTGTGTGTTGTATTTTTTTCTGCTGTTATGTATTTAAATGTAATTTAAATCTATGATATTCTCTGATGTGTAATATTCATTCATACTGTATATTCTTGTATTCTGATGTAATTGTTGTAATAAACAATGAAATGTTCTTCTGTTTGTGTTCCTATGTGTGTCGTTCTCAAAGCAATCCGCGCTTTCCTTCACGGGGAAGTTACAGGTTCTTTCAATTTCAATTTCAACTTAACCAATTTAATTTCAATTAAATATTTATTCATTTTTACTAATGAAAATTTTCAAAAATCCTGAAAATTTTCTAACATCTTAACTTTTCGAAAATTTTTGCCAGCACCTCCTTTGTACTGGTCAATAGCTCAAACTCCAACTTGCCTCTCTAGGCCTTCTTAAACCCAAAAAAAAAATCAAACAGCCAAGAAGAATGCCAATTCGTCATCAAAATCTCAAACCCATATATAATATAAACTGGTACCTTTTTGTCGGGCATATCTTTATATCCTTTCCATCTACTGCTAATTCAGCATATACCAAGGTCATCCCAATCAAACTCAAATCACATTTATCTCCAACACAACCAATCGTTTATCCAAGCCAGATTCCATTATCAATCTCAAGTACCATTCTTGATTTTTAATTTAGTTTCACAAATTTCCATCTAATTTATTTTAATTCAAATAATCCGTTTCGGGGAGCTGTTAACCAGCTTTACTTTTCAAAAATCAAATATTCATTTTGGAATATCAAAACAACTTGTTTTCTCAAAACAATTCAAAAACAAAATGGTAGTAATCCATCACTTACAACTCGAAAATGAACACTAATGATGTCGCGATTCATCATCAAGGTTATTTCCCAGCTATCGAAGTGAGTTCAATACTATATCACTTTTAAAACCATATTTAAACACCTTCATTTTGAAATCACTTTCAAAATATCCTTCTCAATGTTTGTAAACAATTTAAAACCTCCTAGGATTTTAAAATTCTCATATATTCAATTCAATTCCATTTACAAACGCTTTTCATGTTTTCGGAATTTCAAATTACAAATTCTGATTTAATTCATTTGATTTCATATATTACATTCATATGAATTCTGATTGGTTATTTACGTAACCATTCAATTTATAATCTTACTCGATTATAATAACAAGCAATATATCTAATATATTATAATCATTCCAATATAAATCCTTTATATCAAAAATATAATTTGGGTAAAATTATTTCGTTTACCCTATTTTCAAAACATACCGTGTTGGTCCATCGTATTCAAGTGTTTATAAACCCCTACCGATACAGTGGATCAAAGTGATCGACCAGAACTCATAAACAACTCAACCAATGCATCTCCACAATATAAACCCATTTTTATATCAAATAACAAATACGCGCTCATATATATACACTCAACTCAATCTAGGGTATTACTAACCCTATCTCTACTGAGTCACGCCACAGAGCCAAGGTAATTACTTAACCTTTAGCTCTGATACCACTGTAATGACCCGGGGTTTTCGCGATCCTGAGTAACCGACAAACTCAATGTCGACTATACAACCTCAGAGTAAACACGAATCTCACAACGGAACGAATAAATATATTTCATAACATAACTTTGAAATAAAACAGTATCTGTATACAATACCATTATTAGAGTATAACACTTACAACATAACAGAAATAACAATCTATATAATCATGAAGCCTCCTGCTCCATCTCTTCAAGTATCTGTAAATCCCGACTACTTGACTGCCTGTACAAAATTGGGCACCCAAGAGTTTAGGAAAAAAACTCTAGGTCAGTCATGTGACTGGTGTGAGTAAACTCAAATCATATGTTTAACTTTTCGAAAATCCTTTTGAAACAAAGGATAATCATAAGACCGATCCACACAAAACACGGATGGTTTCTACCTTATGATAACCCAAAATATTTTTCTAAAACAATACTTGTCTGATATTATAATAATGTCTAGATCAAGTAAATAGAAATCTAGCAGAATGCTTTCATCTCACGTTCTACAATCAAAACCACGGGCTCTTATAGTGTAATGGATTTCCAACTCTGACAAGGCATGGAACCACCTTCCGGTAAGTGTACTGTAGAAGCGATACACTAGAGTTCAATAAGAACATCTTGTAACTCGGCCATACATGACCGGCCATTCATTTCTCTTGAATGTTCCAAATATATTGTCACCTTATGGTTGGTATACCAACATAACCGTTCCCGGGAGAGACAGAAGCGAACGAAGTAACAAATATGAATATTCTCTAGATGGTGACAATATACCCTAATTGGGTGCGGCCAAATTAGCCATGTTGCTTGCCCGATTTCTGTCATTTCCCAGTTGATGAGGCTTGAGGTCATAACGTATCTTTTAACATATCACTCCTTCATTTACTTTGAATTCCACATCGTCATACTTATCAAATCACAAATTGATTTCCCCAAAAATACCACAGGTATAATCTAAGAGAAACTAATTCCTCCGCCACCAACATAAATACGTTTGAAACGATCAACTTACGCGATCTACCAGATATACTCGATCAAACATTCATCCATTCAGTTTGTCCTGGGTTTGGACAAACCGAAGGCACTATTATGTAAATCCATCTTAGGCTATTTCTACCTAGGATTTGCTGAACAGTCCTTGCATCACTCCGTCTTCAATTATCTTCATCATATTTGATTCGCAACGCTAATGCCATACGGAGTGGTTTTCAGATAATATATCTGATCCCGGTCTCTCCGTATTGACAAAGGAAATAGTCAAAAACTTCGATAGTCGGTGATTTAACTATCAAAGAAAAACATGTGTACAAAAAATGATATTATTTCCAGATAGAAATTCTATCGACCAATCATCAACCATCATTTATCTCTTAAATTAATTTATCCTTAATTTATTCATTTACCCATTTCCTATTTCCATATATATGCAGAAATTCTTATTTTTTAAATTAGAAAACATTTCTAATTCTGATTTGGAAAATATTTCCAAAACAACTACATTTGGATTTAAACAGATGTTTAAATAGAACGTCGCTATGCCAACTCAAAACATTACCTCATTAACTAAATTCACTTAACCAACCTTCACTATCGAACCTTAACCATTCCTTAGTTAAAAATGGAGTCAATTAAGTTGGGGTATAGCTACCTCTCAGATCTTAACTGAACAACATTTCTAACCTCAAAATAGACAAGTTCACCTTTTAAATCTTTAACAAACTTCCTTAAGTAACTCTCTTTCGAATAATCTCTATTCGATAACTCTTTCCTTCGAATAAACTATTTCGATTAACCCTTATCAATTAGCTCTATTCGATTAACTCTATTCGATTAAATCTAATTCGATTAACTCTATTCGGAAAACTAATATTCGACTAACTCTATTGGATTAACTCTATTCGATTTACTCAATCGATTAACTCTATCAATTAACTCTATTTGATTAATTCTAATTCGATCAACTCTATTCAATTAACTCTATTTAATAACTCTAATCGATAACTCTAATTGATTAACTCTATTCGATTAACTCTAGTCGATAACTCTATTCAATTAACTCTAATCGATAACTTTATTCAATTAACTCTATTCAGTTAACTCTATTCAATTAACTCTAATCAATAACTCTAATCCATAACTCTATTTAATTAACTCTAATCGATAACTCTAATTGATAACTCTATTCAATTAACTCTATTCAATAACTCTATTCAATTAACTCTATTCAATAACTCTAATCGATAACTTTTTTATATCTCGTTAATTCCCTTTTATAATCCTATTTATTTTCCAAATAAATATTCCTTTTATAATTTTATTTATTTAACAAATAAATATTTCCTTTTCAATTCTATTTTTTTTTAATTCTATTTATTTAACAAATAAATATTCTTTTTCAATTCTATTTATTTAACAAATAAATATTTATTTTCAATTCTATTTATTTAACAAATTAATATTCTTCTTTAATTCTATTTATTTAACAAATAAATATTTCCTTTTTAGTTCTATTTATTTAACAAATAAATAATTCCTTTTTAGTTCTATTTGTAAATGTTTTACAAAATTCCCTTTTTAGTTATATTTGTAAATGTTTTACAAATATTTCCTTTTATAATTCTCTGTATTTATTTTCCAAATAATTATTTCTTTTATAATCTATTTATTTTAAAAATGTTTCTTTTTGTAAAATCTTTTGATTTTATAAATAATTCTTTTTCAATATAACATTGAAAGTTTCCTTTTTAACATTCCAGTATTCCTTATGGTATTTAACGTGCCATGTAACAATGATCGATATCATTCAAACATACAAAATCAGCAATAGATTTCATATCACATCATATAACACAATATATGAAAAACAGTAAAATAAATATTGAGGAATCCAGTTGGATTCCTCCGACCTGATTCCCTGCATCCACAGATGTTAAACAATATAATAACATTGATTTCATTTCGATATGAAATATTCTGATAATAGAATCAATATTTGATTAACGATATATATATGTATAACTATATCGATATTTTCAACCATTCAATCAGCAATTCAACCAAACAGTCAACACACAACAATCAATCATCATTTATCAGTTCTAAAAATATGTTATAAAAATATAACTGATAAAGTTGGTGAGTTTTTCTCACATTGGACGATCATCGTTAAATAACGATAACCATTGGTTGATTCAGACCGACAATTTATTTCGCTATAAATTGTAACGAGCTTCGATTCACTCCTAGTCAGTTCCAGTGTATAGCCACTGTCCATACGATCCCAACGGATCAAACCATTTGGAATTGTAATATAGTATGAACAAGATATGATTTACACAAGTTTTGTACTATTTTGAATAAAAACAAACTTAATTTCTTTTTTCCAAAATTGGGCTTAACCTTGAATTGTCAGCCCGTCTCCCTCATGAACCCATACCCGCTCCAAAAGCTTCTTCCCCGAATCAACTATCCCGATGTCTTCTCCTCATTTGTTTTGCCTTTGTCGATTTTTTTCTTCCTTCTTCCATGCTTTTAAATTCCAACAAAAATAACCATCGGTTTCTCCTTCAAACCCCTCATCCACCTATACCCCTTTCGCTAAGCTCGCATCTCCCCAATTCAGAAGCCATCGAATCAAACATCTCCAGTTGCAGTAAACCATCGACATCAATTGGAACCGAATGCCACCAATTTTCGCAAGCAAGTGCGGTTTTCTTCGCTGAACCCAAATTAAATGCCCAAACCGTGAATCAATGACCCAATCCGCAATGAACGTGAACCCTAGTTCGCGCTGGAAGTGTTCGAGCCTCACAAACTCAAGCCGCACAACCTAAAACTAGCATAATCTTGAAGCTCTTCATTATACGATGCCAAATATATAAGTATCTTGATTTAAGGAATTTTATTTGATTTCGTTTGGAATTTATGAAGATTGAAAAAAAGTTTCCTAAATAAAAATGTTACGGTGGAAAATGGGTTGACCGTAAAATGAATTTATGGTTAGAAGTAGTAAGGCTTATTTATAGGGTAGTTATATTATTTTTAAATTTGATTATTAAATTCATTTTAGTCTATCGCTATTTGTATTAGTCCTTTAAAAATTCCTGTGATCACACATTATATCCAAAAATTATGAAAATTAGCATGCAACTACAATTCGACATTACAGACCCAACGAAACTTGTTTCGTCGAATTCGAACCCCATTTGCTCACACATCGTATTTTTAAAGTTAGAAAATTGACTATTTTTCACATTAAAAATCTGTACGGCCACATATTGTCTCTAAAAATTACAGAAATTAAAATCTAGCAATCATTTAATACCGTAGATCCAAAAAACTTAGTTTCGTCAAAAATGCAGGTTGTTTGCAAAACTGGGTATTTTTAAAGCTCTAAATAAACCCATATAAATATATTTAAAAATAATTAAATTAAATATAAATAAATTTATATTATCATATATATTCACAATAGAATACCATACAACTCCAGAATAATCCTATATGATTTTTTAACTCGATATTTCAAATCCCGATTACATTGACATTCGATTTATAATAAAATTCCTTTTATAAATCGTTATAAATTATAAAGGAATTCCATAGTGACTATTTGAAAATTTGATTTGGATATAAATCAAAATCTACACGACGAAATCCTGATCTTTCTCTTTCATTAGAAAAATATAGTTCACCAGCTCCGAACGTTTCTTGTTTCATAGAAATCCGATTTAATACGGATTATGTATATTCAATTGAAGTTCGAATCGCCAAATTACGAACTGTAGTGCCATTTCGAGCTCGATTTTAATTATAATATAATTATACGTTCAACTGCCGTTTATATAATATATTCGTTAATATAATTCAAATCTAAACCGAATTATATATTATATATGATCCAGTTCACACAATATTGTGAATTCCACTATTTCCGACTATTTCGGAATTTAAATACATTGTTCTATTATTTATATTAATTAAATATTCAATACTATTTAATTTTGATCATTTTAAATTACCAAACCATTATTTAAATAATTAACTAAATTATTTATAATACCGTAAAAAATTCGGGTCGTTACAGGAATAGTTTGGGAAATATTAAATATTGGATGTTATGTAATTGGCATAAATTGGTTAGTAACAATGTAATTAACTTGAGACATAAATTGGTGTAGTTTATATACATGGAAATCATGGACATAATTTGGAGGATAATTATGAACATAGCTTTGAATTGAAATTATGGACAATTTGAAATAGGGATATTAATTCAAATTGGAGTTGAATAATAAAATGAGATAACAAACATGCCTAACCCGAGGTTAGATTAAGTTGCAGTGTAAGACAGCCCGGAACCACCCGGCACATCTAGCAATCGCAACAACATGTCTAATGTGAGAGGTTAGTGCATCAAGCCTAAAACCCGAGGTTAGAATGAGTTTGCGGTAGAAGTCTGCCCGGAACCGCCCGACACATCCAACAACCGCAAACAACAGTTCTAATGTGAGAGGTTGGTGCATTAATAAATCAATTAATTCCAATGAATAGACATGTTAAGAATGGTACGGTTAAGTAACATATGAATAGGCGACACTTAACCAATACAACATGTTAATTAAACAAATGGGTGGGGTTAGGTTAAATTGAGAACAATTAACAATTATAACATGTTGATTAGGAAACCCTATTAATGGGGACCCATTTAAGCAGTAATCCACATAGATGTATCATGGTACCCTGAACTAGGAAGGGTGAGGCACAATTACTGGGCTGATTATAAGTGGTCAAAATAGCGGCGGGTGGTGCATCAATGTAGGTTCCGACGGAGTACGAGAGTGCATGTGCTCCGGAGTATAAAAATCAGGCAATGGGCATCAGTAGTTATACACTGTGCATCTTGAATCATGTTGGGTTGCCATCATAGGGATTGATACACCACATGGTGGGACCAGCATAGGTATCTACAAACAAGCGAGGCCGAATGACACAAGTAATAAATACACACAAGTTAGGGAGCCGATCGAATGGGGAGGGTAGTGGTTACAACTAGTGGAGATAGGGGCAGGTGGCACCTATGACAGCAGCTAGGGGTACACGAAACTACGTTTATTATTATTATTATCATTATGATTAGTAAGAGGAATCAACTTTCAAAGTCAATAGGGTTGGTGCAGTGTAATAATTATCCTATAGAGATTAGAAGCGTAATCAACGTTTATCTTATTCATCTTGCTTACCTTGTCATACATGCTTATGTTATAGTCATTTCTTACTTTCCAGTTTATGTACTTATCCTATTACTTTAATAATTATATTGTTAAAGTTACTGAACTTGCCAGACTTTATGTCGGACCTCGTTTGTTTCACCTCTTTTCTTTCCGTTCCCACCCACTAGGTTCTCAGGGTGGGCCAGTGGAGCTTGATTTGGATCTCTTTCTCTCTCTTTTGGAAGTGCCTGGATTGCTAAAAGTAAAAGTTCAGCTTATCTCTTTTTATGGCTATTTATGTTGGGGTTATGCTTTTTGTTTTGCGTACTCAGAAAATAATTTGTCAAGATGGATATTAAGGGTATTTGGTTTTATTGTTGGTTTTGGTGTTGTAACCAAACTATTTTTCCACTGCAATGAAGTTGTTTTAAAATTTTAAAGTACCAATATATGTACCTGTCTCGTTATATTATGTTCTATACACTTATAATACTCCATGAAAATTAATGCATTCCCTTTGTAAGTTACATTAATGGATATGGGGTGTTACATTACTAAACGCGTTTAAATTCACCACGCTCACATATGAATTTCAAAAATTATGAAAATTGGAATATAGCATTAATTTGACATTTCAGATCCAACAAAAGTGGTTTCATCGAAAACGGAGGTCGTTTGCAAAATGACTATTTTTAAGGTCTATATATTATATAATATATATGTATATAGCAACTATTTTAAATTTTAAATTAGACATAACTTTCAATTTATATTATGAAATCTGAATTCTTCACATTCGTTTGAAAGATATAGTTAAACAGATCCAAATATTTTTGGTTTTACTGAAATCTGATTTATTTTGAATTTTGTACATTCAATTGAAATTTAAAATCGAATTTTCAAACTAGAGTGCCATTTCAAGTTCGTTTTATAATTAAAATAAATTTATACGTTTTGACTTTGATTTAAATAAATTTTTAGTCGTTATTATTTAAAATAAATCATTGTAAATATTCAAAATCCATTAAAGTAGCCAAAGTAAAAAATTTAAGTTGGTTCTGAAAATCTGGGTTGTTACATTCTCCTCCACTTAAAATCTTTTCGTCCTCGAAAAGGAACGGAGCTAAAAATTATTTAACTAACCAACTCAACTTTTAATCTGGCTTTTATTCTTCAACTTTTTAGTTTATAAGAATTTTCTAATTTTTCAATGGCTAACACCCTAAATTTTTGAAATTTTTCGCTATAACCTCCTTTGTACAAGTTGATATTTAAAACCATAACTTGCCTCACAGGGCCCTCATCAATCCAAAAGAAAAGGAAAAAGCCAAGCGGCTAGCCAATCGGCTCATAAAATCATCAAAACCCAAGAAAATAGTAAACATGTACCTATTTTTCAGACATACAATTTTATTCCTCTTCTTAGCTTCCATGCTATGACCTGTTCAATGTATATACATGAATATGTATGCGATTTCAATTCATTTTCAGTTCAGTTCAATACTTGATTTAATTTGGCTATATTTACCTTTCATTTACATATTTATTTTATTATTCCAACATTTTAATTAGTCAAACTAATTATCATACAACACAATCAGCAATCAATTAGTTGAATAGCTTTTCAATCATATATCTTTAATATATTAAAAAAATAAATCATATTTTTAGTATCAAATCATAACAATAAATCCTATCTAGTTTTGGTTCTCACACTAGTCAATTGGAAATATATAGACATCCCACTTTAGAAACTCGGATATAAATGTTGATGATGTCATAATCATCATCAGAATCATGTTCGGGCAACTAGAGTGTGATTCTATATCTATCCAATATATTCAAGGCTTCGTATACACATGGATCAGACGTATATTAAAAATCTCCTTATACCCGGTAGTCCAAAATCAATTTAAAGTAAAATACTCAAATACGTATAATAAGGTTTAAATTTTCAAAACAAAATTTGTTTTCATTTTTATTTTAAAAATAACACTCTTAGAACTCATTTTAGGATACTATCCCATCTTTAACAAGTCATTCTTATTGGATATTACTAATCCAATCTCTGATGAATTCTTTCGTTTGGCTCTAATATGTCTTGTTCTCGAGCTCTGTATACCGAAGCTCCGATACCAGACCCAAACTTGCCCGTAAGAAAAAGCCCGGATTGAGTTGAGATCACGATGCATCAGAACATAAACAATAAAGCATTTCATTGCTATTACAACAATTTACATCAGAGTATAAGATATCAGAGTAAAAATAAATAATATACAGCAGAAAATATCAAAGATTTAAATTACAAAGAAGTGGAAAAATAATACATAATACAACTGGAAGAGATACATAGAGACAAAGGTTTCCGAATATAGCTCCAGCTGTAAATCCAGGATCCTGTGAAAAGAAATATTTGCGAAAACCAAAACTACTAGCTGCCCGTGTGGAAAATAGGGGCACCCAAAGTTTAGGTTAAAACAGTAAACTCCAGACCAGTCATGGGATTGGTGTGAGAACTAAAAGAGTTATTAAATATTTACTTTAAAAATAAAGTAAATCAAGGGACCACGCCGTATAACACTGAACGGGCTTTCTCCCAAGAATACCAGTGCATAAAACAAATAGCATAATGCTTTTTGGAAAAATGAAGCTAATATAAGACTCATGTCCCATCACACAATGCAACGCAAGCCGAAGGATAGAGTTTTCCCTTACAATAGCCAAACATGCTTGGTACGTTTAAAACAAATCATTTTGAGATTACTATAAGTGTATAGTGTATAAAACAACTTTAAATATAAATGTATCAATCATAGACGGCATAACTACCATATACTATGTCTCCATACTAATTTTACAACTAAAACTGAAACGTCACGTATTGGAAATTGGATTTCCATCATGAGTCGAGGCAAGGGATGTACACCTCGCCGGCTTCGAGACACTATAGCAAATGCTTCATGATCCCCCACAGTGAACACTTGTATCCTCCAAAGCCGGTCCTCCCTTACGTTTGAGGATTAGTTATTCCTGAACACACGTTTCCCAGTCCTATCGGACCTATCACTTGGCCACTAGGGACCAATATCCGAGGCGCCTCACATTCCATCATCCACATAGGTAAAAATAAATAAATGTCCGGGCTCCATACCATGACACCACCCAAAGCTAGAAAGAAACGTCGTGAAATCCTTGGGGTCCCTTATCCTCTTTTTGACTCATACAGGGTGTGAGGCTCACGATTTAACCCTACACACAAAGCTATGCTATTTAAAGCCGTGCTTTGATCATCAACCATAAGACTCTGCTTTTCAACAAAAGCCTTGATCACTTGCACCTCCGCATGCCACACTGACAATTCACGCCATTTAACTGATGTCTATCAATATATAACCTTTAAGCTCGTACGTTTCAGAGAAGGGTGTTAAGTAAGAGAATAAATTCTCCGCCACCAAACATATATAAATTTAATAAAGATCAATCAACACAAAATAAAATCCAGTGTCAGATACACATCCATTTACTAGTCCGTTCTGGGTCTGAATGAAACCGGAGGCACCATATACCTCGTCCTGTATTGGGCCACCAAACATATATAAATTTAATAAAGATCAATCAACACAGAATAAAATCCAATGTCAGATACACATCCATTTATTAGTCCGTTCTTGGTCTGAATGAAACGGAGGCACCATATTCCTCGTCCCGTATGTCCAATACAGGAGAGAGTCCCTCGCATATATAGTCGATCTCTAAGTATGTCTGGACGATCACCACTTGTTACCTTGTCCTGGATGTACGACCCAACCAAGACATCAGTAATCATCCAAACGATGTGAAGATCCCCGGTCTTCAACCACTGTCTTCATCGTCGACTTTTAGTCGTCGTATTCATTATTCAGAATGGGTTAAACCCGGTCTTCCCGAATAACTAGCGTATTTTATAACCAATAATCAAGTGCTATAAAAACACATTATACGCCTCATTCCAATTCAGAATATTATTTTATTCAAATATTCACTTCTTTAGGGAAAGGTTCCCATTAATTTTATCAAAGATAAATTATTTTAAATTTATTCTTTAATCTTCCTTTGGATATCAATTCTAAACCAAACTAAGGTTTATCAACTAGTCGGGATTATCGAGCCTTACCGAAGTAATCATTTATTTATCAATCCCAATCCAAACCTATTCGTCCCATGGAACAAAACTGGTAATACTCCATATCTAACACCACGGTATTATCTGTAAATTTAATTACCATTTTACGTTCAAATCTAAATAAAGATTTAACTATCGCCTAGAGTAAAAACTGGTGGTACTCCGTTCTCAATCATTTCCCAAAGTTTGATAATTTAAATTTTCACATTCACATTTCAATCTAATTAAAGATTCATTAAAACTCCACTTAGTTTTAATCAATGATTATTTAACTTTAAAAACCCAAACATGCCACATTGACTATCTACACTGTACCACCGATTTCTGCCAATATATAACCTCTAAGCTCATACGTCTCAGAGAAGAGTGTTAAGTAAGAGAATAAATTCTCCGCCACCTAGAAGATATATATTTAGCAGAGATCAACAATACGGTTCGAAATACAATGTTAGACATGTAATCCTGCCTTTAACTGGGTTAAAGAACCAATGTCATTTAAAACACAGTTCACGATAAACCCAAAATCACATTCCATTAACCATGGAATCTTCACGGAAAACAGATCAATATATAATTGATATCAATTTCCGCATCCGGCTAATAATATAAATGGAATAACGGCGAAGCCTTTTAAATTTCATATATAGTAACAATCTTCCTCCACAGAAGCTCACTTCGATTATAACTATATCGAATTCCATTCAATTCCAATTGAATATATATTAAATTGGAAAAACTTTACTTTGGAAAATTTACATTATATCTTAATAAAAGATTTATAAATTCCAAATCACATTTCTGTAATAACCCGGAAATCTGAGCCAATTTAAAAATTTTATTTTGGCAATTTTAATGAATTTTGAATATTTAAAATGAATTATTTTAAATAATAACGACGAGAAATTTATTTTGAGTAAAATTAGAATGTATATATTTATATAGATCATTGTTAGAATATAAATATTTATTTTAAATTATAAAAGGAATTGAAAATGGCGCGGTAGTTTGAAATTTCGATTTCAAAGTTCAAATGAATGTGCAATATTCAAAATAAACCGGATTTTAGTGAAACCAAAAATATTTGAATCAATTTGAGAATATCTTTCCAACAAATCCGAAAAATCAAAATTTCATATCGGGAATCAAAAGTTATGCCCAGTTGAAATTTCAGAATAGTCGCTATGGAATTCTAGCCCTTAAAAATGAGAATTTTGCAAACGACCTCGGTTTTCGACGAAACCACTTTTGTTGGATCCGTGATGTCAAGTTATTGCTAGATTCCAAAATTCGTAATTTTTCGAATCAATATGTGAGCGTGGCAAAGGAAAACGTGTTTGACCAGTTTTAGTTAATTTTAATCGACTGGAATATGGCCATTTTTCAAACGGTCTCAGAATTTGACGAAATTGGTTTTGTTAGGACCATACCGTCAATACGAAGCTAGAAAATATTTTTTGGGAATTTTTCTAGTTAGTATGTGGCCCCGGTAAATTGAAATGTGCGTTCAAATTCAATATATAGAGTTATATTTTGATTTTGACGAAAACTGATCAAAACGACCGAACAAACTTGCGATACATATTCCATTGTGTTCGAAATGGGGCTAATTAGCTATGGACGACAGTCGGTGGGTTCAATTTCGAGTTCAAAATAAAAGGTTGCTTTTTGGAATTTAAAATTGAATAAAATATAATTATATTTATATAATCCCTTTATCTCTCTCCTTCTTTCTCTCAGTCAAACAAGTCAAACTGAAAAAGAAAAAAAGAGGGGGAAAGCGAATTGCGATCGGCGGTTGCAGGAGCCTCGCCATCGCCGCCTGGGGGCCTCTCCACCGTCAAACCCCTCCACCATCGAACCCCTCCACCGTCGAACCCTTCCCCCCTGAAAACCCTGGCCCCCAAATCGATAGCCACCGCCGGCAGCACCCCCGAAACCTGTACCGCCCCTCCAAACTGCCCTATGACTGAAGCACCACCGCCTCGCGCAACCCTGCGCCCTCTCCCGTCCACCTCTATACCGCTGTGAGACCCCCTTTTCCGCTAGAAACCCTGTAAGTTTTCTTATATGAATTCTGATATAAAAAGTTAATTTTTCTTATATGTATTCCATTATAAAATTTGGTTTTTCTTATATGAGGAAAGTTTGAATTTTTATATGAGAAAAGAGTAGATTTTATATGGTAGCGAATAAAGATGAGATTTTTACATATAAAGTAGCGGTTTAAAATAGTGATTTTTATTTCTAAATATCGCCAAGATAATAAAAATATGATTTTTATATTATAGAGATAATAAAAAATATGATTTTTATATTATAAAGATAATAAAAATATGATTTTTATATTGGTAGGGTATTAAAAATATGATTTTTAATATATAGAACATCATATTAAAAATGTGATTTTTTATATGAACAGCGTGAAAAGGATGGCGTAGGAATTTCGGGCAAATCAAATCAATTAGAAATTCAGAATAGAATGGTGGAGTGGAACCCAACTGTGACAACTCCTCACTTTTAATTTATTTTCTAGTTGAAATATATACTAGGATGCAGACGGTGCTTAGCAGCACCCGACACCCATCGTCCACAGACCATGGATGACTTGTTTGTTTGATTGCTGTGTTGTGAAATTTGATTGTGTGATGTGGAATGAAATAAAATATTTTATAGTGGAAAATATTTTACAGTTAAATATATGATTTTTAACGTGTATATAAAATAAATAGTAATAAACAAATCGGACGATTTGTTTATACACTGATTTGACTGATATTGATTGAGACGATAATTTTACACATCGCCCAATTGCACAAATAAAAAATCTGTGTTTGTTGATTTGAAACCCCACACGGGTATTGGGATGATATTTGACATACACTAATCCCGATTGTTTAGTTGTATGTCAATCGATAGGTTGACAGACTGTGTAAGCGTAAATTATATATATTTAATGCTTATGCAGTTGTGTGGTGCACTCTGGATGATGGTTGATTATTTATCGTTGCTATTATATACATGTGTTGTAGAAAATCCATATAATTAACATTATATGTTAATTGATTGGGCCTCATTCCAATTTAGAAAATAAATTCATGTGTTGAATTGAAAATAAATTCATGTGTTGAATTGAAAATGAATTCGTGTGTTGAAGAGAATAAATTCATGTGTTGAATAGAATAAATATTCATGTGTTGAATAAAAGCCGTGTTGATTAGATTGACGCCATTTTGACGTGAACGAGATTTATATCGATTTTATTCATTTTTGTAATGAATATAGAAAAGAAATTGATTTCAAAATTTAACATTTTGAAAATATTATCATTGGTATATCGATAATGTGGAATATTCAATTTTGATTCGAAATTGAATATGAAGTTGAAATCATTTTGAAAACGATTTATAAAATACGTTTTAAAAGGAAATTGATGGAGTATGTATTATATATATTATATATATAATATAATGGCCTGAATAGAACGTGCCACGCTGCGGCAGTTCGTGAATTTCGACCATTGACTTCAAGTGGACATTACGGGAGATCCGACCGTCGGATTCTCCTCAACCCAGAACCGTTGGGTTCTTATCGAAAAGAGCTTTCTAACGAATATTAGAGATTTGAAATTTATCGGTTGGATTTGGAATTATGTCCAAATCTAACTTGGAAAAGGTCGCTGTAAGTGCAGTTCGATGGCCGTTGATGGAAATCGACTGTACGGGCCTTGATAAAATTATTAAAAATAGTAATAATTTGTGTAAAATCATAAGAAATGATTTGTGAAGAATTGCGACTCCATATTTGAAAATATAAAAATAGATTTTTGTCGAAATGAACTAGTTTTGAACTAGAATTATAATTCTATTTATTTTTAAAATAAATAAAGTGGATTCGAAAGGGTTTTGAAAATAACCAGAATTTCCAATAATTGAAGTGGAAATGGATTTGAATCGAAATTGTCTTTGGATATTTCGATGTTGGATTTCGTGATTATACAGATATTGTTATGGTAATTTGAAAGATATATTAATATCGTTATTTCCAATACGATATTTGTTGGTCGTAGAATTTGATATCGAATATAAGCCGATATATTTTCTATTCAGAGCCTTGTATTTAATATCAAAAGTGATTTGGGTTTGTCGTGAATGGTATCTTTAATAATACCGTTCTTAAACCCAACTGAGAAAAATATTAAATCTTTTTATTTAGATTTAATGAAATATACCAATTAAATGGTATTTAATTGAAGTTGAATTTGAATTGATTTTTGAATTTATTGTGAACGGTGTTTTAAATAACACTAGTTCTTTAACCCGATAATTAATGAATGTGATTTTTGGGTTTATCGTGAACGGTGTTTTAAATAACACTAGTTCTTTAACCCGATAATTAATGAATGTGATTTTGGGTTTATCGTGAGCAGTGTTTTAAATGACATTGGTTCTTTAACCCAGTTAAAGATAGGATGTGATTTCCCAAGTTAAATAATCATTGATAGTGATTATTGGGAAGATTAAAACCAAGTGGAGTTTTAATGAATCTTTAATTAGATTGAAATGGTCGAGAATGGAGTATCACCAGTTCTTGTTGCAGTCATGATGGGGGGTTCTCGCTATGCGGTTTGGTGGCGAACAGTGGGCTCTTACCCCTACATGTCCCTTGCGAGGGTTGGTTGTTGTGTGCTGACAGTCAAGAGGCTGGCCGTAAAACAAGTGATACTAGGGGACCATGTAGGGGCCACGGTGGGTATTACTTGCTGCTTGGGGGATGAAGGGATTGTTGCAAAGCCGGTTCGGTGTGGTTCGATAATCCCGACTAATTTGAATTGATATTCAAAGGAGATTAAAGAATAAATTTAAAGAATTTATTTTTGACAAAATTAATGGGAACCTTTCCCAAAGTATAAGAATATTTGAATAAAAGAATATTCTGAATTGGAATGAGGCATATGTTGTGTTTGTGTAACACTTGTTTATTATATACGCGAGTTATTCAGAAAACCGGGTTTATCCCATTCTGAATAACTGATTCGACGTGGTGTCGAGGATGAAGACGGTGGTTGAAGACCGGAGGTCTTCAACATCGTTTGGATAACTACTGATGATCTTGATTGGGCCGTACACCCAAGAGGAGGGAATCGGTTGGTGATCGTCCAGATGTACTTGGAGATCGATGGATATGCGAGGTACAAGATGCCTCCATTTTCGTGCAGACCCAGAACGAACTTGTAAATGGACTGTTTGTCTGAAATTGGATTTTATTCTATGTGATTGATTTCTATTAAATATATATCTGTTTGACGGCGGAGAATTTATTCTCTTGCTTAACGCCCTTCTCTGAGACGTACGAGCTTAAAGGTTATATATTGGTGGATATCAATCGCATGGAATGAATTGCCTGTATGGCATGCCTAAGTGGCAAATGATAAAGGCATTTGTTGAAAAGCAAAGTCTTGTGGTTGATGATCAAAGCACCTCCTGTGTGGCATAGCTTTGTGTAACGTTGATTCACGAGCCTCACACCCTGGTTGTGAACCAGAAATAGGAAAGGACATCAGGGAGGGCATGCGTTTCCTTCTAGGTAGAAGTGGCGTCAGTGGTTTTACATGCCCTGACGAGTTTGACTTATGTGGTTGTTGCTCTTGCGAGGCGCCTCGGATATATCGGTCGATCCGAGACCGATGGAGTCATTGAACTCATCGACACCCAAAGGGTAGGGAAACGCAATGTTCAGGCATTTTAATCCACATCGGTGGACCGACCCTGACGATCCAAGGGCCCACCTGAGTCTAGGTCCTGAGAGGCGGGCTAGAGCGTCTCGAATTGGTAGAGGACTTTCTTTTGCCTCGGTTCACATATGGAAATCCAAGTTCCAATACGTGACTTTGCGGTTTTGATTGTAGAGCCTAGTATGGCGACATAGTGGGATGTGACACTTATGCCGTCTATGATTGATACTTATGATTGAAATTGTTTTGACACTATACACTTATAGTAATAAAAGATGAAATTTAGCGTATCAAGCATGCTTTGGCTATTATAAGGTAAAACCCTATCCTCCGGCTTGTGTTGCATTGTGTGATGGGACCTGGGTCTTATAATAGCTTCATTTTTCTATATTTAGCATTGCGTTGTTGTTTTATGCACTGGTGTTCTTGGGAGGAAACCCGTTTCATGTTATACGGCGTGGTCCCTTGATTTACCATACTTTAAAATAAAGATCAATAACTGTTTTAGTTCTTACACCAGTCACATTACTGACCTGGAGTTTATTGTTTTAACCTAAACTCTGGGTGCCCTTATTTTGGCATGGGCAGATAGTAGTTTTGGTTTTGCAGATTTATATTCACAGGATCCTGGTTTATAGCTGGAATGATATCCGAAAAGCTCTGTATCCGTATATCTCCTTCAGTTGTTCTTTGTATTATTTTCCGCTGCTATGTAATGTATTGTAATCTCTGATATTTTGTGATGTATAATATTTATTCATACTCGGTATATTCTTTTATTTTGATGGAATTGTTGTAATAAGCAATGAAATGTTCTTCTGTTTGCGTTCCGATCTATCTTGTCCTCAAAGTATCCGCGCTTTCCGCCGGGGAAGTTACGGGTCCTTACAGTTGGTACCAGTGCTTTGGTTTACAGAGCTCGGAGAACAAGACACGTTAGAACCAAACGCAAGAATTCATCAGAAATTAGATTAGTAATATCCAATGGGAATGACTCGTTAGAGATGGGATCAGTAGTATCCTAGAACGAGTGTGAAGAGTATATTTTTAAAATGAAAACAATTTTTGTTTTGAAAATTTAAATCAATTATTCGTATTTGATTATTTATTTTATATTGAATTTGGACAATCCAGTATATAAAGATTTTGCGTATACGTCTGATCCGTGTGTATTTGAAGTTTTAATATACTGGATAGATATAGAATCACACTCTAGTCGCCCGAAGATGGTTCTGATGATCGAGTTTCGAAGGTGGGACGTCTATATATTTCCTATTGATTGGTGTGAGAACCAAAATTAGATAAGGCCTATTGTTGTGATTTGGCATCAAAAATGTGATTTTTGACTATATATCAAAGTTATGAATTGGAAAAGATAATCAACAAATTGATTGCTGATTGTGTTGTTTGATTATTGTTGGATTAATTAAATGTTGAATCTTTAGCCTAATTGTACCAAATATTGAATTGTATTGAAAAATTTTCGCATTTGCATACGTACACATGTACTTACATTGAACAGGTCATAGCAAGGAGGCTAGAGAAGAGGAATAAAATTGTTTGCCCGACAAATAGGTACATGTTTATTGTATTTCTTGGGTTTTTGATGATTTTATGAGCCGATTGCCTAGCCACTTGGCTGTTTCTTTTTCTTTTTGGATTGAGGAGGGCCATGGTTGGCTATCTGAAATATCCCGAAGTCCCCGGTGCAGGGGAGGTTATGGCGAAATTTTTCGAAAATTTAGGGTGTTAGCCAAATTTTTGAAAAATTTGAAAAGTTCTTAGAAACTGAAAAGTTGAAGAACTTAAGCCGTAATGAAAATAATGGAAGTTGAGTTGGTAGGTTAAACAACTTTCAGCTTCGTTCCTTTTCGAGGACGAAAAGTTTTAAGTGGGGGAGATTGTAATAACCCGGAAATCTGAGCCAATTTAATTTTTTTATTTTGGCAATTTTAATGAATTTTGAATATTTGAAATGAATTATTTTAATAATAACGACGAGAAATTTATTTTGAATAAAATTAGAACGTATATATTTATATAGATCGTCGTTAGAATATAAATATTTATTTTAAATTATAAAAGGAATTGAAAATGGCGCGGTAGTTTGAAATTTCGATTTCAAAGTTCAAATGAATGTGCAGGATTCAAAATAAACCGGATTTTAGTGAAACCAAAAATAGTTGAATCAATTTGAGAATATTTTTCCAACGAATCTGAGAAATCAAAATTTCATAGCGGGAATCAAAAGTTATGCCCAGTTGAAATTTCAGAATAGTCGTTATGGAATTCTGGCCCTTAAAAATGGGAATTTTGCAAACGACCTCGGTTTTCGACGAAACCACTTTTGTTGGATCCGTGATGTCAATTTATTGCCAGATTCCAAAATTCGTAATTTTTCGAATCAATATGTGAGCGTGGCAAAGGAAAACGTGTTTGACCAGTTTTAGTTGATTTTAATCGACTGGAAAATGACCATTTTTCAAACGGTCTCAGAATTTGACGAAATTGTTTTGTTAGGACCGTACCGTCAATACGAAGCTAGAAAATATTTTTCGGGAATTTTTCTAGTTAGTATGTGGCCCGGGTAAATTGAAATGTGCGTTCAAATTCAATATACAGAGTTATATTTTGATTTTGATGAAAACTGATCGAAACGGTCGAAATGTCTTGCGATACATATTCCATTGTGTTCGGAATGGGGGTAATTAGCTATGGACGACAGTCGATGGGTTCGATTTCGAGTTCAAAATAAAAGGTTGCTTTTTGGAATTTAAAATTGAATAAAATATAATTATATTTGTATAATCCCTTTATCTCTCTCCTTCCTTCTCTCAGTCAAACAAATCAAACCGAAAAAGAAAAAAAGGGGGGGAAAGCGAATTGCGATCGGCGGTTGCAAGAGCCTCGCCGTCGCCTCCTGGGGGCCTCTCCACCGTCGAACCTCTCCACCGTCGAACCCCTCCACCGTTGAACCCTTCCCCCCTGAAAACCCTAGCCCCCAAATCCATAGCCACCGCCGGCAGCACCCCCGAAACCCATACCCCCCCTCCAGACCGCCCTACAACTGAAGCACCACCGCCTCGTGCAACTCTGCACCCTCTCCTGTCCACCTCTATACCGCTGTGAGACCCCCTTTTTCCTCTAGAAACCTTGTAAGTTTTCTTATATGAATTCTGAAATAAAAAGTTATTTTTTCTTATATGTATTCCATTATAAAATTTGATTTTTCTTATATGAGGAAGGTTTGAATTATTATATGCGAAAAGAGTAGATTTTTATATGGTAGCGAATAAAGATGAGATTTTTACATATAAAGTAGCGGTTTAAAATAGTTATTTTTATGTATAAATATCGTCAAGATAATAAAAATATGATTTTTATATTATAGAGATAATAAAAATATGATTTTTATGTTATAGAGATAATAAAAATATGATTTTTATATTGGTAGGGTATTAAAAATATGATTTTTAATATATAGAACATCATCTTAAAAATGTGATTTTTTATATGAACAGCGTGAAAAGGATAGCGTAGGAATTTCGAGCAAATCAAATCGATCAGAAATTCAGAATAGAATGGTGGAGTGGAACCCAACTGTGAGAACTCCTCACTTTTAATTTATTTTCTAGTTGAAATATATACTAGGATGCAGACGGTGCTTAGCAGCACCCGACACCCGTCGTCCACAGACCATGGATGACTTGTTTGTTTAATTGCTGTGTTGTGAAATTTGATTGTGTGATATGGAATGAAATAATATATTTTATAGTGGAAAATATTTTACAGTTAAAAATATGATTTTTAACGTGTATATAAAATATATAGTAATAAACAAATCGAACGATTTGTTTATACACTGATTTGACTGATATTGATTGGGACGTTAAATTTTACACATCGCCCAACTACACAAATAAAAAATCTGTGTTTGTTGATTTGAAACCCCACACGGGTATTGGGATGATATTTGACGTACACTAATCCCAATTGTTTAGTTGTATGTCAATCAATAGGTTGACAGACTGTGTAAGCGTTAATTATTTATATTTAATGCTTATGCAGTTGTGTGGTGCACTCTAGATGATGGTTGATTATTTATCGTTGCTATTATATACATGTGTTGTAGAAAATCCATATAATTAACATTATATGGTAATTGATTGGGCCGCACTCCAATTTAGAAAATAAATTCATGTGTTGAATTGAAAATAAATTCATGTGTAGAATTGAAAATAAATTCATGTGTTGAATTGAAAATGAATTCATGTGTTGAAGAGAATAAATTCATGTGTTGAATAGAATAAATATTCATGTGTTGAATAGAATAAATATTCATGTGTTGAATAAAAGCCATGTTGATTAGATTGACACCATTTTGACGTGAACGATTTTTATATCGATTTTATTCATTTTTGTAATGAATATAGAAAAGAAAGTGATTTCAAAATTTAACGTTTTGAAAATATTACCATTTGTATATCGATGATGTGGAATATTCAATTTTGATTCGAAATTGAATATGAAGTTGAAATCATTTTGAAAACGATTTATAAAATACATTTTAAAAGGAAATCGACAGAGTATATATTATATATATAATATAATGGCCTGAATAGAAAGTGCCGCGCTGCGACAGTTCGTGAATTTCGACCATTGACTTCAAGTGGACAGTACGGGAGATCCGACCGTCGGATTCTCCTCAAACCGAAACCGTTGGGTTTGTATCGAAAAAGCTTTCTAACGAATATTAGAGATTTGAAATCTACTGGTTGGATTTAGAATTATGTCCAAATCAAATTCGGAAAAGGTCGTTGTAAGTGCAGTTCGATGGCCGTTGATGGAAATCAACTATACGGGCCTTGATAAAATTATTAAAAATAGTAATAATTTGTGTAAAATCATAAGAAATGATTTGTGAAGAATTGGGATGAAAAACTCCATATTTGAAAAGATAAAAATAGATTTTTATCGAAATGAACTAGTTTTGAACTAGAATTATAATTATATTTATTTTTTAAATAAATAAAGTGGATTCGAAAGGGTTTTGAAAATAACCAGAATTTCCAATAATTGAAGTGGAAATGGATTTGAACCAAAATTGTCTTTGGGATATTTCGATGTTGGGTTTCGTGATTATACAGATATTGTTATGGGAATTTGAAAGATATATTAATATCGTTATTTCCAATATGATTTTTTTTTTTGGTCTTAGAATTTGATATCGAATATAAGCCGATATATTTTCTATTCAGAGCCTTGTATTTAATATCAAATGTGATTTGGGTTTGTCGTGAATGGTATCTTTAATAATACCGTTCTTAAACCCAGTTGAGAAAAAGATTAAATCTTTTTATTTAGATTTAATGAAATATACCAATTAAATGGTATTTAATTGAAGTTGAATTTGAATTTGAATTGATTTTTGGGTTTATCGTGAACAGTGTTTTAAATAACACTAGTTCTTTAACCCGATAATTAATGAATGTGATTTCTGGGTTTATCGTGAACGATGTTTTAAATAACACTAGTTCTTTAACCCGATAATTAATGAATGTGATTTTGGGTTTATCGTGAGCCGTGTTTTAAATGACATTGGTTCTTTAAACCAGTTAATGACAGGATGTGATTTCCCAAGTTAAATAATCATTGATAGTGATTATTGGGAAGATTAAAACCAAGTGGAGTTTTAATGAATCTTTAATTAGATTGAAATGGTCGAGAATGGAGTATCACCAGTTTTGCTCCAGGCGATAGTTAAATCTTTAATTAGATTTGAACGTGAAATGGTAATTGAATTTACCGATAACACCGTGGTGTTAGATATGAAGTATTACCAGTTCTACTTCATGGGATGAATATGTTGGGATTGGGAAATAAAATAAATGATTACTTCGGTGTGGTTCGCTAATCCCGACTAATTTGAATTGATATTCAAAGGAGATTAAATAATAAATTTAAAGAATTTATCTTTGATAAAATTAATGGGAACCTTTCCCAAAGTATAAGAATATTTGAATAAAAGAATATTCTGAATTGGAATGAGGAGTATGTTGTGTTTGTGTAACACTTATTTATTATATACGCGAGTTATTCAGAAAGACCGGGTTTATCCCATTCTGAATAACTGATTCGACGTGGTGTCGAGGATGAAGATGGTGGTCGAAGACCGGAGGTCTTCAACATTGTTTGGATAATTACTGATGATCATGATTGGGCCGCACACCCAAGAGGAGGGAATCAGTTGGTGATCGTCCATATGTACTTGGAGATCAATGGATATGCGAGGTACAAGGTGCCTTCGGTTTCGTTTAGACCCAGAACGAACTTGTAAATGGACTGTGTGTTTGACATTGGATTTTATTCTGTGTGATTGATTTCTGTTAAATATATATCTGTTTGGCGGCGGAGAATTTGTTCTCTTGCTTAACGCCCTTCTCTGAGATGTACGAGCTTAGAGGTTATATATTGGTGGATATCAATCGCATGGAGTGAATTGCCTGTGTGGCATGCCTAAGTGGAAAATGATCAAGGCTTTTGTTGAAAAGCAAAGTCTTGTGGTTGATGATTAAAGCACCGCCTGTGTGGCATAGCTTTGTGTAATGTTGATTCGCGAGCCTCACACCCCGGTTGTGAACCAGAAACAGGAGAGGACATCAGTGAGGGCATGCGTTTCCTTCTAGCTAGAAGTGGCGTCAGTGGTTTTACACGCCCTGATGAGTTTGATTTATGTGGTTGTTGCTGCTGCGAGGCGCCTCAGATATATCGGTCGATCCGGGACCGATGGAGTCATTGGACTCATTGACACCCCAAAGGGTGGGGAAACGTAGTGTTCGGGCATTTTAATCCACATCGGTGGACCGGCCCTGACGATCCAAGGGCCCACCCGAGTCTGAGTCCTGAGGGGTGGGCTAGAGCATCTCGAATCGGTAGTGGACTATTTTTGCCTCGGTTCACAGATGGAAATCCAACTTCCAATACGTGACTTTGCGGTTTTCATTGTAGAGCCTAGTATGGCGACATAGTGGGATGGGGCACTTATGTCGTCTATGATTGATACTTATGATTGAAATTGTTTTGACACTATACACTTATAGTAATAAAAGATGAAATTTAGTGTATCAAGCATGCTTTGGCTATTATAAGGTAAAACCCTATCCTCCGGCTTGTGTTGCATTGTGTGATAGGACCTGGGTCTTATAATAGCTTCATTTCTTCTATATTTAGCATTGCGCTGTTGTTTTAAGCACTGGTGTTCTTGGGAGGAAACCCGTTCCATGTTATATGGCGTGGTCCCTTGATTTACCAAACTTTAAAATAAAGATTAATAACTGTTTTAGTTCTCACAGCAGTCACATGACTGATCTGGAGTTTATTGTTTTAACCTAAACTCTGGGTGCCCTTATTTTGACACGGGCAGCTAGTAGTTTTGGTTTTGCAGATTTATATTCACAGGATCCTGGTTTACAGCTGGAATGATATCCGGAAAGCTCTGTATCCGTATATCTCCTTCAGTTGTGCTTTGTATTATTTTCCGCTGCTATGTAATGTATTGTAATCTCTGATATTTTGTGATGTATAATATTTATTCATACTCAATATATTCTTTTATTTTGATGGAATTGTTGTAATAAGCAATGAAATGTTCTTCTGTTTGCGTTCCGATCTGTCTTGTCTTCAAAGTATCCGGGCTTTCCGCCGGGGAAGTTACGGGTCCTTATAATTTCACTGTTACTCGGGTTAAAGAGCAAATGTCACAAAAACACAGTTCACAAGAAACCCAATTCACATTCCATTTTATTCCAATTACTAAATATAACTGGAAACTCCAATAATCTTAATTAAATGATTTATTCTTTTCACACGGGGTTTAAGAATAGTGATATTTAAGACGCTATTCTTGACCAACCGAAAATCCAATTTGATATTAAATATAAGGCTCTAAATAGAAATTATATTGACTTACATTCAATATCAAATTCTGAAACCAACACATATCGTAAAGGGAATAACGATAAATACCTATCTTCCAAATTCCTCTATAATATCCGTATAGTCACGGAATCCAATATCGAAATATCCTGAAGATGATTTCTATTCAAATCCATTCCAATTCATACATTGGAAAATTCTGGTTAGATTAAGACCATACTCAAATCCAATTCATTTATTTAAAAACGTTGGATTATCTTTCTAGTTAATAACTAGTTCATTTTGATAAAAAATATATTTTTATCTTTACAAACGTGGAACTTTTCATCCAAATTCTTTCTAAATCATTTATTATGATTTTACATAAATTATTAATATTTTTTATAATTTTATCAAGGTTCGTACAATCGGTTTCCAATAACGGCCACCGAACTGCATCCATAGCGACCTTTTCCAAATTTGATTTGGATATAATTCCAAAACCAGTCGTTTGATTTCAAATCTCTTATATTCATTGGAAAGCTCTTTCCGATACGAACCCAACGGTTCCGTTTTAGGAGAATCCGATGGTCGGATCTCCCGTAATGTCAATTCGAAGTCAATGGTCGAAATTCGCAAACGTTCGCGGTGTTGTGCATTCTATTCAGGCCATTAATATATATATAACAAGTGTGAACCCGTGCTTCGCATACGGGTATTCATGAAATCGTTGATTACAACTAAATCCAACCGTAGAAAGAGTGGGTTATTAGAAAAACTACACAAAGTTATTGAAATTAATGGAAGCTCCTAAGGTTTGCATTACCATAACAAACTTCATAATATTACTAATTATTAATCAGTAAATGCTAGGAAAATAGCTTAATCAATGTCATAAAATTAGAAGAAGAAATTAACATTTGATAAGTATGGGTTTTACATTTTAAACGGACTGGGAAAAAGCAAAGAAATAAAAATAGTAGAAATTTGTCATTTAGAAAATGCTGCATAAAGAACGATAACAAATGGAATTTTTAAGAGGAGAAGTATGTTACATACTAATTTTTAAGGTTAATTGAAACCTTCTACCTTGTAAAGGCAACAACAGGTTATATAGAAATCACAGTAACAACGCTTGAATTCACAGTTCAAACTTACACTTTTTGATGCATTTATTGTAGATTTTTCTTTACAAATATAGAACACTTTTAATTTGGAGTGGCTGAAGGAACAACGTGTTATTCACTGATTTCATCAAATGTTTAATCATTAGATCAAAACTTATAGAGCACATCGTCCTAAAACCAAAATATGACTTGTACTAACTTTTAGTATGTAATTTGAAAGAACTCTAAAACTCAAACAAATATCTATCACCACCCGGGTATGATAAAAATAATGTAGTTTAATTTATATTTACGTTTACAACTGAAAGAAAGTGCTACATGAATAACAACTATCGAAAAGATTAAAAACCATATCGATGTATTTGACTTCATAGAGTAAAAAAATAAAAAATAAAGAGAGACAATGGTATTTTTTTTTTTTAAAAGATAGGGTGAGACATCATATCATTCGTTATAGAAATGTTTATAGACGTTCAAACATTAAAAAAGAAATGAGTTATAAAGAGCTTGTTAAATTACAATGTTCATAGCATGGAAGAGACCACACTATTATAATAATCAAATAGAATAAATGATAAGCATATAAACATATAGTTAAGTAATATCTTAGCAGCCAAAGTGAAAATGAGATATAGAATAAGTAAAAGAATTTTGAACAATTATAGCTTCAAATGTATATATTTGATAAATATAATTGTTAGCTCAACAGAAGCATGTTAATATTGGTGGATTTTAAGAAGTTTTGTATAATGTAATAGTGTCATGTATAAATACTTTTTTTTTCTTTAAAAATGTAATATGTATGACTAAGGGCTGGACCTCAGTGGATCGTGATAGCAAGGCCACTCTGCCACTTACAATGCCTTATAGTATATTTAAGTTGTCTACAAATGATTCAATCAACGGGCCTTAAAGAATTTATCATGTATAAATACAACAACCGAGACAAATAATTAAAAACAACAAATAAAACATTAGTGCTAGTTATGTTTTAAAGATTTCAAGTAATGCTTCCGATGATAGTTGATCAAATAAAGTTATAGTGTATGTTAGCGCTTTTTTCTGAAAATTTACAAAATCGAGCAAAAATCACAAAAAATGTAGATACAAATAACAATATACGTAAAACCTAAAACTGTAATATGGTGCATATGGGTATTTATTAAGATTTTAGGCCCGATAAGTGAGAGGACATTATAAAACCAAAACGATAGTTTTGTAATTTAAGCAAAGGAACACTGTCTAAAGTATTAACGTTTACCATATTTATGGAAAAACAATATAATGGGTATGTAGCAAAAGGGTATGCAATAGTGATTGGTAAACATGGTACAAATGTTGAAAGGGATGAAAAATCGAAGACAACTAAAATTCAGATAAAGTTAAAAAAACACTACTATAGTTTATTTGGCAAGAAGTGATTGCCACATGATGTTCATAGAAGTTACTAAAAATTGTTAACCTCTATTTTATAGGAATACATATTAACATCCAAATGAAGAAAAGCAACAAATATCACAAAGAAAATTTATACAGCTACATACAATATAATTTTTTAAAAGAAAACCTGCATTGTAAAATGCCTTAAGAGTAAAAATTGAATATTATATAAAAATATGTCCTTTAGATGGTAAATTTATTAGCATACTTAGTACAGAAGCATCTATTATATATTATGTTAAATCCCACAACAATGTATACAATGCAAACAAATACTTGTACATTTATTTCTACCAAATTTAAGTAGTATTCACATTGATTGTAAATACAAATCCATTTTGCATAAAACATACATTTTATTCTTGTAAGTTCAAATATATTAACCATGACATAGATAACTGTATAACCTTTGTTTGTCCAAGGGTTATTTTACTCTGAGTTTGCAACATTTATGCAAATGGGTTTTGTATAACTCAAGAACACTCAAGAAGTATGCATCAATTATGATTCAGTTATATGATAAATTCATGGCTTTAAATTATCAGAGATTTAAATACGTTACTGCAGCGGAAAAGTAATACAATACACAAATGAAAAGAATATACGGATACAGAGCTTTGCGGATATCGTTCCAGCTGTAAGTCAGGATCCTGTGAATATAAATCTGCAAAACCAAAACTATTAGCTGCCCGTGTCAAAATAAGGGCACCCAGAGTTTAGGTTAAAACAATAAACTCCAGGTCAGTCATGTGACTGGTGTGAGAACTAAAATAGTTATTTCAAACTTTTCTTTAAATTAGATATATCAAGGGACCACGCCATATAACACGGAACGGGTTTCCTCCCAAGAATATCGGTGTATATAACAAAACAGCGCAACGTTTTTTTATAAAAATGAAGCCATTATAAGACTCAGGTCCCATCACACAATGCAACACAAACCGGAGGATAGAGTTTTACCTTATAATGGCCAAAATATGCTTGATATGAGCAAAACAAATCATTTGATATTATTGCTAGTGTCTATATGTTTCAAAAACAATTTGAATCATAACTATCAATCATAGACGGCATGGGTACCATATATCATGTCGCCATATATATACAATCAAAACCGCACGATGTCGTATCTGGAAATTGGATTTCCGTCATGAACCAAGGCAAAAGATAGTCCTTACCGCATTCGAGATGCTCTAGCCCGTGTCTTAGGATCAGAGCTCGAGTGACCCTTAGGAGCCACAGGGCCGGTCCACCGATGTGGATTAAAATGTCTGAACACTGCGTTTCCCCGCCCTTTGGGGCGTAAATGAGTCCTATGACTCCATCGGCTCCACATAGTCACCGATATATCCGAGGCGCCTCGCAACAACAACAACCACACAGGTGAAAATAATATAAATGTCAGGGCTGGTATGTCACTGACACTACCCAAGCTAGAAAGAAACGCATGTCCTCCCTGGATCCTTCTCCCGTTTCTGTTCCATACCGGGGTGTGAGGCTCGCAAATCAACGTCATACACAAAGCTATGCCACACAGGCCGCGCTTTGATCATCAGCCACAAGACTTTGCTTTTCAACAGAAGCCTTGATCATCTGCCACGTAGGCATGCCACACAGGCAATTCACTCCATGCGACTGATTTCTATCGATATATAACCTCTGAGCTCGTACTTCTTAGAGAAGGGCGTTAAGCAAGAGAATAAATTCTCCACCGCCAAACAGATATATATTTAATAGAGATCAATCAGCACAGAACAAAATCCAATGTCAGACACACAGTCCATTTACAAGTTCGTTCTGGGTCTGAACGAAACTGGAGGCACCTTGTACCTTGCATATCCATCGATCTCCAAGTACGTCTGGACGATCACCAATTGATTCCCTCCTCTTGGGTGTACAGCCCAATAAAGATCATCAGTAGTCACCCAAACGATGTGAAGACCTCCGGTCTTCAACCACTGTCTTCATCCTCGACACCACGTCGAATCAGTTATTCAGAATGGGATAATCCTGGTCTTTCTGAATAACTAGCGTATATAATAAACAAGTGTTACACAAACACAACATACACCTTATTCCAATTCAGAATATTCTTTTATTCAAATATTCTTATACATTGGGAAAGGTTCCCATTAATTTCATCAAGGATAAATTCTTCAAATTTATTCTTTAATCTTCTTTGAATATCAATTCAAACTAGTCGGGATGAGCGAACCACACCGAAGTAATCATTTATTTTATTTCCCAATCCCAACCTATTCATCCCATGAAGTAAAAATGGTCAAACTTTATATCTAAAACCATGGTGTTATTGGTAAATTCAATTACCATTTCACATTCAAATCTAATTAAAGATTTAACTATCGCCTAGAGAAAAACTAGTGATACTCCATTCTCGATCATTTAAATCTAATTAAAGATTCATTAAAACTCCACTTAGTTTTAATCTTCCTAAAAATCAATATTCTGTCTTTAATTGGGTTAAAGAATGAATGTCATCTAAAACCCGGTTCACGATAAACCCAAAATCACATTCATTAATTATCGGGTTAAAGAACAAGTGTTATTTAAGACAATGTTCACGATAAACCCAAAAATCAATTCAAATTCAATTCCAATTAAATTCCATTTAATTGGTACACTTCATTAAATCTAAATAAAAAGATTTAATCTTTTTCTCAACTGGGTTTTAGAACAGTGTTAATGAAGACACCATTCACGACAAACCCAAATCCCATTTGATATTAAATATAAGGCTCTGAATAGAAAATATATCGGCTTATATTCAATATCAAATTCTACGACCAACAAATATCGTATTGGAAATAACGATATAAATATATCTTTCAAATTTCCATAACAATATCTGTATAATCATGAAATCCAACATCGATATATTCAAAAGATAATTTCGATTCGAATCCATTCTAATTCAATTATTGGACATTCTGGTTATTTTTAAAACCAGTTCAAATCTACTTTATTTATTTTAAAAATAACTGGGATTATAATTCTAGTTCAAAACTAGTTCATTTCGATAAAAATCTATTTTTATCTTTTCAAATTTGGAGTTTTTTATCCCAGTTCTTCACAAATCATTTCTTATGATTTTACACAAATTATTACAATTTTTAATAATTTTATCAAGGCCCGTACAGTCGATTTCCATCAACGGCCATCGAACTGCACTTACAGCGACCTTTTCCAAATTTGATTTGGACATAATTCCAAATCCAACCATTAGATTTCAAATCTCTAATATTCATTAGAAAGCTCTTATCGATACGAACCTAACGGTTCCGGTTTTAGGAGAATCCGACGGTCGGATCTCCCGCAACGTCAATTCGAAGTCAATGGTCGAAATTCGCGAACTACCGCGGCGCGGCGCGTTCTATTCAGGCCATTATATATATATAATATATATATTATATATATTTCGTCGATTTCCTTTCAAAATGTATTTTATAAATCGTTTTAAATTCGTTTTCAAAACGATTTTAACTTCATATTCAATTTCGAACCAAAATTGGATATTCCTCTTCATCGATATACAAATGATAATATTTTCAAAACATTATATTTTAAAATCAATTATTCTTCGATATTCATTATAAAAATGAAAAAAATCGATATAAATATCGTTCACGTCAAAATGGGGTCAATCTAACCAACATGACTTTATATATTTCAATAACTTCGTTATTCTACTCAACAAATGAATATTTTCTCCAACACATGAATTTATATTTTTATTCAACATATGAATTTATTTTTTATTCAACACATGAATTTATTCATCTATTCAACACATGAATACTTGTTCTACTTCAACACATGAATTTATATTTTTATTCAACATATGAATTTATTTTTTTATTCAATACATGAATATTTTCTACTATTCAACACATGAATATTTATTCTATTCAACACATGAATATTTATTCTATTCCTTATTTTCCAAATTGGAATGAGGCCCAATCAATTACCATATAATGTTAATTATATGGATTCCCTACAACACATGTATATAAAAGCAATGATAAATCATCAACCATCATCCAGAGTGCACCACACAACTGCATAAGCATTAAATATAAATAATTAACACTTACACAGTCTATCAACCCATCGATTGACATACAGCTAAACAATCAGGATTAGTTTACGTCAAATATCATCCTAATACCCGTGTGGGGTTTCAAATCAACAATCATAGATTTTTATTCGTGCAGTTGGGTGATGTGTAAAATTTATCGTCCTAATCAATATCAGTCAAATCGGTGTACATAAACAAATCGTTCGATTTGTAAATGAATATATATTTTATTTCAACACATGAATATATATTTTATTTCAACACATGAAATTATTTTATTTCAACACATGAATATATTTTACTTCAATACATGAAATTATTTTATTTCAACACATGAAATTATTTTATTTCAACACATGAAATTATTTTATTTTCAACACAAGAAATTATTTTATTTCAACACATGGAATTATTTTATTTCAACACATGAAATTATTTTACTTCAACACATGAAATTATTTTATTTCAACACATGAAATTATACTTTTCGCATCACAATCAACAGTCAAATTTCACAACACAAACAATCACACAAGTCGTCCATGGTCTGTGGACAACGGGTGTCGGGTGCTGCTAAGCACCGTCTGCATCCTAGTATATATTTCAACTAGAAATTAAAATAAAAGTGAGGAGTTCTCACCGATTCGCTAACCAAACGCCACGACTCTTCATATGTAGGAAATCTTCATCGTGCTCGACTTTCGTCACTTTCGTTGTCCGTATTCACTACATATATAAAAATCACATATTTTTATTTCACCTTCAAGATGATAAAAATATCATCTTTAACACGATGTTTTCATTACAAAGATTATATATATTTTTGTTATAACGCTATTTATATAATAAAAATCATATTTTTATCGTGCTAAAAATAAAAACTTTCTCCATATAAAAACTAACCTTTCTCTATATAAAAAATCTCAATTTTTCCTATTTCATTTCCATGTCCATACTACAAAAAAAATCAAAGATTTATTTTCCTAAAAATTATAGATTTACATTCATTATAACTAATGCTTTAAATAAAAATTAAATAAACTAAAATTAAACTCACTTTCATTTTAAAGGCCGCTGCTTTTCTGCTGGAGGAGGGTTCACGGGCGAGGTCAGGTGGCGCACGAGGTCGGGAAGTGGTGCTGGGGGGGTGCGGCAATCGGAGGTTGGGTGCGGGGCTCAGGAGTGGCTGGCGGATCTCGTTTGGGTGGAAGGGTTTGGGCGCGGTTGACATAAAAAATGAGAGGAGGAAGAGTACGAGAGGAGGGAGGGGTTGATCGGAGGGCGAGGCGGCCTCATGTGGCGCGGCGGCGAGGTCATCGGAGGAGGGGGGAGCGACGGGATCGAGATCCCCTTTCATTTTTTTTTTCTGCCGTTGACTGATAGTGAGTGGGAGAGAGAGAGGTTAGGAATTTATATAATTATTTAATTAATTTATTTATTTTCAAAAAGTTGACCTTTTTATTCAAACCCCAAACGAGACCCAACGACTATCGTCCATAGCTAATTACCCCCATTCCGAACATAATGGGATAGGTCTGGTAAGCCAATTTGATCATTTTGATCAGTTTTCACTAAAATCAAAATATAAATCAATATATTGAATTTAAACGCACATTTCAATTTATCGGGGCCACATACGGACCCCCAAGGTAATAACCCGGAAATTCTGAACGAGTTTAAAATTTTTATTTTGGCAATTTTAGCGAATTTTGAATATTTAAAATGAATTATTTTAAATAATATTGACGAAAATTTATTTTGAATATAAATCGAACGTATATATTATACGCATCGTTGTTAGAATATAAATATTTATATATAATTATAAATAGAATTGAAAATGGCGCGGTAGTTCGATAATTCGATTTCAAACTTCAAATGAACGTACCGGGTGCAAAACAATCCGGATTTTAGTGAAACCAAAAACATTAGGATCTAATTGATGATTTCTTTCCAACGAATCCGAAAAATCAAAATTTCATAGCGGGAATCAAAAGATATGTCCAGTTGAAAATTCTGAATAGTCGCTATGGAATTCAGGCCCTTAAAAATTGACATTTTGCAAACGACCTCGGATTTAGACGAAACCACTTTTGTTGGATCCGTAGTGTCAAATTATTGCTAGATTCCATATTTCATAATTTTTCAAATCAATATGTGAGCGTGGCAAATGAAAACGCGTTTGACCTGTTTCAGTTGATTTTAATCGACTGGAAAATGGCCATTTTTCCAACGGTCTCAGAATTCGATGAAACTAGTTTTGTTAGGACCGTATCGTCAATACGAAGCTAGAAAATATTTTTCTGGAATTTTACTAGTTAGTATGTGACCCCGGTAAATTGAAATGCGCGTTCAAATTCAATATATAGAGTTATATGTTGATTTTAACGAAAACTGATCGAAACGATCAAATCAGCCTACGGTACATATCCCATTGTGTTCATAATGGGGGTAATTAGCTATGGACGACAGTCGATGGGTTTGATTTCAAGTTCGAGATTAAAGGTTGCTTTTTGAAATAAATAATTAAAGAAGAAAATATAAAAAAATAAATACCCTCCTCCTTATATCCCTCTCAGGCCCCCGTCCTTCTTCAAAAAAAAAAAAACCCCTCTCCACGATCGATCCACATCGCCCCCCCCCCCCCCAGAGGCGCCCTCCGCCGTCGCGCCACGTCAGATGCCCACCGCCCCTCCTCTCCGACCTCTCTCGCTCTCCCCGTTCCCACCACCAAAACTGCGAGGCCCCCTTTTCTCCAGTGGAACACGCTGCGCCCCCTTGGGCCCACATCTCGCCATACCGCACCCCCAGCCTCCGCTTCGCCCTCTCTGGCCACCGCCGAAGATGAAGCTCCCCCCTCCCAACTCGTACAGAGGTCAGTTTTACTTTATTATTATTATTATTATTTTTTTATTTTTTTGGTGTAAAAATAAAGGATTTAATTTTTTTTATATATACAGATAGTATTGTTTTCTTTTCAAAATTTTAATGATAAAAGAAGTAATTTTTAGAAATCAAAGAAATGATTTTCATTGTTTACAAAGATTTGATTTTCATTGTTTATAAAGATTGATTTAAAAATATTATTTTCATATGAATAGCGTAATAAAGAAATGATCTTTATTTATATGATTTCATATGAAAAATGTAATCTTTTTATTTGTAGTAGCATGAAAAGAATGAGATTTTTATGTTTTGTTTAATTAAAAATACGATTTTTAATAGGGTAAAGGTCGGATTTTTAATCAAAGAAAGAACGGATTTTTAACGATATAAAGAAGTGATTTTTAATCTATGAAAGACGAAATTTTTATCGGTAGAAAGGCGGGATCTTTATCTGATCAAGATAGGATTTTTACAATAGAAAAGATTAGATTTTTAAAATAGAAAAGATTATATTTTTGAAATTGAAAAGGCGATATCTTTATATCAAAAATAGCGTGAAAAAAATAGAATTTTTTATCTATATAGTATCGATGTAAAAATAGAATTTTTATCCTTATAACAGAAAAGTAAAAATTCGATTTTTATATATTGAATAGCGAAGTAAAGATTCGATTTTTAAATATATGAAGTGATTATAAAAATATGATTTTTAAAATTGAAAGTAAACAAATAAAAATGTGATTTTTATTTTAAAAAGACAGCAATATAAAAATGTGTGATTTTTATATATGTAGAGAATACGGGCAACGAAGATGACAAAAAGGCGAGCACGGCGAATATTTCTACTTAAGAAGTGTCGTGGAGTTGGAAGTGAGAACTTCTCACTCTTCAATTTCTTTTTCTAGTTATATATATATACTAGGATGTAGACGGTGTTTAGTGGCACCCGACACAATCGTCCACAGACCATGGACTTGTTTGTTTGGTTGTGTAGTTGGTTAGATTATTTGAATTGAATTGAATTGTTTGGTGAAATGAAATTGATTTGATTGATGTGTGAATGGCGTGGGCCTTCACTAGACCGGGGATAAGGCTAGGCCTCGTCCCGTTTCTAGTATCGTGCCGTTATGCCGCCGAAATTTTCTAAAATAAATTAGAAAAATAAGAATATCATTTTATTTGATAAATGAACTGAATAGAAATTCATATGTTAAAATAAAATGTTTTATCGTTAAAAATATAATTTTTAACGTGAAGTGAATAGAATAAAATATTCATTTACAAACCGGACGGTTTGTTTATGTACACCTATTTGAAGGACATTGATTGGGTCGATAAATTTTACACATTGCCCAACTACACAACTAAAATCTGTGTTTGATTGTTTGAAACCCCACACGGGTGTTGGGATGAAATTTGAAGTTCACTCATCCTGATTGATTGAATATGTCGATCGATTGATTGACAGGCTGTTATAAGCGTTAGACATCTATATTTGATGCTTATACAGTGTAGTGCACTTTGATTGATGGTTGATTATTCTTCAATGCTATTATATACGTGTGATGTATGAAAATCCATATAATTAACTTTATATGGTGATTGATTGGGCCTCATTCCAATTTAGAAGATAAAGAATATTATAATATAAAGGTTCATGTGTTGACTGTACTCATCCGTTGAGATTAGTCATGTGTTGAACGAAATATTTTAATAATAAAATTTACATCTTTATCAATATAATATAAAGGTTCATGTGTTGACTGTACTCATCCGTTGAGATTAGTCATGTGTTGAACGAAATATTTTAATAATAAATTTACATCTTTATCAATATAATATAAAGGTTCATGTGGTGACTGTACTCATCCGTTGAGATTAGTCATGTGTTGAACGAAATATTTTAATAATAAAATTTACATCTTTATCAATATAATATAAAGGTTCATGTGTTGACTGTACTCATCCATTGAGATTAGTCATGTGTTGAACGAGATATTTAAAATCGAAATATTTGAAAAAGAAATATTTGAAATAGAATATTTGAAAATAGAAATATATGAAGCCGTGTTGATTAGATTGACGCCATTTTGACGTGAACGATATTTATATTGATTTTATTCATTTTAAAATGAATATTGAAAAGTGATTTCGAAATGAATTGAATATAAAGTGATTTCGAAATGAATTGAATATAAAGTGTAACACCCCGTGTATTCTATAACTGTGGAATTAACAAATTAAAGTATAATTAATTTGAAATCAAAGAACTATGGGAAACGGGATACGCCATTGCGTTCGTCTCAGAAAAATACGCGAAATAGAGTCCGACTTTTCGAAAAACGGAGTCCGTATGAAGAAGATATAGCCTTCGGAAGTTTCTGAATTAAGTTTAAAATTCGAATAGCTCAGAAAAACAAGTTTAAAATTAAAAATCGGGCCCAATTGGCCAGGGCGGGAAAATTCCCGCCTAAGACACCCAGGTCGACTGGGCTGTCGACCTGGTCTAGCCAGGTCGACATGGCTGTCGACCTGGTCCAGACCCAGGTCGAACCCAGTCCACCCTGGCTGGCCTAGTCTATGTTGGTCGATTTTCAGAAGCATGCTTTGTCATTAGGGCTAGGTGGCAAGCTCTAATTGGTCTCTCTTTCGAATGAATGGCTACGATCAATCCAAGCAACATCGATGGTCCTAATCAGTTCATAAACTCTATAAAAATGGCCCTAGACTCTACCTAACCTAAGTCTCTAACACAATTCTCTAGCCTCCATTGCTCTCTTCTTCTAATTAAAAATAAAAATGGCGTCGCTACTCTGCTGGAATCAAAACTAGAAGTCAATCAACATCATCCTAAATTCAAATTTGAGATAAAAGCTTCTGCAATAAATCTGTAACAACTAAAGTTCTTTCTTTAATCCAATCAAGGCAAGTACAGTTATTTTCCGCTATAAACGTTAATTATAATTTTGATATGTTTTTAATTCTGAATCTGAGATTGTATATATATTCTCTTCTGTCAGATCTGTTTTTCTGTGACTGTTCTGTATCCCTTTTCTTCTTTTCTGTTTCTATAGCCAGGCTACCACGAGCCTGTGCCTAATCTCATAAGAGATGAACGTATAAACGCAAATTTTGGGATGAATGATGCGAAATTTGATAAGACTGAATTGAATGTATGACTTTAGGTCTGAGGCATAAAATATATTGGACTTGTGACTTGGGATTGGATGCATAAATTTGACTATGAACATATAATTTATATATGTTGTATGCATAGTTATGTTGTAATTTAGATCTGTAATTAATTAGAAAAAAAAGATGAGCATATGTTGTAAACTAGATTTGGATCTATGCATATTCTATGATAGAAGAAAAGAGGAACCATTGTATGATTACATATGATTTGAGACTTTGGACAAAATGCATATAAAAGTCAAGATCTGATTTTTTTAGAAGATATGATTTAGATTGTTGGGTATATTTTGCATAATGATTCATGACTTAATAAGAAAAAGGATATGGAAACGTAGGTGTAAAAGATTTACATTAATTAGGATCTCTACTATTGTGATTACACCTAAATAGGGAATTTTGCATATATGGCATGCACTGTAATTAATGATCATATTTGGTATAATTTATATGTGAATCTGTTGTATAAGGTTAGTTTAACAAAAATTGGAACATATGTTATAGGGTAAATTATGTCCATATTCTGCGCTATGTAATGGTATGCAAACATGGAAGTATATGATCTTATTGTGAATCACGACAATTATTTAGGCATATGAATTTAGGCCAATTTATGATTAGGCAAGGCATGTAAATAAAACCTTTAGAAATATTAAACTTGCTAAATATGCTAATTTGCCAAGTTGCCTAAACTGCTAGTTTTATTATATTGCCTAGACTGCTAATTAGATTTAAATGCCTAATTTGTTAAATTTGTCGGTTGAAATGCCTAACCTGTTATATGCCAAAATCTGCTAAGTTGCTAAATCTGTTAAATCCGTTAAGTCATATAAAATCTGTTATCTGCTAAAGTCTGTTATCTGCTGTGTTGATATAATCATCCTGTTATTGATATAATCTGAATTGGCATATATATTGGGCGTGCGCATTAACGGTAAATTATTAATTAATTGGCCGCAAAGATAAACATGGCTAACTCGAGGTTAGAATGAGTTTGCGGCGTAATTCTGCCCGGAACCGCCCGGCACATCCAGTAGCCGCAAACAATAGGTTCTAATGTGAGAAGTTAGTCATAGCCTGCTTAAGACACGAGGTTAGGTCTGGCTTGTGGCAGAAGTCTGCCCGGAACCGCCCGGCCCATCCAGCGGCCATAAGCTAGCGACCTAATGTGAGAGGTCTGGGCATTAATAATTAATTAATGCAAATCTAAGATAAGAATGACGTCTAAAATGTATTGGGGAAAATAGGGATAAACCAACGGGATTAATAGGTGTAGTAAACCCGTCCAATACAAAGTTAGACAAATCTGAAAAATCTGTACATCTGATCCGTTAGTCTGAAAACTTGTTAACTTAATTTGTGAACTAGTAAATCTGAATTCTGTATGTCTGAACTTGTAAACAAATAAATCTGAAATCTGTTAGTCTGGGGACACAAGGTTAGGAGGGGAATTACTTGTGTCATCTGTTGTTTGGGACCCATATTAGTCAGTAACCCTTTCTGGTATCAAAACTTTGACCCAACAGTAGGTAGGGTCCGGGCACGCTTACTGAACTAATTATAAGTGGTTCATTCTGATAATGGCGAGGGGTGTTGATGGTGCGTTCCAACCGGGTCATGTGCGTGCATGGATCCCGGTCTGCCTCTGAGGATGTAAGACGCCGTGACATCTGTAAATAGGTCTGTGCCAATTGGTTGTCACTTTAGGGAGTGATACACCCTACTGTGGGGCCGACACAGGATATTTATGTATTAGGGAGCCGATCGCTTGGGGTAGGGTTTTAGGGTACGCTTAGTTCTGTCTGTTTCTGTTGGTACCGTCTGTTTCTGTTGGGTGGTAACACCTGTCTGTTTCTGTGTGGTACCGTCTGTTCGGGTGGTAAAGGCCCATTACTAGTGTACACCTAATTCCACATTCTGTTTCCGTAGAGATAAATCTGTTTCTGCTTCTGTCTGTTTCTGATCGGGTAGTAAAGGCCCATTATTAGCATTATGTTTCTGTTAAAGTATTCTGTACCCGTTCCTGCTTCAATTTAGACATTAGGGAGACACCTAATTCTGCTATACTAGTATTAGTGCAGAGAAGTGTAAAACAATAGTTTATATCATTCTGTTTTTCTGTTATATCTGCTACACCTGTTATAGTTATCTCACATCCAGTTTTATGTTCATATCATATTATTATTATCTGTTCATATGCTGAAAGTCACTGGACTTGCCAGACTTTTTGTCTGACCCTTGTTGTTTCGCCTCCTTTCTTCCGTTTCCCCCCCAGGTTATCCAAGGAGGGAAATACTTTAGCTTGATCCGGATTTCTCTTTGCTTGAAGTGCTTAAAGTGTGGCTTGGCTCTGTATAGCTTCCGTTCCATGGGGATTATGATTTTAAACTATGCATTTTGAAGGCTTTTGTACAAGACTGATATTTTGTACTTGAATTCTGAAATTGAAAGGATGTAACCATATTAATTTCTGTTTCCGCTGTAATAAAGTCAAAATTTTTCAAGTACTGTTTTATCTGTCTTGTAAGTTTCTGTCCTGTTTACTAAAATGCTCCACCAAAGTTAAGGCATTCCCTTTGTGAGTGACCTTAACGGAGGTGGGGTGTTACACTTGGTATCAGAGCTGAAGGTTAGCAGATTTTATAAAAAAAAAAGTTTTGAAAAATTATTTTCAAAAAAGGTTTTGAAAGGAAGTATTTTCAAAAATAAAGCTTATTTTGAAAAACATGATCCCCAAGAGCCATATATCTTTCTTTCAGTCCTTTTTGTATTGAACCTTTCCTTTTTCGTTCCAACATGTCTGAAGCATCTGAGATACCAGAGGGAGTTCATGTACCCGGTTGGTTTCGTCAATATCTTGAGGCTAGGACCGCCGCTGCAGGTCCAGCAAATGATCCCCCTCCTCCACCCCCTCCTCGTGCAATTGCTTTCTCAAAGATCTGTAGAGATTTTAGGGCCATGGGTGGGAAGGATTTCAAAGTAACTGAATCATTCGTAGAAGCAAGGAATTGGCTCAAAGAAACTGAGGATCTATTCGTTATCTTCGAGGTGGATGATAGGCAGAAGGTACAGTTGGCAGTATGGCTGCTCAAAGACGAAGCTTCCTACTGGTGGGAAGTCACTAACGCCGAGAGGCCGGTTGAGACATGGATGGATTTCAGAACAAGGTTTGAGACAAAATTCCTCTCGCAAGCTGAACAAAGTTTACAATTGGAAAAGTTCTTGTCTCTTAAGCAAGGAAGTATGACGGTCAAGGAATACGTCAACCAGTTCAACCAACTAGCAAGATTCGGATTGGATTTAGTCAACACTCAGCATAAAAAGGCTCTCCGCTTTGTTAAAGGATTGAATGAGCCACTGCACAGCCTAACCATGACCCATGTACCCATGGGAGCAACTTACGAGAAATTGGTGGATATGGCACTACTGCACGAGGAAGACAAGGGCCCGAAAGAGACAAAGAAGGAAGAACCACAGAATAAGAAAGCGGGGCCCAAAAAGGAAACACAAAAGAAGGATGAGAAGTCTGAAGATAAGAAGGGGAAAAAGTGCTTTACTTGTGGGAGCTCAACTCATCTGAACAAGGATTGCAGAAAAAGGAAGGGCGCTTGCTTCAACTGTGGGGAGATGGGACACTTCACTAGGGACTTCCCGAAGAGACGAGGACAAGGAGGGCAGGCGAACACCCTTGAGGCTAGTGGCTAGGATAGAAATAGGAAAATTTCTATAGTAGGTTTAATTTCTTTATCTGATTGTGACTTTTTCTGATTCTGGTATTTTGATTTTGTAATCGATACTCTGCACTTTAATGCTAGTATTATTTCTGAATTCCGCTATAGACTCAGACCCATAAGGGTTATGGATCATCTGTTTGAGATTGGGGTTTGAGGGATATCTGTGTTAGGCGTCAAGTATGGCGCATACATTCTGAGTTTTCGTAGGGTATGATTTTATCATGCTTAGCTTCCTAAGAATCATTAGGGAACCTGATCTGTACCAGTAGTCTGTAAATATCTAAATACTTTTTATAGGATTTCCAGTTTTGACATTGTCTAAAGAAGGTACTCCTCTGGGTGTCAATTTGATATTGGTTTCGGTCTTTGGGGCCGATACTTAGGACCCATGTCTAATGGGAACCAAAATTTCGTTCTATCTGTACTCGCTTCCATCATTCGACTGTATCCTATCGATCGAATATTTGAACTTTAGGTAGAAACTAATGGGTGTAAACATGTGTTTGAGACATGTTATGTTTGATGGTTGCAAGTGGATGCAAGTGGTTGCTAGTGGTTGCCCGTGGATGCATATACACACACTAGGCACTAGATCGGCTCGAAAACACTCTCATACTGCATATGGATGGGTGAGCACTTTTCAATTCTTGTGGATGCAAATTGGTTGATTCAGCACATGGATGTTGCATTTGAGTGAATGGTTGTGCACTCATATAGAAATAATATATATCATCAGAATTCTATTGCATACATGTTGGACTCATGGCACTGACATAATTCGCATTAAGGAGGTCAACTGAATCAGTAGACCGCCTGATCTTTGCATTAGATAAGGAACATATACACACACTTTTGCATATGTTCATACAACATTAGAAGTTTTCTAAGGACAATGGATGCTTGTGGATGATGGTTGAGTAGATGGGTGATTGGATGGTAGGACACATTCTTCTTAACTTGAAGATTTCGGGGACGAAATCCTTTTAAGTGGGGGCGAATGTAACACCCCGTGTATTCTATAACTGTGGAATTAACAAATTAAAGTATAATTAATTTGAAATCAAAGAACTAAGGGAAACGGGATACGCCATTGCGTTCGTCTCGGAAAAATACGCGAAATAGAGTCCGACTTTTCGAAAAACAGAGTCCGTATGAAGAAGATATAGCCTCCGGAAGTTTCTGAATTAAGTTTAAAATTCGGACAGCTCAGAAAAACAAGTTTAAAATTAAAAATCGGGCCCAATTGGCCAGGGCGGGAAAATTCCCGCCTAAGACACCCAGGTCGACTGGGCTGTCGACCTGGTCTAGCCAGGTCGACAGGGCTATCGACAGGGCTGTCGACCTGGTCCAGACCCAGGTCGAACCCAGTCCACCCTGGCTGGCCTAGTCTATGTTGGTCGATTTTCAGAAGCATGCTTTGTCATTAGGGCTAGGTGGCAGGCTCTAATTGGTCTCTCTTTCGAATGAATGGCTACGATCAATCCAAGCAACATCGATGGTCCTAATCAGTTCATAAACTCTATAAAAATGGCCCTAGACTCTACCTAACCTAAGTCTCTAACACAATTCTCTAGCCTCCATTGCTCTCTTCTTCTAATTAAAAATAAAAATGGCGTCGCTACTCTGCTAGAATCAAAACTAGAAGTCAATCAACATCATCCTAAATTCAAATTTGAGATAAAAGCTTCTGCAACAAATCTGTAACAACTAAAGTTCTTTCTTTAATCCAATCAAGGCAAGTACAGTTATTTTCCGCTATAAACGTTAATTATAATTTTGATATGTTTTTAATTCTGAATCTGAGATTGTATATATATTCTCTTCTGTCAGATCTGTTTTTCTGTGACTGTTCTGTATCCCTTTTCTTCTTTTCTGTTTCTATAGCCAGGCTACCACGAGCCTGTGCCTAATCTCATAAGAGATGAACGTATGAACGCAAATTTTGGGATGAATGATGCGAAATTTGACAAGACTGAATTGAATGTATGACTTTAGGTCTGAGGCATAAAATATATTGGACATGTGACTTGGGATTGGATGCATAAATTTGACTATGAACATATAATTTATATATGTTGTATGCATAGTTATGTTGTAATTTAGATCTGTAATTAATTAGAAAAAAAAGATGAGCATATGTTGTAAACTAGATTTGGATCTATGCATATTCTATGATAGAAGAAAAGAGGAACCATTGTATGATTACATATGATTTGAGACTTTGGACAAAATGCATATAAAAGTCAAGATCTGATTTTTTGTAGAAGATATGATTTAGATTGTTGGGTATATTTTGCATAATGATTCATGACTTAATAAGAAAAAGGATATGGAAACGTAGGTGTAAAAGATTTACATTAATTAGGATCTCTACTATTGTGATTACACCTAAATAGGGAATTTTGCATATATGGCATGCACTGTAATTAATGATCATATTTGGTATAATTTATATGTGAATCTGCTGTATAAGGTTAGTTTAACAAAAATTGGAACATATGTTATAGGGTAAATTATGTCCATATTCTGCGCTATGTAAAGGTATGCAAACATGGAAGTATATGATCTTATTGTGAATCACGACAATTATTTAGGCATATGAATTTAGGCCAATTTATGATTAGGCAAGGCATGTAAATAAAACCTTTAGAAATATTAAACTTGCTAAATATGCTAATTTGCCAAGTTGCCTAAACTGCTAGTTTTATTATATTGCCTAGACTGCTAATTAGATTGAAATTCCTAATTTGTTAAATTTGTCGGTTGAAATGCCTAACCTGTTATATGCCAAAATCTGCTAAGTTGCTAAATCTGTTAAATCCGTTAAGTCATATAAAATATGTTATCTGCTAAAGTCTGTTATCTGCTGTGTTGATATAATCATCCTGTTATTGATATAATCTGAATTGGCATATATATTGGGCGTGCGCATAAACGGTAAATTATTAATTAATTGGCCGCAAAGATAAACATGGCTAACTCGAGGTTAGAATGAATTTGCGGCGTAATTCTGCCCGGAACCGCCCGGCACATCCAGTAGCCGCAAACAATAGGTTCTAATGTGAGAAGTTAGTCATAGCCTGCTTAAGACACGAGGTTAGGTCTGGCTTGTGGCAGAAGTCTGCCCGGAACCGCCCGGCCCATCCAGCGGCCACAAGCTAGCGACCTAATGTGAGAGGTCTGGGCATTAATAATTAATTAATGCAAATCTAAGATAAGAATGACGTCTAAAATGTATTGGGGAAAATAGGGATAAACCAACGGGATTAATAGGTGTAGTAAACCCGTCCAATACAAAGTTAGACAAATCTGAAAAATCTGTACATCTGATCCGTTAGTCTGAAAACTTGTTAACTTAATTTTTGAACTAGTAAATCTGAATTCTGTATGTCTGAACTTGTAAACAAATAAATCTGAAATCTGTTAGTCTGGGGACACAAGGTTAGGAGGGGAATTACTTGTGTCATCTGTTGATTGGGACCCATATTAGTCAGTAACCCTTTCTGGTATCAAAACTTTGACCCAACAGTAGGTAGGGTCCGGGCACGCTTACTGAACTAATTATAAGTGGTTCATTCTGATAATGGCGAGGGGTGTTGATGGTGCGTTCCAACCGGGTCATGTGCGTGCATGGATCCCGGTCTGCCTCTGAGGATGTAAGACGCCGTGACATCTGTAAATAGGTCTGTGCCAATTGGTTGTCACTTTAGGGAGTGATACACCCTACTGTGGGGCCGACACAGGATATTTATGTATTAGGGAGCCGATCGCTTGGGGTAGGGTTTTAGGGTACGCTTAGTTCGGTCTGTTTCTGTTGGTACCGTCTGTTTCTGTTGGGTGGTAACACCTGTCTGTTTCTGTGTGGTACCGTCTGTTCGGGTGGTAAAGGCCCATTACTAGTGTACACCTAATTCCACATTCTGTTTCCGTAGAGATAAATCTGTTTCTGCTTCTGTCTGTTTCTGATCGGGTAGTAAAGGCCCATTATTAGCATTCTGTTTCTGTTAAAGTATTCTGTACCCGTTCCTGCTTCAATTTAGACATTAGGGAGACACCTAATTCTGCTATACTAGTATTAGTGCAGAGAAGTGTAAAACAATAGTTTATATCATTCTGTTTTTCTGTTATATCTGCTACACCTGTTATAGTTATCTCACATCCAGTTTTATGTTCATATCATATTATTATTATCTGTTCATATGCTGAAAGTCACTGGACTTGCCAGACTTTTTGTCTGACCCTTGTTGTTTCGCCTCCTTTCTTCCGTTTCCCCCCCAGGTTATCCAAGGAGGGAAATACTTTAGCTTGATCCGGATTTCTCTTTGCTTGAAGTGCTTAAAGTGTGGCTTGGCTCTGTATAGCTTCCGTTCCATGGGGATTATGATTTTAAACTATGCATTTTGAAGGCTTTTGTACAAGACTGATATTTTGTACTTGAATTCTGAAATTGAAAGGATGTAACCATATTAATTTCTGTTTCCGCTGTAATAAAGTCAAAAATTTTCAAGTACTGTTTTATCTGTCTTGTAAGTTTCTGTCCTGTTTACTAAAATGCTCCACCAAAGTTAAGGCACTCCCTTTGTGAGTGACCTTAACGGAGGTGGGGTGTTACATAAAGTGATTTCGAAATGAATTGAATATAAAGTGATTTCGAAATGAATTGAATATAAAGTGATTTCGAAATGAATTGAATATAAAGTGATTTCGAAATGAATTGAATATAAAGTGATTTCGAAATGAATTGAATATAAAGCGATTTTGAATTGAATATAAAGCGATTTCGAAATGAATTGAATATAAAACAATTTCGAAATGAATTGAACATAAAACGATTTCGAAATGAATTGAATATAAAACGATTTAGAAATGAATTTGATTCAAATAGAAAACGAAATGAATTTGGTTCGAATAGAAAACGAATTTGAATTGAATCGAATAGAAAACCAATTTGAATTGAATCGAATAAAAAACCAATTTGATTTGAATTCAAATTGAATTGAAATTTGAATTGAAAAGAAATGAATTTTAAAATGAATTTATAAGGAAAAAATTCAATTTTGATTTGAATTGAAATGGAAGTTGAAATTGTTTTTGAAACGAATTTAAAACTATTTATATAATTCTTTTTAAATAGAAATCGACGAAATATTTATTATATATATAATATAATGGCCTGAATAGAACGCGCCGCGCCGCGGCAGTTCGTGAATTTCGACCATTTATTTCAAACGGACATTACGGGAGATCCGACCGTCAGATTCTCCTAAAACCAGAACCGTTGGGTTCGTATCGAAAAGAGCTTTCTAACGAATATTAGAAATTTGAAATCTAACGGTTGTATTTGGAGATACGTCCAAATCAAATTTGAAAAAGGTCGTTGTAGGTGCAGTTCGATGGCCGTTGATGGAAATCGACTGTACGGGCCTTGATAAACTTATTAAAAATAGTAATAATTTGTGTAAAATCATAAGAAATGATTTGGAAAAAATTGGGATGTAAAACTCCATATTTGAAAAGATAAAAATAGATTTTTATCGAAATGAACTAGTTTTGAACTAAAATTAAAACCCATTTATTTTTAAATAAATAAATTGGATTTCAAATACAATTGATTTGTGGGTTTATCGTGAACAGTGTTTTAAATAACACTAGTTCTTTAACCCGATAATAATTAGAATGTGATTTGGATTTGTCGTGAACTGTGTTTCAAATGACACTAGTTCTTTAACCCAGTAAAAGGAGTTTTATTGAATCTGCAATTAGATTGAAATGTGAATTGATAATTTAGATTATTAAATTTGGCAAATGAGCGAGAATGGAGTATCACCGGTTTTGCTCCAAAGCGATAGTTAAATCTTTAATTAGATTTGAACGTGAAACGATAATTAATTTTACCGATAACACCGTGGTGTTAGATATGAAGTATTACCAGTTTTGCTTCATGGGATGAATAGGTTGGGATTGGGAAATAAAATAAATAAGTACTTCGGTGTGGTTCGCTAATCTCGACTAGTTTGGAAAACCATAATTTGGTTTGAAATGACATCCAAAGGAAGATTAAAGGATAAATTTTAAAGAATTTATCTTGGATAAAATTAATGGGAACCTTTCCCTAAGAATATTCTGAATTGGGATGAGGCGTTCGTTGTGTTTGTGTAACATTTGTTTTCAATATACGCGGGTTGTTCGGAAAGTCCGGGTTTATTCCCATTCTGAATAACCGATTCGACGATATGTCGAAGATGAAGACGGTGGTAGAAGACCGGAAGTCTTCACATCGTTTGGGTGATTACTGATGATCTTGATTGGGCTGTACACCCAAGAGGATGGAAATAGTTGGTGGTCGTCCAGACGTACTTGGAGATGGATGGATATGCGAGGAAAGTGCCTCCGGTTTCGTTCAGACCCAAAACGAACTTGTAAATGGATTGTGTGTCTGACATTGGATTTTATTCTGTGTTGATTGATTTCTGTTAAATATATATCTGTTTGGAGGCGGAGAATTTATTCTCTTGCTTAACGCCCTTCTCTGAGACGTACGAGCTTAGAGGTTATATATCGATATATATCAATCGCACGGCATGAATTGCCTGTGTGGCATGCTGAGTTGCATGGATCAAGGCTTCTGTTGAAAAGCAAAGTCTGGTGGTTAATGATCAAAGCACAACCTACGTGGCAGCTTTGTGTATAACGCGAATTCGCGAGCCCCACACCTCGGTATGAGTCAAAAACGGGATACGGACTGCAGGGAGAGCACGACCTTTCTTTCTAGCTTTGGTGGTGTCAGTGACTTACCAGCCCTGACATTTATATACTTTTCACCTATGTGGTTGTTGGATGAGGCACCTCGATTTAGGTCTGTAAGGACCGGGAAACGTGTGCTCAGGAATAAATAATCCTCAAACGTAAGAGAGGACCGGCCCTGAAGCATCCAGGATTGTCCAGAGTGTGTAGTCCTGAGACATTTGCTAGAGTGTCTCGAACGCGGAGAGGAGCTTGCCCCTTCCCTCGACTCATGACGGAAATCCAATTTCCAATACGAGATATTTCGGCTTTATTTGTAGAGCCTAGTATGGCGACATAGTAGCATGGGATGCTATGTCGTCTATGATTGATATTTATGATTGAAATTGTTTTGACACTATACACTTATTATAGTATCAAATGATTTGTTTTTAAACATACCAAGCATGTTTGGCTGTTATAAGGTAAAACCCTATCCTCCGGCTTGCGTTGCATTGTGTGATGGGACCTGGGTCTTATAATAGCTTCATTTTTCGAAAAAGCATTGCGCTGTTTATTCTATGCACTGGTATTCTTGGGAGGAAACCCGTTCCGTGTTATACGGCGTAGTCCCTTGAATTACTCTCTTTTAAAGTAAAGTTTTAAATAACTGTTTTTGTTCTAACACCAGTCACATGACTGACCTGGAGTTTATTGTTTTAACCTAAACTCTGGGTGCCCCTATTTTCGACACGGACAGCTAGTAGTTTTGGTTTTGTAGATTTATATTCATAGGATCCTGGTTTACAGCTGGAATGATATCCGGAAAGCTCTGTATCCGTATATCACCTTCAGTTGTGCTCTGTATTATTTTCCACTACTATGTAATTTATTGTAATCTCTGATATTTATCGAATGTAATTTATTCATTTATACTCTGTATATTCTTGTATCTGTTGGAATTGTTGTAATATACAATGAAATGTTCTTCCGTTTGCGTTCATTTGTGTGTTGTTCTCAAAGTATCCGCTCTTTCCTTCATGGGGAAGTAACGGGTCTTCACACCCAAAATTCCCGAAAAATATTTTCTAGCTTCGTATTGACGATACGGTTCTAAAAAAAACTAATTTCGTCGAATTCTGAGACCGTTTGAAAAATGCCACTCTCAGGTCGATCGAAATTGACTGAAACTGTCAAAACACGTTTTCCTTCGCTACGCTCACATATTGATTCAGAAAATTATGAATTTTGAAACCTAGCAATAACTAGACATCCCGGATCCAACAAAAGTGGTTTCGTCGAAAACTGAGGTCGTTTGCAAAATTTCCATTTTTAAGGGTTAGAATTCCATAGCGGCTATTCTGAATTTTCAACTGGGCATAACTTTTTATCCCCGCTATGAAATTTTGATTTTTCAGATTCGTTGGAAAGATATTCTCAAATAAATTCAAATATTTTTGGTTTCACTAAAATCCGGTTTATTTTGAATCCTGTACATTCACTTGAACTTTGAAATCGAATTTTCGAACTACCGCGCCATTTTCAATTCCTTTTATAAATATAAATAATTATTTATATTCTAACGATGATTCAATTAAATATATATGTTCAAATTCTATTCAAAATAAATTTCTCGTCGTTATTATTTAATATAATTCATTTTAAGTACTCAAAATTCGCTAAAATTTCCAAAATAAAATTTTTAAATTGGCTCGGATTTCCGGGTTATTACAATCTCCCCCACTTAAAACTTTTCGTCCCTCGAAAAGGAACGAAGCCGAAAGTTGTTTAACTAATCAACTCAACTTTCATTATTTTCTTTACGGCTTAAGTTCTTCAACTTTTCAATTTCTAAGAACTTTTCAAATTTTTCAAAAATTTGGCTAACACCCTAAATTTTCGAAAAAATTCCCCATAACCTCCGCTGCACCAGGGACTTCGGGATATTTCAAATAGCCTCCCATGGCCCTCACTAATCCAAAAAGAAAAAGAAACAGCCAAGCAGCTAGCCAGTCGGCTCATAAAATCATCCAAACCCAATAAATTTGTAAACATGTACCTATTTGTAGGGCAAACAATTTTATTCTTCTACTCTAGCCTCCTTGCTATGACCTGTTCAATGTAAGTACATGTATATGCAAGCAAATGCGACAATTTTCAATATACTCACTATTTGATACAATTTGGCTAAAGGTTCAACATTTTAATTAATCAAACTATAATCAAACAACACAACCAGCAATCAATTAGTTGATTAGCTTTTCAAATTCATAACTTTGATACATAGTCAAAAAATCATATTTTTGGTACCAAATCACAACAATAAGCCCTATCTAGCTTTGGTTCTCACACCAGTCTAATGGAAATATATAGATATCACACTTTCGAAACTCGAACATAAATACTTATGATGTTGCCACATCATCAGAATCATCCCCGGGTGTCTAGAATGTGATTTAACGTCCGTCTATATATTTGATATTTCCTTTTCCAATCCGAAGGTTATACCCAATATATGATATACTGTATTTTGTTTATTACGGACTACTATGGACAAGAATAAAAATACAGTCGTGCCCAACGAGGTGCCATGATCCCAAAAATATAATAATACCGGTAGATTGATTCATATTTTGAAACCTCGAAATACCGATACAGGGTACACAATACACCAAATAATAGTTGCATATTTAATTATTTAAAAATTACAGTAAAATTCTAAAAATTAATTTATCGCTGCGCCTCAAAAGAACCTTGTCCCGATTTGTAACCGATATCAAGTTATATTCAAATGACCGTTACGGTCGATATACGATTTTACAATGACTTTCTGAATATTTGATTTGGACATATCTTACAGTCTGTACGACGAAATCTCCACTTTCCACTTCTGTTAGAAAGATACAGTTCAACAGATTCCAACGTTTCTCGTTTCGAATAAATCTGATTCAAAATGAGTCTGGTACACTCAGTTGAAGTTCAGAACGTTAAATTACGAACTACCGCGATATTACGGGCTCGATTATATTAAAAATATATTTTTATTCGTTAAACTTCATTTTAATTAATATATAATTCCATTTATATTCGAAATTCAATATTTAAACTGATTTAAATATTCAAATTCAAACCGACAAAATTGCGGGACGTTACAATAACCCATTTTTATCAAAATATGATTAGTGAATAGAATAACCCATTTTTATCAAAATATGATTAGTGAATAGAATAACCCATTTTTATCAAAATGTGATTAGTGAATAGAATAACCCATTTTTATCAAAATATGATTAGTGAACAGAATAACCCATTTTAATCAAAATATGATTAGTGAATAGAATAACATATTTTTTATCAAAATATGATTAGTGATAAGAATTTACATTATTGTCAAAAATTTGATTAGTGAATAAGATTAACTTTTTTGGCCAAAACATGATTTTTGAATAAGAAATGACATTTTTGTCAATAGAAAGTTTAGCTAAGAAAATAACATTTTTGTCAAAAGAATGTTTAGCTGAGAAAATAACATTTTTGTCAAAAGAAAGATTAGCTAAGGAAATAACATTTTTGTCAAAAGAATGGTTAGGAGAGAAAATGAATATTTTTGTGTATTAAAAAGAGTTAAATAAAAATGAACATTTTTTATATATTAAAAAGGATGACATAAAAATGAACATTTTTATATATTAAAAATGGATGAATCAAAAATGCATTTTTTTTATATTGAAAGAATTAAACAGGATTTTCACTTTTGTTTACATTAAGAGAATTAGTCAAAAATGTATATTTTTATTCATTAAAAAGTTATGAATTGAAAATGTATATTTTTATACATTAAAAAGAGAATGAGTTAGAAATGAACATTTTGTTTACATTAAAGGAATTAGACAAAATTACAATTTTTGTCACCTTAGAAAAATTAGAATAAAAGCATACATTTTTGTTAGAAAATGTAATTAGAATAAAAGCGTACATTTTTGTTAGAAAATGTAATTAGAATAAAAGCATACATTTTTGTTGGAAAATGTAATTAGAATAAAAGCATACATTTTTGTTAGAAAATGTAATTAGAATAAAAGCATACATTTTTGTTAGAGAATGTAATTAGAATAAAGTATACATTTTTGTTAGAAAATGTAATTAGAATACTGGATACCATTTTGTTAGAAAATGAAATTAGAATTAAAAAGTTCATTTTTGTTAGAAAATGTGAATTAGAATAAAATGGACCTTTTTGTCATATTTAAAAGAATTAGACAAAATTGTCATATTTGTTTACATTAAAAGGAAGGGACAAAAATTAACATTTTTTGTACATTAAGAAGAGTTAGAGAAAAATATACAATTTTGGTAATTAAAACGATTAAACCAAAATATACAATTTTTGGTCACTGATAAGGATTACACAAAAGATATGAAAAATTAGATTTTTTTTTTATTTGACATTGTTCACAATTAAAAAGAATTGAAAATATATGTCTATGATGTTGAATTGTGCGATGTGTTAAATATAGTGTTAGTATATTCAAACTGAATATTACACATCCATTCACAAGTCATCCGACTTGTTTATGTGATTGGGTCGATAATTTTCACACATCGCCCATGTGCACAAATAATTTATTATTTGTTTGTTGGATGAAACCCCACACGGGTGTTGGGATGATATTTGATCTACACTTGTCCCAATATTTAGTGTAGAATCCACTTTGGTTGATTAATTGGATGTTTGATAATTATTTATCATGCTTGTTGATTTCCTACAATATATGGTTGATGACTGGGTCACATTCCAATGAAGAATATTCTTAGAGAAAAGAATATATTTTAGAGAAGAATATATTTTAGAAAAATATATTTTATTGAAATGAACTAGTTATTAACTAAAGTAAAGCATTAAATTTAGATTTAATTAAGTTTTCCAAATTGTTAATATTAAATTGAAAATGAGTTAAATAAATTAGATTTTGGGTTTGTCGTGAGTAGTGTCTTAAATAACACTGTTCTTAAACCCCATTTGAAAAGAATAACCTTTTAATTTAGATTATTAAAGTTCTCAATTATATTTAATAATTGGAATAAGATGAAATGTGAGTTGGATTTATTGTGAACCGTGTTTTTAAGTGACATGTGTTCTTTAACCCAATTGACAGTGAAAATATGATTTGGAATTTATAAATCTTTATTTAAGATTTAAATGGAAATTTTCCAAAAGTAAAGTTTTCCAATTTAATATATATTAAATTGGAATTGAATGGAATTCGAATTAATAGTAACCGAGATATGCTTCTGTAAAAGAAGACCGATACTACATATGGAATTTAAGAGGCTTTGCCGTTATTCTATTTATATTATTGGTCGGATACAGAAATTTATAACGATTATATATTGATTTGATTTCTGTGAAAGTTCCATATTTTATGGACGATGATTTTTGGGTTTACCGTGAACTATGTTTTAAATGACATTAGTTCTTTAACCCAGTTAAAGATAAGATTAATTTCTTAAATTTAAATAATCATTGAATAATGATTTTTGATATTTAAAACCAAATTGTGTTTTAAATAAATCTTTAAAAGAAAGATTTAAGGATAAATTTAAAGAATCTATCTTTGATAAGATAATATGAATAATTCATTAGAAGAATAATTCGGAATTGGAATGAGGCGTTGGATGTGTTTTCATAGCGCTTGACTTTTAATTATAAAAATACGAGAGTCATTAGGGAAGACCGGGTTTAACCCATTCCGAATAATTACTACGACGATGAAGAGTCGAAGATGAAGACGTTGGCTGAAGACCGACGATCTTCACATCGAATGGATGTGTTGCTACTAAGACCCTTGATGGGAGTAGCTACCTTGAAGGGGCTTCAGTGGTAGCCGTCCGGACTATTGTTGATTGTTTGGATTTGGTTTTCGCTCAGACCCAGAGCATAAGCTAGTAAATGGATGCGTGTCTGACATTGGATTTCGTTCCATGTGAATTAAATCGATTTCTGTTAATGTATGTCTGTTTGGTGGTGGAGGATTTATTCTCTACTTAACACCCTGGTATATATTAATAGTGATTGATCGCATGGCGTGAATTGTCAATGTGGCACGCCAACGATCACGTAAGTTTGCATCGATAAGTGTTTCTAAACTCTTGTACAGATTAATTTGACACAGTATGTTTTGAAAAGAGGGTAAATGAAATAATTTTACCCAAATTATATTTTGAGATAAAAGAGTATATATATACATATTGATATTATTATATATATTGGATGTGTGATCATTATTATGATCGAATAGGATTTATAATTGAGATGGTTATATAAATAACCAATCGAAATATTATATAAGTATAATATGCAAAAACAGATGAACTGAATCTGAATTTAAAACCATAATTGAAATAAAACTCTAGAAACTTGAAAAAGTGTTGTAAATGAATTTTGAATTGAATATATGGAATTTTAAAATCCTGGGAGATTTGAAAATTGTTTTCCAAGCATTGTGAAAGATATTTTGAAATGGAAGTGTTTAAAAATGAGTTTGAAAAGTGGTATAGTATTGAACTCACTTTGATGGCTGGGAAATAATTCCGATGATGAACCGCGGCATTATCGGTGTTCATTTTCGAGTTGATAAGTGACAATTACTATCAAAGATTTTGTTTTTGAATTATTGTGAGGAAACAAGTTGTCAGAAATTCAAATGTTTTGAATAATATATGATTTCAAACTGATTTGAAATAAATCCCTGGAATTTGAATTCTGAAATAAAAATTTAACTTATGGAGTTAAAATAGTAAAAGTGGAATTTAAAATAACAAAAATTAGACTGAATTTGGGACGATCCAGAATGGAAATTGTAAAAAAGAAATATTGGAAATACGAGTTGATTCTTGGAGAATAAGAATCGAATTTTGAATTGGAGATGAAGATAACTGATTTGAGAAATAAATCAGTAAATAGAATTGGAGTTGAAATAGAAATTTGGCTTGGTAAAAACAAATGATTGGATTGAAGAATAAATTGACTGGAGATCAGTTGGAAATTCGCTTACGTATGCTGAATGGATTTACATATGGGAACGACAGAGCTGAGTGCCCGACCAAAAAGGTACACGTTTATATTTTAATGGAATATGAGATTTATCATTCCGTTGGCAAGATGCTTAGTTAATGATTTTCTTTTGGATTGAAGAAGGCCCAGAGTGGCAAGTGCTTGTAGTACTGAGTGAGCCGTGCAGAGGAGATGCTGGCGAGATTCTCTGAAATTTTAAGCGGTTAGGAAATTTTCAGAATTTTTGAAAATATTCGAAATAAGAAGGAATTAATATTTAATTGAAATTAATCAGTGTAGTTGAAACCGAAACTATGAAGTAACCAAAAAGATTTTTAACCTGTTTATAACAGAGATTGTAGCATTTTCCCTCTCTTAGTGATTTCGAGGACGAAATTATTTTAAGGGGAAAGGACTGCAACGTCCCGCAATTTTGTCGTTTTGAATTTGAATATTTAAATCAGTTTAAATATTGAATTTCGAATATAAATGGATTTATATATTAATTAAAACGAAGTTGAACGAATAAAAATATTTTTTTAATATAATCGAGCCCGTAATATCGCGGTAGTTCGTAATTTAATGTTCTGAACTTCAACTGAGTGTACCAGACTCATTTTGAATCGGATTTATTCGAAACAAGAAACGTTGGAATCTGTTGAACTGTATCTTTCTAATAGAAGTGGAAAGTGGAGATTTCGTCGTACAGACTGCAAGATATGTCCAAATCAAATATTCAGAAAGTCATTGTAAAATCGTATATCGACCGTAACGGTCATTTGAATATAACTTGATATCGGTTACAAATCGGGACAAGGTTCTTTTGAGGCGCAGTGATAATTTAATTTTTAGAATTTTACTGTAATTTTTGAAAAATTAAATATGCAAATTTTTTTTATTGTATTGTGTACCCTGTATCGGTATTTCGGGGTTTCAAAATATGAATCAATCTACCGGTATTATTATATTTTTGGGATCGTGGCACCTCGTTGGTCACGACTGTATTTTTATTCTTGTCCATAGTAGTCCGTAATTGTAAAGACCCGGAAATTCCCGCTCTTTGAATCGACCATAAACCACACAGGTCTGACCCAAAGGTTGGAAATCTTCGAATACTTTAACTTTGGGAATACAAAACATTAGAACAATAACAACAGACTTTTATTACATTACAATAATATAACATCAGAGTACAGAATATCAGAGTACAAATAAAGTAAACTACAGCGGAAGATAAATTACAATAGATTTAATACATTAAACAGCGGAAGACTTCTAAGCTCTGGACACAGCTTTAGGCTTCGATCCAGGATCCTGCTAAAGAGAGAGATGTCTGCAAAAAGCTACTCGACTGCCCGTGTGGAAAAGAGGGCACCCGAGTTTGCAAAGTGAAACAAACTACGAGTCAGTCATGGGACTGGTGTGAGAATTCTTAACTAGTTTAACTAATAGTAATAAGGCAAATCCAAGGACCACGCCGCTAACGCGGAACGGGTTTACTCCAATGGATTGCCGGTGCATAAACTAAAGTAAATCGAGAAATAACGCAATGTCTTTTTGGAAAAATGAAACCATTATAAGACCCAGGTCCCATCACACAATGCAACGCACACCAGAGGATAGGGTTTTACCTTATAATGGTCAAAAGATGCTTGATACGTATAAAACGGATTTGATATTATTATTAGTGTATATATGTTTTAATAAAAAGATTTGAATCATAAGTATCAATCCTAGACGGCATGGTTACCATATAGCATGTCGCCAATACTAGTTCTACAATCAAAACCGCAAGGGCGTATTGGAAATTTGGATTCCATCATGAGTCGAGGCTAGGGGCAAGATCCTCTCCGATTCGAGACACTCTAGCAAATGCCTCAGGATTCCCCGCAGTGAACCCTTGGAAGCGGTAGGGCCGGTCCCCGCCAATGGGCAGTGGATTAGTTATGCCTGAACACACGTTCCCCGGTCCCTTTGGACCTATAGTATGACCACCAACGGCCTATAAAAATAACGAGGCGCCTCAAAATCCATCATCCACATAAGTAAAATGTCAGGGCTGGCAGGTCGCTGACACCACTCTAGCTAGAAAGAAACGTGTGCACTCCCTACGGTCCGTATCCCGTTTTTGACTCATACCGGGGTGTGAGGCTCGCGAAGTCACGATATACACAAAGCTATGCCGTAATAGGCTATGCTTTGATCATCAACCACAAGGCCCTGCTTTTCAACAAAAGCCTTGATCATTGCATCTTAGTACGCCACATTGTCAGTCCATACTATACCATTGATTTCTGCCAATATATAACCTCTAAGCTCATATGTCTCAGAGAAGGGTGTTAACCACCAAGCAGATATGTATTAACAGAGATCAACGAATGTAGTATAAAAGACTACAACGTCAGACATACATTCCATTTATAAACTTATGCTCTGGGTCTGAGCGAAAGTCAAATCCGTACAAATCAACACTACGTTCGGATAACTACCATCTTAGCCCCGTCTTGGGAGCAAATCAATCAAGGACCTCAACGCTAGTTACCCATTCGCTGTGAAGATCGTCGGTCTTCAATCGCCGTCTTCAACTCTTAGATTTAAAACGTCGTATAATCATTTGAAATGAGATTGAACTCGGTCTTCTCAAATGATTCTCGCATATATTTATAATTTGAAAACATTTCATATCATTATTAATATTTGATAACGACCTATTGCTATTTTTATTTATATAAAAATAGCTCGAATAAATTTAACGACGCTTCGGGTCAATGGGCGACCCTGGCGCTGTTTTCAACCAAATTTGACTTATGCATATCTAACCGTTGGATTTTGATGAAATTTATATCATTGGAAAGATTTTCCCAAAGCGGTCCTAACGGTTCCTGTTTTGGGAAAATCCGACGGCCAGATCTTTCGGTATAACCGTTTAAAGTTACGATTGTCGATACGCGAACTACCGCGCGTGTTTCGTTTAATTTATAATTTATATTTATATATATATATATAAATATAAATCGTTTGGCGATTTCAACTATTAACATCTATTCTTGTATCGCATTTAAAATGACGATAAAAATATCACTTTTATTTTACTCTGTTTTTATTTACATTTAAAATGTAAATAAAATGTGCTTTTTAAATTCACTTTAATTCATGCTTTATTTACACCAAATATAAATAGATATTCTTTTTCTATCTTTGGTTTATTTACACTAAATGTAAATAAATAATTAAATAATCTTTTCTATCTTTTGATTTATTTACTCTAAATGTAAATAAATATTATTTCTTACCATTTATTTATTTACCTAGATATAAATAATGTTTTCATTTTCCTTTTCTTATTTCTTTACCCAAATGTAAATAAATGGTTTTTCTACTTCTACTTTTTCTTATTTATTTACACTATTTGTAAATAAATGTTTTTACTTTTCTTTTATCTTATTTATTTACACTATTTGTAAATAAATGTTTTACTTTTACTTTTGCTATATTTATTTACATTAATTGTAAATAAATGTATCTAATTTCTTATTCATATTTATTTACACTATTTGTAAATAAATGGTTTCAATTTCCTTTGCAAATCCTATTTACATAGCAAATGTAAATAATTGTATTTCTTTAATTCTTTTCTAATATTTCTTTTTAACATAAAAAGAATATCTTATGTTAATTCTTTTCTAACATTTCTTTTTATTATTTACATAAGAAAATGTTAATAATTACTATTTACAAATTGATTCTTTTTATTTACATAAGAAAAATGTAAATAAATACTTATTCACATAATTATTATTTTTTATTCTTTTTATATACATAAGAAAATGTAAATAAATTCTTATTCACATATTTGTTCTTTATTTTCTATTTATTCTTAATTACATAAATGTAATTTTCTTCCTTATAATCTTAATTACATAAAAATGTAATTTTATTTCTTATAATCTTAATTACATATAAATGTAAATTTCTTTACAGTGTAAAATATATTCTTTTAATTACATATAAAAATGTAATTTATTTAATCTCTTATTTACCTAATGTAAATATATATGTCTTCCTTTGTCTATGTTTTATTTATTTACACTAAATATTTTGAAGTAATTTACATATATAAAATGTAAATTTAGAAAATTAATATATATGCTTTAACCTCTCACATTGGATAGGTATTGTTGTGATTACTGGACAGCCGGGCGGGTCCGGGCAGGTTTACATCACAACTCAATCCAACCTCGGGTTAAGCATACTAATTCATACTGGAAATGGAATAAATGTTTTCTTTTTTTATTTCAAATGACAAAATGTATTCTTTTATTTTCCTTTACATAAAATGTTAACAAAATGTTAATTTTGTTGTAATCCCTCTAATATTAACAAAATGTGAATTTTGTTATAATTCTTTTAACATTAACAAAATGTGAATGTTGTTATAATTCTTTTAAATAACCAAAGGTGTTATTTTAATCCTATTAACGTTTTATAAACAAAAATGTTATTTTTAATGTCTATTGACATTTTGTAAACAAAATGTCCCTTTTTAATCACATTAACATTTTATGATCAAAATGTCCTTTTTATTTTCATTAACATTTTATTTCTCTTATATTGAGATAAATGTTTCTTTTTATAAATATATTTTAATATCAATCTTTGATTTATTTCCACTAAAATAATATAACGGTGAAATTTTATGTCATTCCAACTACATTAACATAACGATGTGATTTGTGCCATTACAATCATATTAACAAGATGATGTAAATTTGCGTCATCACAATAATGTCAACACAACATATAAATTGGTGTCATCACAATAAGGTTAACAAGACATGCAAATTGGTGTCATCACAATAAGGTTAACACGACATGGGGTGTATAATTTTGGAGAATCCCAATAAAAGATCTCATCTTTATTTTAATTTGTAAATAAAAATAAAGATTAAAACTTACATTTCATTTTGTGAATAAAAATAAAGATTAAACTTGCTTTTTATTATGTTCACGAAATAAATGTGGAAATTTGACTTTTATTTTGTAAACAAAAATAAAGGTGAAAACTTGTTATTCATTTTGTAAACAAATGAAGATTTAAAAACTTACATCTTATTATGTTAACAAAATTAAGGATTAACACTTGCTTTTTATTATATTTACAAAGTTAAATATAAATTGCCATTTTATTTTGTTCACAAAAATAAAGATAAAAATTGGCATTTTATTATGTAGACAAAAATAAGGATACAAATTGTCTTTTTAGTTTTGTTAACAAAATTAATGTTAAAAACTTGTCATTTAATTTATTAACAAAATCTATGTTAAAACTTTGTTAACCAAATTAATGTTAAAACTTTGTCCTTCTTACTTTACTAACAAAATTCATGTTAAAGCTTTGTGTTTTATTTGTTAACAAAATAAATGTTAAAACTAGTCTTTTTATTATGTGAACAAAGATTTGTCTTGTTATTATGTAAACAAAATTTTGTCTTTTTATTTTGTAAACAAAACTTGTCTTTTTATTTGCTTAACTAAAAAAAATGGTAAAGAAAATGTCTTTTTATTTCATTCATGTCAAGTGACAAAAATATGTCCCTTTAATTTCCATTATTTGAAAGTGGCAAAAATGTTTATCCTATTTCCGTTGAAAACTAGTTCAACAAAATAACACAAAAACATCAAATTCTAATTAACCACAACAAAGTTAATTTTAACCATTTACAAAGCACCCCCATCATAAATCATTACAGCACATCACAAACAAACAGATCTAATTTTACATCCAACATAGAACGGATCATGAATAATAACAGACAGAGATTTGCTATAGATAGGTGGAAATAAAATCAGAATTATTTTCTAATTATAAATAAAAAGAAAATAAATAGATTTCTCACATTGTTCTGATTCATTCGAATCGCGTTCAAAATTTCCTGAATTTCCAAGGTGCTTAGTTTACGCTCTAGCCAGTTCCATTGTGTAGATCTCCTTTCTGCGAATCCAACGCCTTTTGTTTCGCTGAATTCCGATCAGATTTGAATGAGTTAGGGATTCTAATCATCGAGCAATTTAATAAGGGATTAATTTGTAATTAAAATTAATTGGCCACTTATCATCTTTGTCTTCTTCTGTTGAAATTCCTGGCCGATATCGAACCATTTGCTCCGCCCCATCCCTCACCATCGCCAAATAGAAGCACCTCATTTAGACAAAGATTCTTGCAATTATTTGTGTTTGAAAATATTGCGTGAGGGAGAAGGAATTTAGAAGAAAGAGGAGAAAGAATAAGGGAGCATGGCTGCCATCGATTCAGATTAGTGGTAGCTGTGTATAAAGGGGGATTGGGGTTACGTATTTAGGTTGTATTTATTACCTTTAAATGTGTGTTCACATTTTAGAAATAATTACCTACCTCTAATTTTTTTGACATTATTTCCATAATTTCTCTTTTGATGTCCTTAATTGACATACATTAGTAATTTAAAGGAAACATCGCCGTTTTAATATTAATTATTTCCCTTTCCTGATTTAATCCCTTTCTATCACACATATTTGTTTTCCTATTTTATTAAATGAAGTTTGCTAATATGTTAATGTTAATAATCTTCCCTTAGTTTCAAATTCAAACGCTCAAAATTTTTTCTATTCTTCTTCTTTTTTTTTATATAAAAAAAAATTTCTTAGGTAAACCAATGACATTACTTAAATGACAATTCCTATGTAAACATAACATTTCTACATATATGACATTTATGTTTTAACAATTTTATTTCCAACACTAATGATGTTTATATTTGGACAATTCTAAATCAACATTTATGACAAATTTATATTTGGACAATTCTAAATCAACATTTATGACAAATTTATATTTGGACAATTCTAAATTAACATGTTTTGTTTCGTTTTGACAAATACTAACAAAATGACCTGTTTTTGTTTTTAACAAATTCTAGATTTCTCATGACAAATTAAATTTTATTTGTAGAATCAATCCTAAGTTTCTAATGACAAAAGTAAATTTTATTTGTCACAACAAATTTTTACATCAATCCAACCATAATGACAAATAAATGTTTTGACTAATTTTGAATTGATACAATAAATCAATCCCACCATAATGACAATAAATGTTCTTCAAATTTTCAAAAATGTGTTTTTAAATGTACATGACTCTTTTCCATATTTTCTAGTATCACATTAACATGTGTTTTTAACGTGATCATAATTTCTTAATTAAAACACGTAACACTAAAATATGTTTTCAATGAAAAACATGTTTTCAAAATAAAACATAAATCTTTTTCTAATGTTTACATTTTTCTATGTTAACATTTTCCCATGAATTATAGTGTCATATAAAAATGATATTTTATATGTTAACAATTCAAGGTTATATTTGACACATAGTAAATCCTGACAAATAGGATCAATGCCTTTATATGTCAACCACTTAATGTAATATATATTTTTTTATATAAAATCAATGATTTTATTTGTATTTTTAACATAAAAATGTTAACTTTAATGAACTCAAGTTTTTCTCTATCCTAAAACATGAATCCTTTTCTATTTTTATCATATAACATTAAAATGTATATTTTAATTGAAAGCATGTTTTTTTTTTTTAGATAATGACATAAAATATGTTTTTATTTCCAAACACAAGTTTGACAAGAAAATGTGTTTTTTTTTCGTTCAATGTTCAAATTTGACAAGGAAGGTGTTTTTATTTTCAATGCTCAAATTTGACAAAGCTATGTTTTCTAATTCAATAATCATGTTTGACCAAAATAAATCTTCTTTCCATGTCATACCTTTATTCAATTCAAACATGAACATTATTGTTCTTGTGTATAAAATAAAAATATAATATTTATTTTATACACCAAATTTAACACACATGAATCTAACATATTTTATATATACAATGAATTATGATTTTATCGTATACACAACATTCTAACAAACATGAATACCCAATCACAATCCATCGTTCATCACAATCACAGCACAATCAACATTGAAGTATATACAACATACAACGTGAATTTCATATCAAATGAATGCAATAAAAATTAAATAATTAATTTTTAAAATTAGAAATCTCACAGTGATTTTTATTTAATCTTTTATTTACATTGAAAAATGTAACTCTTTTATTTTACATAAAAAAAAATATGTTTCTAACCTGAGTTTGTTTATTTTTGATTAAAAATTAATTTTTTTGCTATGATTATTTAAAATAAATTATTTCGAATATTAAATTTCCTTTAAAATTTCTTAAAATAAAAATTTTAAATTGGCCCCAAAATTCCGGGTTGTTACAATCTCCCCCACTTAAAATCTTTTCGTCCTCGGAAAGGAACTAAGCTATAAGTTGTTTAATTTATTAACTAAATTTCAATTTTCTTTTATTAATTTTATTTGTTGGCTGACTTATCAAATACATATATACCTTTATATATTTAAAAATCTTATCTTCTGAAATAGGATTATATATATAATCAAAATACTTTAATTATAAGCTTGTCACTCTGAACTCATTCTAGGGCATTACTAACCCCATCTCTAATGAGTATTCTCATTCTAGGATACTGTTGATCCTATCTCTAATGAGTATTCTTATTGGATATTACTAATCCAATCTCTGATGAGTCTTTGTCCAGTTCTAACGAGTTGTACCCCAAAGATTTGAGCTAACCAGAGCTCTGATACCACCTGTAAAGACCCGGAAATTCCCGCTCTTTGAATCGACCATAAACCACACAGGTCTGACCCAAAGGTTGGAAATCTTCGAATACTTTAACTTTGGGAATACAAAACATTAGAACAATAACAACAGACTTTTATTACATTACAATAATATAACATCAGAGTACAGAATATCAGAGTACAAATAAAGTAAACTACAGCGGAAGATAAATTACAATAGATTTAATACATTAAACAGCGGAAGACTTCTAAGCTCTGGACACAGCTTTAGGCTTCGATCCAGGATCCTGCTAAAGAGAGAGATGTCTGCAAAAAGCTACTCGACTGCCCGTGTGGAAAAGAGGGCACCCGAGTTTGCAAAGTGAAACAAACTACGAGTCAGTCATGGGACTGGTGTGAGAATTCTTAACTAGTTTAACTAATAGTAATAAGGCAAATCCAAGGACCACGCCGCTAACGCGGAACGGGTTTACTCCAATGGATTGCCGGTGCATAAACTAAAGTAAATCGAGAAATAACGCAATGTCTTTTTGGAAAAATGAAACCATTATAAGACCCAGGTCCCATCACACAATGCAACGCACACCAGAGGATAGGGTTTTACCTTATAATGGTCAAAAGATGCTTGATACGTATAAAACGGATTTGATATTATTATTAGTGTATATATGTTTTAATAAAAAGATTTGAATCATAAGTATCAATCCTAGACGGCATGGTTACCATATAGCATGTCGCCAATACTAGTTCTACAATCAAAACCGCAAGGGCGTATTGGAAATTTGGATTCCATCATGAGTCGAGGCTAGGGGCAAGATCCTCTCCGATTCGAGACACTCTAGCAAATGCCTCAGGATTCCCCGCAGTGAACCCTTGGAAGCGGTAGGGCCGGTCCCCGCCAATGGGCAGTGGATTAGTTATGCCTGAACACACGTTCCCCGGTCCCTTTGGACCTATAGTATGACCACCAACGGCCTATAAAAATAACGAGGCGCCTCAAAATCCATCATCCACATAAGTAAAATGTCAGGGCTGGCAGGTCGCTGACACCACTCTAGCTAGAAAGAAACGTGTGCACTCCCTACGGTCCGTATCCCGTTTTTGACTCATACCGGGGTGTGAGGCTCGCGAAGTCACGATATACACAAAGCTATGCCGTAATAGGCTATGCTTTGATCATCAACCACAAGGCCCTGCTTTTCAACAAAAGCCTTGATCATTGCATCTTAGTACGCCACATTGTCAGTCCATACTATACCATTGATTTCTGCCAATATATAACCTCTAAGCTCATATGTCTCAGAGAAGGGTGTTAACCACCAAGCAGATATGTATTAACAGAGATCAACGAATGTAGTATAAAGGACTACAACGTCAGACATACATTCCATTTATAAACTTATGCTCTGGGTCTGAGCGAAAGTCAAATCCGTACAAATCAACACTACGTCCGGATAACTACCATCTTAGCCCCGTCTTGGGAGCAAATCAATCAAGGACCTCAACGCTAGTTACCCATTCGATGTGAAGATCGTCGGTCTTCAATCGCCGTCTTCAACTCTTAGATTTAAAACGTCATATAATCATTTGAAATGAGATTGAACTCGGTCTTCTCAAATGATTCTCTCATATATTTATAATTTGAAAACATTTCATATCGTTATTAATATTTGATAACGACCTATTGCTATTTTTATTTATATAAAAATAGCTCGAATAAATTTAACGACGCTTCGGGTCAATGGGCGACCCTGGCGCTGTTTTCAACCAAATTTGACTTATGCATATCTAACCGTTGGATTTTGATGAAATTTATATCATTGGAAAGATTTTCCCAAAGCGGTCCTAATGGTTCCTGTTTTGGGAAAATCCGACGGCCAGATCTTTCGGTATAACCGTTTAAAGTTACGATTGTCGATACGCGAACTACCGCGCGTGTTTCGTTTAATTTATAATTTATATTTATATATATATATATATAAATATAAATCGTTTGGCAATTTCAACTATTAACATCTATTCTTTTATCGCATTTAAAATGACGATAAAAATATCACTTTTATTTTACTCTGTTTTTATTTACGTTTAAAATGTAAATAAAATGTGCTTTTTAAATTCACTTTAATTCATGCTTTATTTACACCAAATATAAATAGATATTCTTTTTCTATCTTTGGTTTATTTACACTAAATGTAAATAAATAATTAAATAATCTTTTCTATCTTTTGATTTATTTACTCTAAATGTAAATAAATATTATTTCTTACCATTTATTTATTTACCTAGATATAAATAATGTTTTCATTTTCCTTTTCTTATTTCTTTACCCAAATGTAAATAAATGGTTTTTCTACTTCTACTTTTTCTTATTTATTTACACTATTTGTAAATAAATGTTTTTACTTTTCTTTTATCTTATTTATTTACACTATTTGTAAATAAATGTTTTACTTTTACTTTTGCTATATTTATTTACATTAATTGTAAATAAATGTATCTAATTTCTTATTCATATTTATTTACACTATTTGTAAATAAATGGTTTCAATTTCCTTTGCAAATCCTATTTACATAGAAAATGTAAATAATTGTATTTCTTTAATTCTTTTCTAATATTTCTTTTTAACATAAAAAGAATATCTTATGTTAATTCTTTTCTAACATTTCTTTTTATTATTTACATAAGAAAATGTTAATAATTACTATTTACAAATTGATTCTTTTTATTTACATAAGAAAAATGTAAATAAATACTTATTCACATAATTATTATTTTTTATTCTTTTTATATACATAAGAAAATGTAAATAAATTCTTATTCACATATTTGTTCTTTATTTTCTATTTATTCTTAATTACATAAATGTAATTTTCTTCCTTATAATCTTAATTACATAAAAATGTAATTTTATTTCTTATAATCTTAATTACATATAAATGTAAATTTCTTTACAGTGTAAAATATATTCTTTTAATTACATATAAAAATGTAATTTATTTAATCTCTTATTTACCTAATGTAAATATATATGTCTTCCTTTGTCTATGTTTTATTTATTTACACTAAATATTTTGAATTAATTTACATATATAAAATGTAAATTTAGAAAATTAATATATATGCTTTAACCTCTCAAATTGGATAGGTATTGTTGTGATTACTGGACAGCCGGGCGGGTCCGGGCAGGTTTACATCACAACTCAATCCAACCTCGGGTTAAGCATACTAATTCATACTGGAAATGGAATAAATGTTTTCTTTTTTTATTTCAAATGACAAAATGTATTCTTTTATTTTCCTTTACATAAAATGTTAACAAAATGTTAATTTTGTTGTAATCCCTCTAATATTAACAAAATGTGAATTTTGTTATAATTCTTTTAACATTAACAAAATGTGAATGTTGTTATAATTCTTTTAAATAACCAAAGGTGTTATTTTAATCCTATTAACGTTTTATAAACAAAAATGTTATTTTTAATGTCTATTGACATTTTGTAAACAAAATGTCCCTTTTTAATCACATTAACATTTTATGATCAAAATGTCCTTTTTATTTTCATTAACATTTTATTTCTCTTATATTGAGATAATTGTTTCTTTTTATAAATATATTTTAATATCAATCTTTGATTTATTTCCACTAAAATAATATAACGGTGAAATTTTATGTCATTCCAACTACATTAACATAACGATGTGATTTGTGCCATTACAATCATATTAACAAGATGATGTAAATTTGCGTCATCACAATAATGTCAACACAACATATAAATTGGTGTCATCACAATAAGGTTAACAAGACATGCAAATTGGTGTCATCACAATAAGGTTAACACGACATGGGGTGTATAATTTTGGAGAATCCCAATAAAAGATCTCATCTTTATTTTAATTTGTAAATAAAAATAAAGATTAAAACTTACATTTCATTTTGTGAATAAAAATAAAGATTAAACTTGCTTTTTATTATGTTCACGAAATAAATGTGGAAATTTGACTTTTATTTTGTAAACAAAAATAAAGGTGAAAACTTGTTATTCATTTTGTAAACAAATGAAGATTTAAAAACTTACATCTTATTATGTTAACAAAATTAAGGATTAACACTTGCTTTTTATTATATTAACAAAGTTAAATATAAATTGCCATTTTATTTTGTTCACAAAAATAAAGATAAAAATTGGCATTTTATTATGTAGACAAAAATAAGGATACAAATTGTCTTTTTATTTTTGTTAACAAAATTAATGTTAAAAACTTGTCATTTAATTTATTAACAAAATCTATGTTAAAACTTTGTTAACCAAATTAATGTTAAAACTTTGTCCTTTTTACTTTACTAACAAAATTCATGTTAAAGCTTTGTGTTTTATTTGTTAACAAAATAAATGTTAAAACTAGTCTTTTTATTATGTGAACAAAGATTTGTCTTGTTATTATGTAAACAAAATTTTGTCTTTTTATTTTGTAAACAAAACTTGTCTTTTTATTTGCTTAACTAAAAAAAAAATGGTAAAGAAAATGTCTTTTTATTTCATTCATGTCAAGTGACAAAAATATGTCCCTTTAATTTCCATTATTTGAAAGTGGCAAAAATGTTTATCCTATTTCCGTTGAAAACTAGTTCAACAAAATAACACAAAAACATCAAATTCTAATTAACCACAACAAAGTTAATTTTAACCATTTACAAAGCACCCCCATCATAAATCATTACAGCACATCACAAACAAACAGATCTAATTTTACATCCAACATAGAACGGATCATGAATAATAACAGACAGAGATTTGCTATAGATAGGTGGAAATAAAATCAGAATTATTTTCTAATTATAAATAAAAAGAAAATAAATAGATTTCTCACATTGTTCTGATTCATTCGAATCGCGTTCAAAATTTCCTGAATTTCCAAGGTGCTTAGTTTACGCTCTAGCCAGTTCCATTGTGTAGATCTCCTTTCTGCGAATCCAACGCCTTTTGTTTCGCTGAATTCCGATCAGATTTGAATGAGTTAGGGATTCTAATCATCGAGCAATTTAATAAGGGATTAATTTGTAATTAAAATTAATTGGCCACTTATCATCTTTGTCTTCTTCTGTTGAAATTCCTGGCCGATATCGAACCATTTGCTCCGCCCCATCCCTCACCATCGCCAAATAGAAGCACCTCATTTAGACAAAGATTCTTGCAATTATTTGTGTTTGAAAATATTGCGTGAGGGAGAAGGAATTTAGAAGAAAGAGGAGAAAGAATAAGGGAGCATGGCTGCCATCGATTCAGATTAGTGGTAGCTGTGTATAAAGGGGGATTGGGGTTACGTATTTGGGTTGTATTTATTACCTTTAAATGTGTGTTCACATTTTAGAAATAATTACCTACCTCTAATTTTTTTGACATTATTTCCATAATTTCTCTTTTGATGTCCTTAATTGACATACATTAGTAATTTAAAGGAAACATCGCCGTTTTAATATTAATTATTTCCCTTTCCTGATTTAATCCCTTTCTATCACACATATTTGTTTTCCTATTTTATTAAATGAAGTTTGCTAATATGTTAATGTTAATAATCTTCCCTTAGTTTCAAATTCAAACGCTCAAAATTTTTTCTATTCTTCTTTTTTTTTTATATAAAAAAAAATTTCTTAGGTAAACCAATGACATTACTTAAATGACAATTCCTATGTAAACATAACATTTCTACATATATGACATTTATGTTTTAACAATTTTATTTCCAACACTAATGATGTTTATATTTGGACAATTCTAAATCAACATTTATGACAAATTTATATTTGAACAATTCTAAATCAACATTTATGACAAATTTATATTTGGACAATTCTAAATTAACATGTTTTGTTTCGTTTTGACAAATACTAACAAAATGACCTGTTTTTGTTTTTAACAAATTCTAGATTTCTCATGACAAATTAAATTTTATTTGTAGAATCAATCCTAAGTTTCTAATGACAAAAGTAAATTTTATTTGTCACAACAAATTTTTACATCAATCCAACCATAATGACAAATAAATGTTTTGACTAATTTTGAATTGATACAATAAATCAATCCCACCATAATGACAATAAATGTTCTTCAAATTTTCAAAAATGTGTTTTTAAATGTACATGACTCTTTTCCATATTTTCTAGTATCACATTAACATGTGTTTTTAACGTGATCATAATTTCTTAATTAAAACACGTAACACTAAAATATGTTTTCAATGAAAAACATGTTTTCAAAATAAAACATAAATCTTTTTCTAATGTTTACATTTTTCTATGTTAACATTTTCCCATGAATTATAGTGTCATATAAAAATGATATTTTATATGTTAACAATTCAAGGTTATATTTGACACATAGTAAATCCTGACAAATAGGATCAATGCCTTTATATGTCAACCACTTAATGTAATATATTTTTTTTTTATATAAAATCAATGATTTTATTTGTATTTTTAACATAAAAATGTTAACTTTAATGAACTCATGTTTTTCTCTATCCTAAAACATGAATCCTTTTCTATTTTTATCATATAACATTAAAATGTATATTTTAATTGAAAGCATGTTTTTTTTTTAGATAATGACATAAAATATGTTTTTATTTCCAAACACAAGTTTGACAAGAAAATGTGTTTTTTTTTCGTTCAATGTTCAAATTTGACAAGGAAGGTGTTTTTATTTTCAATGCTCAAATTTGACAAAGCTATGTTTTCTAATTCAATAATCATGTTTGACCAAAATAAATCTTCTTTCCATGTCATACCTTTATTCAATTCAAACATGAACATTATTGTTCTTGTGTATAAAATAAAAATATAATATTTATTTTATACACCAAATTTAACACACATGAATCTAACATATTTTATATATACAATGAATTATGATTTTATCGTATACACAACATTCTAACAAACATGAATACCCAATCACAATCCATCGTTCATCACAATCACAGCACAATCAACATTGAAGTATATACAACATACAACGTGAATTTCATATCAAATGAATGCAATAAAAATTAAATAATTAATTTTTAAAATTAGAAATCTCACAGTGATTTTTATTTAATCTTTTATTTACATTGAAAAATGTAACTCTTTTATTTTACATAAAAAAAATATGTTTCTAACCTGAGTTTGTTTATTTTTGATTAAAAATTAATTTTTTTGCTATGATTATTTAAAATAAATTATTTCGAATATTAAATTTCCTTTAAAATTTCTTAAAATAAAAATTTTAAATTGGCCCCAAAATTCCGGGTTGTTACAGTAATAAACAAAATACAGTATATCATATATTGGGTATAACCTTCGGATTGGAAAAGGAAATATCAAATATATAGACAAACGTTAAAACTCTTTCCATTTCAATGAGCTAATGCCTTGTCCTTTCCAAGTCCTTATCTACATTAAATGAACTAGGGAGAACATGCTAATCTACCCTTAGGCTAAAGACTTAATATGCAAGTAATAGCCATTATCCTACCAACGTGGGAGCCTAAACTTAAACAAATAAAAACACTACCCTAGCCTACATCTTGGAAATGAAATCTACTCTACATATAATATAAACATTGCTTCCTTTATTTCAAAACACAGCAAATATATTAACAAAGACAAATCAAATCGAGCTTGTATATCTAAGTAAATCTAAGACTAAAACAACCATGCTCCTACCTATCTAGCCAAGTAGGACGTGGTATTAATATACATGACAAGGTGTAGTGTTGCATGAATGAATAGAAAACCTACACCTTCCCCTATTACTTGACCACGAAGGAGTTCAAACTATAAATACACAAGGCCTTGCATGTTTTCCTCAGCAAGATACAAACGGCCTCTTGTTCTTTTTCGCTCAAGGGAAGTCAATGAAGCAAAGTATTCGTGAAGCACCCATGGATGTTGCGGTTTACAGGTGGAGACACCGGAGCTCGGTGCAGTGCGGCGGCGAGCTGCTGAAGTGTTGAAATGCGAAGGGATGAAAGCAAGGACAGGAAAGTGTGGCGGTGGATGCTAGAACGTGAGGTATAGAGTTATTGATGGTGGAGCGGTGTAGAAAAGTGTTGTTGGTGCTATGTTGAGGAGTATCAACGTGAAAGGGAATAAGGTGGAAAGGGGGGTGCTGGCATTTGCACAGACAAGTGAAAGGTGTTTTTGGCGTCAAAAGAAATGAACGTCTGGGTGGATTACATGAAGGAAGGTGTACACGTGAACAAGGGAGATGGTTGGACAAGTGTTGAAGGGGCGTGAGGCGTATTCTCGGAAGAGGTTAAGGTGGTGAGCTGAATGATAAAGTGCGGTTAAATCTTCTGGTGTTTCGTTTTGGTATAGCAGCTCGTTTTAAAAATATAACAATTCGTATAAAAAGTGTCAAAATCCAAAACGTATATACATCTATGATCCCATAACGTGGAGCTTCTAGATGATATGATTTGTTGAATGTGCGCACACCATTTCTGGCGTTGGGTTTTGATCATCACAGACTAGGACTAGAAGGGGTTGGTACTGGAAGTCACGGCAATACATTGTTAGCTGTCATGAGGAAGTTTCTGAGCATCTATGCGAGTACGGTTGGTCGCCGGAGGAATTAAGGTCGGAGGCGAGTGCTGTGTGATGAACTGACGGTGTCGGGTACGCTTGTGAAATAATGGCATGGTGACGCAAAGGAAGGAAGGTTTAATGGTGAGGGTTCGGGCCATTTGCATGGACAATAGGAGGAGGTCGAAGACTTAAATGGCTGCGACAGTTCAAAGAAAATGGTGGAGTTGGCGATGAGATAATTGTTGATGGGGAGTGTGGTCCGGTAGGGCTTGCGTGGTGATGTCGATATGTCTGAGTGGTTAAGAAGAAAAGACTTGAACGGAGTTTGCAGATGCAAAACATTTTGTATAGAGGCCAACTTTGTAAAGAGGGCGGTTACGGACGAACGGTTGGATCTATATGGACGCAGGCTACAGAGTGGAACTGATTGAAGCGAACTGGAGATCTTTACAATTTTTGCAGAATTGAACGCCTGCTTTGACCGACTGACGCAAATCGTTATTTAACGGTTAACGCGCCAAGGTGAGTAAAATACTAACTTTGATCTATTTTAAAATATTTTAATTATATTTTAATGTTGTTTGAATGCTGTGTGATGGTCGATTAGGTAGATTAAAATTAATTTGGTCAAATATTATATACCGTCACATATGTACACACCATCGGCTGGACACTGATTCCATCAATTTGAATACCCCATAGTATAGAGTTAGTGTAAATTGTGTTGACTGACATCTGTGGATGCGGAAACCGGTTGGAGGAATCCGACCAGATTCCTCAATATTTATATGTATTACTTGTTTTGTATGCACTGTTTGAACCCGAATTATATTTAAAACCCCATGTGAATATTAATGTTGAACGGATATTCAACATCTGTTTCGATAAATAAATAAATGATATCGATTTAGAAAGTGGTGACAGTCAACCGTAAAACCATCGTTTTGTTAAAGAGTTGATTGGCCGTCAGGCAAATCAACGAGGTTAATTATAAAAATTATATTTTTATAATCAAAAAGAAGATTTAAATTTATAATAGGAGTTCTATTATAAACCAATATTTTAGAGTTCGTTTTTATAAAATAAATAAAAATGATTGTTGATATTTAAAATAAGTTTATAAAGCAGAAATTATCCGATGATTAAGTATTAGGATAATTATATTTAAGATAAACAATTTTAGAAATATTATTAGATTAATTATATTAATCTAATGAGAAGAAATTAAGATCAGTTAACGGATTTACTGATGAAATGAAGTTGATTTAATCAACTGTTATTTGGAAAATGATTATTAGATTAATTGATCTTTAATTAATCTAGTGAAAACAGTTTAGAAATAAATGAGATTTAATTACCTTTTAATTTAAGAAGTTGTCAATAGAACTGTGGAATAGAGAAAGCGAAAAGTTAATGTGGAATATAAATAATCGTAAAACAACTGAGTTCAAAATAAAGATGTGGTATTATAAAACCATATTCCAAAATAAAACAAGGAAATACGATTTGATGTATATTATAAGTAATAAGGAGTTTAGAGTTACGAACGTATATCTGTTCTAAGATAAGAACATTGTCGATCAAGGTCTGAGAGGTAAATATAATACCCCAACTTGAACGGCTTCACTATTACCGAGGAACGATAACAGTTGTAACAGAAAGAGATGTCAAGATGTGTATAAAAGGAATACGGCAGCGTATTGCCAGTCTTAGAATTATAGCGATAAAATAACGTTGTTGATAAGATAAGTGTGACTGTTAGGTCAAGATTAGTTATAACAAATAATATTACAACGTATGACAAGTTGAACTATAGCAATAAAATAACGCTATTGATAAGGTAAGTGTGACTGTAATGTTGAGATTAGTTATAAGGAGAATATTACAGCGTATGACAAATTTAGAACTATAGCGACAAATTAACTGCTGTTGATTAGACTTAAGCGTGACTTTTATATATAGCAGCACTTCCTAGGAAATGTAACAGTTTGGTTTGAAATCCACTTATTCTAGAGTAATAAGTAACGAAGTTTGTTCAAAGAAATATAAGAAAGAGTTTAGAAAAAGAATTGGGGAATCGTATTAGAAAAACGATGACAGCATTTCGATGTTCGAAATGTGATTAGAATTAAACCGTTAGAATTTGGATCTAGAATTCGACGATGTCGAATGTATTAAAGTAAATCATTTTTAGGAATTATTCTGATAGGATAATTAACATTTAGTTTTAAACAAATAAATGTTAATAGGATAGGAATCAGTATTTAGTTATAAATTTGATATCGATTTGATAAGAAGTTGACTTAGAAACAGGGTGTATAAAGTGGAATAGGAATATAAAGGTATGAAAGAGATTTCGATAAACAAGATAAGGGGAATTATTACGTTAATAAAGAGTATATTATAAAGATGTTTAGATTTCTATAAGAAGGGATGGTATTCCCATTTCAAAGGGAATAATGTTTTAAAAGGGAACGTTGGGCCGATTAAAAGGTTAAGATGAATTTGGAAATATTTTCCAATATAAATAGGGTAGATTATCCAAGTATAGAAATAAAGAATGTGAAATTAATGGAAATAGTTCGAAAGTGAATAACGTATATTCTCCGGAACATGACAGAATAAGAGTTTATAACAACTGGAAATGTTTTCCAAGAAGTGTAAAAAGGATATAACGGGATTTGTGAAATATTTGGCAAGATATGGGAATTCGAAAAATAAAAACGAATGTTAAATAAAAAGTACCCGTGTTTGTGTGATGTCTAGTGATACATTTGAATAAATGTTGTTTTACTTCGATAGTTAAATAACCGACTATCGAAGTGTTTTGACCATCGTTGTCAATACAGAGAGACCGGTTGGATATGTTATCTGAAACCACTCCGTATAGACATAAGCAATGCGAATTATATTACGCTGAAGAAAATTGAAGACGGAGTTAAATGCAAGGGTCGTCCAGTTCTAGAATGGTGTTTTTGTTTGTCCAGTCCCAGGACAACTTGTATGGACGAGTGTCTGACAGAGTATTTCCAAAGGTCACGCCGTTGATTTTATGAATATACCAAGTTGGTGGGGAGAAGGTAACTTCTCTTTATTCTACACCCAGTGTGCATTTGTGTAATCAATGTGTGGTTACAGATTTGACGATGTGACATTCAAAGTGAATGGTGATCAGATGTTCTGAAGATAGACGTAGCCTCTAGCCTCACAACCAAGAATGGCAGAAGTTGGGCTAGGCAGCATGGCTAGTTGGGTCATCCCCAAGCAGGGTGTATTGTCACCGATCTAGAGAAAATTCATATTTATACTTCTTTTCGATTCTGTATCTTCGGATGACGGTTGATGGCCTACAACCGTGGTGGCAATATATTCGCGACACTCAAGCTAAATGAGTGAGCGGTCATGTGTGGCCGGGTTGCAAGACGTTCTTATTGAACCCTGGGTGTATCCCCTCTAGAGTACACTAATCAGAAGGTGCTCCCATAGCTTGTCTGTCGAGATCCAATCTCCAATACGCGCCTGGCGGTTTATGATTTTATACTATATATATGGAATGTGAGATGCAAGCGTTCTGCTACATGGATATTTATTTGCTTAGACATTATCATAATATCACTGGATTTGATATCAAAGATATTTTGGATTATAGTAAGGGTTTTCAAAGTTAAACAGTATAGTTGGAATTTACTCACACCAGTCCCATGACTGACCCAGAGTTTATTTTGTTTGTTTTCCCTAAACTCTTGGGTGCCCAAATTTGTACGGGTAGTCAAGTGTTTCAGGATTTTGCAGATTCACTTGGAGGAGCTCAAAGCAGGAGACTCCACTATTATTTATTTTTCTGTTGTGATGTATATGAGTTGTACTCTGATATGGTATGTATATACAAATTCAGTTTTGTATTTTCAAAGTTATGTTATATAATACATTTATTTTATTCCGCTGTGAGATTCGTGTTTACTCTGATTCTGTTCAATGTGATTTTCTTCTTCTTCTATTCTATTAGTTCTATCTTTCTTTCCCACCCTCTAAATTCTTCTACTAATGTCCTGGTATTTTCGATGCTCGAAAAATTGACAGTGTATTTATGTTGATTTTCTGGGTCGAAAATTCCATCCATTACAGTTATTCTATTCACTAATCATATTTTGATAAAAATATGTTATTCTTTTAAATGAGCAAAAATGATAATCTTTATTAAATGACAAAATTGTGATTTTTGTAAAATCCCTTTTTAATAACAAAAATGTTTATTTTTGTTTCCATTCTTTAAAAAGTGACAAAATGTTTGTTTTCAAATTCATTCCTCTAAAGTGACAAAAATGAATTTTTATTTCTAACAAATTCCTAGTCGAAGATGTCATCTTGATTTGCATACCACATTTGAAATAAAAATGTTAATTCATTTTCATAACAAGATTCTAATCACAAATGTGATATTGATTTGCATAATATATTTCAAATAAAAATGTTAATTTTGATTAACTAATCTAATTAACAGGAAAACGTTTATCTTGTTTAACATATTCTTATTAACAAAACAAATGTTAATTTTGATTCATCCTTTTTAAAGTAGCAAAATATTTCTTTTTATTTCATAAACAAAAATGATAATTTTAATTTAACAAAAATGTAATACTTTTTTTGATCTATTTCAATTCAAAAAAAATGTGAATTTTGTTTTATATACAAAGCTTTATTCTTGGGTCTAAAATAAAGGTGAAGTCTTTAGTTTCAAACACTTTCAATTTTCATAACGCCGAGATAAAGATATGGGTTTTATTTCAAATCAAATATGAATCTAATTTTAACCAAATGCATATATCACAATCAATAAAATCAACAGGCAACAAATACAACATCATACATCACAGATCTGAATTTGATTAACATACACACATGAAATTTAAAGAACGAAATATAATTAAATTTTAATTGTTTTTAAATATAGAAATCTCACATTGCTATATGATTTTGAATAAATCAGATCTGGATTTTCCTCAATTTTCTGATTTGCTCTATTTTGAATTTGGTTCGTTCCATCATGTAGATCTCCTCAACACGATTCCAACGGTTCAAAAATCACTGAATTCTGATTAAATATGAAGAAGATACCACAATTTATACCTTAGTTACAAAAAGAAGTTAAATAATTCATTTATTAATTAATTTTCTGTTAAGGGTTAATTGCCCTTCCTAATTATTCTTCTACCCGTCATTCTTCACTGCCAGGACACCATCGCACCTTTTTAAAACCTAGGGTTCTAATTCCTACACAAATCAGATCGTCGGAATCGGATCTAGGGCTGCCACGCCAAGCTTCTAGGTGGCGCCTCTCTCCGCCCTGAGTAAGAACAAGCTCGCACCCCTCTGGAGCATTGAAATCGAACCCATAAACCCACAACTCCTAGCGCCATTTCCAGCCTCCACGACGACTTAGACCCGATCACCACCGTTGATCCTATAGACCTCGCCTTGCTCTTCCTTTTGGCTTTTAATTGTTTCAAAAATTGTTTGGAGGATTTGAAGAAATGAGGGAAGAAAATTTGAGTGACGATGGCCATTGATTCGGACTGTGTGGCGGCTGTATGTTATTAGTGAATTAGGGTTCGGTATATGGACAATATTTATACTGTATTTTATTTTATTAATTTATACTTTAAATTCTTTTAATTCAAATACATCCCATCTATTCATACGAACTCCGATTCGAACCCAACAAGTGTCGCCCCTAGCTAATAACCCCCGTCCTGGACACAATGGAACACGTTTCGTAACCCAATTCGGCTATTACGATATGTTTTTCTTTAAATTAAATTATAAATCTTTTAATTATTAAATTCAAACGTACATTTTAAATTACCGGGGCCACATACTGACTCTAAAAATTACAGAAAAATTATTTCTAGTTATGTTTTGACGATACGGTTCTAACAAGACTAATTTCGTCGAATTCTGAGACCGTTTGAAAAATGACCATTTTCAAGTTGATTAAATTTTACTGAAACTGAAAAAACACGTTTTCCTCTGCCACGCTCACATATTAATTCGAAAAATTCTAGAAAATTAAACTTAACAATAATTTGACATTCCGGTTCCAACAAAAGTGGTTTTAAAACACCCCACCTCCATTAGGGTCACTCTCAAAGGGAATGCCCTAGTTTTGGTGGAGGTTTATAAGTATAAGTCACAGATATACAAGACAGATATAATAACACATATTTTTGAACAGCGGAAAAACAACAACTTTTATTTCATCAAAATACGTGTTACACAAACCATGCCATAATTGTCTTACAATACTTCCAAAATCATAACTGCCTTGATTACATTATTTAAAGAAGCATGAAGAAAACATAAATAAACTGCAAAAGTCCCATAATTGCCATCCAAAGCCATAGTCCGAAACGAAAAGATCCAAGCAATACATTCTTTCTCTTCAAGCTGGATGTGACGGCCCGCCCCGCACCAACCGACATTTACTTCAAAAGTGCGTTGTACTCATGTCCAGTTAGCACGGAACGGGTCGTCAGAAGGAAAAGGAAGAAGGAAATGAATATACCAAGAACCTGTAGAATGTCTCACAGCGCATAGAACAAAATATAGTAATAACATACTTGACGTAAAACAGGAGAGACAATGCATAAGCTGAAAATCAGAACTAAACATCATAGCAGCGGAAATCCAAAATACAGCTTATTACAACTTTCAAACTGTCTCAAAGCAAAAGTAAGGTAAATGAGCTACACTACTAATGCCCAAGTAGTGACCACCAACGACACAGGGAGAATGTGTATATATATCATACGTGGAAGCCTCCTGCCCGCCTCCGAATCAGCTACTCGCGCATCACCAGCTAACCTGCCTCTAGTCTGCTCGTGTGAGCACCCAGAGTAATAAGAGGAGACATAAAACTCTGGGTCAGACATAAAGCCTGGTATGAGGGATAAGCATCTAAAGTGAACAATAACAGGTAGACTAAAACATACCTGAACCTGGACCTGCAACCAAAGAGTTAGCACTACATATTGTACAACACTCTAAGGTATCATATCAATCAATATAAAGATACGGAGGTGGGGGAGGTGTGCATGTCATAATGATGGCAAACAATCAAACATAGCATCCATCCTCACATCTTCTCACTCAGTGCGTTAAAGCATACGACATTCACCACTTCGATCGCCCAATATACCTTGCTACGATCACTCTGCCCCATGAAGTCATGAATGGCTTCATTGCACTGATAACGTAGCCACTAATCATTTGCTATGTCCACTTTGCCCCATGGAGTCACAGGAACCCCACTGCACTGGCTCATAGCCTTACTAATCCTTACTATGTCCACTTGCCCCATGGAGTTATTCACCCCATCTGCGCTGGCTCATAGTCTTACTACGCATCACCTTGCCCCTCAGTCATAATGACCCTACTGCACTGATAACGTAGTCTTGCTACCATCACTTTTCCCCTCAGGTCATAATGACTCTACTGCATTGATAAGTGGCCCATCATTCATTCTTAGTGGTGGATCGAAGTTATGAACGTCGGCAACTCCTTAGCACACGTCCCGCAGCAAAGTCCAACCATGAAGTGAACTCATTGGTTCCCAACTGGTTCCGGGATCCTGAGCTCTAACTTCCATATGGACTACCTTTGCATCTCGGGTTATTAGTCATCACCATCGAATCGGATCGGATCAGCCTTCACATTCTTCATCGGATCGGATCGGCCTTAGGCATTCGGATCGGGTCGCACCTCATGCATCGAATCGGGTCGTGATCCTCCAGGTGATCGGATCGTCATTGCTGTCCCCTTTCTATTTGCCTCGGATCATGCTCCCCTCCTTGGTTCGGGTCGTGATACCCTATACGGATCGGATCGCGCCCCTCCAGCTCGTGGTTCTCTCCTGGTTCAGATCGTCGTCTCGCTGTGCATCAGATCGTGGATGCTGCTTTCCTATTGTTCGGATCGTGATATGAAGCACGAGTGGATCGGATCGGGTAGCAGTTCACGATTGTTGCTCGTGGGCCTTGCGCAGATGGTTCGGTTCGGAGGGGATGACTCGACTCGTGGGGATGTCCCACGATCCCATAGGGCGATCCGATCGTCCCTCATTCCCCTATGCGATCCGAATCCCTGCACCTTGTCCAGCGAGCTGTTTACGCCATTCGACGACGGTTTCGACCATTCTAACTATTCTAATCAATCACAAAGCATACCATACAGTCATAGCAACATACATAATCAACCACAAACATCAAAACATCAATATGATAAGTAGAAATGGACCAAACATACCCAAAATCCCATATTTTCCCCCTAAGCATGTTTAGGTGAAACTAATGATATGACTAACAAAACTTAACCAAATTAACCCAAATCCACATCAGAGGTCTAAAACATCATTCCGAATTTTATAAACATTTTTCCAGAATTTTATCATGTTTAAATTCGCTAATTAACACTAATCACCCCTAATTAGCCATAATTAGTGCAAAACTATGCAAATCACTCACCTTAGCCACAAAATAAACCAAGATTCGAAATAAATCTCTGATTTGATGTGAATCTCAATGCCAAACAGCAGCTCCTAAGTTGCTTTAGTGAAGATCTTCCTTGATTAGGGGTTGCTAAGCCAAATCCTTGACCAAAAGATGATTTGGAGGTGATTTAGAGGTTGGAGGCCATTTTTAGGGTTCCTTGGTGATAAGTGGAGGCTATAAAACTGAAATGGAATGATTCTCCATCTCATTTCAGCCCTCCCATAACCCTAATCCCGAAATGGGTTATGGGCCTACTCGCTAATCACCCGATTTGGCCCGGTTAAGCGGTTTTTCACCCTCCAAACCTTGTTTCAGCCATATCTCCCAAACGGCAAGTCCGTTTGGTCATTATGACCACTCTACCGAAAGAGAAAGTATCAAACGAATCAAATGGAAGTGGTTTCAGGTCAAAATTCCTTTCCAATCAAAAGTTATGGCCAAAACAGTACCAACTAGGGGCAAAATGGTCATTTAAAAATCGACAAAAATCATGAACATGGGAAATGACTCTAATGGATGTTTCCCAAAGTTACATGACCATACAACTTTATACGGGAAAGAAATAAATATTCTACAATCCTATGATGTGTATAATACGGGTCGTTACACTCTTCCCCCCTTAAGAAATTTCGCCCCCGAAATTCCCTAATCCAAACACACACAAAGGTCCCGCATGCCTATCAATCATAAAACAACAATCAACATGCAAAACAAGCAAAACAAGTCTACCCTAGCATGCGGAAAACTAGATCGCAAAGTAAACCTTACCAGGCAAAGAGTTCTAGATGTGCTTTCCTAATGCTCTCCTCTGTCTCCCAAGTACAATCATTCTCGTCCTTGCCCCACTAAACCTTGAATAGCTTCACCGACTTCCTTCGAAGTTGCTTTGTATCGTGCCCCATAATACGGATCGGCTTGCGGTTCCCAACCGCCTCGGGTTCTACTTCGAAGTCCTCTAACTGATCAGGTGAAATAGTCACATCTGAGTCATGAACGAACTTCCTTAGTTGGGAAACATGAAATACATAGTGAACTCCCGCCATTTTCTCTGGTTAGCCAACTCTATACGCCAAATTCCCGACTAATTCAAGAACGGGGAATGGGCCAACAAATCTTGGTGCCAACTTGCCTCTCCTGCCAAATCGTATCACGCTCTTCAACAGAGAGATCTTAACAAACACCAAGTCGCCAACGGAGAATTTCAAGTCTCTTCTCCTCTTATCGACATAACTCTTCTGCCTATCTTGGGCAGCTTTCATTCGTTGCCGAATGATCTTGATCTTATCGGAAGTTTCCCTCACCACATCTGGTCCAATCACAAACTTCTTACCAGTTTCTATCCAACATGATGGTGAGTTGCACGGTCTTCCGTACAAAGCTTCATATGGAGCCATACCGATACTGGATTGGTAGCTATTATTATATGCAAACTCTACTAGATGCAAATGGTCATCCCATGATCCACCAAAATCCAATATACAAGCTCTCAAGAGATCTTCCAATATACGATTCACCCTCTCCGTCTGACCGTCGGTCTGAGGATGATATGCGGTACTGAGATGTAATCCTGACCCTAGAGCCTCTTGTAAGCTCTTCCAAAACCCACTAGTGAACAACGGGTCTCGGTCACTCACAATGCTTTTGGGTACTCCATAAAATCTCACTACCCACTTCATATACAATTTTGCCAACTTGGCTGCCGTTCTGGTCGATTTGACGGGTATAAATCTTGCGCTCTTAGTCAATTGATCCACAATTACCCAAATGTTATCATATCCCGATCTAGTCCTTGGTAAACCATCGATGAAATCCATCGAGACTTGCTCCCATTTCCATTCGGGAATTTCTAATGGTTGCAACAACCCACTAGGCTTCTTTTGCTCGGCTTTAACTAGCTGACAATTCATGCATTTGGATATAAACTTCCCAACGTCTCTTTTCATCCCTTCCCAGTAGTAGGTCTGTCTCATGTCTCGATACATCTTATTACCCCCGGGATGTATAGTCAGTTTTGAGTGATGACATTCTCTAAGCACTTCATCTCTCAATCCATTCACGTTGGGCACAACTAATCTTCCATTCTTTCGAAGCCATCCATCTCGATCAAGCCCATACACATTCATCTCCTCATCGATACCCATCTCTAACTTGGAGATGATTTCCAATAGGTTAGGATCGTCCCTCTGACTATGACCAATCCGCTCTATCAAAGTGGGTCTGATCGTCAAACTAGCTAGCATAACTGGATCCCACTCGCACTTTGGTCTGAAATCAAAACCCGCGATAAACTCCAGTTGCTTCCATTCAAGAAACATTGCCCCTAAGCTGCCATGTCTCCTACTCAAGGCATCGGCTACCGCATTACCCTTCCCAGGTGTATACGCGATATCAAAATCATACGAAGCCAAGAACTCTAACCATCTCTGCTGACGGAGATTCAGATCTTTCTGAGAGAAGAGATACTTTAATGATTTATGATCGGTAAACAGCTCAAATCTTTCTCCCAAGAGATAGTGTCTCCACATCTTCAGCGCAAATACAATCGTTGCCAATTCCAAATCATGGGTAGGATACTTCTTCTCATGCGGCTTTAGCTGTCGACTAGCATAAGCTACAACCCTACCTCCTTGCATCAATACAGCACCCAGTCCGGTACCACAAGCATCCGTGTATACCGTCATCTCTTCATTCCCCTTAGGAATGACTAGCACTGGCGCACGCGTCAACTTCTCCTTTAGACTCTTGAAGGCATCCTCACACACTCCGTCTGAAACACCCCACCTTCGTTAGGGTCACTCTCAAGGGAATGCCCTAATTTTGGTGGAGGTTTATAAGTATAAGTCACAGATATACAAGACAGATATAAGAACACATATTTGTAAATAGCGGAAAATCAACAAAACTTTTATTTCATGAAAGCAAATACGTGCTACAACAACATCACCATAATTGTCTTACATCTTTTCCAAAAACATAACACTTTCATAATCTGTCTTGATTACATTATTAAAGAAGCATAAATAAAACATAGGTAAACTGCAAAAGCCCCATAGAGTTTGTCCAAAGCCATAGTTCAAGACGAAAAGGACCAAGCAATACATTTCTCTTCTTCAAGCTGGATGTTAAGGCTGGTCAAGCTGCTGTGTTCCCTCCCTGTGGACCTGGGGGGGGGGGGAACGAAAGAAAAGAAGACGAAAGAAAAGTAGAGTCAGACATAAAGCCTGAGTAAGTCTAGTACTATTTTGTCTATGAATAAAGAACTGGGTATGATAAGTATAACGAGAAGTGGGAAAGCACTATAACTTGGTTAAGTTGTATAGGGTCGAATACACTATCGTACCCCATGTTAATCTCTGAACCCATATAAACTAGTTTCCAACTGGCACCCCATAATCAGGGTGATGTGATCCATTCAATGATGATCGGCTCCTACTCGCATAGTTACATGTGTCTTACGGCCCCCGATGTTGTAGTTACCTATGCTGGTCCCACCATGGGGTGTATCAAGTCCCATGGTGGCGGCCCGACACAATCCTAGAGTGCACAGGTATGCTACTGGTGTCCAGTGCCTTATTTTTCTGCGTCGGAGTGTGTGCACGCCCGCACCCCGTTAGAACCTACACTGCTACACCACCGCCGTCGATTTGACCTCTTACAATCAGCCCAGTAATCGTGCCCCACCCTGCCTAGTTTCAGGGTATCCTGATACACCTTCTAGGGTTACTGCTGAAAAGGGTCCCCCGTTACTAGGTTTTCTATCTCTAGCCAACATGCTAAGTTGGTTAAGTGTTTCATAACCTAACCCCCACCAGTCCGTTTAGTTTAGCATGTTCCATTTTGATTAAGTCTTTAGTTCACTTAATCCTAACAATCCAGACTCAGCCTTAATTGTCTTATTAAGGCCCTGACCTCTCACATTAGACAGGTATTGTTGTGGCTGCCTGTTGCCGGTTGGTTCCGGGCAGTCTTACGCCACAACTCAGTCTAACCTCGGGTCCTTATTGGGCTCCATGTTTAACCTCCCACATTGGATAGGTATTGTTGTGACTACTGGACAGCCGAGCGGTTCCGGGCAGGTTTACATCACAACTCAATCCAACCTCGGGTTAAACATATCGTATGTTCTACATTTACATATTTTGTCTTTCTTCTTTATTTTCTTATATGTAAATATTTGCGGCCCATTATTAAGTTAAGGGTGTAAAGGTTACACCAATCATGGGCCCAACCCATACTTGAATTTGGGCCCTTCTATTTTATATTTTCATTCATTAGTAATTTTAACCCAACGTTATTTTCCCCCGTTTAACACGTCCGTTTATTATATATATGTTGGGCTTAGCCTTTTAAAGCCCAACCTAGCCATGCGAAAGGGGAGGCTTAAAGCGTGATTACATACACAAAAAGGGGAAGGTGAGCGCATGAACTTGCAACATAACGTTGGAACTACAAAATAGAAACTGGTGTACTTGCATAGTGGTAACATATACTTTGGTCATAAAGCATAGGTGACATGAATCAAGCCATGTAAACTTGTAGTTGAGATAAGAATCTAAATTGGGTATCATTATTGACACATAGTCATAACTACAACATGACCCTATATTTTTATTTAGGCATAATGTCAAACATAAGCATGGCATAAATATTTCTAACATAAGCATGGCATAATGTCAAACATAAGCATGGCATAATGTCAAACATAAGCATGGCATAAGTATTTGTTCACATAACCATGGCATAAATATTTCTAACATGAAATCATGATTTTTACTTTAGTCATGCAAACTTGCAAAAAGGGATTTTTGAACCTAACCTAGCTATGTACCACATATGTCATCATATAATTCTTGTTGACAATTTCAATTATGCAAATTATCAATCATAGCCTAGTCATATTCATAAGTTTGCAAATAGGTGTTCTAGTACAAAAGCATGGCTTAATACATGATGCCAAATTCTCAACATAATTTCATATGGATTATAATAACCCAAACTTATTCCAATTACTCACAAAAATGATTTTTGTATAAAAATACATATTATGATGGCATAGTAGCAAAACCCCAAACTTGCATGAATTTCAATTAATCAACTACATACATGTAGCTTCAACATGGATTACATAATTTGCGAATATTCCAAACGTATACTTGCATAGAACTACCGCATGTAGTTCTTTATAATGAATAACATAATTCGAGAATATCCAAACATATACAATATCCCAAATCGATAAGAATTATAGTAACGCACAAATATGAATTGTTTATCACCACATCCAAGTATACAAACTAACACGGTTATTTGTTCATACCAAAGTAATACTCTACTTACAATGGTATGGCGAATTCTCTAATTTAGGGATTTGAAGATGCGGTTTGATTTGATTGAGTTGCTTTATGCCTTAGAATTTGCCTCCTAATCCTCTCTCCAATTCGTGGCTACCCCTAGTCGTTCCTCAGCAACATGGCGGCTTTGTTCTTATTTTTGAATGAATAGATTAGGGTTAGTCTAGGGTTGTTTTTATAGAGGTTATAAACTGATTAGGACCATTGATGTTGCTTGGATTAATCGTAGCCATTCATTCGCAAGAGAGACCAATTAGAGCCTGCCACCTAGCCCTAATGACAAAGCAGACCACAGAAAATCGACCAACATAGAATAGGCCAGCCAGGTTGGACTGGGCTCGACCTGGCTCTGGACCAGGTCGACATGCCTGTCGACAGCCCTGTCGACCTGGTTAGACCAGGTCGACAGCCCAGTCGACCTGGGTGCGTTAGGCGGGTGTTTTTCCGCCCTGGCCCATTGGGCCCCATTTTGGAATTTAAACTTGATTTTCTGAGATATTTTATTCTGTTTGAATTTTAAATTTAATTCAGAAACTTCCGAAGGCCATATCTTCTTCATACGGACTCCGTTTTTCGAAAACTCGGACTCTATTTCGCGTATTTTTCCGAGACGAACGCAATGGCGTATCCCGTTTCCCTTAGTTCTTTGATTTGAAATTGATTATACTTTAATTTGTTAATTTCACAGTTATAGAATTTGCGGGGTGTTACATTCTCCCCCACTTAAAAGGATTTCGTCCCCGAAATCTTCAAGTTAGGAGGAATGTATATCCTAACATCCAATCATCCATCTACTCATCCATCAAACACGAGCATCTATTGTCCTTAAAAGACTTCTAATGCTTCATGATCATATGCGAAGTGTGTGTGTCCATGTACTTATCTAATGCAAAATCAGGCGGTCTACTGATTCAGTTGACCTCCTTAATGCGAATTATGTAAGTGCCATGAATCCATTATGTATGCAAATTTTCCTATTCATGATTCTACATGAGTGCACAATCATTCGATACATATGCAACATCCACATGACAACACATTAAAATTCAACCACATATGAATGCAAACATATATGCATATGCAATATGAAGTGACTGAGCCGATTTAAAACCTAGATTGTGTGTGTATATGCAACCACGAGCAACCACTAGCAATCACTTGCAACCACTTGCAACCATCATCCATAACATGTTTCAATTACATGTTTCCATCCAAAGGATTTCTACCTAAAAGATAAGGTCGAGGAAATATATCTAAAAAGATAGATAAAAGCGCAACTTAAGGAAAGAGAAAGATCAAGAATGTACCCTCAAACAGAAAAGGGTAGGCCGTACGGATTCTAGCTTCAGTTTCCCAAGTCGCGTCTCCCTCGGCGTCGCTCCACTGAACTTTGACGAGCTTGACTTCACGGTTGCGTAGCTTCTTCACTTCCGTTCCTAAGATTCGGGTTGGAACTTTTCTTATGGTTGCTTCGCGTTCCACTTCGGCCTCTTCGAGGATATTTGGCTCTACCACTTCAGCAGACTCATGTAGACATTTTCGGAGATGTGAAATGTGAAAAACGTTGTGGACTCCAGCCAACTTCTCGGGTAGCTCTAATCTATAGGCCATTTTCCCAATTTTCTCAATGATAGGGAATGGCCCTACGAATCTTGGTGCTAGCTTTCCTGTGGTTCTAAAACGAACAACGTTTCTTAGTGGTGATACCTTGAGAAAAACTCTGTCTCCAACCTCAAATTCAAGGTCGGTCCTTCTCTTGTCGGCATAGGACTTCTGTCTGTCTTGGGCCGTCTTCATCCTTCTTCGTATTAAGTCTACTTTCTCTGAAGTCTCTCGGATCATATCTGGTCCAAGTATGAGCTTATCAGTAGACTCCCACCAACAAGTGGGCGATCGGCACGGTCTTCCATATAAAGCTTCGAAGGGCGCCATTCCGATGGTTGCTTGATAGCTGTTGTTGTAGGCGAATTCCACCAAAGGAAGGTGGTTTTCCCATGTCCCTCCGAAGTCAAGGACGCATAGCCTTAAAAGGTCTTCCAAAACTCTGTTCACTCTCTCTGTTTGGCCGTCGGTTTGGGGATGATAGGCTGTGCTCAAGCATAACTGCGTTCCTACTGCTTCTTGCAGACTCCGCCAAAACTCACTGGTGAAGATGGGGTCTCGGTCACTAACAATGCTAGATGGTATTCCATGGAGTCGAACGATTTCCCTGAGGTAAAGTGATGCTAGGGATAAGGCAGTTCTTTTACTTTTGACAGGTAAAAAGTGGCCGCTTTTAGTAAGCCTATCCACTATTACCCAAATGCTAGTGTTGCCTCTCCTAGACCTAGGCAGCCCATCGATGAAGTCCATTGAGATGCTATCCCACTTCCACTGCGGGACCTCCAGAGGATGTAGTAGTCCGCCAGGCTTTTTCTGTTCTGCCTTAACCTGTTGGCACACCATACACTTAGAAACGAACTCTGCCACGTCCTTTTTCATGCCGTTCCAGAAGAAAGTCCTTTTTATGTCTTTGTACATTTTATCTCCGCCTGGGTGTATCGTCATCTTGGAGTGATGTGCTTCCTCGAGAACCTTCTTTATTAAATCTTTTGTCTGTGGGACGCATAGTCTTCCGTCTCGCCTTAGCAAACCCTTATCGTCGATGGAGTATCTGTTGAGGTGACTTGAAGTCTCACCCCTAATTAGCCTATCAATTATTTCCACAAGTTGAGGGTCTTCGCGTTGTGCTGTCCCTACTGAATCCACTAAAGTTGGGCGCACTTCGAGAGATGCTAGCAAGTCTGGTACGAGATCGGAGGAAGGCCTAAAGTCGAAGCTGGCTATAAACTCTAGGCTTTGTCTTTCAACAAATAACGGGCTTAGGGTCAATTTCTTTCGGCTCAACGCGTCTGCCACTACGTTGCCTTTGCCCGGAGTGTAGGAGATTTCGAAATCGTACGAGGCAAGAAACTCCATCCATCTTTGTTGCCTCAAGTTAAGATCCTTCTGCGAGAAAAGATATTTCAACGATTTATGGTCAGTGTAAAGTTCGAACTTCTCACCTAGGAGATAGTGTCGCCAAGACTTGAGTGCAAAGACGATGGCGGCTAACTCAAGATCGTGGGTTGGGTAGTTCTTTTCGTGCACCTTCAACTGCCTCCCGCCATAAGCTACTACCCTTCCTTCTTGCATTAAGACGGCGCCTAGCCCTGTCCCACATGCATCCGTATAAACAGTGAACATCTTGCTCCCATCTGGCAGCGTCAAAACTGGGGCTGTTGTGAGAGCCCTTTTCAGTCGTTGGAAAGCAAAATCGCAATCCAAGTCCCAATTGAACACTAGATTCTTCTTGGTCAATTTCGTGAGCGGAGCTGAGATTTTTGCAAAATCCCTTATAAACTTTCGATAGAAACCCGCTAGTCCTAGAAAGCTTCGGACCTCAGTTGCATTCCTTGGTGTCTTCCAATCCTGTACCGCCACTACCTTAGCAGGGTCCACTGCTAACCCCTGTTTGGATACTATGTGCCCAAGGAACCTCACCTCTTCTCTCCAAAAGTGGCATTTGGAGAATTTGGCTTTTAGTTGATGGACTCGCAAGGTTTCCATGATTGCCCTTAAGTGCTGAGCATGTTCCTCTTCACTCTTTGAGAAGATAAGGATATCATCTACGAAGACCACTACGAATTTGTTGAGGAAATCTCTAAATACCCTACTCATTAGGTCCACGAAGTACGCAGGTGCATTTGTCAAGCCGAAGGGCATGACAAGCCATTCAAAGAAGCTGTCTGGGGTTCTGAACGCCGTTTTATCGATGCTATCTTCAGCCACCCTTAGCTGATGAAAACCGGTTGCTAAATCGAGCTGGGAGAAAACAGACGCTCTTACAAGCTGGTCAAACAAATCGTCAATTCTAGGGAGAGGGTGCCTATTCTTTTTCGTTAGCTTGTTGAGCTCCCTATAGTCAACACATAGACGGAGTGAACCATCCGCCTTTGTAGCGAACACCACTGGAGCGCCCCATTCTGAAATGCTCCTCCTAATGAACCCCTTCTCTAGAAGCTCTTTAATCTGTTTACTGAGCTCTTTCCTTTCTCGTGGAGCCATGTGTCTAACGGGCAACGCAACGGGCCTTGCATTATCTACAAGATATATGCGGAAGTCTATTTCCCGCTTCGGACGCAAGCCCTTCACCTCTTCGAAGACATCCGGATATTCCCGGACCACTCTAACTGATTGCAAATTTTCAACAGAGGCATCTAGCGATTCAAGATAACTAAGCATAACCGCATACGAGGGATTACAAGAAATTTCCAAAGTATTACCGAGCTGGGTTAGGAGCCTAACAACCCTTTTCTCACAATCAAGGATGGCCCCATTACTGGATAGCCAATCCATACCCAAAATCAAACCATAACCCGAAAAGCCCAAAACAAAGGCACTACATTGAAATTCTACACTTAGAATAGAAATTTTCAATCCCAAACAGATCATAGACAAATGAGCTGGGCCCCCAATTGGGTTTGAAACAATTAAGGGGTCCTCTACCATACTAGTTTTTAGGTGCAGAGATTCTACTAAAGCAGACGTGATAAAGGAGTGTGATGCGCCAGAATCAAACAAAGTGCGAACGGGGTGACCATAAAGATAAACTACACTTTCTACAAAAGTATTTATACCTCGCTGTTGCAGAGGTGGCGCTTCCAGCACATGAACCTGTGCCCCTGGGGTGGATCCAGCCCTCTGCCCCTGTCCTCGTTTCTTTGGGCAGTCCTTAGCCCTATGGCCTGTCTCACCGCAAGAAAAGCACCCACCATTCTCCTTGGCCTTCTTTTTCCGGCAGTCCTTTACTAAGTGCCCCACTTTGCCACAGAAGTTGCACTTCCTCTTCTCTTTGTTGCCTTTCCCGCCCTTCTTAAAGTCTGTCTTCTTAGGCTGCAAACCTTCTTTCTTCCCTTGAGAGCTTTCTGCCTTTGTCTCCTTCTTGCCCTTATCCTCTTCATTCAGCAATGCCATTTGCACCAATCTTTCATACGTGGCTCCCATGGGTATATGGGTCATGGCCAAACTGTGTAATGGCTCATTCAACCCTTTGACGAAACGGAGAGCCTTCTTGTGCGGGGTGTTGACTAGGTCAAGCCCAAACCTAGCCAGCTCATCGAACTGATTCACATACTCTCTGACTGTCTTGTCCCCTTGCTTAAGAAATAAGAATTTTTCCAACTGCAAACTTCTTTCCGCATCAGAGAGAAATTTAGTCTCAAACCTTGCCCTAAAGTCCTCCCATGTCTCCACTGGTCATTCAGCATTAGTGACTTCCCACCAGTAGGAAGCCTCGCCCTTCAATAGCCACACTGCCAATTGTACTTTTTGTCTATCCTCTACCTCAAAGATGATGAATAGGTCCTCAGTTTCTTTCAGCCAATTTCTGGCTGCCACGAAGGACTCAGTTCCATGGAAATCCCTTCCTCCCATAGCTTTAAAATCTTTACATATCTTAGCAAACGTGTTTCCCCGAGGAGGAGGTGGAGGAAAAGGTGCCGCTGCAGCTGGATGATTTCCGGCAGCTGGGGGAGGAGGAACGGTAGGACCTGGCTGAGTGGCTCTTGCTTCTAAGAACCGTCTAAACCAACCAGGTATTGGCACCCCTTCCGGCAAGTTAAGATCTTCGGACATGCTGAAACAAAAAGGATAGATTCAAAACGAAGGATAAGAGATAGTACCTATGGCTTTGGGGAGTGGACTTTGCCTTTTTAAAATAAAATAATATTTTTTTCTTTTAAAATTGCTTCTTTAAATTTCCTTTTTGAAAATAATTTTTCAAAACTTTTTATCTTATCTGGTAAACCTATGCTCTGATACCAAGTGAAACACCCCACCTCCGTTAGGGTCACTCTCAAGGGAATGCCCTAATTTTGGTGGAGGTTTATAAGTATAAGTCACAGATATACCAGACAGATATAAGAACACATATTTGTAAACAGCGGAAAATCAACAAAACTTTTATTTCATGAAAGCAAATACGTGCTACAACAACATCACCATAATTGTCTTACATCTTTTCCAAAAACATAACACTTTCATAATCTGTCTTGATTACATTATTAAAGAAGCATAAATAAAACATAGGTAAACTGCAAAAGCCCCATAGAGTTTGTCCAAAGCCATAGTTCAAGACGAAAAGGACCAAGCAATACATTTCTCTTCTTCAAGCTGGATGTTAAGGCTGGTCAAGCTGCTGTGTTCCCTCCCTGTGGACCTTGGGGGGGGGGAACGGAAGAAAAGAAGACGAAAGAAAAGTAGAGTCAGACATAAAGCCTGAGTAAGTCTAGTACTATTTTGTCTATGAATAAAGAACTGGGTATGATAAGTATAACAAGAAGTGGGAAAGCACTATAACTTGGTTAAGTTGTCTAGGGTCGAATACACTATCGTACCCCATGTTAATCTCTGAACCCGTATAAACTAGTTTCCAACTGGCACCCCATAATCAGGGTGATGTGATCCATTCAATGATGATCGGCTCCTACTCGCAAAGTTACATGTGTCTTACGGCCCCCGATGTTGTAGTTACCTATGCTGGTTCCACCATGGGGGTGTATCAAGTCCCATGGTGGCGGCCCGACACAATCCTAGAGTGCACAGGTATGCTACTGGTGTCCAGTGCCTTATTTTTCTGCGCCGGAGTGTGTGCACGCCCGCACCCCGTTAGAACCTACACTGCTACACCACCGCCGTCGATTTGACCTCTTACAATCAGCCCAGTAATCGTGCCCCACCCTGCCTAGTTTCAGGGTATCCTGATACACCTTCTAGGGTTACTGCTGAAAAGGGTCCCCCGTTACTAGGTTTTCTATCTCTAGCCAACATGCTAAGTTGGTTAAGTGTTTCCTAACCTAACCCCCACCAGTCCGTTTAGTTTAGCATGTTCCATTTTGATTAAGTCTTTAGTTCACTTAATCCTAACAATCCAGACTCAGCCTTAATTGTCTTATTAAGGCCCCGACCTCTCACATTAGACAGGTATTGTTGTGGCTGCCTGTTGCCGGTTGGTTCCGGGCAGTCTTACGCCACAACTCAGTCTAACCTCGGGTCCTTATTGGGCTCCATGTTTAACCTCCCACATTGGATAGGTATTGTTGTGACTACTGGACAGCCGGGCGGTTCCGGGCAGGTTTACATCACAACTCAATCCAACCTCGGGTTAAACATATCGTATGTTCTACATTTACATATTTTGTCTTTCTTCTTTATTTTCTTATATGTAAATATTTGCGGCCCATTATTAAGTTAAGGGTGTAAAGGTTACACCAATCATGGGCCCAACCCATACTTGAATTTGGGCCCTTCTATTTTATATTTTCATTCATTAGTAATTTTAACCCAACGTTATTTTCCCCCGTTTAACACGTCCGTTTATTATATATATGTTGGGCTTAGCCTTTTAAAGCCCAACCTAGCCATGCGAAAGGGGAGGCTTAAAGCGTGATTACATACACAAAAAGGGGAAGGTGAGCGCATGAACTTGCAACATAACGTTGGAACTACAAAATAGAAACTGGTGTACTTGCATAGTGGTAACATATACTTTGGTCATAAAGCATAGGTGACATGAATCAAGCCATGTAAACTTGTAGTTGAGATAAGAATCTAAATTGGGTATCATTATTGACACATAGTCATAACTACAACATGACCCTATATTTTTATTTAGGCATAATGTCAAACATAAGCATGGCATAAATATTTCTAACATAAGCATGGCATAATGTCAAACATAAGCATGTCATAATGTCAAACATAAGCATGGCATAAGTATTTGTTCACATAACCATGGCATAAATATTTCTAACATGAAATCATGATTTTTACTTTAGTCATGCAAACTTGCAAAAAGGGATTTTTGAACCTAACCTAGCTATGTACCACATATGTCATCATATAATTCTCGTTGACAATTTCAATTATGCAAATTATCAATCATAGCCTAGTCATATTCATAAGTTTGCAAATAGGTGTTCTAGTACAAAAGCATGGCTTAATACATGATGCCAAATTCTCAACATAATTTCATATGGATTATAATAACCCAAACTTATTCCAATTACTCACAAAAATGATTTTTGTATAAAAATACATATTATGATGGCATAGTAGCAAAACCCCAAACTTGCATGAATTTCAATTAATCAACTACATACATGTAGCTTCAACATGGATTACATAATTTGCGAATATTCCAAACGTATACTTGCATAGAACTACCGCATGTAGTTCTTTATAATGAATAACATAATTCGAGAATATCCAAACATATACAATATCCCAAATCGATAAGAATCATAGTAACACACAAATATGAATTGTTTATCACCACATCCAAGTATACAAACTAACACGGTTATTTGTTCATACCAAAGTAATACTCTACTTACAATGGTATGGCGAATTCTCTAATTTAGGGATTTGAAGATGCGGTTTGATTTGATTGAGTTGCTTTATGCCTTAGAATTTGCCTCCTAATCCTCTCTCCAATTGGTGGCTACCCCTAGTCGTTCCTCAGCAACATGGCGGCTTTGTTCTTATTTTTGAATGAATAGATTAGGGTTAGTCTAGGGTTGTTTTTATAGAGGTTATAAACTGATTAGGACCATTGATGTTGCTTGGATTGATCGTAGCCATTCATTCGCAAGAGAGACCAATTAGAGCCTGCCACCTAGCCCTAATGACAAAGCAGACCACAGAAAATCGACCAACATAGAATAGGCTAGCCAGGTTGGACTGGGCTCGACCTGGCTCTGGACCAGGTCGACTTGCCTGTCGACAGCCCTGTCGACAGCCCTGTCGACCTGGTTAGACCAGGTCGACAGCCCAGTCGACCTGGGTGCGTCAGGCGGGTGTTTTTCCGCCCTGGCCCATTGGGCCCCATTTTGGAATTTAAACTTGATTTTCTGAGATATTTTATTCTGTTTGAATTTTAAATTTAATTCAGAAACTTCCGAAGGCCATATCTTCTTCATACGGACTCCGTTTTTCGAAAACTCGGACTCTATTTCACGTATTTTTCCGAGACGAACGCAATGGCGTATCCCGTTTCCCTTAGTTCTTTGATTTGAAATTGATTATACTTTAATTTGTTAATTTCACAGTTATAGAATTTGCGGGGTGTTACACCGTCCCAGACGAAGGACTGATTCTTCTTAGTCAACTGAGTCAACGGTGCTGCAATCTTGGAGAAGTCCTGGATAAACTTACGATAATATCCGGCTAATCCCAAGAAACTTCTTACATCTGTTGCATTCTTGGGCGTAGGCCAATCTTGTACCGTAGCAACCTTCGCAGGGTCCACGGCAATACCACACTCTGAAACAACATGACCCAAGAATCTTACTTCCCTTCTCCAAAAATGACATTTAGAGAATTTCGCTTTCAATTGGTGTTTCCTCAACACCTCCATCACTATCCTCAAGTGTCCCTTGTGTTCCTCTTCTGTCCTTGAGTAAACAAGGATATCATCCACGAACACAAGAACAAACTTATTCAGCTGATCTCTGAATACTCGATTCATAAGATCCACAAAATAGGCTGGTGCATTGGTCAACCCAAACGGCATGACCAACCACTCATAAAATCCAGACGGCGTCCTAAAGGCCGTTTTCGGAACACTCTCATCTGCTACTCTAAGCTGATGAAATCCTGTCGCGAGGTCCAACTGGGAGAACACTCTTGCTCCTTCCAGCTGATCAAACAAATCATCTATCCGCGGTAGAGGATACTTATTCTTCCTCGTCACCTTATTCAACTCGCGATAGTCCACATACAAACGAAGGGAACCATCTGCCTTAGTGGCAAACACAACTGGTGCTCCCCACTCGGAGACACTCCTTCTAATCAATCCCTTCTTCAAAAGATTGCTGAATTGCACCCCGAGCTCTCGCTGCTCCTTTGGTGCCATACGATGAAGTGGCATCACTATAGGTCTGGCATCTTTCACTAAATCAATACGGAACTCAATCTCTCGGTGTGGTGGAAGCCCGGTCACCTTCTTGAAGACGTCCGGATACTGGCCAACCACAGGCACATCTGACAACTCATCCTGCGGGATGTCGAGGGAATTTACAAAACTAGCCATAACCCCATCACTAGGTAGACTACCAAACACTACCCTCCGCCCATCATCCGCCCTCACTTTCATCAAAAAGCCCTCACAGTTTACCACCACCCCGTATCTTTGGAGCCAATCGACTCCCAATATAATGCCATACCCAGTAAAGCCCAAAACAAAGCAATCACATACAAACATACATCCATGACTCGATAAGACCAAATTCCTGCAAATCATACTAAGGCTAGTCGAACCACCAATCGGGTTCGTCACAACCAATGGTCTATCGACTATCTCGGGTTCCAGTCCCAACCTATCTACCAGGTCACTAGATATGAAGGAACGGGAAGCCCCAGTATCAAACAAAACTCGAACTGGTATATCATAAATAGAAAGCATACCTTGAATAACAACATTCTTTCCTTTCTCCGCCGCAGTTGGGGCATTCGACGAAGAAGGAATAGCATCAAGAGCATATGCTTTCACAATCTGCTTCTCCTTAAGTGGTTGCGGACACTTATCCTTCTGATGTCCCACTTGACCACAGTTGTAGCACTTCCTTTCCGCTGGCTTGGCCCGACATTCTTTAGCATAATGGCCCTTCTTTCCACAGCTGATTAGGACTCAACATCCTTCTTACTCTTTTTCTGGCCACTCTTAGATTGGTCCTGCTTCCTCTTATTCTGAGAGCTATTCTTGCCTCCACCTCCTGCTTGCGACTTTGGCCCTTCTACAGATGCAGCCTCAGTCTTTGACTTAGGGTAAAGGCTTTCTGATCTCAAAGCTTTCCCCACGATCGATTCAAAAGTCTCATCGATGTGGTTGATAAGCCTTTCTCCCAAGTACCCATCCAAACCAGTAATGAACTTCGCATTCTTCTTCTCAGGAATATCAATGAGAGACAGTCCATACTTCGACAAAGTGTCGAACTCAGCAATATAATCAGAAACTGCCCTGCCACCCTGCTTGAGTTCCAAGAACCTCTTGAACAATACTGACTTCTGGGCAGCTGGAATGAACTTCTCGCTAAAGCGAGCCTTAAACTGAACCCAAGTAACCTGGTCCTCTGGAGTAGCTGTTCTAATGGCATTCCACCAATTCATCGCTCGCCCTTGCAGCTGACGAGACGCTAGCCTTCTCTTCATCGCATCCTCAAGACCTAAGTCATCGAAGATACGGTCGCAGCTATCCATCCAATCTTGAACATCCGTGGCCGACTCTGTTCCATGGAACGGCTTCCCACCAAGATTAGTGTAATCCTTGCACAACTTGGCGAAATCGACCCTAGGCGCCTGCACTACTAGGCCAACACCAGCTCCGGGATTGGGAACTTCCCCTTGCACTTCTCTAAGCATGTCTCTCATGAGGTTGGTAAACATCGCCCTCATGTCAGCGGCATTCCCATTATTGGCCCCTCTACCGGTACCTCTAACATATCGGCTCATCGTCAATCTGAAAAAGGGAAACGATTAACGACCCCATAGTGGTACTAGTGCAGTGCAACTTCATTCTTATACTACTAATAATATTTATATACATAGCTTTTGAAAACCAAAGTAATCACAAATACACGCTCGCATATACATACTACCTCTCCCAAGTGTCTTTCCCTAGGTTAACTACGCAACCTAGAGCTCTGATACCAAGTGTGACGGCCCGCCCCGCACCAACCGACATTTACTTCAAAAGTGCGATGTACTCATGTCTAGTTAGCACGGAACGGGTCGTCAGAAGGAAAAGGAAGAAGGAAATGAACATACCAAGAACCTGTAGAATGTCTCACAGCGCATAGAACAAAATATAATAATAACATACTTGACATAAAACAGGAGAGACAGTGCATAAGCTGAAAATCAGAACTAAACATCATAGCAGCGGAAATCCAAAATACAGCTTATTACAACTTTCAAACTGTCTCAAAGCAAAAGTAAGGTAAATGAGCTACACTACTAATGCCCAAGTAGTGACCACCAACGACACAGGGAGAATGTGTATATATATCATACGTGGAAGCCTCCTGCCCGCCTCCGAATCAGCTGCTCGCGCATCACCAGCTAACCTGCCTCTAGTCTGCTCGTGTGAGCACCCAGAGTAATAAGAGGAGACATAAAACTCTGGGTCAGACATAAAGCCTGGTATGAGCAATAAGCATCTAAAGTGAACAATAACAGGTAGTCTAAAACATACCTGAACCTGGACCTGCAACCAAAGAGTTAGCACTACATACTGTACAACACTCTAAGGTATCATATCAATCAATATAAAGATACGGAGGTGGGGGAGGTGTGCATGTCATAATGATGGAAAACAATCAAACATAGCATCCATCCTCACATCTTCTCACTCAGTGCGTTAAAGCATACGACATTCACCACTTCGATCGCCCAATATACCTTGCTACGATCACTCTGCCCCACGAAGTCATGAATGGCTTCATTGCACTGATAACGTAGCCACTAATCATTTTCTATGTCCACTTTGCCCCATGGAGTCACAGGAACCCCACTGCACTGGCTCGTAGCCTTACTAATCCTTACTATGTCCACTTGCCCCATGGAGTTATTCACCCCATCTGCGCTGGCTCATAGTCTTACTACGCATCACCTTGCCCCTCAGTCATAATGACCCTACTGCACTGATAACGTAGTCTTGCTACCATCACTTTTCCCCTAAGGTCATAATGACCCTACTGCACTGATAAGTAGCCCATCATTCATTCTTAGTGGTGGATCGAAGTTATGAACGTCGACAACTCTTTAGCACACGTCCCGCAGCAAAGTCCAACCATGAAGTGAACTCATTGGTTCCCAACTGGTTCCGGGATCCTGAGCTCTAACTTCCATATGGACTACCTTTGCATCTCGGGTTATTGGTCATCACCATCGAATCGAATCGGATCAACTTCCACATTCTTCATCGGATCGGATCGGCCTTAGGCATTCGGATCGGGTCGCACCTCATGCATCGAATCGGGTCGTGATCCTCCAGGTGATCGGATCGTCATTGCGGTCCCCTTTCTATTTGCCTCGGATCGTGCTCCCCTCCTTGGTTCGGGTCGTGATACACCATACGGATCGGATCGCGCCCCTCCAGCTCGTGGTTCTCTCCTGGTTCGGATCGTCGTCTCGGTGTGCATCAGATCTTGGATGCTGCTTTCCTCTTGTTCGGATCGTGATATGAAGCACGAGTGGATCGGATCGGGTAGCAGTTCACGATTGTTGCTCGTGGGCCTTGCGCAGATGGTTCGGTTCGGAGGGGATGACTCGACTCGTGGGGATGTCCCACGATCCCATAGGGCGATCCGATCGTCCCTCAATCCCCTATGCGATCTGAATCCCTGCACCTTGTCCAGCGAGCTGTTTACGCCATTCGACGGCGGTTTCGACCATTCTATCTATTCTAGTCAATCACAAAGCATACCATACAGTCATAGCAACATACATAATCAACCACAAACATCAAAACATCAATATGATAAGTAGAAATGGACCAAACATACCCAAAATCCCATATTTTCCCCTTAAGCATGTTTAGGTGAAACTAATGATAGGACTAACAAAACTTAACCAAATTAACCCAAATTCATATCAGAGGTCTAAAACATCATTCCGAATTTTATAAACATTTTTTCCAGAATTTTATCATGTTTAAATTCGCTAATTAACACTAATCACCCCTAATTAGCCATAATTAGTGCAAAACTATGCAAATCACTCACCTTAGCCACAAAATAAACCAAGATCCGAAATAAATCTCTTATTTGATCTGAATCTCAATGCCAAACAGCAGCTCCTAAGTTGCTTTAGTGAAGATCTTCCTTGATTAGGGGTTGCTAAGCCAAATCCTTGACCAAAAGATGATTTGGAGGTGATTTAGAGGTTGGAGGCCATTTTTAGGGTTCCTTGGTAATAAGTGGAGGCTAAAAAACTGAAATGGAATGATTCTCCATCTCATTTCAGCCCTCCCATAACCCTAATCCCGAAATGGGTTATGGGCCTACTCGCTAATCACCCGATTTGGCCCGTTTAAGCAGTTTTTCACCCTCCAAACCTTGTTTCAGCCATATCTCCCAAACGGTAAGTCCGTTTGGCCGTTATGACCACTCTACGGAAAGAGAAACTATCAAGCGAATCAAACGGAAGTGGTTTCAGGTCAAAATTCCTTTCCAATCAAAAGTTATGGCCAAAACAGTACCAACTAGGGGCAAAATGGTCATTTAAAAATCGACAAAAATCATGAACATGTGAAATGACTCTAATGGATGTTTCCCAAAGTTACATGACCATACAACTTCATACGGGAAAGAAATAAATATTCTACAATCCTATGATTTGTAGAATACGGGTCGTTACACTGGATATGAAGGCTGGTCAAGCTGCGGTATTCCCTCCTTGTGGACCTGGGGGGGGGGGGGGGGGAACGGAAGAAAAGAAGACGAAAGAAAAGTATAGTCAGACATAAAGCCTGAGTAAGTCTAGGACTATTCAGTCTATGAATAAATAACTGGGTATGATAAGTATAAACTAGAAATGGGAAAGCACCATAAACTAAGTTAAGTTGTCTAGGGTCGAATATACTATCGTACCCCATATTAATCTCTATACCCATATAAACTAGTTCCCAACAGGCACCCCATAGTCAGGGTGAAGTGATCCTTTTTCTGATGATCGGCTCCTACTCGCATAGTTACATGTGTCTTACGGCCCCCGTTGTTGTAGTTACCTATGCTGGTCCCACCATGGGGTGTATCAAGTCCCATGGTGGCTGCCCGACACAATCCTAGAATGCACAGGTTTGCTACTGGTGCCCAGTGCCTTATTTTTCTGCGACGAAGTGTGTGCACGCCCGCACCCCGTTAAAACCTACACTGCTGCACCACCGCCGTCGATTTGACCTCTTACAATCAACCCAGTAATCGTGCCCCACCCTGCCTAGTTTCAGGGTATCATGATACCTTGTAGGGTTACTGCTGAAAAGGGTCCCCCGCTACTAGGTTTTCTATTTCTAGCCAACATGCTAAGTTGGTTAAGTGTTTTATAAACCTAACCCCCAATCAGTCTGTTTAGTTTAGCATGTTCTATTTTGATTAAGTCTTAATTCACTTAATCCTATCAATCCTGACTCAGCCTTAATTGTCTTATTAAAGCCTTGACCTCTCACATTAGACAGGTATTGTTGTGGCTGCCTGTTGCCGGTAGGGTCCGGCCAGTCTTACGCCACAACTCAATCTAACCTCGGGTCCTTATTGGGCTCTGTGTTTAACCACCCACATTGGATAGGTATTGTTGTGTCTACTGGACAGCCGGGCGGTTCCGGGCAGGTTTACATCACAACTCAATCCAACCTCGGGTTAAACACATCGTATTTTCTACATTTACATATTTTGTCTCTTTTCTTTTTATATGTAAATATTTGCGCCCCATTATTCAAATTCATCTTTATTGATTAAGATTTATTTATGCCACTTAATTGTTTTTCAAGGTTGTTGGCATGCGTCAAACATACCAACACATATGTTCTATATTTTAGCCCAAACGTCATTACCCCCGTTTTATACGTTCGTTCCAATGTAAGGTATGTTGGGTTTAACACTTAAACCCAATTTAGCCATATGAAAAGGGGAGGCTTATAACATGGTGTTTATCAGGTAACATGAAAGAGGGGAGTGTGAACGCATGAACTTGCAACGAACGATTCAATTAACATAAAGTAGGCACATGTGAACTTGTAATTGTAACATCATATAATCATGGCATAACATGAATCATTTTATCCATATAATCATAGCATAAACAATACTTAAACGTGAATCATTCTATTCATATAATTATGGCATAGGAAATACTTAAACATGAATCATTCTATTCATATGATTGTGGCATAAACAATACTCAAACATGAATCATTCTATTCATATGATTATGGCATAGAAAATACTTAAACATGAATCGTTCTATTCATATGATTGTGGCATAAACAATACTCAAACATGAATCATTCTATTCATATGATTATGGCATAAACAGTACTTAAACACGAATTATTCTATTCATATGATTATGGCATAAATAATACTTAAACATGAATTATTCTATTCATATGATTATGACATAAATAATACTTAAACATGAATTATTCTATTCATATGATTATAGCATAGAAAATACTTAAACATGAATCATTCTATTCATATGATTGTGGCATAAACAATACTCAAACATGAATTATAGGTTCAACTAACCATGTAAACTTGAAATTAAGAATCTAACTAAATTAGATATCATTATTATTGGCACATGGTCTTGACTAGAAATATAAGCCTATATTTTTATTTAGGCATAATATAAACTAATCATGTTCATAAAACCACTACATGCTAACAAAAAAGGTACTTACTTTTGTCACTAATACAAAAGTATGGTTCAACTAGAATTATCCCAACCTAATTCTTATATGAATCATGGTTTTTAATCCATTTACAGAATTATAGCATAAACATACCTAAACTTAAATCATGGTTTTTATTCTATCTATGTAAACTTGCAAGTGGAATGTAATTCTAATGTAATTCCAATGTAACTTATGTGTCACATATATTATCATATGATTATGATAACAACATAAGCCTAAAAACATGTTTTTCAATTGGGCATAATAACAAACATAGTTTAGTCATGTTCATAAAATTAATACAAGTTCACAAAGATGCTTGCTTTTGTCACTATCACAAAAGCATGATTTTTATACTTGAACTATAATGCCAATTCCAACATAACTTCATATGAATCATAATACTCAAATGGACCAAATTACACTAAAGATGACCATAGAATTATACATCATGTTGGCATAACAATAAATTATATACTTGCATGAATTTCAAATAAACTATTACAACACATAGTTGTTATTTTCAACATGAATCATATACTTGCAATTATCAAATGGGTGTTGTAAATAACTACCACAAACATGTAGTTTTCAATATGAATCATATGCTTGCATGAATCCCAATTAAAATTCCACAACATGTGGTTGTCAACATAAACCATATATTTATATGAATCCAATCGTACATCATAGCATTGCCAAATCGTTTAGAATCAAAATAACATACAAATATAAGTTATTATCGCCATAATTCCATTTTGTTGTTAACTTCCAACGCAAATCGCGTACTTGCAAATATCCAATCGTATACCATAATATTCCCAAATCGTTTAGCATCAAAGCAACATACAAATATAGATTATTATCGCCCCAATTCCATTTCTTACTTTACAAAAATCAACACAATTATTTAATTCACATCGGAATAGCACTCTACTTACAACGTATGACGAATCTTCAATTCAGGAATATGAATTCTGAATTTGGAGATGCTATCCTTTGTTGTAGGCGTTGCTTTGATTCAATTAACGTTGCTTTAAGCTTTTGATTTATCTCCTAATTGTCTCTCTATTTCTGACGGCTATCCTTAGTCTCTCCTCAGCAACATGACGGTCTCATCTCCATTTTAGTTTGGGTGAATTAGGGTTAGTCTTAGGTCCTTTTTATAGAGTTTGTGAGTTGATTTAGACCGTCGATGAATCTTGGTTTAATAATAGCCGTTCGTTCAAAGGAGAGGCCAATCAGGAGCTGACACCTAGCCCTAGTGACAAGGCAAGACTCAGAAAATCGACCAAACACAGACTAGGCCAGCCAGGGGGGCTGGGTTCGACCTGGCTCAGGGGCCAGGTCGACTCCCCAGTCGACCCCCAGGTCGACTCTAGAGTCGACCTGCCTAGGGCAGGTCGACACCTAGGTCGACTCCCAGGTCGACTTGGCCTGGCAGGTCGACCCTAGGGTCGACCCCCAGGTCGACCTAGTGGGTTTGGGCGGGAATTTTCCCGCCTACTCTGATTGGGCTAAAATTCAAATCTGTTTTCGAAATTTGAATTTTCTGAAACTTCATCGGGCCATAATTTGGTCATACGGGCTCCGTTTTTCGAAAACTCGTACTCTATTTCGCGTATTTTTCCAAGACGAACGCAATGGCATATCCCGTTTCCCTTAATACTTTGATTTGAAATTTATTATACTTTAATTCGTGAATTTCACTGTTATAAAATACACGGGGTGTTACAGGTTTCGTCGAAAACCGAGGTCGTTTGCAAAATGACTATTTTTAAGGCCAATATATTATATTAAAATATATATAAATTCTACAGCGACTTTTCTAAATTTTAAATTGGACATAACTTTTTATCCTTGCGATGAAATTTTAGTTTTTCTGATTCGTTAGAAAGATATGGTTAAACAGATTTAAATATTTCTTGTTTCGCTCAATTCTGATTTAAAATGAATCCTGTACAGTCAGTTAAAGTTCAAATTCAAATTTTCAAACTACAGCGCTGTTTTAAACTCCTTTTATAATTAAATAAAATTTATTCAGTTTAACTTCAATTAAAATAATTTTTTAGTCGTTATTCTTTAAAATAAATTATTTTAAATATTAAAATACATTAAAATTTCTAAAATAAAAATTTTAAATTGTTCCCAAAATTCCGGGTTGTTACAATCGCCCCCACTTAAAATCTTTTCGTCCTCGAAAAGGAACGAAGCTAAAAGTTGTTTAATTAACTAACTTAATTAAATTTTTATTAGTTTAATTAATTATCATTCTAATATTTTAATTAGTTAAACTAATTATCAAACATCACAACCAGCAATCAATTAGGTGGTTAACTTTCAAATATATATAACTTTTATATATAGTTAAAAATCATATTCTTAGTGCAAATCACAACAATGTGTACTAACTAAGTTTTGGTTCTCATACCAGTCAATGGAAATATATAGAAATCCCACTTTCGAGACTCGAACATAAATACTGATGATGCGGCCGCATCACCAGAATTACCCCCGGGCGACTAAAGTGTGATTCTATATCTATCCAGTATATTAAAACTTCGAATATCCTTTAATTACTCGTATATTCGAAATCTTTATATACTCGATTGTCCACATTAAAATATAATAATATACTCAAATACGTATAATAGGATTTAAATTCTCAAAACAAAATTTGTTTCTATTTTTATTTTAAAGAAAATAATACTCTTCACACTCGTTCTAGGATACTACTGATCCTATCTCTAACGAATTATCCTCATTGGATATTACTAATCCAATCTCTGATGAATTCTTTCGTTCGGTTCTAATGTGCCTTGTTCTCGAGCTCTGTAAACCAAAGCTCTGATACCAAATGAAACGACCCAAACTTCCCAGTAAAGTAAAGACTGGATTGCTTTGAGAACAACACACATCAGTACACAAACTGAGGAACATTTTATTGCTGATTACAACAATTACATCGGAGTACAAGAATATAACAGAGTATGAATACTTAATTACACAATAGAAATACAATAATATCAGAGATTTAAATTACATTTAAATAGCGGCGGAAAAATAATACAGATATATAACTGAAAGGAATACGCGGATACAGAGCTTTCCGAATACTGCTTCAGCTGTAAACCAGGATCCTGTAAATGTATCTGCAAAAGCTACTCGACTGCCCGTGTGGAAAATATGGGCACCCGAGTTTGCTAGTGAAACAAACTATAGGTCAGTCATGGGACTGGTATGAGAAATCTTAACTAAACTTATCTAATAAGGCTAATCACAGGACCACGCCGCTGACACAGAACGGGTTTACTCCATTGGATTGCCAGTGCATAAATTAAAGTAAATCGTTAAACAACGCAATGCTTTTTAGAAAAATGAAACCATTATAAGACTCAAGTCCCATCACACAATGCAACGCAAACCGGAGGATAGAGTTTTACCTTATAATGGTCAAAAGATGCTTGATACGATAAAACATATTTAATATTAGTGTGTATATATATGAGTTTATATAAAATAAATATTTCAATCATAATGTATCAATCATAGACGGCATAGTACCCCATCCTACTATGTCGCCATACTAGTTCTACAATCAAAACCGCAAGGTCATATTGGAAATTGGATTTCGATCATGAGTCGAGGCTAGGGGCAAGTTCCTCTCCGATTCGAGACCCTCTAGCAAATGCCTCAGGATCCCCCGCAGTGAACCCTTGGAGCGGTAGGGCCGGTCCCCGCCTATCGGCAGTGGATTGGTTATGCCTGAACACACGTTTCCCGGTTCCTTTGAACCTATAGTATGACCACTAACGGCCTATAAAAAAAATCCGAGGCGCCTCAAAATCCATCATCCACATAAGTAAAATATCAGCCAATTTAAGCACTGACACTACCACTAGCTAGAAAGAAACGTGTGCACTCCCTACGGTCCATATCCCGTTTTTGTCTCATACCGGGGTGTGAGGGTCGCGATGTCACGATATACACAAAGCTATGCCGTAATAAGATATACTTTGATCATCCCACAAGGCCCTGCTTTACAACAAAAGCCTTGATCAATTGCATCTTGGCGTGCCACATTGACAATTCACGCCATGCGATCAATCACTATTAATATATACCAGGGTGTTAAGTAGAGAATAAATCCTCCACCACCAAACAGACATACATTAACAGAAATCGATTTAATTCACATGGAAAGAATTCCAATGTCAGACACGCATCCATTTACTAGCTTATGCTTTAGGTCTGAGCGAAAACCAAATCCGAACAATCAACAATAGTCCGGACGGCTACCACTGAAGCCCCTTCAAGGTAGCGACTCCCATCAAGGGTCTCAGTAGCAACACATCCATTCGATGTGAAGATCGTCGGTCTTAAATCGCCGTCTTCATCTTCGACTCTTCATCATCGTAGTAATTATTCGGAATGGGTTAAACCCGGTCTTCCCGAATGACTCTCGTATTTTTATAATTAAAAGTCAAGCGCTATAAAAACACATCCAACGCCTCATTCCAATTCAGAATTATTCTTCTAATGAATTATTCATATTATCTTATCAAAGATAAATTCTTTAAATTTATCCCTAAATCTTTCTTTTAAATATTTATTTAAAACACAATTTGGTTTTAAATATCAAAAATCATTATTCAATGATTATTTAAATTTAAGAAATTAATCTTATCTTTAACTGGGTTAAAGAACTAATGTCATTTAAAACATAGTTCACGGTAAACCCAAAAATCATCGTCCATAAAATATGGAACTTTCACAGAAATCAAATCAATATATAATCGTTATAAATTTCTGTATCCGACCAATAATATAAATGGAATAACGGCAAAGCCTCTTAAATTCCATATGTAGTATCGGTCTTCTTTTACAGAATCATATCTCGGTTACTATTATTTGAATTCCATTCAATTCCAATTTAATATATATTAAATTGGAAAACTTTACTTTTGGAAAATTTCCATTTAAATCTTAAATAAAGATTTATAAATTCCAAATCATATTTTCTCTATCAGTTGGGTTAAAGAACACATGTCACTTAAAAACACGGTTCACAATAAATCCAACTCACATTTCATCTTATTCCAATTATTAAATATAATTGAAAACTTTAATAATCTAAATTAAAAGGTTATTCTTTTCAAATGGGGTTTAAAAACACTGTTATTTAAGACACTATTCACGACAAACCCAAAATCCAATTTATTTAACTCATTTTCAAGTTAATATTAACAAATTGGAAAACTTCATTAAATCTAAATTTAATGCTTTACTCTAGTTAATAATTAGTTCATTTCAATAAAATATATTTTTCTAAAATATATTCTTCTCTAAAATATATTCTTTTCTCTAAGAATATTCTTCATTGGAATGTGACCCAGTCATCAACCATATATTGTAGGAAATCAACAAACATGATAAATAATTATCAAACATCCAATTAATCAACCAAAGTGGATTCTACACTAAATATTGGGACAAGTGTAGATCAAATATCATCCCAACACCCGTGTGGGGTTTCATCCAACAAACAAATAATAAATTATTTGTGCACTTGGGCGATGTGTGAAAATTATCGACCCAATCACATAAACAAGTCGGATGACTTGTGAATGGAAGTGTAATATTCAGTTTGAATATACTAACACTATATTTAACACATCGCACAATTCAACATCACAGACATATATTTTCAATTCTTTTTTATTGTTAACAATGACAAATAAAAAAAATCTAATTTTTCATATCTTTCGTGTAATCCTTATCAGTGACCAAAAATTGTATATTTTGGTTTAATCATTTTAATTACCAAAATTGTATATTTTTCTCTAACTCTTCTTAATGTACAAAAAATGTTAATTTTTATCCCTTCCTTTTAATGTAAACAAATATGACAATTTTGTCTAATTCTTTTAAATATGACAAAAAGGTCCATTTTATTCTAATTCACATTTTCTAACAAAAATGTACTTTTTAATTCTAATTTCATTTTCTAACAAAATGGAATCCTTTATTATAATTACATTTTCTAACAAAAATGTATACATTATTCTAATTACATTCTCTAACAAAAATGTATGCTTTTATTCTAATTACATTTTCTAACAAAAATGTATGCTTTTATTCTAATTACATTTTCTAACAAAAATGTATGCTTTTATTCTAATTACATTTTATAACAAAAATGTATGCTTTTATTTTAATTCTTCTAAGGTGACAAAAATTGTAATTTTGTCTAATTCCTTTAATGTAAACAAAATGTTCATTTCTAACTCATTCTCTTTTTAATGTATAAAAATATACATTTTCAATTCATAACTTTTAAATGTATAAAAATATACATTTTTGACTAATTCTTTTAATGTAAACAAAAGTGAAAATCCTATTTAATTCTTTCAATACAAATAAAATATGCATTTTTGATTCATCCCTTTTTAATATATAAAAATGCTCATTTTTATGTCATCCTTTTTAATATATAAAAAATGTTCATTTTTATTTAACTCTTTTTAATACACAAAAATATTCATTTTCTCTCCTAACCATTCTTTTGACAAAAATGTTATTTCCTTAGCTAATCTTTCTTTTGACAAAAATGTTATTTTCTCACCTAAACTTTCTTTTGACAAAAATGTTATTTTCTTAGCTAAACTTTCATTTGACAAAAATGTCATTTCTTATTCAAAAATCATGTTTTGGCCAAAAATGTTAATCTTATTCACTAATCAAGTTTTTGACAAAAATGTAAATTCTTATCACTAATCATATTTGGATAAAAATATGTTATTCTATTCACTAATCATATTTTGATAAAAATTGGTTATTCTATTCACTAATCATATTTTGATAAAAATGGGTTATTCTATTCACTAATCATATTTTGATAAAAATGGGTTATTCTATTCACTAATCATATTTTGTTAAAAATAGGTTATTCTATTCACTAATCATATTTTGATAAAAATGGGTTATTCTATTCACTAATCATATTTTGATAAAAATGGGTTATTCTATTCACTAATCATATTTTGATAAAAATGGGTTATTCTATTCACTAATCATATTTTGATAAAAATGGGTTATTTTATTCATTAATCATATTTTGATAAAAATATGTTATTCTTTTAAATGAGCAAAAATGATAATCTTTATTAAATGACAAAATTGTGATTTTTGTAAAATACCTTTTTAATAAAAAAAATGTGTATTTTTGTTTCCATTCTTTAAAAAGTGACAAAATGTCTGTTTTCTAATTCATTCCTCTGAAGTGACAAAAATGAATTTTTATTTCTAACAAATTCCTAATCAAAGATGTCATCTTGATTTGCATACCACATTTGAAATAAAAATGTTTATTCATTTTCATAACAAAATTCTAATCACAAATGTGATATTGATTTGCATAATATATTTCAAATAAAAATGTTAATATTGATTAACCAATCTAATTAACAAGAAAACGTTTATCTTGTTTAACATATTCTTATTAACAAAACAAATGTTAATTTTGATTCATCCTTTTTAAAGTAGCAAAATATTTATTTTATTTCATAAACAAAAACGATAATTTCAATTTAACAAAAATGTAATACTTTGTTTGATTTATTTCAATTCAACAAAAATGTGAATTTTGTTTTATAAACAAAGCTATATTCTTGGGTCTAAAATAAAGGTGAAGTCTTTAGTCTCAAACACTTTCAATTTTCATAACGCCGAGATAAAGATATGGGTTTTATTTCAAATCAAATATGAATCTAATTTTAACCAAACGCATATATCACAATCAATAAAATCAACAGGCAACAAATACAACATCATACATCACAGATCTGAATTTGATAAACATACACACATGAAATTTAAAGAACGAAATATAATTAAATTTTAATTGTTTTTAAATATAGAAATCTCACATTGCTATATGATTCTGAATAAATCAGATCTGAATTTTCCTTAATTTTCTGATTTGCTCTGTTTTGAATTTGGTTCGTTCCATCATGTAGATCTCCTCAACACGATTCCAACGGTTCGAAAATTACTGAATTCTGATTACATATGAAGAAGATACCACAATTTATACCTTAGTTACAAAAAGAAGTTAAATAATTCATTTATTAATTAATTTTCTGTTAAGGGTTAATTGCCCTTCCTAATTACTCTTCTACCCGTCGTTCTTCACTGCCAGGACACCATCGCACCTTTTTAAAACCTAGGGTTCTAATTCCTGCACAAATCAGATCGTCGGAATCGGATCTAGGACCGCCACGCCAAGCTTCTAGGTGGCGCCTCCCTCGCCCTGAGTAAGAACGAGCTCACACCCCTCTGGAGCATTGAAATCGAACCCATAAACCCGCAACTCCTAGCGCCATTTCCAGCCTCCACGACGACTTAGACCCGATCACCACCGTTGATCCTATAGACCTCGCCTTGCTCTTCCTTTTGGCTTTTAATTTTTTTGAAAATTGTTTGGAGGATTTGAAGAAATGAGTGAAGAAAATTTGAGTGACGATGGCCATTGATTTGGACTGTGTGGCGGCTGTATGTTATTAGTGAATTAGGGTTCGGTATATGGATAGTATTTATACTGTATTTCATTGTGTATTTTATTTTATTAATTTATACTTTAAATTCTTTTAATTCAAATACATCCCATCTATTCATACGAACTCCGATTCGAACCCAACAAGTGTCGCCCCTAGCAAATAACCCCCGTCCCGGACACAATGGAACACGTTTCGTAACCCAATTCAGCTGTTACGATATGTTTTTCTTTAAATTAAATTATAAATCTTTTAATTATTAAATTCAAACGTACATTTTAAATTACCGGGGCCACATACTGACTCTAAAAATTACAGAAAAATTATTTCTAGTTATGTTTTGACGATACGGTTCTAACAAGACTAATTTCATCGAATTCTGAGACCGTTTGAAAAATGACCATTTTCAAGTCGATTAAATTTAACTGAAACTGACAAAACACGTTTTCCTCTGCCACGCTCACATATTAATTCGAAAAATTCTGAAAAATTAAACTTAACAATAATTTGACATTCCGATTCCAACAAAAGTGGTTTCGTCGAAAACCGAGGTCGTTTGCAAAATGACTATTTTTAAGGCCAATATATTATACTAAAAAATATATAAATTCTACAGCGACTTTTCTAAATTTTAAACTGGACATAACTTTTTATCCTTGCGATGAAATTTCAGTTTTTCTAATTCGTTAGAAAGATATGATTAAATAGATTTAAATATTTCTTGTTTCGCTCAATTCTGATTTAAAATGAATCCTGTACAGTCAGTTAAAGTTCAAATTCAAATTTTCAAACTATAGCGCTGTTTTAAACTCCTTTTATAATTAAATAAAATTTATTTGTTTTAACTTCGATTAAAATAAACTTTTAGTCGTTATTCTTTAAAATAAATTATTTTAAATAATAAAATACATTAAAATTTCTAAAATAAAAATTTTAAATTGGCCCCAAAATTCCGGGTTGTTACATAAAGTTTTTGTAGAGATTTTCCTAAGCTTCAAATCCAGGCTAAGTTTGTGAATTTTTGTTGCGTGATGCGGGAGATCCAGGCCCGTTAAATCTCGCTGTTCGAAGCGCCGCCGAGGCCGATTCTGAGCACCGAGTGCGACCCCACTTCAGGCGCACGTCCCCCTTCGACGCAGAGCCCTCCGATCGTCATAATACTTCACGGTTTGGGTGCAAATTCGAGACCTAGTTTTGAAGAATTTCAGAAGGTAACGGTTGATTTAATATTAAACTGTTCTATAGCACTTTAAAGCGCTACGGTTTATGATTTTACAATAAAAATCATATCTTTTTCGTTTCTTATCGAAATCCAGTGAAAAAAGAGACAGTGGACTCGTGTGGACGTCTTCTACTTTCTTGAAGAGACCGGATATTTTTCTGAGCATTCTACAATTTTGGGTGGAGTGGAACCTAATGTGAGATTTCTGAATTATAAACGATATGGAAAACAACGATGTATAAATTATATAGTCGATGTATGAGTTATATAAGCGTTGTACACCTCATGTATAAGCATTGTATAAGTTGTATGTTTGATATATAAGTTATATATGCATTGTAAAAATGATATATGCATTGAAATTAATTGAAATTATGTTGAAGTGCAATCGAAATATATATATATATATATATATATATATATATATATATATATATATATATATATATATATATATATATATATATACTCCCCTCGTCCACAGACCATGAACGATATATATTGGTTGTGATATTATTTGGGATTATTGGTTAATGTGAAAATTTGGTGAATATCATGAATGGTTGGTTTGAAATGATTGATTGTGATTGAAATCCCAATAGGATTAGTATATGGGAAAATTCTTCTGTGTACGAACTAGATATTGAAAACCCCCATTGTCAAAAGCTGCGAGGCTTTAAGGTAGAGCGAGGAGCCGTACTAGGGACGGTCCCAGTTTTAACTATCCTGCCGTTATGCTGCCGAAATTTTCTGAAATATTTCTGTGTTTGATTTAAATTCATGTGTTGAAATAAAATTCATGTGTTGAAATAAAATTCATGTGTTGAATAGAAATTCATGTATTGAAATAAAATTCATGCGTTGAATAGAAATTCATGTGTTGAAATAAAATTCATCCGTTGGGTTTGCTTTGGAAATATCTTTCCAGCGACACCCACTTTGTGAAGATCCAACTGTTGGATTGTCTGGAATGTTTAATTCAAAACTGAAGAAAAACAGCGCCAGAATCGATTATATATATATATATATAATTAAAATAAATTGAATAACGACGCTGCAGTTCGTATTTTGAAATCGAAACTTCAAACGAGTATACCGGGAGATCCGACCGTCGGATTTTCCCAAAACTGAAACCGTTGGATTCGTTTTGAAAAGATCTTCCTAATGATATAAACTTTGTGAAGATCCAACGGTTAGATTTTCAGATATGTGTAAATCAAATCTGAAGAAAAACAGCGCCACGACCGCGTTATGGCTTGAAGCGTCGTTTGAATGAATTGGCTATTTTTAAATGAATATAAATAGCGATAAATCGTTATAAAATATTGTAAATGATATGGAATGGAAATAAACTGAATTTACCTGGTTTATTAGATATTTGATGGTTGAATGTGTTTCGTGTGAAAATTACATTTAATAACAGAATTATTGATGTCGAATAATTTAACCATTGAAATGAATTGATTTAAATTCTAAATATACGTGAATTATTTGAAAAGGCCGAGTTAAATCTCATTTCTAATAATTGATCGGCGATAAGAAGTCGATGATGAAGACGGTAGTCGAAGACCGGAGATCTTCACCTTGGTTGGATGATAACAGATGTCTTGATTGGGAGGCAACCCGAAATATAGATAATAAGTAGTGATCGTCCAGACGTACTTGGAGATCGATGGATATGCGAGGTATATAGTGCCTCTGGTTTCGTTCAGACCTAGAACGAACTTGTAAATGGACTGTGTGTCTGACATTGGATTTTGTTCTATGCTGATTGATCTCTATTAAATATATATCTGTTTGGCGGTGGAGAATTTATTCTCTTGCTTAACGCCCTTCTCTGAGACGTATGAGCTCAGAGGTTATATATCGATAGAAATCAGTCGCATAGAGTGAATTTCCTGTGTGGCATGCCTAAGTGGCAGATGATCAAGGCTTCTGTTGAAAAGAAAAGTCTTGTGGTTGATGATCAAAGCATGGCCTGTGTGGCATAGCTTTGTGTATAACGTTGATTCGCGAGCCCCACACCCCGGTATGAACCAGAAACGGGAGAGGACATCTGGGAGGACATGCATTTCCTTCTAGCTAGGGTGGTGTCAGTGACCTACCAGCCCTGACATTTATATTATTTTCACTTATGTGGTTGTTGCTGTTGCGAGGCGCCTCGGATATGGAGTCATTTGGCTCATTTTCGCCCCATAGGGCAGGGGAACGCAGTGTTCAGGGTTTAATTTTAATCCACATCGAGTGGACCGGCCCTGACGATCCAAGGATCACTCGAGCTCTGATCCTTAGACATGGTAGGCTAGATTGTCTCGAAGCGGTGAGGACGATCCCTGGCCTCGGTTCATGACGAAAATCCAATTTCCAAATACGTGACTTTGCGGTTTTGATTGTATACCTATATATGGCGACATGATATATGGTACCCATGCTGTCTATGATTGATATTTATGTTTGAAATTATTTTTGAAACATATAAACACTAGTAATAATACCAAATGATTTGTTTTGCTCGTATCAAGCATATTTTGGCCATTAAAAGGTAAAACTCTATCCTCCGGTTTGCGTTGCATTGTGTGATGGGAACTGAGTCTTATAATGGCTTCATTTTTATAAAAAGCATTGCGATGTTTAAAAAATTTACTTGTTTTAAAGCACTGGCAATCCAATGGAGTAAACTCATTCCGCGAAAGTGGCATGGTCCTGTGATTGGCTATATATTATAATATGTTAAGTAGATTTCTCATACCAGTCCCATGACTGACTCGTAGTTTGTTTCACTTGCAAACTCGGGTGCCCCTATTTCTACACGGGCAGCCTTGTATTTAGGTTTTAGCAGACTCTTTCTGGATAGCTGGAGATATTTTTTATGCTGTTCAGCTCTTATTGTACATATTATGTTTTGTTTTCCACTGTAGACATTTATGTATAGCTGAACTGTATTTTGTACTAAGTATGATCCTCTATACTGTGTAAATCTGATGATTATTTTTATCCAGTGTATTCTATTTTACATTATCTGGTGTATTTATTTATTTTTGTTCTGTTGTTATTTGTTTATGTGTTATATTCCAAAGATCACCCTTGACACCGTCGTACGGGGTTTTGGGGTCGTCACAAACCTGGAGTAATGTTTAGAGTCTTACAAAATTTAGACTCTATAAATATATTAATCTTGAACTCTTGAACTTTTGAAATCTTGATTACTCTTGAGTCTTGAAATTTCTTTGATTTTTGAATCTTTATCATCTTTATAATAGTACAATCTTCAGTAATATTTCTTGTATATAATTCCTGCACACACACACACAGATACATATATATATTCTATACAAAAAGTATTAGTATATATTTTATAATCAATGATAATTGAAATAAGGTTGTTGTCATCAAAACTCCATTCTCCAACAATCTCCTTCTTTTTTATGATGACAGCCTTAGTTTATAAAATATCATGTGTATATATACCTGTTTGATGATGTTCCCCTTGTCTGTAAGAATTCAATAAAACTATGCATATATTTTATAATTTCTCCCCCTTTGGCATTATCAAAAAGGAAAATAAAAGATACTCCCCCTAAGTTATACAACTCTAGGATCTAAGTAATATTCCTATAAATACTCCTCATAAATTGTATAAATCTCTGAACTAATTATCCCTAATAAAAATACTCCCCCTTTAATTTGATATTTATATAAGTATGTTTTTAGAAGGTTATAACTATATTAATCATAAATGACAATTTTATTAAACAAACACATGTACATATAAATGGATTTATACACATACGACACATCGTAAGAACTTAATCAAACAAAATCTAAAAAACCTTTAAACGCTTAGTTATTTGATAATGAGAGATTTGTGAATTGGACAATTTGGATAATGGAGACAGAATTCTCCATTCTTTTCAATCACATTCACATTTTTGTCAAATATAACCTCTCTTATGCACTCAACGTTATCATTTTCATCTGCAACCGTTGGTTGAGTTTCATGTTGTTCTTCCTCCTCCATCATTTCTTCTTCCTCTTCTAGTTCTTCTTCTGGTTCTTCTTCTAGTTCTTTTTTTTCTTCCATTGGTTGATTATCATCATTGATGATAATTGGATTAGTCTCATTATCCATTATAAACTTTAAGAGACTCCTCGTTATTTTTCTTTGTTTGTTTTGCTCTTAACTTAGTCTAATTTAAAGTACTTACATCTCATCCACCATTTGCAGTAAATACTCCATTTTCTCTTTGATTTTGATCACTCTAGAAAATGTAGATCATTGAAATGGACCCTCGAATGGTCCACCGTATGAATCAGATTTGTTTTAAGTATTTGGATTAGTGGAAGCCATTGTAATTTTTAATTTAGAGTTTTTATAGGGAAGAAGAATGAGATTGAAGAAGAAAAGTCGAATTAAAGGATTTATATAGTTGAAATAACTAACTTTTGGTGGGAGTTAAGTTTAAAAAAAATCAGTTATATGTTGACATAGCAGAAAATTCATGTCGGCATAGTGTTGTTTTAAATTTCATTATTTTAATTCCTTAGATTATATATAGATTATTACTTTAATTATTCTAATTCACTTAATGAACATATACCTAATTCTCTCCTAAATTTAGTGAATGTTGCTTCATTTAATTTTTTGGTTAATATATCAGCTATTTGTTTATCCGTTTCTATAAATTCAAGTGCAATCTTTTCTTTACTTATATTATCTCATAGAAAATGATGCCGCACATCAATATGTTTAGTTCTCGAATGATGAGTGGGATTTTTAGAAATATTTATAGCACTTGTATTATCATAGTATATAGGTGATTTACTTATGGTTAAACCAAAATCGTATATAGTTTTTTGCATATAAATTACTTGTGAACAAGCCAAAGCAGCAGATATATACTATGCTTCAGTTGTTGACAAAGATACAGTATTTTGTTTCTTACTAAACCAAGATACAAGAGAATGTCCTAGAAAATGATATGTTCCACTAGTACTTTTCCGATTAGATTTACATCACGCGTAATCAGCGTCACAATACAAAACTAGATCGAATGAATCGTTTTTAGGATAAAATAATCCAAAATCTGATGTATGCTTTACCTATCTCAGAATAAGTTTTACGGCTGTTAAATGAGTTTCCTTAGGTTGTGATTGATATCTTGCACGGAGACATACACTATGCATTATATCCGGTCTACTAGCGGTTATATATAATAATGATCCTATCATTCCTCTATATAGTTTTTGATCAACGTCTTTTGTTGTATCATCTTTACTTAAAGCAATATTAGTTGCCATAGGTGTTGGTCTACAATTTGTTGTTGTTAGATTGTATTTATTAATTAAATCTGTCGCATATTTTTTTTGATTAATAAATATTCCATTCTTTAGTTGTCGAATTTGTAAACCTTAAAAGAATGATAATTCTCCCATATAGCTCATTTCAAACTCTTTGGTCATAATATCTGAAAACTCTTTGTTCATTTTTTTCATTTGCTGACCCAAAGATTATTCCATCAACATATATTTGTACTAATTGTATATCTTTGTTATTTTTCTTAATAAACAACGCATTATCAACTTTTCCTATTTCAAAGTTAGATTGTAATATATAATTTTGTAATCTATCATACCAAGCTCTAAAAGCCTGTTTTAATCCATATAACGCTTTCTTCAGTTTATACACGTGATCTGGTAATTTTTCATCTTCAAATAGGGGTGGTTGCACTACATATACGTCTTCTTTGACAAATCCATTTAGAAATGCACTTTTGACATCCATTTGTTATAATTTAAAATTATTATATTTTGCAAAAGCTAGTAAAATTCTTATAGCTTCTAGTCTTGCTACGGGGCAAAAGTTTCATCATAGTCTATTCCTTCTTCTTGAGTATATTCTGCTACTAGTCGTGCCTTATTTCTTACTACCTCGCCATATTCATTCATTTTATTTTTGTAAACCCATTTGTTTCCTATAATTGTTTTATCCTCTGGTACAGGAACAAGTTCCCATACTTCACTTCTAGTAAATTGATTCAATTCTTCTTGCGTAGCAAATATCCATGAATTGTCGGAAGAAGCTTCCTTTGGATTTTTGGGTTCTATAGTTGATATAAATGTAGTATTACTCATATAATTTAATTGATTACGAGTTCTAACAACGGATTCAGTATCCTCTAAGATATTTTCTATAGGATGGTCTCTAAGTAATCTAATTCCTTTATTTGTTTGGTTATCTTCATTATTTATTTCATTAATTTCATCCTCACAATCATCTTTATCGTTTTGAGTTATACTTTTATAGTTTTCATCAAAAGATACGTTTAATGTTTCTTCTATAGTGTTGGTTCTAGTATTAAAAACTCTATAAGCCTTGCTTCTTTCTAAATATCCAATAAAATTCCTTTATCTGATTTTTAACCAAATTTGTCTAAATTATCCTTTGTATTAAGTATAAAACATTTACTTCCAAATATTATAAAATATGATACTTTTGGTTTCTTGTTATATAAAAGTTCATAAGGATTTTTATGAGTCAAAGGTCTAATTGAAATTCGATTAATAATATAACAAGTTGTTGCTAATGCCTCAGCCTAAAAATTCCTTGGTAAATTACTATCGGATAACATAGTTCTTGCACATTCCTGTATCATTCTATTTTTATGTTCAACTACTCCGTTTTGTTGAGGAGTTCTTGGAATTGAAAATTTGTGGGTTATTCCCTTTTTATTACAATATTTTTCAAAATTCTCATTTTTGAATTCTCCACCATGGTCCCTACGTATTATTTCAATTTTTTGGGATAATAAGTTTTGAATTCTTTTAGAAAAGTTTTAAATTGGTCGAAAGCATCACTTTTATTTTTAAGAAACAAAGTCCACGTGTATCTAGAAAAATCTTCAAATAATATAAATACATATCTGTTACGATTTATTGCTTGAGTTTGAGTTGGACCAAACAAATTCATGTGTATTAACTCTAATGGTTTTGAAGTAGTGATTTCTTCTTTTGATTTAAATGAGCTCTTCTTTTATTCTCCGAATTGACAAACATCACATAAGTTATTAACTTTGTAGGTTATTCCCTTTTTATTACAATATTTTTCAAAATACTCATTTTCGAATTCTCCACCATGGTCGCTACGTATGTTTTTAATTTTTAGCGATAATAAATTTTGAATTCTTTTAGAAAAGATTTAAATTCGTCGAAAGCATCACTTTTATTTTTAAGAAACAAAGTCCAAGTATCTAGAAAAATCGTCAAATATTACAAATACATATCTGTTACGATTTATTGATTGAGATTGAGATGGACCAAATAAATCCATGTGTATTAACTCTAATGGTTTTGAAGTAGTGATTTCTTCTTTTGATTTAAATGAACTCTTCTTTAATTTTCTGAATTGAAAAGCATTACATAAGTTATTAACTTTGAATTTCATTTTAGGTAATCCTCTAACTGAATCTAATTTAGAAATTCGAGAAATATGTTTGAAATTTGTATGACCCAATCTCTTATGCCAAATCTAGCGATCACTTGTATTGGCCATAAGACATAAATTATCATTGGAAATTTTCATACTTAATATATTAATATTTTTCTTTCTATCCCTTTCGAATATAACTTTTGAATTCCAATCTTCTATGAAACATTTATCCTTTTCAAATTTTATTTTATATCCTTTATCGCAAAGTTGACTTACACTTAGTAAATTGTGTTTTAAATTTCTAACTAACAAAACATCATAAATAGTAGGAGTTTCAGAATTACCGACATTGCCAATTCCAATGATGTACCCTTTAGAATTATCTCCAAAGTTTACTAATCCACCATCTTCATTCTTCAGATTATTGAGTAGTTTTGGATTTTCGGTCATAAGTCTCGAACAACCACTATCCAGTATCCATTTTTCCTTTTTCATTTCTACCAGTTGCTTTCTAGAATTTGAATTTTCAATAGCCATGTAACACACCAGTTCAAGATTTGAATTTCCAATAGCCACCTTTTTAGAACTTGAACTACCAATAGCCACTTCACCCATCTTTTCAACTTTTGAGTTTTCAAAAGTCATAGGACTCATCCTTTTCTGTATTGAACAATATTTCACTAGATCATATGCTTCTTTAACATTAATATATGCAGACTCTTTTACCATTGATGCAATGCATAGATTGATAATAGTATTATCAGAGATTCCAAAATTTTCCATTTTACCAAATTTTCAAAAATCAGATTATGAACTTTTTGAAAGACCTTGCTCTGATACCAATTGTTAGGGACTGTGGAATGGATCGTTCAGGCAAAGCAAACACTAGAGGGTGGTGAATAGTGCTTGTAAGAATTTAAACAAAACTAAAAACTAGAGAGAACTACGGGATGAATCAAACACGACACACACAATCACAAACACAGATTTAAACAAAGAAGAAAAACAAACAGAAATAAAAATGTAGAAAAGGAAAGAACACACCAGATTTTATACTGGTTCGGATCACTCTTACGTCCAGTCCCACACAACGCTGGATTGTGCAAAGTTTTACTACAATTTCCAATAGTCAAATACAACCTCCTTGATTTCACGGCTCAACAAGGAGACACCAACTCCTATCCCTTGATTTCATGGCTCAACAAAGGCACACCGACTCCTATTCCTTGATTTCACGGCTATAAGGATGCACCGATTCTCTTTGACTTATAAACAGGGTTTATTCAACCCAAGCAATTACAAAATAGCCCTATAACTCTTCAATAGCACTTGATTCAGAGAGTGGAGAGTAGAGAGTGTAGAGAGAAGAAGTTTGATCAAAACAGAAGTGAATTCGGTAGAGTATAAGTGTAGGAATCATAAAAATGATTAAGAATAACGGTGGGATGAAAGATTATGAAGTTTTAGAAGAAGATGTGTTAAAAATTTCGGTTTTAACCTAGTTTTATATAGTATGAAGGGCTGCAACAGTTTTAAAGTGTTTCAAAGAGTGAAAAGACACTTCCCTTCAAAATTAGAAAAAATAGCTGTTATATGTCGACGTGCTTTTTTTTCTATGTCGACCTACCCATGTACATTTTTGATTTTCAAAGTATTTTCAAGTGTTTTTGATATAAAACTAGTTCTGGAAATTCTTGAGTAAAATTCTAGTGTTGTAAATTAATATTATATGATAGAAAAACATATGAAAACATATTTTTAAACTATATAAATATATTTATAAAATTGTAAGGTTTTAAACTATATATAAAGTATAAGAAAATTAAGTTTGAAAAACAAAGAAGAACAAAAATAGAAACAAATAGAAAAATAAAATAGAGAGGATTGAGGAAAAACAGAAAAACAAAATAGAGAGGATTGAGAATAAAATTGAAAATCAGAATTTGAATTTTGAATTTGAACCTGGAGTGCTATTTAGAGTCTTACAAAATCTAGACTCTATAAATATATTAATCTTGAACTCTTGAAATCTTGATTACTCATGAGTCTTGAAATTTCTCTGATCTTTGAACCTTTATCATCTTTATAACTGTACAGTCTTCAGTAATATTTCCTGTATATAATTCTGGCGCGCACACACACACGTATATATATATATATATATTCTATACAAAAAGTGTTAGTAAACATTTTATAATCAATGATAATTGAAATAAGGTTGTTGTCATCAAAACTCCATTCTTCAACAATATTTTGATTGAAAGGAGACGCATTTTCCTAGCATTTCACATAAATATTCTTCTAGCTATACATGCTACAATCTATGCTTTGGAAAAATGTGCTCAAATATACATTTTGGTTTTCCTGCACATGCAAATTGTACCAACTTATGTACCCTAAAAGTTTTAAAACAAACAAGCTTCATTTCTAAGTTATTTTGTAGCCTTATGTTCCTATGTTTAGCTGCCTACTATGCATTGGAAAGGGGTTTTGTCTACAAATCTTTTGCTTCCATACACATGTTGTTTCTAGCCTATCCTAGGTGGTGCTAAATGCATGTGCAAATGTACATTTTTACAGCATAAGCTACATTTGGTACAAATATGTGTGCTAGTATGGTTTAAAATGCTCTATCCCTTTCATTTGAAAACAACGTTCTTTATAAACTTCTGTGTGAATTAATTTTACTCTTATTTTATTCTACTCAAAATATCATGTCCTCTTATATATATTTGAATGAGAAGTAAATTTGGATTTTTCCGTAAGTAGAACTCAATTAATACATTAAGTAAATGTATATTTCATGAATTTTGACACAAGCTTGTACACGGTTCTATGCAAATAAAAAGTTAATAACAACATTCACTTATATATATATATGTATATGTATATACATACATAAACAAGTTTAAAATATACTCGTAGTGTTTTTAAATAATTATTATACCAATTTCCTATAATATTTACAACAAATTTTATCTATTTTTACACATGTTAAAATAAATTTACAAAACAAATTACCAAATATTTTTTATTTGATTATTTATACACATATACATTGGCTAGATAAATTTCAGACCGTTAAAATATATACTAGAATTTCCCAATATTTATTATTCATAATTTATTATATAAATCATTTAAAATAATGCAAAATAAATTGTATTACTAACTTAGTCAAAAGCCGGGACGTTACAATCTACCAACCTTAAAAGAATTTCTTCCTCGAAATTAACGAGTATGAGGAGATTCCAGTTATATATGTGTTCCCAGACTTATAACAAAACACATTCATGGGTCATCCAACAAACAAGGCATCCAAACCATATAGGTTACCTACCAAAACATTTCACAGCAATCAAAACATTCAATACACATATCAACAATTTTTTATATGTAACAGTCATTTTTATAACGAGGAATATCTGTCATTATAGTTTGAAAATATTTTCATTTTTATTCAGGCATTCAATCTCTTAAGCACACATCAGTCCCTTACCGTAAATCGGTAAGACAATAAATTCTCTAAGTATCAACCCCCAAGGCCGAAATCGACATCAGCTCAATACACAAAAAAATCTTTTATCTTAACTAATCTCCCGTTAGGTTCAAATTTCTTAACTCCCGTCAAAATTTCGAATTGCAAAAATCCAAATTTTTAATTTTCTTCCCGACCAGTTTGAAATCTGATATCTTGATTCCATTAAAAATTCAAAACCTTTGAAGTCTCCCGAAACATTTTGTTTTACTCAAACAATTTCCCAGTTTGTCTTATTTGTTTATCTTATTCTTATACAAATTCAATTTGGTTCATATATACCGATCTCAATTTGTAATCTTATTTGATTATGATAACAATCATCGACGCATCAATATATAATAATAATTTTAGAAAATTATTATTTTATAACCATATAAATTTTGGTAAAATTATTTCATTTACCCAGCTTTTAAAACAATACTGCGTTGAATTAGTTTGTTCAAGTGTTTAGAAATACCTACCGGTACATTGTGCATCTGTATCGACCAGAATTTTTAAACCGCTAGTCAAATCAACCAACACAATATAAGATAGTTTTTATACAAATATGTGCTTATATATATACCCCAAACTCAATCTAGGTTATTACTAATGCCATCTCTATCAAGTTGCACAAAAAAGCCAAGGTTATTACTTAACCTTCAGCTTGATACCAAGTGTAACGACCCGCAAATTTGTTCCATTTGAGCTGACTAAATACAACTCACGTCCAACCCAAATTGCATGAAAGTACGAATCATTAATAGAAAGAAGAGAAAATTAGAATAGAAGAAAATATATAAAAGATAGAACTTAACAACAACACAGAGTCTCACAATCGCAGCGAAATAAAATATATGAATAAGCACTGTTGAAATACAATTGTATTTACATACATTATCAGAGTACATATATATACAATACAGCGGAATAAACTCTAAATATCTAACAATGAAACCTCCTGCTCCAAGTTCCTTCAATATCTGAAAAATCATGAATTGCTTGACGGCGCGTACAAACTTGGGCACCTAAGAGTTTAGGGATAACATAGAAAACTAACTCTGGGTTTGTCATGGGACTGGTATGAGTAATTTATTTTAAAACATTTTTTAAAAAATAAAATGATATCTTATAGGACTATGTCATATAACATGGAACAGGTTTTTCTCTTATGATAATCTAAAACGCTAGATTTAACTTTCAAAAATCCTTTTGAAAGAAAAGACAATCATAAGACCGATCTATAGGTAAACACAAATTGTTTTTACCTTACAATAACCCAAAACAATGTTATACCAAAATTATTCTAGTATTATAATAGTGTCTATCAACCACAAATAAATAATCATCTAGCAGAACGCTTACATCTCACACTCTACATACATAGTATACAATCAAAACCGCGAGCGCTTATTGGATAATGGATTTCCAGCTATGACAAGGTATAGAACCACCTTCCGATAGTGTATCTCTAGAGGGGAATACACTGGGTTCAAAGAACATCTTGCAACCCGACCACACATGACCGGCCACTCATTTCGCTTGAGTGTATCAAATATATTTTCACCAACGGTTGGGTGCGACCTACCGTTTATAGAAAGGAACAACATCGAAAGAATAAAGAAGTGGATGTAATTTCTCTAGATAGGTGAAAATACACCCTAATTTAGAGCAACCCACTTAGCCATGTTGTCTGCCCGATTTTAGTCATTTCCAGGTTGTGACTCTTGAGGCAGAACCCACCTTTGGATATAACACGTCTTCATTCACTTTGAATGCCACATCGTCAAACACGCCAAATCACAAATTGATTTTCCTAAAAATACCATGGGTATAAGTCTAAGAGAAATGAATTCCTCTGCCACCAAATGTAAATACGTTTGAAGAAATCAACTTATGCAATTTATTAGGCATATTATGTCATACACTCGTCTATATAAGTTGTCCTGGGACTGGACAAATCGAAGGCACTATCCAGTAAATCCAGCTTAGGAAATTTCTACCTAGGATTGAAAGAACAACCCTTGCAATACTCCGTCTTCAGTGGTCTTCAGTAATCGCTGACTCACAATGTATAACTCATACCGAAGTGGAATTAGATTCTGGTGTCTTCGAAAACGACCACAAAAAGGTCCAGATTTGACAGTCGGCTATTTAACTATCAAATATAAAATAAAATAAATTTATTTATTTCAATTGGATCTGCTAAGCCTTCTTTAAATATATTTTTAATTATTTAAATATTAACTTTATATATATATACAAAAATATAATTATTAATTAACCAGTAGAACTCTTATTATCAATCTTACGTGATAATTCCACTCTCAAATATCCATTTCATAACTGAAAACAATATTCAACTCTACACTCATTCTGAATACAGACTAAAATGATCTATCAGATAATAGTGAAATCGTTCAAGTTAGGGTATTTTAATTACCTCTAGACCTTGAGTCGAAATCATTCTTATCGTCAGGATTCATAAAAGTTCGATATCTAAAATATTCGACAAACCAGCATTTGTAAATCCAATTGATTTCCAAATCTTAAACCATTTCGAATAATGTTGTTGTTTTGAGCTATTCATCAATTGTTATTAAAGCAAGGGAATTTAAACCAAATGATCAACTTGATATCCTTTTCTTTTTAAAAATAAATTATCTTCTTTACTTACTTAATTAAAAGGTTAATTAAGTTTAAAAATATCCTTCTAGGAAAATTTATCCAAAATTAAATTATGATTTAATTGCACCATTATCCTTCCGAATCTGTTAAATTAAACATCATCAAGTTTTTAAAACAACCATTTGTTAAAACCCCTTTTATTATATTTATTGAAATAAATATACTTAATAATCAATTCCCATACAAACATTTGATGTAAATCAACCCTAAACAATCTGATTAACCGATTATGATTAATCCTCCCTTTTAAAATTAATAAATTATATAATTAATTAAAAATAATCCATTCAATTGTTTTCCTAAAAACAATTTATATCCAATTAAAAACTTACGTTCATTTCTGAGTTACCTTACAAAAAACGGCTTAGCAGTTCCGACGGTATATAACAATTCTTATAACATATGACATTTAAGTCGTTAACCCAATTTGCACAAACAACTATGTAAATACAATTCAATATTATCGATTGATAATATAATAACACGACAAAATATATTAACTGATAAAATATGTCAAAATAATATAATAGCAAAATGGTGATTATTTCTGCTAATAGGGTGTCCAAATAATTTAGTCAATCAAATATATAGTGGAACAATGTTTATTTCCACTAATAGATGTCAATAAAAATATATAATTACAATTAACACAAATAAATTAATTAATCTGTTAATTTAACCACCAATTCAATATTTACTGGATTACAGATCATTATTAATCAATAGTTTACGTGTTAATTTAGTTTACAACCAAATTTTGCGTTTGATTAAGCTTAAACCATTAAATAATTAATAAATTAATTGATTTTAAATTTTTTAAAACTCAGTAGTTTTTTCAATTTATTTATACACCACATCAATCGACTCACTGCCCCGAGCCAAACTATTTGATTACATATCTTCTTGATCTAATATATACGTTATGTGTGTGTGTATATATATATATATATAGAGAGAGAGGCAGGTTCAATGGCACCCCAAATAGTGAGCACCCCTTTTGCCTCCCACTTTTCCACCACTCATTTCCCACTAACTCCCCTTCTCTCTCCTTCCACTAACTCTCTCACTTCCCACTCACTTTCTTTATTATAAACGAGAGGTAGAAAACAGGGGTGTTGTTGGGGTGCTCCATTATTGGGGTTCTCTTGAACGCTTTCCATATATATAACATTTAACTTACCACATTTTCCTTTTTGATTTAGATCTACCAAGCCCAAATGAAACCAATCCACATACTATGTTCATATCCACCTATATATCTACTTATATATGTGTTAGCCTACTTTGTGAACTAGGCTACACAAAGAGTAAACAGTGAGAAAGCCACCAACCGGTCCGGATCGGAAGGAGATAGCACAGGAAAGAAGCAAAGATCGAAGACGCAAACATCACATCGGTTCGGATTGGAGAAACACTTCAGCGGCATCAAAAGAGAGCAAACACCCTCATTGGATCGAATCGGAGGCGACCGATCCGAACCCATTTTCTCTGAACCTGTGACCGTTGCTGCGCACGTCTCCTGAAGACTCGGGCCAAGCATGACCATTTCCTCCCTCGATCTCCCACTAAGTCGATGCGTTGTCACCATCTGGAGGCCTCCGAACCCGACTCTTATGGGATGGGTGCCACACAGTTCCGAACCGAAGCCACTTCGAAGAGATTTTTCACCTATAAATACACCATCGAGAGGCATTTGAAAGGATCTTTTAGAAAATTCTCAGTTCTAACTTCATTCATAGCCCAATTTCACAATCATATTCAGATCAAATTCATCTCCTAAAGCCTATATTTGAGAGATTTGAGTGATTTTATGCATTGTAATTGTGAAGTTAAGTGAGAATCATTGCTGTATTTGCATTCATATCATCAATCAAAAGAATAGAAAGTGGACGTAGGCTCTTTAACGCCGAACCACTATAAATCGTATGTTCTTCATTGCTTTTTGGTTCTATTTCATTAAAATCATAGCTAATTTGAGTGTTAGAACCAATTTTTGGTCTAACATTTTGGTGCTTTCACTGAGAAATCATTCGAATTCTCGGCCTTTTTAGGATTATCATTCTACTATTTGGACTTTCAAGTTCAAAGAAGTTAATCCTTTGTCTCTGACACCTTTCGGTACTTATTGACTAACTGTTGAAGAATCGAGTATCATGGCTAAGACCAAAGGGAAAGAAGTGCAAGGCGCTAGGGGAAATGATTCTATAGAAGATCAGCAAGCCATCGTGTTAACAAGGTCACACGCTCAAAGCTCTGGAGCAGACCGCTCCGATCAGGAGGATCCAAACCGGATGGGAGGTGCCGATCCGAACTGGGTGGAGGGCACCGATCCGATCCGGTCTAATGAGGTCGAGGGCACTCACTCTCTCCATCCGGACCGCCCCAACCAGGCTGCTGTGAACCAATCCGATCCGAACCAAAACAAAGCTGGAACTTCTACTCGAGCTCCCTCCAACGCTTCGATTCTAGCCACGATGACTAATGTTCAGCCTGATCCATCTGCACCCATTACCCAGGGATACTTTTCGCATTTTCTTGACATACTACAGAGCACTAAAGAAGCATTGGAAGCCCAAAGGCGTGATAAACTTCGCATGCAGGAAAACATGATCACTATGGGTAGAGAACTACAGGAGCTCCGGAGGCAGAAGACTCCTTCCCCAACATGCTGCCTTGCTACAGATGATTAGTCTTCTTCGGATGAAGAACGCCCCCGCGAGAGGAGGCCGCATGAACGACCTCAGAACCTCGATCAATTGACTTTTGGATCTTTAGGATCCCGAGAAGACGCTGCTCGTGTATTGGGCCCTGATGACCCGAGCCTGCAACAACCTATGTTGCTACCCATGCGCGGATCCCACGTCTTACCCAGGGATCCTAATATTACCAACCCCACACAGCAACAGCTTCTTCAACCTTTACCTCCTGAGATCGACTGGGAGCACAGAGAGCAATGTAGAGCAGCTGCCGCCAGAAACAGGAGGTTATCCCCTGACCAAGAACCCAGGGGTAATCCGAACATCAGATCTAGAGAGCCTGTGCAGACATTAACAAATGCCAATGTATGGGCAATGGTGCGCAGATTATGTCCGAAAGCCAACGGTATACTAATGAAGATTGGGGCATTGAACGAAGTCATACCCCCTTCACAGATGACATACTGAATTTCCAGTTCCCCCGGCGATTCAACTTGCCTCAGATGGATCAATATTCAGGAAGAACAGACCCAGGGCAGCATCTGATGAGACATGCGTGGTTATGAATTCGACAGCAGCTCCCGATGCCGTAAAATGCAACGCTTTTCCAATCTATCTTGAAGACGTAGCGTTAATGTGGTTCACCTGACTCCCTCCTCGGTCGGTTTCAAATTTCACAGAATTGAGTGAGTGCTTCATGAATCAGTTTCGACTCCATGCCCAAAAGTCTAAGACTGTCGTAGAATTGTCATGGATTAAACAGGCCCTAGGAGAATCTTTGAAGTCATATTTGGATCGGTTCAACCTGGCTGTCACCGAAGTTAGTGATCCCCATGAGCCCACTATCCTGATGGCCTTGATAGAAGGGGTAGATCCTGACACAGAGTTCGGGGATTACTTGGCTGGAAAACCACCTCCTACTCGAGAATTATTCTATGAACAGGCTAATATCCGCTTAAGGCGAGAAGAAGCTAAGGCAAATCGAAAGAGAAAGTCCGAAGGGGCCTCGAAGGAAGGTATCCAGAGTAACGTTGCTGTGAAACAATATGGTGACAGTTCAGGGAAGGTGGAAGTAAATGTTGGCAACCAGAGTGGTGGTAATAGCAACAGAAGTGGGAACGACAATATAAGGAACAGAAACCGAGGGAATAGCTCTAATAAAAGACCCAGATTCCAGACTTTTGAAAATTATACGCCGTTAAATGATACATTGGAAAATATTTATTTAGATACATATAGCATATTGCAGTACAAAAAACCACCCCCCAGAGATTCTACTGAGAAAGAGATTACCACAGGAAAGTTTTCTTGTTTCATGGAACCCACGGTCATTCCACCAATGAATGCCGCCATTTGAGAGATATTGTCGAAAGATTACCGCGGGAAGGAAAGTTAGACAAGTACAAAGTCGCCCCAAGGGACAGGGGGCAAGGAGGACAAGCCCCGGACTCAAACCCGTCTACCTCGAAACCCACAGCCCAGCAAAAAGGCAAGGGGATCGTCATTAATACTATTATAGGTGGACCTCACCTAGTTGGTCGAAGTTTTAAAGCTATGGACCAGTACGTCAACGCCTCCAAGCATTTTGAAGTAGGAGAATGCAGTAGCCTTGAAGACGTCACTCCAATAAAACAACAAAAAACGATGTCAGATGATGTCGTATTCCGCAATAAAGATGATTCCGGAGTTCAATCTCCAACCGACGATCCACTAGTGATTACCACAACAATTGTCCCTGCTTTAGTCCATAAAGTGTTAGTGGACAACGGGAGCTCGGTCAATATCCTCTTTAAGATAGCTTTCGAACAAATGAGACTCGAAGAAAAAGATTTAAAGCCATGTGAAGGATGGATACGTGGCTTTAACGGAGCATCTACAGCTCCGATGGGTTTTGTGGAACTACAAGTCACGCTAGGGCAGGGAGATCGCCAGAGAGTAAGGATCATGCCGTTTGTAGTTTTGGATGTGGAGTCACCTTACAATGCCTTCCTAGGTCGACCAACTCTTGCCGAATTTAGGGCATGTATTGCACCCTGGTGCTGCTTAAATTCCCGTTTGACTCAGGAGTTGGGGTGATGAGGGGCGACTAAGCTACGGGACGAGCTTGTTACGTGACAGAGTTAAAGATGTTGATGAAGGGGTTGAATATAGACGCTAAGGATGATTCCGCTCCTCCAAAGGAGGCCTCAACATAGCAATTAAGGGGTCCTGCCCCAAGGGAGTCGCCCTCAGACGTGCTCGAGGATATAGATCCCAGAGAGGATAGAGAACCCGGGGACAGGAAGGCAACTCCCAATGAAATAACAATCGATATACCTATTGATGAAACAGATCCAACAAAAGTACTAAAGATCGGCTCGCAACTGGATCCAGTTAGAGCGAGGGAATTGGCTGATTTCTTATAGGCGAATCTGGATGTGTTTTCCTGGACTCACGCTGACATGCGTGGGATCTCGCCTACCATCATGGGCCACTCTTTGTGTATTAATCCAAAGCACCCACCAGTCAAGCAGAAAAGACGGATGTTAGGCCCAGAGCGGTCAGCAGCTTTGAAAGAAGAAGTAGAGAAATTAAAAGGTAATGGATTCATTAAGGATTCAAAATATCCCGACTAGATATCAAATCCTGTCCTAGTCAAAAATTCAAATGGGAAGTGGAGAAAATGCATTGACTTTTCTGATTTGAACAAAGCTTGCCCAAAGGATAGCTTTCCTCTTCCCAGAATTGATCAACTAGAAGATTCGACTGCCGGGCATGAACTTTTATCCTTCATGGACGCCTATTCCGGGTACAATCAAATTCCCATGCACATACCAGATCAAGAGCATACGAGCTTTATCACAAACTTGGGGTTGTATTGTTACGTGGTAATGCCATTTGGGTTAAAAAATGTGGGAGCCACGTATCAGTGCCTAGTCAACCGCATGTTTTACAATCAAATCGGGAAAACCATGGAAGTTTACGTAGATGATATGCTCATGAAATCCAAGCAATCTCCTGATCATACAAAGGACTTAGCAGAAATGTTTGGCATACTATAAAGGTATGGGATGAAGTTGAATCCCTTGAAGTGTTCTTTTGGAGTGGCATCAGGCAAGTTCCTTGGCTTTATCGTGAGTTCCAGAGGAATTGAAATCAATCCGGACCAAATAGCAGCAATCTGGAATATAGAGGAGCCACGGAAGATCAAGGTTGTTCAAAGCTTAGCTGGGAAGGTTGCAGCACTGGGCAGGTTCATCTCCAAAGCAACAAACAAGTGTGTACCTTTCTTCGATCTCATAAAACGGGGAAAGCGAAGTTTTGAGTGGACTCCCGACTATGTGGAGGCGTTCCAGAGTCTATTAGATTTCCTAGAAAAGCCTCCAATATTATCAAAGCCCGTGGAACATGAGGATTTGTTCGTCTACTTGGCGGTATCATCTCACACCGTCAGCGCAGCATTAGTACGTGAAGAGGATAAAGTCCAGAAACCTGTGTATTACGTAAGCAAAAAACTAGCTGCTATAGAACGTAACTATCTAAAGATAGAGAACTAGCTTATAGCCTTCTGATTGTTTCCCGCAAACTTCGCCATTATTTCCAGGCACACCCGATAGTTGTATGTACCGATCAACCTTTGAGACAAGTGTTGCAAAAACCTGAAGCATCGGGGCGGTTACTTAAATGGAATATTGAGCTGAGTCGATTTGATTTGAACTTTCAGCCACGAAGATCAATAAGGGGGTGGGAATTGGCTGACTTCATAGCTGAATTTACAATCCCCGAAGAGGAAACGGTAGGTGACAAGATAGTTACTTTGGATCGAGAGTTGGAGCTTAGTCCGTGGAGACTATATACGGATGGAGCCAAGAACGATCGAAAGTCTGGCACTGGAGTTTTTTTAATAACTCCTTAAGGACAATCTATTTATTATGCATTACGGTTGGAATTTGATGCTACTAACAACGATTCCGAGTATGAAGCCCTGATTGCCGGGTTGAAACTCGCCAAAGATTTAGGAGTGAAGACACTAGATATATATTGCGATTCCAAGATAGTTGTATGTCAAGTTCGGGAAGAATTTGCTGCTAAAGGACCTCGACTCATCACTTATCTCAAAAAGGTAAAGGAGTTATTGGAAGGTTTGGAGCATTATAGCATAATACACATTCCAAGAACGGAAAATCAGAAAGCAGATCAACTAGCGAAGCTAGCGAGTTCTGACAATCCTAAAGAAACCGAAATGGTTCCGATAGAGGTGTTGGAATCACCGAGTTTCGACCTAATGGAAGAAGAGCTAGCCTTGGAAGTTGAACCAGAAAGAGAATCCTGGATGACATCAATTAAGAATTTTCTCAAGAACGGAACCCTTCCTGTTAAAAAGAGCGAAAGATGAGCTGTAAGGCGCAAGGCTGCAAGATACGTTTTACAGGACGACATCCTTTATCGTCAAGGGTTTTCAATGCCCCTATTACGGTGTATCGCACACGACGACATTAAATGTGTACTGCAAGAAGTGCATGAAGGTGAGTGTGGAGATCACACTGGGGGTCAAACCCTAGCAAAGAAAATATTATGGTATGGATATTTCTGGCCTGGCGTGAATAAAGATGCGGCTGATTATTCACGACGCTGCAATAGATGTCAAAGATATGCCAAAGTTCCCAGAGCGCCTCCGACCCAACTCAAGTCGATGGTAAGTCCGTGGCCGTTTGCCATGTGGGGAATTGACATTATTGGAGTGCTACCTATTGCCATAGGAGGAGCTAAGTATGCGATCGTTGCCGTGGACTACTTCACAAAATGGGTGGAAGCTGAACCTGTAACAACCATCACGGCGAGAAAAGTGATCAGTTTTGTGGTGAGAAACATTATTTGTCGATTTGGGATACCGAAGACCATCATAACTGATAATGGGACGCAATTTGACAGCATCGAGTTCAAAAACTTCTGCCAGAAATATAAGACTGATAATCGATACACTGCAGTAGCTCACCCGCAGTCAAATGGCGAGGTCGAAGCCATAAACAAGGTCATTAAATCAATTCTAAAGAAGCGGTTGGAGCATGCCAAAGCTAGATGGGAGACGAGTTGCCATAAGCTTTATGGGCCTACAAGACGACCTTTAAGACGACTACCAGCCATACTCCCTATTCGCTTTCCTTTGGGTCAGAAGCAGTGATCCCGGTAGAATTAGAAGTCCCTTCTCATCGAGTTGCGTATTACGATCCAATGACAAATAAAGCACTCATCCTAGAATCTCTTGATATGATTAAAGAAAAAAGAGATGAAGTCGACTTGCGTGCCTCGAGACATTGACATCAAGTAGCGCGTTATTATGATCGGAAGATTCGCCTCAAAACCTTTGAACCAGGAGACCTAGTACTGAAACGAGTCTTCCCGCCTTCGACCCAACTGGGTCCAAAATGGGAAGGCCCATACACCATCCAATGGAAGTTTGATACATGAGCATTCAAGCTAATGACCGTGGATGGTGAGGAGATTCCCAGAGCTTGGAACGCTCAACACTTACGACGATATCTGAGCTAAATATGAAATGTCACCCCTTTTGTTTTTATAAGCTATGTAAAAAGGCACGACTTGCCTTAAAAAGTCTGTTTATGTGAACAAAGGATTATGAAGTTGATGTATAGGCTACGACTTAGCTGAACCACTATAAAAATATCGTGTGTCATTTACTTTTCTACATTATTTATATCTTCAACAATTATTCTATCATGACCATGAAGCACAAGACGTTAAATTAAATTTGGAAAGTTGGAGATGACCTATGTGCAGGAGCAAATAAAATGACTGCTTGTACGATAAAACATAGAAGAATGGGAAGACAACATTCTTAACTCTAGCTCTCAAGAATCGAGAGAGAGTATAAAGGACGGGAAGACAACGTCCCTTGAGGCGTGAAGGTGCACCCAGATGAGAGACCGCCTCAACGATACTCTAACCTGGTTATGAGACAGGAGAGTATAAAGATGCTAGAAAGAATAGGCATCAATGACAAAAGGAATATGGCCCCGTCCGAGAATCGGGGGAAACTGGATTTTTGATTTAATTAATCTTGAACAATTCTTGCTCAGTTATCCAAGATTGACTAGGGGCATATATGTGCATACATATACACCTCAACAATGACTTCATTATATAACTTTAGTATGACATACTTTTGCATTTTCGCTTAAGTGCTAAACTAACAACTATCATACATTGCAGGAAATAAAACTATTTTTATTCACAAACATGTGATTTTGTACAAAAGCTTTTATTTATGCTTGTTTCTATCATTTAATTATATCTTATCGATCGAATCTTCGACCTTTAGGTAAGAATCCCATGGATGTAAACATGTGTTTGAAACATGTTATGTCTAATGCATGCAATTGGATGCAAGTGTTTACTAATGATTGCTCGTGGATGCATATACACACATATTAGGCACTATATCGACTCAATCACTTTCATACTGCATATGGATGTGTGTGCATTTTTCTTCTTTTAATGGATGAAATTGGATGTATCATCATATGGATGTTGCATTTGGATGAATGATTATGCACACATATAGAACTTACATGTTATAGTAGAATTATTTGCATACATATTGGATTCATGGCACTAACATACATTGCATTAAGGAGATCATCTAGATCGCCTGATTTTCACATGTATTGGGGCATATACACCCATCTTTGCATATGTTCATATAAGCATTAGAAGTCTTTAAGGACAGTGGATGCCGGTGATTGATGGATGAGTAGATGGGTGATGGATGGTAGGATATGCATTCTTCTTAACTTGGAGATTTCGGGGACGAAATCCTTTGAGTAGGGGAGGATGTAACACCCCGTATCTTAACAACTCTAAAAGTGGATAAATTAAATAATAATAATTTAATATTCGAAATTAAGGGAAACAGACTATGCAATTGCGTCCATCTCGAAATTCTGGTCAAGTTAGACATTTGGTTTACGTAAAACGGACACCGTATGAAGAAGTTATGAAGGTTTGAAGTTTGTATACGCACAAGATAGTTATATATATATAGGGTCCAAGAATTCAAAATCAGGTCCAGAAAGTACAAAATCGTTCAAATTCCAGAATTCGGGGTGAGCGGAAAAATTCCTGTCTAGGGAAGTCGACCCTTTAAGGGGGGTATCGACCCCTTGGTCGACCCCCCAGTTGACACCAGGGTCGACCTCCTAAGGGTTGGGTCGACCCCCCTAGGACTGATGTGGATAGGTCGGTTTGGAGGCTGGCAGCTATAAATACATGATTATTTCTCTTGTTTTCTTTAATGAAAATCAATGGACACTAAGTGTTGTTGGTGCCTGGACTGAATCAAAAATCTTTCTTCTTTTGAAATCAAATTTAGGGATTCAAGCGTAGATCTGAGATTCATCAACAGCTTTTCTCCTTCTATTTATTTAGATCCGAACACTGTGAGTTTCAGTTGCCTTTAGATTTAAATAATTAAAAGTAAACATGATATGACTGTAAATTGGGATCTATGCCTGTGACTGAATCATATCAGATCCATTTTAATTTGTGAATCCATGATATTGAAATTTGGATCTATGCCTGTTACTGAATCATATCCGATCCATTGTAATTTGCGAATCTATTACATTTTGAATTGACTATGACCTGGATCTCAACCCTTATCATGTCAGATCTACTTTTAATTACGGATCTAATTTGTTATTTGGATCATCTTATGATTATCATGTTGTGGTAAATTTAGATTTGGCATTAGTTGAACATCTAAATTCTTATTTAGATCTAACCATGCCAATCATGACATCCCTACTATATTAGAACCCATTTTATTAACACAAGTTCACCGATCTGTTCTTATATGTCCATCCTATCATTATGCTATCATATGCTTATGTCAGTTTGTTAGAATAAACATCTCTGTCATCTTCCCTTCACCCTTTCCCTTTTTATTTTAAATAGCCAGGCTATTTTCGAGCCTAGGCATGTCACTAAATTATGCGATTACGTTAGTTTGGGAACGAGGGGAAAAACATTGAAAGTGGGCATATCTTGTGAATTGGGAATTTGGGCATAATTGGTAAAAAGGTGAAAACTGGCATAATTTGAATAATGTATAGTTATATGAATTTGGACATATAATTCACCATGAACAAAATTGGGGAAAAAGGAGCATGAAACCTATAACCTATAACGACGTAGAAAAATTGGCTAATAATGAAATGCCTAGGATTACAGTAATTAGAAACTGTAACTTCACCTACGACATGAGGTTAGATTACACTTGTGTTGGAAGTCTGCCTGGACTGGCCCGACATATCCAGCGACCACAAGTGGTGAATCTAATATGAGAGGTCTGGGTGCGCAAATACGAGACGTGCTAAGACACGAGGTTAAGCCCAATTTGTGGAATAACTCTGCCTGGACCCACCCGGAATATCCAGCATCCACAAATGGTAGGCTTAATGTGGGAGGTCTAGCATACCATAACCATAAATGAAAATGTGGTAATAAACCTTGAATGCTTAACCTAGTTGAATCCATAGGGATTGTATGAATATAAACTTAAGTTGGGGTTAAGTAAACTTGGTTGAATAGTGGGTGGGTTAAGTAAATCTGAGGGGGTGGGTAATATTTACATATAGGCCCACAAACTTAACCCGATAGGGTTATGTAATTAAAGACACCTAGTGGTATATATAATCTATGGAGATATTAGAGTTATGTAGTTAAAGACACCTTTTTAGGTTAAGCATAACGGGTAGAAATGATAGGGTTGTGTAATTAAAGACACCTAGAGATATACATAACCGATGTAAATCCTAATGGGGATACAAGACAAGGGGGAGAGCTTGTATCACATTGTGTGGGACCCATTTCAGTCAGTAACCCTTAATAGGTATCAAATGAGTACTCCGAACTAGGTCGAAGTTGGGGCACGCTTACTGGGCTAAATGTAAGAGATCCAAACGAGGAGGACAGTGTGGGCGACACAAACCGACCGGGGACATGTGCGTGCATGGGTCGGGTAGAGAGGGCTAAGACGACCATGACACCTGTAGATATGGCTGTGTATATTAGCGAAGGGTTGCAACTATAGGACATGATACATCCTATGGTGGGGCCGACACAGAGCATCTACGCGAAGTAGGTGGCCGATCTATTAGGGTAGTGGTTAGGATACATCTGGACGTATGCCTAAGTCTACCATCTTATAGTTGTTAGGATCATCTCATTCTGGTGATACTAGTATTAGTGCAGAGTAATCTTTAGAGAAGCATGTACACCCTATCATGTTAACCTTGTCTTACCTAGCTTTTATGGTTTTGTCTTTTTTATCTACTTTATATGCCTGTCATGCTACTTTTACTTATTTACTTGCTAAAAGTAACTGGACTTGCCAGACTTTATGTCTGACCCTTTTTGTTTCCTCTTCTTCCTACCATTCCCTCCCTCCTCAGGTTCTCAAGGCAGGAATACTTAGGCTTGACCGTGATTCTACTTTCGTATTACTGGAGCTGCTTAGACGTATGGCTCAAGCTCTTGTCTTTGCTACTATGGCTATGATTTGTTTTGGGGAATTTTGCTTCTTTTATGTACTCTGATGTTTTAAAGTACAAGACAGTAGTTTTTATGATTTAATTGTTTTTATGTATTCCAGACATGTAATATTTTCAAACCACGTTGCTTTATGTTAAATAAAGTTTTTAATTCCGGTGTCATTTTTATATTTGTATTGTAATATTTCTGTTTATGTTTACCTATAACGCTTTATGAAACTTAATGCATTCCCTTTGTAAGTGACATTAACGGACGTGGGGTATCACAAATCTAGTGGGGTTAATTTTGATTCCGTATGAACTGACTATGAAGCCTAGAAACTTCCCTGAACGACATCGAAAGAGCACTTCAAGGTGTTTATCTTCATTTCATAGTGTCATAGGATATCGAACATGTCTGCCAAATTTGACACGTGATGAAAGGATTGCTTGGACTTCATGAGCATATCATCTATGTAAACTTCCATACATTTTCCAATTCGATTGTGGAACATATGACTTACTAAAAATTGGTATTTTGTCCCGGCAATCTTCAGTTCAAACGGCATCAACACATAGCAATATAATCCGAGATCTATGACGAAACTTGTATATTCTTGATCAAGCACATGCATGGAATCGGGCTTTAACCCCCAATACGCGTCCATAAAAGAAAGAAGCTCATGTCCTGCAGTTGAATCTACTTATTGGCAATTCTTGGTAATAGGAAGCTGTCCTTTAAGCAAACCTTGTTCAAATCTAAAAAGTCGATACATGTACGCCACTTTCCATTAGCTTTCTTAACAAGGACGGGATGTGAAATCCAGTCAGGGTACGTAACATCTCGTATAAAACCGTTTCCTTTTAGCTTCTCGACTTCTTATTTTAAGGCAGCTGACCTCTCCGGGCCAAGCATACGTCTCTTTTGCTTGATGAGGGAATACTTCCGGTTTAAGCTTAGTGCGTACTCATAATGGATGACGATATTGCACACATGTCAACATGTGTCCATGTAAATACATCCAGGTTGGATCCTAAAAAATTTGTAAGTTCCTTCGTTCAGAGGGGATCTAAATGAGATCCGATCTTCAAGACCCTAACAAGGTCGTCATCACTGGTCGGAATATCTACAGTTGCTTCATTAGGTGTCACCGTTCTACATCCCAGTTCCTCATCCTCTCTGGGATCAATATCCTCAATTTGGTAATCTGGTGACTCTAGACGGGATGTATCCTTTATTTGCTACACCGAAGCCTCCTTAGAAGTGGTGGAGGTTTTCTTGGGTTCAACATTATATCCTAGGCAGGGCGTAAGCGGAGCGCCTTCCATTTTGTTAATTAATAGGCTCTATCTATCACCTGATCTCCACAAACCGTCCCGACTCAGTTGGGAATTTTAGCAGTAGGCACTGTAGTGCTATGCATGCTCTGAATTCTGCTAGGGCTGGTCATCCGAAAAAGGCGTTTTATGAAGAATCAGTATTCTTGACAATGAATGGGAGAACCCACACTCTCCTATAGTCTACTTCTTTGAGTTCCACAGATAAATCTACCACTCCTATCAGTGTTTTTGACAAACCATTAAATCCACGTATCCATCCAGTTCATGGCTTTAGGTCTTTAGCTTCCAAATACATTTGGTGGAATGCTTTCTTAACTAGGATATTTAAGGAACCCCCGCGTCAACAAGGACTTTCCGTATGGTTGTTGGACCGATGATGGATGATATTACCAACGGGTCTATATTCGGGGCTTCTATTCCCACGCTTTCTCTATTGCGAAAGACAATGTCGTCTTTCATCGTTTTCTACAGTTTAATAGGTGTGGAAATCTCGAGAGCGCTGCAATCTCCTATGTCTAGATGCTTTGCGGTATTGACATACTATTCCACGGTCCTGGCACTAAATCCTACAGGGTGCATTCCTCAGACCATGGTATTGATAATTATTCCCTTTCCTTTTTGTAGGGCAGTCGCTCTAGGCGCTGGCTGACTATGATTTGGAGTTGAACCTCCTTGCCTGCGGTCCCTTAGAGCAACCTTATACTCGTCTAGCATTCCTTCGCAAAGAAATCCTTGCACTACGTCTCTCAAGTGGCATCATTCATTAGTCAATGTGCATATTTTTCATGAAATAAGCAAAACTTTCCAATCTTGCGTTCCTTTTCCATTGAGTCTCTAGGAGGAGGCTTTTTGTATTGCATTACTTTGTAGGTATCCATGTAGATGTTTTCCAAGGTATCGTTCAACGGTGTGTAGATTTCGAAGGATTGGAACCAAGGCCTTTTCTTGGGGTCATTCCTTTGATTCCGGCTTCTCTTATTGTTGTTCCTACCTTGGTGGCTATTCCCATCATTATGGTTGCCGACATTGACTTCAACCTTCCCTGGGCTGTCACCAGATTGTTTAATGGCGACGTTGCTCTGGATATCTTCCCTTGCGGCTTCACAGGATCTTGTCTTCTGATTCAAGTATACCTCTTCTTTTCACAAGCAAATATTAGCTTTCTCATAAAACAATTCCCTGGTTAGCGGCGACTTTACAACTAGGTACTTCCCAAACTCAGTATCTTTATCGACTCCATCTATTAACGCCATTAAGATAGTTTATTCGTGGGGATTGATCACTTTAGTAACTGCTAAATTGAAATGGTCCAAATATGACTTTAAAGTTCCCCTAAAGCTTGCTTAACTACTGAAATCTCGTTGACATTCTCGGATTTATGGGCATGCATCCGAAACTGTTTTAGGAATCTCTTGCTTAGCTCTTTAAAATTGGAAACTGATCACGGTGGAAGTCGGGAAAACCAAATCATAGCAACATTTTTTAGGTATACGGAAAAGCTTTGCACTTTACAGCGTCTGGAGCTGATGCGGCATTCATATACCAAGAGCATCGCATTAAATGTTGTCTTGGGTCATTTCTTCCTGCATACCGGTTCAAGGTGGGGAGATTGAATCGCCTTGGAAACTGAACATTCAATATGTCATCGTTGAATGGCGTATAGCAGCAATCAGTACTCTAGTCTTCATTGGCGTAACCTCTATTGTCTGCCATAATTTGACGCACCACTGCTTCTACTTCGGTATTGGTCAAAGCATGTTCGGGTTCAATGCTTTCAACTCTCCTGGGTCCACCTGCTCTTGCTTTAGGCAACGTCACCTAACCTGCCATCTGAGTAGAGTCTCCTTGCCTCCTACGGTCTTGCTCAGTCACAGGACGAGTATGTCGAACAAGTTATGTACGAGTGGGATGAGTAAGGTTTGGGTCTCTAGGAAGAACATGGGATCTGCGCATTGGTAGTAGCATAGGTTCCGCTAAGCTGGGATCATTACGACCTAGACGGCGTGTTGCATCCTCCTTGGAGCCCAATGTGCCAAACTGGACTTGTCAAGGTTCTCAGGTCTTTTAAGAGATCTCATTTGACATGGACGCCTTTTGTTTACTTTAGAGGAAGATGAATCTCTAGCTTCCCATTGACGAGTAGACGATGGTGTTCTTTGTCTATGTAGTTCATACATCTTTCTAGCCATCGTGTTCACATCATTACATATTGCAGTGTTATCATGTCTTTGAGCTTCTAATGCCATATTTGTTTCCCTCATCTAGCGAGCAAGCATGCAAAATCAATCTACGAAATAGGTGTAGACGAAGGAGGCTGATTGCTAGTTGTAGTAGCTATGGTTGAAGATCATGCACCGGTTTGAGTTAAGACAACAACATCAGTTGGGTTTGGGTCTACTCCACTAGGTCGGATCGGGAGAACATCATCTGGTCTGGTCAAACCCAACCCGGTCGCATTCGACCTCGAATTTTGTGTGTCAGTAAGGAGTTGTACACCATCTCATGCCTCTTCATTAGCCTCATTCCTTAGAGAGGTTTGCAGATTCTTATCTTTCCTTGGAGCCATGAAATTCAAGTTCGTTGAAATCAACGAAAACTTTAAAACTGATGAAAATATGGATTATCTCTTCAAACTTGGTGATCAAAACAGTAGAATAATAATCCAGAAGGCTGAGAATTCAAACTTTCTCATTGAAAGCCCAAAATGTTAGAACAAAAAATGGCGCTAACACCCAATTTACAAGATTTTGTAGGAAAAAATGAGGAAATATGAGTTAATAACAGAGAAAAACAATCTAACCCATGAGACTTATAGTGGTTCGGCATTAACGAGCCTACGTCCAGTCTTTAGTTCTTTGATTCAATGAAGAATTACAAGTTCAAGGATTATAATCACTCAATCACTCTACTATAATTAATTCTCTCTCAATATTGATTGAATTATACTCAACAATGTAGGCTGAACAGTAATGGTAATGATGATTGTGGAGTTCGAACTCCCTTGAAAGGCCATGTTCTCATGTATTTATTAGTGATTGTAGTCCCCGAGTCAAATGCCACTTGGAGGCCATAGAGGAGATCTTGAGATCTAATGGAGAATGCTTCTTCATTTCATGCCTTAATAGGTGTTACTTGATCTGAACTTGTTGGCTAAAGACTAGGTCACTAACCTACTAGACAACCGCTTCAGGGTGATGGACATGGGGCCGAGTCGAATAGATACTTAAGCAATTTGAAGCGTTGATTTCAAGTTGCTCCATTTGCATGATCATGCTGGTAGGGTCGAGTTCATTTGACCCGGTCAATTCAACCCAATTTCCCTACTTCAAAAAAGACGGAGTACTTTGTTCCTTTGATCTGAAACACTATTTGGCATCCAACCCGATCTCTGGACTCCGAATAGTTGTGCTTCCTATGTCTTTGCACAAACGATTGGAATATCTGGACTTTGTGTGGACTAGTCACAAAGTTGGCCAACAATAACCATACCTAGTCCAAATGTCAACAGTCTCTGGGATTCATGCAGATTATGTCAAAACGTCAACAAACTCAGATCATATCCTTGTTCCCTTTTCTCAAAGACATACTAAAGTTCAAATACCAATGAACCATTTGCATATGTTCTCCATAGCATTCTATCTCTAGAATGTACATGTAACTTCCTTCAGAAGTTATCGTGATCTAGGGATGATCTTCCATGATCGTTTACTTGCCATAAGATACCATCTTGTGTAACCCAAGTCACGACGATCTAGGGACTAACCTCAGAGGTCATCATTTTATTGTAGGCTTTCGTCATGTGTCTCTTATCCTCCTCCAACTACCACATCAATATGACTCATTATCATTCACTCTACGTCTTTTAGTACAACCATCCCTCACTTAAGCCACCGCTTCCATCATGGAGTTAATAGTTGAATGGCTAAATCACCACATCATCTTTGCGCCAAAACCATTAGTCGAAGAGCCGTCACGTCAAAACCACTGTTAAACTAATCATCTTATCCTTCTCCTCGAAGCTTCATCATTACCCACATCAAAATTCGCTAAATAGGTCTTCATCAATAATATTCGATATCAATAACTTCATTTTAGTAGATAATGACTACTCTGATCATGTACTTAACCTAAATCTTGTATACAACTCAAATAAAAACATCATACATTCATCTCAAAATCCAAGCGTAATGTAAGTCCTCTGTCTTAATATCAAGATTCATGCTTTAGGGTTTCCCTACCTTTAAGTCGGTCGATAAACTTTAATACTCGTTCCTCTTCAGATTAATATGCACACACAACACATGCTCCTTCGTAAATATATGTCATTGTTTATGTCTATCATTACTAATGCACTAAACTCTACCACATTCTTAGAATCATCACCACATGCATTTGATCGATATACACCTAACTCTAGAGATGAGGTTTTCCTACAACCACATCTCTTACAAATGATGTTTTAACTAAACTAGACAATCAACCAACCATATAGCCAATAATCATACAAATGTCTAAATTAGCATATAAGCATCCATAATATCATCAATAAAAGAAATGTAATCCATCTATAGTTAAAAACGCGAGATAGATGTCAAAATAGCCTAAATCAAGCAATAGTGTCAAATTAGAGCATAAGGAAAATTGTGATATCTGATTTAAAACTACGCAAATAGCTTTTTAAGCCTTTTATATAATATGGTCTAGGTTTATCTATTTTAGGAGTTCTGTTTTGAAGATAGAAATTACTTAGAAACATAAATTTTATACTAATAAAAATTATAGTTAACTGAGAGATAATATAACTCACCACAGCTAAATCTATTCAAAAAAGTGCCAAAATGTAATTTTTTTCCATCATATGAACAAGGCAAGAAATTGCATCAAAGAAAGACCTCAAATGAAAAGATTTTGCTAGAAAGAAGTTTTGAATTCAAGATAGAAATAAAATTAGATACCCCGACCAACCATATGTTGACATGTCAGCTTTTCTCTCGTAACAAATTTCTTCTCTGAAGCATACTCAAATTCTAGGTAAAGAACCAACAATTCCACTCCTTCATCCTCCAACTACCACCAACACCAACCATTGGCTACCTGTTTAAGACGACCACCAGACTGTCTTTCTCCCTCTACCTTTCTCACCAACCTCGCAAAACCCAATCGGCTCATTTTACTACAATCATCCATAGAATATTTTTCCTTCCAAGTATAATTATGGCAAATAATGACCTTCAATCGACGATTTAGCCATATATCTCAAAGATCTCATCAAGTTCCCTAATTTTTCTTTTAATGCCACGATGTTTTGATTAATGGATGAAAAGAAATAAAATAAGGAAGTTTAATGATTTCATGAAATTAGCTATGGTAGAAGGAAATCAGGGTTAGGATTCTTGAGAGAATATTTTAACAATAATTATCAAAGTGTGTGCTAGCATTTAAAGTTAATGGTCCAAAATAGACCGAACTGATGTTGACTCTAAATGAGACATGCTGACATGTGATCATTATGTAAAAATGCCTTCTAAATATAGTGTAATATGTCTCTAGGCCCAGTTCTATGATCCATGGAACCTAACCCTTTTTCATACGCTTAATTTTACAAATTTAACCCTGAGTTTCTAGATAAAAATCCACCAGTCAAAATATATCGATGCTTTTGCTTTTTCTTTATGCAGAGGACTATCTAAACTCAATGGTAGTTGTAATTATTCATATTTTACATATCAACGGATTGTAAAATAATAATAGTTAATTCTCTAGTGGTCAAATCATTCTCATATTTTAATACGTTGCTCATGGGGATGTAATACATATTCATGATATTTACCAAGTCGTTTTGTGACCATTTTACCCATGTGACTTACAGTTTTGTCTATAAATTTTGCTAGGGACCAAATCAGGTGATGAAATTGGCCTTTTTAGATTATGACGATGGTTGGCCATTCCGTAGAGTGATCACATTAGAGATTTGGCTTACTGGTTTAGGACAAATCTATGTTTCAAGTTTTTATTTTTGTTGCATAGGCTAATTAGCAGCTAATGTGCTGACTAGTGAGCCCATTAGGCTAATGTTCTAAGACTATAAATAGGGGGTATAAGGAGAGAATTAATGTTCTTCTCTTCATTTTAAACATTAGGTTGAGCGCATGTGAACCTCATGTTTAATCTAGTCTCTAAAAACCTAATTTTTTCTCTATATCATTCTAAGTCACATCAAGAGGTAAGATCTACATCACGGTGGTTTAGATCTCATCGCTTTGCATCATATTCAAGGGTTTTCTTTGTTGTATAGATTTGATTTCATCATGTTTGCATCAAATCTAGGCTTTGCTAAATAATAGAGACCTCTCATGGTTACTACAAATTATATGTATTAATTAGGATCATCCAATGCATTATATGTAAATTTCACCTTAAAACCTTATCGTATACATTTATTTCAGATTTAACACCCTAGGATAATCTAATTTGATAATATAACTTGTGAATTGCTAGATCTATCATGTTTTACATATGTGTAGATCCAAATTGTGTTAAATCTATGGTTTTGCGATAAGATTCATGTATGCTTATGTTCATACGATTGTTGATGTTCTAAATTGAATGAATTCCTAATAGAATGATTGAATTGTATGTTATGCTTGATTTGTTCATTTACCATTATATGCCATAGACTTAGAATTGGAGAACAGAGCAAATCAGAGGTGTAGATGAAACTTGGCCGAGGAACTCTAGAGGTCACTGGGAGGCAATACAAAAATTTGCAAGTGAAATTTCTATAGGTACATGGTCTAGTACTGATCCATTGCCTATGGACTGGTACTCATCCATCATATTAGTAGTGATGGTGTGGTTATTGGAGCATCACATCTGGAGGTCGCAGGAGAGTGTCTAAGAACTTTCGTGTGAAAAGTCACTAAGTAAATGGATCGGGTATCGCTCCATAGCCCATGGGCTAGTTCCGAACCACCATGATTGTAACACCCCGTAATTTTAAACAACACTATAATGATAAAATAAAGGATACATAACTAAATATTGGGAATTAAGTAAAACGGATTGCACTATTGCGTTCATCTTGGAACTCTGTTTAGGATAAACCCGAGTTAACGTAAAACAGACATCGTATGAAGAAGTTATTAAGCTTACAAGTTTGTATACATATAAGAGAAATGTATATATACAAAGTAAGTCCAGAGAATTCAAAACAGTTCAAAAATCAAGCGGGAAGTTGACGCGGGATTCTGGCCCGTTGGGGGTCGACCCGCATCCCAAGGGGGTCGACCCACTCAAGGGGGTGTCGACCTTAGGGTCGACCCACCCCAGAACCATCTAGGTTCATTTCCTGAAACTGGATCTGTTTCTGAGCGAGATTCATTGGCTTTAGGCTATAAATAGGGCATCATTTCTATTGTTTTTACACATCAAAAATAGTTGAGACAACGAAATGCTGGCCTTGCTTGGATTGAATTAGTCTATTCTTTCAACAACAGCTTATACACATTTAAGAAATTCTTCTACAACATCTTCTTGTTATTCTCTGTTCTTTAGATCTAGTCTCTGTGAGTTCATATTATTTTTAGATATAAACATTTAACAAGTAATCTTGACATGTTTATAAATATGGATCTAAACCTATGCCTGTTAAGAATCTAATTCATACCTAAACAGATCTGCCATTACATGTACACCTGATCTTCTGTTCAGTTCTTATATGCTCATTTCTGATATGCATATTTCTGTTATCATATGCTTATTCTATTATTATTTCCCTTTTTGTTTTTATAGCCTAGGCTACCTTTGAGCCTAGGCCTATCGCTGAAATATGCGAACGAACGAAATTGGGAATGGTTAGAAAGATAAATTGTGGCATATATTATATTATGAATCGTGACTAGGATTTGGGGGCATAACCTATACTATGATGTAAGACTTAACATGTTTAAACCTATAGCGGTTATATGACCCTATTAAATAGTGGGCGTTAAGTAAACTTGCTTAATTCAGTAGGGGTTAAGTAAATCTGTTAAATTTGTGGGGGTTTATACGAACCCGATAAACTTAACCTATTTTATATGTTGGGATTATGCGGGCTTGTTAATCTGTTAGGCATAACCTATCAAAATCCTTGTAGTTGGGGATAGAAGTCTGGGAGTTGCTTATGTCATCTGTTGTGTGGTACCTGTATCAGTCAGTATCCCATTCTAGTATCAAAAGAGGACCCCGAACCAGGAAGGGGTCAAGACTAGCTTATTGAGCTGATTATAAGAGGTTCATATAGGTGGAGGTGCTCTGATAGCGTGTTCCAACGGAGTCATGTGCGTGCATGGTTCCGACTTGCTTGGGAAAATAAGCCGCTATAATACCAATAAATATGTCTGTGTCCTTCTGGGGGTCGCACTTTAGGAAGTGATACATCCTACTATGGGGCAGGCACGGGCATTTACGGGATAGGGAGTCGATCGATTGTGGGATAGTAATTATGGTACATCTAGTCCTGCCTGTTTAGGTGCCCATTGTTTTTGGTTAGGGTAACACCAATTATTTCTATTTAGGTACCTGTTGTTACTGTTTGGGGGTAAAACCCATTACTAGAAGTACACCTAAGTCTACCATTATGTTTCTGTTGGGATCATATCTGTTATAATAGTATTGGTGCAGAGAAAAGTATTTGAGAAGCATAATCTGTTCAGTTCATTTTGCTTATCCTATTTAGTATGTTATACCTATTATATGGTACTGTTATCTCTCATCTAGTTTATATGCCTGTCATGATGCTTTTACTAATTTATATGCTAAACGTCACTGGACTCGCCAAACTTTATGTCTGACCCGTTTTATTTCCTTTTCTCTCTCTTCCTTTCCCCCTAGGTTCTCAGGGTGGGAATGCTTAGGCATGATTAGAAATCTCTCTCTTCTGTTTCTACTTGGAGCTGCTTAGGTGTACCGTTTTGACTACTTGTCTATACTTTTATGGCTATTTTTGGGGACTATGATTTTATACTACTGTACTCTGATGGTTTTATTAAAAGGTAGATACTTTTATTTGCTGTAGTTGGTTTTCAATATTTTAGACTAATGTTGTAATAGGATTGAATTAGCCTATTTCCTTCAACAAAAGTTATATGCATTGAAGCAATTCTTCTGCAACATATGCTTGTTATTCTTTGTTCTTTAGATCCAGTCTTTGTGAGTTCATGTTCTTCTCTTTCCCTCTTTCCCTTTTTATTTTTATAGCCTAGGATGCCTTCAAGCCTAGGCCTATCGCTAAAATATGCGAATGACATAATTGGGAATGGTTGGGAAAGATAAATTGGGGCATATCTTATATTATGAATCATGACTGGGATTTGGGTGCATAACATATACTGTGATGTAAGACTAAACTTTGGGGGCATATCTTATATTGTGAATTATGACATGAGGGTTGGGGGATGTAAATCCATAGGCTTAATTTATAGATTAAGAGGAACATGTAATGAAACTGTAAACAACATATGAAACCTGTCTAAATCTATGATTATTATATGAACCTATTAACCTATAATACATAATATATTTAAATCCGTAGGGATTATTGTGACGACCCGCACTTCCACTCACTTCAAATCGACCAAAAATCAAACCATGTCGATTCAAGGTAATAAAAAGTACATTTCATTAGGGTTTATTAGAGCAAACACAGCGGAATACAAAGCTCACAGCGGAACAGATAAAATATAATAAGAATATATCATTGCAGCGGAAACATTTTTGAATACAAATCTGATTTTACATACCATTACAACCATGTAGGCTTAACATAATATACCGATAGTAGAGTACGTCCAGCCTTCAAATGAAAGTTCAGCTCTCTCTGGTACTCTAAAATTTTAAGCTTGAGCTCGATCTCGATAACTGAAAAACAAACTAACAAACTGCCCGTGTGGAAATTGTGGGCACCCGCGGTTTGCAAGGGAAAAGCAAACTACGAGTCAGTCATGGGACAGGTGTGAGGAAACTTTTATTACTAATCTTATACTTAGCCTTAATTTGAATAAGGTTTCTCAGGACCATGCCGCATGTCGCATAATGGGTTTCCTCCCAAGAATACATGTGCAACCGTAGCAACCATAACCAAACATAGCAACCATAAACCAGATTTTGAAAACACGACTTTAGAAAAATGAACGATTATAAGCCTCAGGTCCCATCATACAATGCAAGCGCACACCAGAAGATAGTGGTTTGCCTTATAATCGCAAAATATGCTTGATATAGTTCAAAACAAAAACATTTGATATTATTATAATGACTTGGGTGTGAAAAATCATTTCGAAAATAAACTTAAGAACCTTAGCTCGCATAGTGCCCCTTCCCACTATGTTGGATACATAGGTATACAACCGAAAAATCGTAAAGGATTTCGTATTGGAAGTTGAATTTCCATCAATGAGCCTGAGCTAAGGATCCTCCCACTCCGATTCAGAACCTCCAGTTAGGTTCCAGGATCCCATCTGGCTCCATAGAGCGGCAGGTCGGTCCACCCTACTTCGTGGATTAAAGTAACAGCCTGAACATAATGTCCCTCAATCTGTGTGTAGACTGTCATCTGGGTATATTGACCTGGTCCGAGGTACCTCATCCAACAAACCATATAAGTAAATGCCTGGGCTCCATACCATGATGTTACCTTTTTCTAGATGGAACGTTAAGTCCCTAGCCTGCGGTCTATAATCATGTTTTGGCTCATTCCGGGTTGTGAGGCCCTCGAAGTCACGTCATACACAAAGCTATGCATTTAAGCCATGCTTTGTCTTTAAACACAAGACCCTCCTTTTTAACAAAAGTCTTGATCATTTCCACTTATCATGCCACACCACACTTCCTTAAAACACATACTGCTATTCACCAACATACAACCTTTGAGCTTGTATATCTCAAAAAAAGTGTTAAGCAAGAGAATAAATTTTCCGCCACCAAACAAGAGTATGTTTAGTAAATGCCAGTTTGTATTTTATAAAATATAGTGTCAGACACGAAATCCATCAACAAGTCCATTTCGGGAATAGGAACAATACCGAAGGTACTTGATTCCACGTCCCCGCCTGGGAGTGCAAGTCCTTTCAAACCAATTTGCTCCAAGTCGGTCAGATTGGACACTACTTTAACCTTGTATGGGTCGTCGCCTAAGGCATCGATAGGCCATCTATCCAATGTGAAGAAATCCGGGTCTTCCACCATTGTCGTTGATATCTTGACGTCAACATCACGTCGTATAATTATTCGGAATAGGTGAAAACCTGGTCTTTCCAAATAACTAGCACATCTTTAAAATCAATGGGTATACATGATTCCTTGAATCTCATTCCCTTCTGGAATATTCATCATTTAAGTTTCCATTAAAACTTATTTAGTTTTAAATATTCAAACCATTCTTTAAGCGATAGCTTAACTGCAAATTTCAAGTTAACTCTTTCGAATAATCCTTATCAATTATTCGCCATTTGCCTCATGCAAAAACATGTTCGTTCCATTTTCAAACCATCTTCATAAATAAATATTTTTATTCTCTTAACTAGGCAAATTATCTTACATTTACCTAGGCCAATGAACAATGTTATTGAAGACATCATTCACAACAAACCCAAAATCATATTTCCTTTTATATTGGAATCTCTACAGTAATCACATTAGTTTATAATCAATATAAACCTCCATATCCAACAAACATTATAAGCGGGATAACGATAAAGCCCTTTAGAATCCCTCAAATAGTCTAAGTCATCATCTATAGAGACTTATCTCAGTCAGTGACCAATCTGATTTCTGTTTAATTCCAATTTAAATTTTAACCATTGGAAACTCTAGTTAATTAGTATTAACGATTCGATTACCAATTAAAAGTCTAAATAACCTTATATTTAAATAAAGGTTCAGTTAAATATAAAATCCGCTTTCCCCACAAAGGGTTCATAAATCTTCAAAACTTAATATTTCCTTTCAAAAACCCTTGAAATCATTTATTATTGATTTCAAAATTCGACAAGCCATAACTTGTTCTTAACTTCTTCCAGACCAGTTCATTCTTTAGCAAAAGTTCATCGTTATTACTAAATTTCATATCCAAAAGGTATTAGAACTTAAATTTAAACTTTTATTTTTCCCTAATTATTTTATTATTAAAATAATCATTTAAAATCCAGTTTCTGGAATGAGACTCATTAAACTCCTGTATCACCCGAGAATTTGGGTATGTATAAGCATCCAATAAACATAAATAAGATGTCATGTGTCTAACGAGTTGTAACCAAACTCGTTTGTTATTTAAGATCATATGTCAGTGCCATAATTGGATTCCCTTTTATTAATCAACAACCAAACGGTATTCATAACCAATCCCACTACAAACAATACAACCAATCCAACCACCCAAACATTCAAACCAAAATATCCAAACATGGATATCCCAATTCACACATGAATAATGCTTAAGTAATGATTACAAAAATGATTTCATGTCCACTAGCTAATGTTTCACATATATACACATTCATGAGACTAGGATCTCTAAATTTCAAATGATTCCAAATATAAAGAATGTTTCTTTTCATCTTTAGCCAAATTTGGACCATGTTTTACTTTCCAAACCTTCACCACACCAAACTATATTATTGACAAATTTGTGCTAATCACAAACCAAGGAATTAGCTTATTAACTTTCAAAATTAGGCTCATAACCTAAACATGTTGACATGTATACTACATAAGGGTGTTAAGGAGCTAAATTCAATCTAAATCCATAAAGATTTTATCATAATATCCATTTAGATTTCTTTGAGACATTTCGACAAACATGTTGTGCATGTTTTAAATCAAACTTAAAAGCCCTTTTTACAAATTGATTCCTCATACAAACTTCATCTTTACACATAAAGATCAAAACTTTAGTGTTTCTTCATCTTTTACCGCATCAAATTATTTACTAACAAACCACCCACAACCAACTAAAGCATGTATACACCTAATATTCCATAAAGATGAGATTTTGTGAACTAAACTAAAGAGTTTCATCCTCAAAACTAACTAAGATTTACTTAGAAACCATTAGTAACCATTTCCCGACCATTTACTTAATAGTTTTCTTTTAGGAATTTCATCGAACACCTTATGCGCATATAGGTTATCCTTTTCCTATCTTAAAATTTATCACCAATAACCCATAAAAATAGATATATAATCACTAATTAAACCCTTTAAAGTATAGTTTACTCACCCTGTGACGTCCTAGCTCTAGTTATAAGCTCGGATGCTCGTAGATCAAAATTTTCTCTGATTTTTATGAAACCCGAAATCTTCCTGGCCAAATCTGAAATCTTCGGCTGCCCTTAGGCTTTTAAATCTTTCTCTAAATTGAAATGCCCATTCTCACGATTCCAACACCGCCAAGAACGCGCAATTCTGTCTCCGTATGAGGAAGTTACGATTGTTTTATTATCAGGGTTCGCAAATTTCAGTCGGAGGCAGAAATGGATTGGATTGACGGACGAATGAGGTCTGAATCTCAAGTGGAACCCACATTTTTTTGCTGTAGGGGGGGTCTGTGTAACGACCCAGAAAATCTGAACCAATTTAAAAATTTTAAATTGGCTAAAATAATGGATTTTAAATATTTAAAATAAATATTTTAAATAATAGAGATGAAAACGGAGTTTGAATCGACAATTGAAAACGAATATAATTAATTCTAATTATAAACAAGGCCTGAAATGGCGCTGCAGTTTCAAAATTTGAATTCAAACTTTGTCGGACTGTACCGGGTGCAAAACATAACGGATTTGAGTGAAACCAAAAATATTTAAATCTGTTAGTAAATGCCTTTCTAGAGAATCTGAAAAATCGAAGTTTAATAGCGGAAAGCAAAAGTTATGGCCAAATGAATTTTCAGAAAGGTCGCTATGGAATTTATATAGCCCGTGAAATTGGCCATTTTGCATATGACCTCGGAATTCGACGAAACCACTTTTGTTGGATCCTGGATGTGAAGTTATTGCTAGGTTTCAAATTTCATAATTTTTGAAGCTAGTATGTGAGCGTGGCAAAGGAAAACGTGTTTTGGTCAATTATAGTTAAATTGGATCGACCAGAAATGGGCCTTTTTGCAAACGGTCTCAGAATTCGACGAAACTAGTTTTGTTGGGACCGTATCGTCAAAACATAGCCAGATTTATTTTTCTGGAATTTTTCGAATCAGTTTGTGGCCCTGGCAAATTGAAATGTACGTTCAAATTGAATATTGAATGTTATATATTTTAATTTGAATGGAAACTGACTGAAATAGTCGAATGGGCCTACGAAACATATCCCATTGTGTTCGGAATGGGGGTAAAATGCTAGGGACGACAGTCGTTGGGTTTAGATTGGAGGTCGTGTCAGAAAACCCCTTATAAAATCTCCCGGCCAATCAAAATTTTTATATATAAAAAAAATCCATTTTCTCTCTCCCCGTAACAGCGGATCGACGGCGAAAACCTTTCTCATCGTTCCCCTTCACTTTCCGACCGCCTAATCCACTTTTAGCCCCTCCGCCAGTTAGGGTTTTTGTCAAGCTCTCCCTCCTCTTCAAATCTGACCTGGTCTCGCTCCTCCTCGTTCAACCGTCAGCGAGAACCAGCGGCTCGAAGTCGCGCGTTTCAGGCCGCCGCCACGAACGCCAGAGGCCACCGAGCTGGCCCACTCCCCCACGCGCGCGAAGCTCTCTCCTAGCCCTTCGACGCTGCGAAGGCCGATCGTCCTCTAGCTTTACGGATTTCGTGAAATTCCCAACCCTAGTTTTGAACAAATCAGAGATGTATGCGGCTATTTTAATATAAACTATATTATAGCAGTTCTAAGCGCTATGGTTTTTGATTTCACTATAAAAATCATATCTTTTTTGTTTCTTGACGAAATTCAGTGAAACAAGAGATAGTGGACTCGTGTGGACGTCTTCTACCTTCTAGAAGTGACCGCATATTTTTCTGAGCCTTTTTGATATTTTTTGTCGAGTGGAACCCAATGCGAGATTTCTAATTTATAAACGATATGGAAAACGACGATGTATAAATTATATAGTCGATGTATGAGTTATATAAGCGTTGTACACCTCTTGTATAAGCGTTGTATAAGTTGTACGTTCGATGAATAAGTTGTATATGCGTTGTAAAAAAAATTATATATGTGTTGAAATAGAAGTGAATTGCTATATATATATATATATATATATATATATATATATATATATATATATATATATATATATACGCCCCTCGTCCACAAACCATGGACGATATTTATTGGTTGTGATTGGTGTGAAAATAGATTGATAGCGAATGGTTGATTGGGATTGTTTGTGGTTGCTATTGATTGATTGTGGTTGAAAAATACCCATTTGTGGTTGAGAAATATTTGGTTGAAACCACATAGGATTAGTTTGTGGAAATGAAATAAATATATACATGCCGCCTGCGTGCGAACTAGATGCATGATCCCCATTGTCAAAAACCGGGAGGTTTTAAGGTAGAGCGTGGAGCCGTACTAGGGATGGTCCCGGTTTTAACTACCCTGCCGTTATGCTGCCGAAATTTTGAATAATATTCATGTGTTTGAATTATTTTCATTTGATGAAACTATACTTATTCGTTGAATAGAAAACCTTCATGGGTTGAATCGATATTCATTCGTTGAATTGAAATTCATGTGTTGAATGGTATTCGTGTGTCAAATATAAAAATCACATTTTTATCTATATATATAAACTATAGAAAACCTTCATGTGTTGAATCGATATTCAATCGTTGATTAGAAATTCATGTGTTGAATGGTATTCGTGTTTCAAATATAAAAATCACCTTTTTATCTATATATATAAACTATAGAAAACCTTCTTGTGTTGAATTGATATTCATTCGTTGAATTGAAATTCATGTGTTGAATGGTATTCATATTTTGAAAGAAATTGTTTTATAATAAAAATCCTATTTTTAACATCAATATGAAAAGTATAAAATAATCCTGTTTTGAAATAAATTTTTTACAAAAAAAATCCTATTTTATCCCCTAAATGAACTATACGAAATAATAGTGTTTTGAAATGAATTGTTTTACAATAAAAATCACATTTTTATTATATAAACGAATTGCTAAATATAGTGTAGTGTTGAAATAGAAGACAGTTAGATAAAAATATCATTTTTATCAAATGTATGAAAAGAATATAGATTTGAAATCGAAGAATCGATATATATATATATAAATAGAATTATATTTAATCGAATAACGACGCTGCAGTTCGTATTTTGAAATCGAAACTTCAAACGATTATACCGGGAGATCCGATTGTCGGAATTTCCCGAAACTGGAACCGTTGGATTCGTTTTGAAAAGATCTTTCTAATGATGTAAATTTTGTGAAGATCCAACAGTTAGATTTTCAGATATGTGTAAATCAAATCTGAAGAAAAACAGCGCCACGGTCGCGTTATGGCCCGAAGCGTCGTTTTAAATAAATGGGCTATTTTAAAATGAATAAAAATAGCGATAAATCATTATAAAATATTATAAACGATATGGATGTGATTTAGAAATTAACTAAAGATTGGCTAAGTCGAATGGTTTCCTGGGTGTTGATCTGATGTCGGTTTCGGCCTTCGGGGTTAATATTTGGGAAATTTTTCTCTTACTAATCGACGGTTAGTGACCAATGAATTGAAATGATGCGTGTGTATGTTAGTGTTGCATTTATTTATTATATATGCGAGTTGCTCAGAAAGACTGGGTTTACCCCATTCTGAATAACTAAATCGATGTTAAGGAATCGAAGATAAAGACGGTGGTCGAAGACCGGAGATCTTCACCTCGTTTGGATGGTAACCGAGGTCCTGATTGGGAGGCATCCCGAAATATGGATAATGAGTGGTGATCGTCCAGACGTACGTGGTGATCGATGGGTTTGCGAGGTATTTAGTGCCTCCGGCTTCGTTTAGACCCAGAGCAGACTTGCAAATGGACAGTTTGTCTGACATTGGAATTTATTCTGTGTGAATGATAGCCATCAGTTGCACGGTGTGAATTGCCTGTGTGGCATGCTAAGATGCAGTGATCAAGGCTTCTGTTGAAAAGCAAAGTCTTATGGTGATGATCAAAGCACCGCCTGTGTGGCGTAGCTTTGTGTAAAACGTGAAATCGCGAGCCTCACACCCCGGTATGAACCAGAAACGGGAGAAAGGACCTCAAGGAGGGCCTGCGTTTCCTCCTAGCTAGAAGTGGCATCAGCGGTTTTACACGCCCTGACGAGTTTGACTTATGTGGTTGTTGCTGTTGCGAGGCGCCTCGGTTAGATCGGACGATCCGAGTCCGATGGAGTCACTTGTTGGCTCGCTTACGCCCCAAAGGGCGGCGAAACGTAGTGCTTAGGCATTTTAATCCACTCCGTGTGGACCAGTCATGTCGCTCCAAGGGTCAATGCGTTCTGATCCTGAGACTCGGGCTAGGCAGTCTCGAATTCGGTAAGGACTATCTTTTGCCTTAGATCATGATGGAAATCCAATTTCCAAATACGTGACTGTGCGGTTTTGATTGTATACCTATATATGGTGACATAGTGGTATGGTGCATTAATGCCGTCTATGATTGATAGTAATGATTTGAAATTATTTTCAAAACATATAAACACTAGCAATAATATCAAATGCCTTGTTTTATTCGTATCAAGCATATTTTGGCCGTTATAAGGTAAAAACTCTATCCTCCGGTTTGCGTTGCATTGTGTGATGGGAACTGAGTCTTATAATGGCTTCATTTTTATATAAAGCATTGCGATGTTTAAAAGAAAGATTTGTTTTAAAGCACTGGAAATCCAATGGAGTAAACCCGTTCCACGAAAGTGGCGTGGTCCTGTGATTAGCCATAGTATAAATGTGTTGAGTAGATTTCTCATACCAGTCCCATGACTAACTCGTAGTTTGTTTCACTTTCAAACTCGGGTGCACCTTTTTCTACACGGATAGCCTTGTATTCAGGTTTAGCTGGTTCTTTCTGGATAGCTGGAGCTGAAGATGGATTCTATCATTTACCTCTTTTTATGCTGTTAAGCTCCTATTGTACATATTTTGTTTATTTCCGCTGTAGACATTTATGTATAGCTGAACTGTATTTGTACTAAGTATGATCCTGTATACTGTGTAACTCTGATGATTACTTTTATCCAGTATATTCTATTGTTCATTATCTGGTGTATTTATATATTTCTGTTCTGCTTTTATCTGTTTCTGTGTTATATTCCATGTATTACCCTTGCCACCATCAGTACGGGGTTTGGGGTCGTCTCAATTTGGTATTAGAGCTTTGGTTAAGCTTAGTGCTGGAATATAACATATTAACGAACTCGTCAGAAATAGAACCAGTAGTGTTCTAGGATGGGCAACTCTATACAGATAGGATCAGTAATATCCTAGTATGAGTAAAGCAGAATGAAATTACACCTCGATAGACACATTTACATTTTAAGTATGTGTTTCTATATTTTAAAACACCTTTTCTGTGACCTGACACTTGATCTGCCATTTTCAGAAGTACTAGAAAATGAGTGTCAGAAACAGAAGGAATGCAGAACTGGATATTGAGGCCCTATTAATCAAATATCGGAATATGGGTGGAATACCGTTCTCAGGTGAAGAATCTATTATGAAGACACAGGCTTAGATTCGTTCGGCTGAAAAGATCTTTGATGGTTTAAAGCTGAGGGATGACCAGAAAAGATTACTGGCCTCCTGGGCACTCAAAGACGAAGCATTGTTCTGGTGGGATTCGGTTATAGAGAATAATCCAGAAGGTGATATCACCTGGGACAGATTCAAAGTGATTTTCCTAGAAAGATTTACTCCTCCCGAAGCGACCGAGCGACTATGTGATGAATTTTCTTATCTGATACAAGGTGATATGACCATCCCAGAATATCATAAGAAATTCAACGAACTTTCTCACTTTGCTCCTCATCTGATTAAAGACCCAAAGAGGAAGAATCTTAGATTTATTCACGGGCTTCAAAGAAAATATCAGAACAGTGTAATGAGGAAAGTGAAGCTCCCCTTTTCTGAAATGATATACATGGCTTATCAGTACGAAGATCTAGACAAGAAAGGTATGCTACAGTATGAAGAAGAAGTCAGCTCTAGTAATAGAAATGAGTCTGAAACTGAACGTCCTGAGGCCAGTACAAAGTCTGATGTCAGTAAGAAACCCAGTGCCAAGAGAAAAAGGGCTAAATCTGAAAAGGAACCGGCAACGACTGCCACATGCTCTAACTGCAATAAACAGGGGCATCTGACTAGGAAGTGTAAAACCTCGAAGAAACGAAAGAAGGGGTCTAAACCCGATAACCAGTTTCGAGAGAATAGAAAGTGCGTTCATTGCCATCGGACTGGCCATCTTGAAAAAGACTACATGCAATTTAAGAAGTGCAAAGCTGCGCAAGTAAATGAAGTGGTAGAAGTACCTGCATCTTCGTCTGCTCAGGAAAGGTCTGATGTTTTAGAAGGCACGCTCAATGTCAAGAACATTCCAGTTAAAGTACTGTTTGACACAGTTGCGTCACGAAGCTTTATTGCAAAGAGTGCAGTCAGGAAGTTGGATTTGAAATTGAAAAAGCTCAAAGCACCAATGACTGTCCAAAATCCAGTTGGGGGTTCCATCAATCTCAGTAGGATTTGTGCAGTACCTGTCTCTTTTTCTTGCTATAAATTCCCTATTATCTCTATCGTCATGAATTTTAATGAATTCAATATTATTCTGGGATTGGATTGGCTAACCAAATATGAAGCAGAGGTTAGATGCGCCGAGGGGGTTGTTAAGGCAAAGGCACAATCGGGGAATTATATAACCATACCATGTGAAGGCCCGACTTCAAATAGAAAGGACTTCTGGGCATCTTTGGATGTTTCTCCAGCCCAAATAGAAAATATCCCTGAAGTCGCAGAGAATATTCCTGACCTCATCAAAGATATTCCTGTCATCAAAGATTATCCGGATGTGTTCGACGAAGTTGTTCGCTTGCCTCCGCAGAGAGAAATAGATTTCAAGATTTCTTTGATTCCGAATGCAAGGCCGGTAGTTCACGCTATTCGAAGAATGTCCTTGAAAGAGAAAGAGGAATTAGACAATCAAACACGACAGCTCGTATGGAAGGGTCTGATCAGGCCTAGTTTCTTTTATTGGGGAGCAGCAGTGGTGTTTGTCCCAAAATCTGACGGTACTCTACGGCTATGTGTGGACTATCGTGATCTGAACAAGCAAACAATAAAGAACAAATATCCATTGCCGCGGATTGATGATTTGTTGGATTGATTAAATGGCGCACAAGTATTTTCACGAATGGACCTAGCTACAGGCTTCCATCAACTTCGAATTACCGAAGAGTGTGTTCCAATGACAACATTTAGAGGTCCCGACTTATTCTACGAGTGGTTAGTAATGCCGTTCGGCTTATGTAACGCTCCAGCTTATTTCGTCGATCTAATGAACAGAGTATTCAAAGGAGTATTGAATAAATTTGTTCTGGTTTTTATTGATGATATTCTAATCTTCTCTAAATCAAAGGCCGAACATGAAAAGCATTTGGAACAGGTTCTGGAAATTCTCAGAAGGAACGTATTGAAAGCAAAGTTTTCCAAATGTATATTCTGGTAGGATGAAGTGAAATTTCTAGGCCATGTCGTATCGAAAGAAGGAATTGCTGTGGATCCAAGTAAAATCATAGCTATTCAGAATTGGAAGCAGCCCAGTACCCCCACTGAAGTCCGCAGTTTTCTCGGATTGGCTAGCTATTACCGGAAGTTCATTAAAAACTTTTCGAATATATCTGGTCACTTAACGAAGCTTACAAAGAAGCACTCTAAATTCAAATGGACTCCAGAAAGTGAGGAGGCTTTCGAAGAGCTAAAATTAAGACTAACGACTGCTCCAGTGTTAACCATCATCGATGGCAACCAAGATTTAAAAGTCTAGACTGATGCTTCTAGAGAAGGCCTTGGCGCAGTGTTAATGCAAAGGGTTCAAGTGATTGCTTATGCTAGCCGTCAGCTGAAGCTGCACGAGAAGAACTACGTAACTCATGATCTTGGGTTATTGGCTATAGTATTCGCCTTGAAAATCTGGAGACACTATCTTCTAGGTGAGAGATTTGAACTGTTTACAGATCACCAGTCGCTAAAGTATCTGTTCACCCAGAAAGACCTGAATCTGAGGCAGCAACGTTGGCTAGAGTTCCTTGTAGCATACAATTTTGAAATTATATATACTCCAGGGAAAGCCAATGTCGTGGCCGATGCGCTGAGCCGAAAAAATGTAATGATCGCCAGCTTTATTATCACGACTTCCTTGATTGACAAAATATCTATTCTTCAGAAAGAGGATAACTTTATTAAGGACATGATTAAAAGGATTCAGAAAGGCGAACCCTCGTGTTTTCAAATAGATAACGACGAGACCCTGAGGTTGAAAGGAAGGATTTGTGTTCCTGACATCCCCGAGCTCAAAAGGGAAGTGTTAGACGAGTGTCACAAGTCCAAGCTGAGTATCCATCCTGTTGTGGCCAATATGTATAACGATCTCAAACGAACATTCTGGTGGAAGGCTATGAAAAGGGACGTTTCAATATACGTTAGCCGATGCCCTACTTGCCAACTAGTCAAGAGCGACCAACAGAAATTGGCTGGATTGTTACAACCGCTAGAAGTTCCTGGTTGGAAGTGGGAACATATTTCTATGGATTTCATTGATGATCTGCCCAGAACCAGAAAAGGGAATGACAGTATTTGGGTGATCGTAGATCGCTTCACGAAGACCGCCCATTTCATACCTATCAGATCAAACAGGACTGCTCAGAGTCTGGCGCAGATATACTCCAGGTAAATAGTTAGACTACATGGAGTGCCACTCAGTATAGTCAGTGATAGAGACACAATATTTACTAGCAAATTCTGGGAGGCATTTCAAGTCGAGCTGGGAACGAAGCTGAACTTGAGCACCGCTTATCATCCTCAGACAGATGGTAAGACTGAGAGGGTGAATCGTATTTTAGAAGATCTATTGCGGGCTTGTATTATAGATTTCGGTGGATCATGGGAAGACCATCTCCATTTGGCTGAATTCTCTTATAACAACAGCTACCAGGCGAGTCTGACAATGTCGACATTCAAAGCATTGTATGGTAGACCGTGCCGATCTCCTGCTTGTTGGGTCGAACCTGGAAATAGACTTGTGTTAGGGCCAGATATGATTCGAGAAGCCGCCGACAAAGTCGATTTTATCAAGAAACGATTACTCGCCGCTCAAAGCCGACAAAAGAGCTATGCCAATAGGAGAAGAAGAGATATATCCTTTGTTGTTGGCGACTATGTATATTTCAAAGTATCGCCGATGAGAGGAGTAATCCGGTTCGGTAAAACTGGAAAGTTGGCGCCCAAATTTATTGGTCCGTTTCCTATTCTGGAACAGATCGGAACTCTCGCTTATAGGGTCAAATTGCCTGACTGGTTGCCTGGAGTTCATGATGTATTTCATATATCTCAACTTCGAAAGCACGTTCATGATCCAGACTTGATCGTGGAAGAAGCAGCTCAGCAGGATATTGAAATTACTCCAGAACAAGCTGTGAGAAGAGAGCCGCTAAAGATTATCGGTAGAGAAACCAAAGAACTAAGGAACAAGAAGGTTCACTTAGTCAAAGTGCAATGGAGTGGAGATCCGCGAAATTGTACTTTGGAAACTGAGGAGAACATTCAGAAAGCTTATCCTAGATGCTGAGTAGATATCCCTGATTGACTCCGGTGCAAGGTATATTTACCATACTTTGCATTACCATTTAATTCTCTACTCTGTTGTTATTTTCTTTCCATGGATGTGCACTTTTAACTCTATAGTCTGAATGATTTTAAAAGAGAATAGGAATTAATTTGTATGGTTTTGAAAAGTTGAAAACAATTGGATTGGTTGTTTGTGTTGTGTGATAGTAAATTAGATTAATTAGATTATTGAAACGATAGTTAATTTAATTAATAAGAGATTGAATGGTAGAATTTATTCGATTATATCACACATTGAAATGATTAGGAAGTAGATAGAAATATATACATGTGTATTATATATGTTTGAACAGGTAAATGGATTAGTTGTTGAGTAAAGATTTTATTTGCGTGCCCGACAAATAGGTAAACCTTAATAAGTTGGATGCGAAATATTATTATATCAACTCCTGTGAATGCCATTGGATGCAGAGTGCTGGTTTTTCTGTGTGAAATAATAAACGTCGCCATATGATAGCAACAATTAATTTTGAACTACATTACATAGCATACTTCAGAAGATAGGCATACTTCATCATATACCACATAAGCATTTGGAGCTTGTGTGACGAGGTGGAAGATTTACCATACGAGCGAGAGGCTTGTATGGCGATGACTATATTTTACAGGTTGAACTGATGACTGATATGGACTATTTAAATTGTAATGATTAAATTGCCAGATTAATAAAAAACCCACACGGGTCTGGAGTTGACAATAATCACGTCTCTCTAGTTATTAGATACGGCACATTGACTATTTATTCCCCACACGGGACAGGGTGACGAGAATTTATTCTCTGGAGTTATTATCAGTACATGCTCCCCTGTGAACACCAGAATATATCACTATAAATATGTGTATGCTTATTAGGATTTATTGGGTACCTAATACGGCCCAATAAATTTCCAAACCTCTTCCCGTACAAAGGAGGTTATGGCGAAATTTTTCGAAAATTCCGGGTGTTAGCCAAATTTTTCAAGAATTTGAAAATTCTCAGAAATTGAAAAGTTGGAGAATTGAAGCCAGATCGAACGTAGAGTTGATAAATCAAACCACTTTCGACTTTGTTCCTTTTCGGGGACAAAAAGTTTTAAGTGGGGAAGATTGTAACGACCCAAAAAATCTAAACCAATTTAAAAATTTTAAATTGGCTAAAATAATGGATTTTAAATATTTAAAATAAATATTTAAAATAATAGAGATGAAAACGGAGTTTGAATCGGCAATTGAAAACGAATATAATTAATTCTAATTATAAACAAGGCCTGAAATGGCGCTGTAGTTTCAAAATTTGAATTCAAATTTGTCGGACTGTACCAGGTGCAAAACATAACGGATTTGAGTGAAACCAAAAATATATAAATCTGTTAGTAAATGCCTTTCTAACGAATCTGAAAAATCGAAGTTTCATAGCGGAAAGCAAAAGTTATGGCCAAATGAATTTTCAGAAAGGTCGCTATGGAATTTATATAGCCCGTGAAATTGGCCATTTTGCATACGACCTCGGAATTCGACGAAACCACTTTTGTTATATCCGGGATGTGAAGTTATTGCTAGGTTTCAAATTTCATAATTTTTGAAGCTAGTATGTGAGCGTAGCAAAGGAAAACATGTTTTGGTCAATTATAGTTAAATTGGATCGACCAGAAATGGGCCTTTTTGCAAACGGTCTCAGAATTCGAGGAAACTAGTTTTTTTGGGACCGTATCGTCAAAACATAGCCAGATTTATTTTTCTGGAATTTTTCGAATCAGTTTGTGGCCCTGGCAAATTGAAATGTATGTTCAAATTGAATATTGAATGTTATATATTTTAATTTGAATGGAAACTGACTGAAACAGTCGAATGGGCCTACGAAACATATCCCATTGTGTTCGGAATGGGGGTAAAACACTAGGGATGATAGTCGTTGGGTTTATATTGGAGGTTGTGTCAGAAAACCCCTTATAAAATCTCCCGGCCAATTAGAATTTTTATATATATAAAAAAAATCCATTTTCTCTCTCCCTGTAACAGCCGATCGACGGCGAAAACCTTTCTCGTCGTTCCCCTTCACTTTTCGACCACCTCATCCACTTTCAGCCCCTCCGCCAGTTAGGGTTTTTGTCTAGCTCTCCCTCCTCTTCAAATCCGACCTGTTCTCGCTCCTCCTCGTTCAGCCGTCAGCGAGAACCAGCGGCTCGAAGTCGCGCGTTTCAGGCCGCCGCCACGAACGCCAGAGGCCACCGAGCTGGCCCAATCCCCCATGCGCGCGAACCTCTCTCCTAGCCCTTCGACGCTGTGAAGGCCGATCGTCCTCTAGCTTCATGGATTTCGTGAAATTCCCAACCCTAGTTTTGAACAAATCAGAGAGGTATGCGGCTATTTTAATATAAACTATATTATAGCAGTTCTAAGCGCTACGGTTTTTGATTTCACTGTAAAAATCATATCTTTTTCGTTTCTTGACGAAATTCAGTGAAACAAGAGACAGTGGACTCGTGTGGACGTCTTCTACCTTCTATAAGAGACCGCATATTTTTCTGAGCCTTTTTGCTATTTTTGGTGGAGTGGAACCCAATGTGAGATTTCTAATTTATAAACGATATGGAAAACGACGATGTATAAATTATATAGTCGATGTATGAGTTATATAATCGTTGCACACCTCTTGTATAAGCGTTGTATAAGTTGTACGTTCGACGTATAAGTTGTATATGCGTTGTAAAAAAAAATATATATATGTGTTGAAATAGAAGTGAATCGCTACATATATATATATATATATATATATATATATATATATATATATATATATATACGCCCCTCGTCCACAAACCATGGACGATATTTATTGGTGTGAAAATTGATTGATAGCGAATGGTTGATTGGGATTGTTTGTGGTTGATATTGATTGATTGTGGTTGAAAAATACCCATTTGTGGTTGAGAAATATTTGGTTGAAACCACATAGGATTAGTTTGTGGAAATGAAATAAATATATACATGTCGCCTGCTTGCGAACTAGATGCATGATCCCCATCGTCAAAAACCGCGAAGTTTTAAGGTAGAGCGAGGAGCCGTACTAGGGACGGTCCCTGTTTTAACTACCCTGCCGTTATGCTGCCGAAATTTTGAATAATATTCATGTGTTTGAATTATTATCATTTGCTGAAACTATACTTATTCGTTGAATATAAAACCTTCATGGGTTGAATCAATATTCATTCGTTGAATTGAAATTCATGTGTTGAATCGTATTCGTGTTTCAAATGTAAAAATCACATTTTTATCTATATATGTATATATAAACTATAGAAAACCTTCATGTGTTGAATCGATATTCATTTATTGATTAGAAATTCATTTGTTGAATGGTATTCGTGTTTCAAATATAAAAATCACCTTTTTATCTATATATATAAACTATAGAAAACCTTCTTGTGTTGAATCGATATTCATTCGTTGAATTGAAATTCATGTGTTGAATGGTATTCATATTTTGAATGAAATTGTTTTATAATAAAAATCCCATTTTTAACATCAATATGAAAAGTATAAAATAATCCTGTTTTGAAATAAATTGTTTTACAACAAGAATCCTATTTTATCCCCTAAATACAAAATAATAGTGTTTTGAAATGAATTGTTTTACAATAAAAATCACATTTTTATTATATAAACGAATTGCTAAATATAGTGAAGTGTTGAAATAGAAGACAGTTAGATAAAAATATCATTTTTATCAAATGTATGAAAAGAATATAGCTTTGAAATCGAAGAATCGATATATATATATATATATAGAATTATATTTAATCGAATAACGACGCTGCAGTTCGTATTTTGAAATCGAAACTTCAAACGATTATACCGGGAGATCCGACCGTCGGAATTTCCCGAAATTGGAATCGTTGGATTCGTTTTTAAAAGATCTTTCTAATGATGTAAATTTTGTGAAGATCCAACGGTTAGATTTTCAGATTTGTGTAAATCAAATCTGAAGAAAAACAGCGCCATGGTCGCGTTATGGCCCGAAGCGTCGTTTTAAATAAACGGGCTATTTTAAAATGAATAAAAATAACGATAAATCATTATAAAATATTATAAACGATATGGATGTGATTTAGAAATTAACTAAAGATTGGTTAAGTCGAACGGTTTCCTGGGTGTTGATGTGATGTTTGTTTCGGCCTTCGGGGTTAATATTTGGGAAATTTTTCTCTTACTAATCGACGGTTAGTGACTAATGAATTGAAATGATGCGTGTGTATGTTAGTGTTGCACTTATTTATTATATACGCGAGTTGCTCAGAAAGACCGGGTTTACCCCATTCTGAATAACTGAATCGACGATAAGGAATCGAAGATAAAGACGGTGGTCGAAGACCGGAGATCTTCACCTCGTTTGGATGGTAACCAAGGTCCTGATTGGGAGGCATCCCGAAATATGGATAATGAGTGGTGATCGTCCAGACGTACGTGGTGATCGATGGGTTTGCGAGGTATTTAGTGCCTCCGGCTTCGTTCAGACCCAGAACGGACTTGCAAATGGACAGTGTGTCTGACATTGGAATTTATTCTGTGTGATTGATAGCCATCAGTTGCACGGTGTGAATTGCCTGTGTGGCATGCTAAGATGCAGTGATCAAGGCTTCTGTTGAAAAGCAAAGTCTTGTGGTGATGATCAAAGCACCGCCTGTGTGGCGTAGCTTTGTGTATAACTTGAAATCGCGAGCCTCACACCCCGGTATGAACCAGAAACGGGAGAAAGGACCTTAGGGAGGGCCTGCGTTTCCTCCTAGCTAGAAGTGGCGTCAGTGGTTTTACACGACCTGACGAATTTGACTTATGTGGTTGTTGCTGTTGCGAGGCGCCTCAGTTAGATCGAACGATCCGGGTCCGATGGAGTCACTTGTTGGCTCGCTTACGCCCCAAAGGGCGGCAAAACGTAGTGCTCGGGCATTTTAATCCACTCCGTGTGGACCGGCCCTGTCGCTCCAAGGGTCGATGCGTTCTGATCCCGAGACTCAGGCTAGGCAGTCTCGAATTCGGTAAGGACTATCTTTTGCCTTAGATCATGATGGAAATCCAATTTCCAAATACGTGACTGTGCGGTTTTGATTGTATACCTATATATGGCGACATAGTGGTATGGGGCATTAATGCCGTCTATGATTGATAGTTATGATTTGAAATTATTTTCAAAACATATAAACACTAGCAATAATATCAAATGCCTTGTTTTATTCGTATCAAGCATATTTTGGCCGTTATAAGGTAAAAACTCTATCCTCCGGTTTGTGTTGCATTGTGTGATGGAAACTGAGTCTTATAATGGCTTCATTTTTATAAAAAGAATTGTGATGTTTAAAAGAAAGATTTGTTTTAAAGCACTGGCAATCCAATGGAGTAAACCCATTCCACGAAAGTGGCATGGTCCTGTGATTAGCCATATTATAAATGTGTTGAGCAGATTTCTCATACCAGTCCCATGACTGACTCGTAGTTTGTTTCACTTTCAAACTCGGGTGCCCCTTTTTCTACACGAGCAGCCTTGTATTCAGGTTTAGCTGGTTCTTTCTGGATAACTGGAGCTGAAGATGGATTCTATCATTTATCTCTTTTTATGCTGTTCAGCTCCTATTGTATATATTTTGTTTATTTCCGCTGTAGACATTTATGTATAGCTGAACTGTATTTGTACAAAGTATGATCCTGTATACTGTATAACTCTGATGATTACTTTTATCCAGTATATTCTATTGTTCATTATCTGGTGTATTTATTTATTTCAGTTCTACTTTTATCTGTTTCTGTGTTATATTCCACGGATTACCCTTGCCACCGTCAGTACGGGGTTTGGGGTCGTCTCAGTCTGGCCATGGCAGGTAGGGGATGTTGGTCGAAGGTGGTGGCTGATTTAGGCCTTAGGGTTGTCGAGGAGGTGGTGAGAGAGTGGATTCCTTTTCCTTTTCTTCTTTTCTTTTTTTATATATTTTTTCTCTCCATGGCATATTATTTTTGGACATTAATGGACTCAAGAGAGGAGGAAGCTTTCATGGAAAAGAAATGAATAAAAGGATGATTAAAGAATGAAGGAAGTAGTATTTATAATGGTGAAAAGGGTGTGGATTGCTTATGTGTCTTAAATCCAAGGGTAGAAAATGTGTGGCTAGGATTAAACCTTGAGTTTCATGATTATCCACTTATCAATAGTAAAGTGTGTTTTCTCAAGCCTCTTCTGACCTCGTATCGGAGTATCAAATGATAATTGTTTTCAGAAATTCTTCAATCAAAAGGTCCGGTTTCTAACGTACTTCAATCCTATGTGTTCAAATATAAAATCTGAGTTTGTTTTCATTTTCAAATAATTTATTTTAGTTTTGTTGCGTTAATAACTTTTTATATCCGATAAGGAATTTTCTCAAACTTTATACGTAGCTAATATCCTATGTTTAGAATTTTCCTAGATATATCTTAGGTTCCAGTTTTGCCGTTAACACTATCAAATTCCAATTACCGTCAAAATTTAGTATAAATTTTGGCCCTTTATTTTTTTTCTTTTCCACATATGGATGCCGTTTTATGTGAAACTTCTCAGGGTACTAAAATTTACTATTCTGGATCCAACGGAGGTGGTCTCATGATCTAGCGATATCCTGTTCTCAAGATATCCTCAGAATCGTCCATTTTTAGTTCAAAATTTAACCATTCAATCTTTAATCAATATTAAACGGATTCTGTTTTTGGCCAAACTTGGTTTGTTACTTAATTTCATTATTCCGAATATAATGGAACCAGTTTCAGGGTCTAGAAATGAATATTTCTTGTACTTACTTTGTAAACGTGCTATTTTTATACAAAAACTCATTATTATAACCCTGTTCCAATTATATCATTATCCATTTTCAATTTTATTTTGATTCTTATGAAATTTAGAAGCTCTAAATTGGTTCCAAATCTCCGGGTCGTTACATTCTCCCCTAATTAAAATGATTTCGTCCTCGAAATCGAAGTCGGAACAAATAGTTATATACCTAACCAATACCTTGATAATTAACCCTAGAGCTTTGTTGGTTAACTCAACTATTTAACTTTATTAGTTTATTCAATCGGCATAGGACTGCATAATGTACCTCCTTTTGGCTTTTATAACTGCAAACACTCACAAATTTTCCTTTATTCTTATCTTTGCTGGAGTAACTATAAATATACCTGTATAGGTCCAACCTATTTTCTTCTTCAATCTGCTTATAAATCCTTCTCGTTTGTTTTCGAGTCATCTTTCTAGGTTTAACTCCAAATGGATCGCAGTTATCCATACCCTACAAAATTTGATATTTTGCCAAAAAGTTTTATAATTGCTTTAGCTAATACCTCAACTGTCCAAAATCGTCGAGAATTCAAATTTCTTAATTAGTTATAATAATTTGCACATCCAACAATTAATTAGTGGATTAAATTTTCCAAAACATAGCTTTCTTCAAAACATATAACCTTATCATGAAAATACACTTTTGGGCAGAATTAATCCATTCATCTATAAAACTGGGTTAGACTACTTTGTTTAAGTGTTTAGGAACACCTATCGATACAGTGGATCCTTACTCTACCGACCAATGTTCATAACCCACTCAACAAATTAATCCAACACAATTGTATACCAAATTACAATAATGTCTCTCATATATATATATATATATATATATATACACACACACACACATACTCAGACACAACTCATTCTAGAGTATTACTAAGCCTATCTCTAATGTGTTACTTGTCCTAGAATACTACTGATCGTATCACTGACTACTACTGATCGTATCACTGACAAGTCTATATCCCACGGAGCCTAGGTCTATCTAACCTAAGCTCTGATAATAAATGTGACGACCCGCATTTCCACTTACTTCAAATCGACCAAAAATTGAACCCACGTCGATTTAAGGTAAGAAAAAGTACGTTTCGTTAGCGTTAACCAGGGTAAACATTGCGTAATACAAAGCTCACAGCATAAAATATAATATGAATATATCATTGCAGTGGAAACATTTTTGAATACAAATCTGATTTACATACCATTACAACCATGTAGGCTTAACATAATATACCGATATTAAACTACGTCCAGCCTTCGTATGAAACTTCAGCTCTCTCTGGAACTCCAAATCTTCATGCTTGAACTCAATCTCGAAAACTGAAAAACAAACTAACAGACTACCCATGTGGAAATTGTGGGAACCCGCAGTTTGCAAGGGAAAAACAAACTACGAGCCAGTCATGGGACTGGTGTGAGAAAACTTTTATTGCTAATATTATACTTAGCCTTAATTTGAATAACGTATCTAGGGACCATGCCGCATCTCGCGGAACAAGTTTCCTCCCAAGGATACGCACAACCATAGCAACCAGAAACAAACATAGCAACCATAAACAAGATTTTGATAACATGACTTTAGAAAAATGAACGATTATAAGCCCCAGGTCCTATCACACAATGCATGCGCACACCAAAGGATAGGGGTTTGCCTTATAATCACAAAATACGCTTGATATAGTTCAAAACAAAAACATTTGATATTATTATAATGACTTGGGTGCGAAAAATCCTTTTGAAAATAAACTTAAGAATCTTAGCTCGCATAGTGCCCCATCCCACTATGTTGGCTACATAGGTATACAACCGAAAAATTGTAAAGGGTTTCGTATTGGAAGTTGGATTTCCATCAATGAGCCTGGGCTAAGGATCTTCCCACTCAGATTTGGAACCCCGGCTAGTTTCCAGGATCCCATCAGGCTCCTTAGAGCGGTAGGTTGATCCACCCTACTTCGTGCATTAAAGTAACAGCCTGAACATAACGTCGCTCAGTCTGTGTGTAGACTGTCATCTGGGTATTCTGGATCCAACGGAGGTGGTCTCACGATCTAGCGATATCCCGTTCTCAAGGTATCCTCAAAATCATCCATTTTTAGTTCAAATTTTAACCTTTCAATATTTAATCAATATTAAACAGATTTTGTTTTTGGCCAAACTTTTCGGTTACCTTATTTCATTATTCTGAATTTATTGGTACCATTTTCAAGGTCTGGAAATGAATGTTTCTTTATATTTCCTTTGTAAACATGCTATTTTTATATTAAAACTCATTATCATAACCCTGTTCCGAATATATCATTATCTATTTTCAGTTTTATTTTGATTCTTATGAAATTTGGAAGTTCTAAATTTGTTCCGAATTTTTGGGTCGTTACATGTATGAACCTATTAAATAGTGGGGTTAAGTAACTTGTTTGATTCTGTGGTGTTAAGAAACTTGTTCAATTCTGTGGGGTTAAGTAAATCTATGGGGGTTTGTACGAACCAGATAAACTTAGCCTGTTTTATCTGTTGGGGTTATGCGGGCTTGTAAATTTGTTAGGCATAACCTATAAAAATCCTAGTAGTTGGGGATACAAACCTAGGGTGTGGCTTGTGTCATCTGTTGTGTGGGACTCGTATCAGTCAGTAACCCATTCTGGTATCAAAAGAGGGACCGCAGACTAGGGAGGGGTCAAGGCACGCTTACTGAGTTGATTATAAGCGGTTCATATGGGTGGAGGTTTTCTGATAGAGCATTCCAACAAAGTCATGTATGTGCATGGGTCCGGCTTGCTCGGGAAAATAAGCCGCTGTAACACTAGTAAATAGGTTAGTGTCCTTCTGGTGTTTGCCACTTTAGGAAGTGATACACCCTACTGTGAGGAAAATATAGGGTGTTTACGGGATAGGGAGCCGATCGATTGAGGGTAATAATTAGGGTACATCTAGTCCTACTTGTTTTGGTCCCCGTTGTCTCTGGTTGGGGGTAACAGCCATTATTTCTGTTTGGGTACCTGTTATTACTGTATGGGGTAAAACCCATTATTAGAAGTACACCTAAATCTACCATTATGTTTCTGTTGGGATCATATCTGTTAAACTAGTATTAGCGTAGAGAAAAATACTTGAGAAGCGTAATCTGTTCAATTCATCTTGCTTATCCTGTTACGTCTGTTACACCTATTATATGATACTGTTATCTCTCATCTAGTTTGTATGCCTGTCATGATGCTTTTACTTATTTATATGATAAAAGTCACTGGACTCGCCATAATTTATGTTTGACCCCTTTTGTTTCCTTCTCTCTCTCTTCCTTCCCCACCAGGTTCTCAGGGTAGGAACGCTCAGGCTTGATTAGGAATCTAACTCTTTTGTTTCTGCTTGGAGCTGCTTAGATGAACCGTTTTGACTACTTGTCTACTCTATTATGTCTATTTTTGGGGATTATGATTTTATATTACTATACACTGATGGTTTTAGTACAAGACTGATACTTTTATTTGATGTAGTTGGTTTTCAGTATTTCAAACTAATGTTGTAACTGGATTTTTGGACCATGATATTTTCTATTGAAAAATAAAGTTTTAAATTTCCACTACTATTTTATATATCTAACTTGTGAGAATCTTTTTCTATTTACCTATAACGCTTCATGGAATTTAATGCATTCTGATAAAGAGTGACATTAACGAATGTTGGGTGTCACATTGATGGTTCGAATGGAGTTGTAAATTGGAGCATGTCTTTTTATGACCTCAAGGACGTTATGTGCAAAGTTTGGTTGGAATTTGATAGGTCTAAGTGTAATCGCTCAAATATGAGGTGATGGACCAACGTGAGGAGATTCAAAAAAGCAACTTGGTGGGGGGACGGACCAGAGGGAAGTATTCGAGCTAGGGATTCAAGTGATCCAACACATATCCAAATCTGGCTAAGTGTATGTATCAGTACTGATCCATCGTTGTAGTTAATTGGGTTGGAGTTCTTGGCTATGAGGAGCAGCGGTCTTTAGGAGCATTATAGTGATATCGATGTGTCATAGCATCTATGGGGTGGAAGATGTTACTAAAGTAGTGTTGATTCTTCGATTGTGAACTTAGGTTGGAGCGATCAAAGGTGTAAGCGAGAGGTAGTTCAAGATGATGGACATACTCGAGTGGGACTCAAGCTAAAAGATGGAGCCGCAGACTACTCATGTTTTTGGAAGTGCCAAGGAATCATTGATAGTCGAAGGATTTTGACAAACTCTAAATAGGTGTACCGTGGGGACGCCTATCATGATCTAAAAGATCGAGTATCTAGGATTGCTGGGGAAGTGATGTAGTCATCTTGGAATGAATAACGTATGGGGGAGGTGTGGTAGTCCGACTACAATCAAGGTTTACCATTAGCTCTTGACGGATGGCAATGGCAAGTCATTCGACATCAACATATTCAAGGATTTAGTCGGTGATTGCTAGGTTACTACTTGTTATGGATGTTGTTGTTGTTTCTTGTTTGATCTCTTCTATTTTCTCTGCATAGGCTATCGCCGTAGGATACTAAAGAGATGTGGGGATTGAGAATCCTATTCAGACTCTTGTATTATTTTTTTGTGTTTGAGTAGCATATTCAATGTGATTATTATGCGCTAACTCTTTGGTCACATAGACAGGTCAAGTGAGACTTAAACTGCCTATTATCATATATAGCTGTTATTAGATGTTTATTTCTCACACCAAACTTTTTTTTGACTCAAGGTTTTATTCCTCCTCTTATTACCTTGGGGTGCTCTTTAAAGATGCTGATGAAAAGATTGCGTAACAATTAATAGGTTGGTGATGATGATGTGCAGTGACGAGCATGAGAGAGTGTAAAAACATATGAGAGATGTACTTGTAGTTCGATTTGGATGATCACTATATATATAGTAGAGTGGTAAGAATTTGAGCAATATTGCAGCCTTTCTCTGATAAGGAAGGATCATTCTTTTTTCAAATAAAGAACTAGTCATCAAAATGTGAGGAATGCTGCTGGGATGAGCCTGCTACTAGAGAGGTAGGCTTAGGTAACCAACCAACATATTTTCCAGTTATGTTCGAGGCCATAATGGCATCAATCATGAGAAGGATACTCACTCCAAATGCGGCAGTAGATGGTGGTGATCATGTCTAGGTACCCATAGTTGTTGACTTTGCTAAGCTGTGCAAGGATTATACTTCTCTGGGTGGCAAGTCATTTGTTTGGATGAAGCATTCTATTGAAGTCTATAATTGGTTAAATACTTATGTTTTCATCTTCGATGACTTCGGGGTCGATGTTCAATATAGAGGAAGCTTGCATCGAGGCAACTCCAAGGGCAAGCTATGGATTGGTGGAACTCCATTACCCTTTAGACTCTAGATAACCATATTACTTGGGATTAGTTCAAAATTAAGTTTAAGGAGAAGTTTATTTCTACGGTCCAAAAGTCGATTCTCTTCAAGAAATTTGTTGAGCTAAAGCAAGGTAGGAGACCTATGGCTAAGTATGTTGTAGAGTTTAAGGCTTTGTCTAAGTATGCTCGTCCTTATATCGAGACTCCATATAAAGTCCATATCATAAGAATGAGAAGTATACTATGAGGTTGGATGAATGTCTTAGAGAACAACTGGTGTATTATGTTGATGATCCATATGGGAAGTTGGTTAAGAAATCTTTTAGGAATGATAGTTTGTTCTCAAAGAAAGAAGGAGCTATTGTTGTGAATAGGCATGAGTCAAACCCACAACATGGTGGAGGGAATAAGAAAAAGTGAAATAGGAAAAGGAAGCAATAACAAAACGGAAAGAATGACCAGAAGAAAGCTAAGGGTGAGATTACTTAATTTAACTATCATAAGAAGGGATATTTTTTCGAGGATTGTAAGGCATCTAATGCTGAGAGAAAGCATTTTAATTGTGATAAGACTAGGCACTTAAATAAATGTTCAGAGTCGCAAAGGGATAAGCAGATTGTGAAGGCATATGCATTGGATGATTGTCATTTTCCATAAGGGCCCCTACTATAGTAGAGAAGGGAAAGGGTGTTGTTGTGCAAGGTATGCTTTCTGGCAGAGGTGTTTTAGTACGAGTTTGTTTGATACCAGAGCATTGCGTTCTTTTATCTGCAGCGAGCTTGTTTACAAGTTAGGTTTAGAACTTGGGATTCTTGATAGACCATTGATTGTGACTAACCAAGTAGGTGTTTTTCTAGACTATATATTCTTTGTCATGGTCCAGTCTTATCGATTCATGGTTGCTCTTTTGTGTTTGATTGTTTGCTTTAAACTTCATTGAGTTTCGCATTACTCCGCGCATGCACTGGGTCAAGAGGTATGTGACTATAATGATTGCTTGAAGCTCGACGTAACAATGGGGAATGTGAAAGGGAGAACTGTTATGATGTACTGCTTGCTAGAGGACAGGGTCCTAGTTTTCTTTTTGTATTCGCTTGCGATTCCACATGATGGGTTATCATCTATGCCGATCGTTAAAGGGTTTTCTAATGTCTTTGACGAGGTCAAAGGACTATCGTCACAAAGGTAAATTGAGTTTCAAATTGATTTAATGAATGGAGCCAGACCTATTATTAGGACTCTTAGGCGAATAGTTCCCAAGGAACAATGAACTTTAGATGTGCCAGTGAATGTTCTTTCGAGTAAGGTGTTCATTCAAAGAAGCTAAGCTAAATAGGGTGCACCTATAGTGTTTGCGACCAATGTTGATGAATCGTTGAGATTGTATATGGATTATCGTGACATGAATGAGGTGACCAAGAAGAACAAGTATCCACTGCCGAAGGTCGATGACTTGTTTGATTAGCTTCATGAAGCCATGGTCTTTTTCCAAATGAATTTAGCAAAGATATTTCAACAACCGAGAGTGGCTAAGGATATTTTTTTCAAAGATAGTTTTTAGGAAACTATTTGGATTTTATGAACGGTTGGTGATGTATTTTGGATTGACTAATGTGCCAGCTTATTTTGTGGATCTTATAAATCATATTTTCATTGATCAGTTGAATAAGTTTGTGTTGTGTTCGTGGATGATATATTAGTTTACTACGGGATTGGGGAAAAACACAAGATGCATCTGGGAATTAGTTTGGAAATGTTATGAAAGGATCAGCTGAGAGCTAAGTTTCCAAAGTGTCACTTCTGGAAGGAAAAAGTGAGATTCTTTGGTCACTTCATATCGAGACAACGAATAGAATGGATCTCGCTAAGGTGGCAACAATCCAATATTGAGACCAACTAAAGAATGCTACAAATGTTAAGAGTTTCCTTGTTTTAGCTGGATATTATCAAAGTTTTATCAAGGGATTTTCAAAATTGCCAAGCCATTGTTTGGATTGATGAAGAAGAATCAGGTCTTTGCATGGATGCAAAATGTGAGCATGCTTTTTTGATATTAAAAGAAAGATTAACAAGTGCTCCTTTACTGGTTATTCCTAATGGAAACGACGAGATGATTATGTAATTAATGCATGTTATGCTAGACTAGGAGCAGTGCTAATATAGAAAGATAAAATGGTGGCTTATGCGAGTCAACAACTGATACCACGTGAAAGGAGATACCTAACACATGACTAGGAGTAAGCGACAATAGTGTTCGCTTTGAAGATATGGAGGCATTATCTATACGGAGTTAGATTCAAGTTATTTATGGATCATAAGTCGTTGAAGCATCTCTTCTCTCAAAAGGATTTGAATCTTTGGCAGCAAAGATGGTTATAGTTTTTAATGTCATATGACTTTTGTATTGCTTATACTCCAAGAAAATGTAATGTTGTAGCCGATGCGTTCAACAGAAGACATGCGAGTATAGGAGCTATGTTTAGTAAATGGAAGCACCTGGTGTAACACCCCGGATTTTTGAATAATCGAATTAACTAAAATAAAGAATAATTAATCTCAGACGTGAGAATTAAGGGAATGGGGTTGCGCCATTGTGTTCGTCTCGGAATTCTGGTTGAAATAGAGTCTGAGTTTGTGGGAAACGGGTACCGGATGAAGGAGTTATGGACGAACGAAGTTTGGTGGCAAAAGAGAAAAAAAATAGATTGCACTGGCGCACTTGGGAAGTGCGCCAGTACAAATTTGCACTGGTGCACCTGCCAAGTGCGTCCAGGCCGAGGCAGCAGGCCTGCATAGCTTTCTGGTTCAGACTGACCCATGTTGCTGAGTCCTTTCTGACTCCTTGCTGAGTCATTAGGGCTGAGGTGTCACCCTATCATGACTGAATGGTTTTGATTAACCCTAAGATCATCCGACGGCTTAAATTAATTCAAAACTCTATAAAAAGACCCATAGACTCAAACCCTAAATCAGAATTAAAACTGAAACTATGGCCGTCATGCTGTCGTCTTGAACCCTAGAGTAGCCGCCACAAATTAAAGAGGAAGAACAACAAATCAAATCAATTCTATTCAACCCTAACAACGAATCTTCTTCAAAGGAGAGCTAATACAACTTCAGAAATCAGAATTCAGAACTCAAGACCGCTTTTGAGTAGTGAGTTCGATAGTTTTAACAAAATAATTAGTAAATTAATTGGATTGAGTTATGATGCGGATAATTTGGATATGATATGAACTATTGACTGCATGTTGTAATTATGTTGTAGAATTGTGTTGTAATTTCTATGATATTATGTTATGACGCTATCATTTACGATGTAAAGTTATGATGCTATCACCCATGTTATAATTCTATGATTGGCTTATGCCTAGTTGAATCATCATGTTGTTCATATGTAGTTTGGTTATGTTGATTCATATGATAGATCGCAAGAATATATGCAAGTTTAGATATTGACTTAAGACATGAATCATATGTTTAGTGAAAATTATCTGCAACTTTACATGACATCTATTTTAGATCTAAAGTTAGGCTATGACATGAGTGAGTTATATGCCAAATTCTGCATGCTAGTTTACTTGTTTAGATGCAAGTTTACACCATTGTTATGTTGCATAAATCACATATGCAAGTTTATATAAATATATGAGTTTAGAATATGAATCATGTTATGCAAGTTTAGGGGTATTGCCTATGCAAGTTAACACCTTTAGATATAGATCTATAACATACATGATTTATGCAAATTTTGGTTATTACCTATGCAAGTCCACACCTTTAGATTTGGATTTATGACACATGTTGTTTTATGCAAGTTGTAACTTTGGCCTATGCGAGTTTTAGATGTAGAACATCATTCACACATGCAAGTTCACCCCTATGTGTAGATCGATGTTTTAATTATGTGTATATTGTGATGTTTTCTCTTTATTCCATGAGTTAGACTATTCGAGTCTAACAAATATTTTATGTTAAACGAACAAACGAACAACATGGGGTAAAGGGGATAATATTAAAAGATTTAATTGGCATAAATGCCTTAAAAAGCATAAAATAAATTTGAGATGAAAATTGGTATGATTTTACATTCCATAAATGGATGGACATAACTGAGTCAATTATGGACATCGTTAAATTTGGAATTGATTGATAATTTGAATAGGGAAAGTAATTCAAATTGGGGAATGATTAATTAGGAGTAATTAATCGTCTAAGACACGAGGTTAGGCTCTTTTGTGGTGTAAGACTGCCCGGACCCGCCCCGCAAATCCAGCCGCCACAAATGTCAGTCTAATGTGAGAGGTCTTAGGCATATATTAAATACGTAACAATTGTAAAGAAACGAGGTTAGGCTCTTTTGTGGTGTAAGACTGCCCGGACCCGCCGGCAAATCCAGCTGCCACAAATGTCAGTCTAATGTGAGAGGTCTTTATGAGGTTACGGTCGTAATGAATTAAGAAACACTTAACCAGATAGACATGTAGTGGGACACGAGGGGGTTAAGTGGGTGCCTTGGGTGGCATGTGGAATCTAGTGGGTGCCTTGGGTGGCTTTTGAAATACGATTAGAAACACTTAACCAAAATTGAAACATGTAACTGAAACATGAATAGGAGGTGGGTTAAGTGGGATGTACTAGAGGGGACCAAGCTAAGGTGGATAGCTTGTGCCAAGTAATGAGGGCCCATTTCAACCAGTAACCCATATGTATCTTTGTGGGCCCGACCCAAGTCGAGGACGGGACACGCATACTGGGCTTGACTGTAAGAGGCCAAACCGGGTTAGCGGTGGCAACGCAAGTCCAACGGGTTCATATGCGTGTGTGAAACCGGGCTGGTAGGTAAGACGTTGTTGCATCATGTAGGTATAAGCCATGCATCATTGGTGGTATCGGGTTGCCACTTGGGGAGTGATACACCCCACTGTGGGGCCAGCACGGGTATCTACGAGTTAGAGAGCCGATCGCTTAGGGGTAGTGGGTACACCTAGTGGAGATAGGGGCAGGTGGCACCTTTGAAGGCAGCTAGGGGTGCACGAAACTACCAATATAATTATTAAGTCTGTAGGCGGGATCAACCTCAGGGTGACTAGTGGTGGTGCAATATACCAGTGGTGGTGCAGTATAGCAATTATCCTATAGTGTTGGTGTAGTTTAGTAATTATCTTAGTGGGGTAGGTGCGCTTTAACGATATCTTTGTTCATTTTGTTTCCTTGTTTACTCTTTCATACTCAATAGTTCATAGTCATTTCCTTATTTTCCAACTTATGCCTTAGCCTAGTTATTTTGGTAATTATATTGTTAAAGTTATCGCACTCGCCAGACTTTATGTCTGACCCCTTTTGTTTCCTCCTCTTTTCTTCCTTCCCCCACCCCTTCCCCCCCCAGGTGCTCAGGTTGGAACTAGCACCAGTGGAGCTTGATTTTGGACTGCTTTTAGAAGATTGCTTGGATCACTGAAGTAAAGTTTAGCTTCTCTTTTATTTATGGCTATTTTGTATTGGGGATTATGTCTTTCAATTTATGTACTTGGATTTAGTCAAGATGGATATTTTGTACTTGACTCTAGTTTTGATGATGTAATCAAACATATGTGTTTTCCGCTGCAATGAAATAAAGTTTTGAATTTTCAATTACTGTTTATATCTATCTTGTGGTTAAGTTTCTGTTCTATACTTACTTAAAACGCTCCATAGAAATTAATGCATTCCCTTTGTGAGTGACATTAATGGACGTGGGGTGTTACACGTGGTATCAGAGTCGAAGGTTACCAGAACAGATATGAATTTTGAAAAACTATTTTTTTCAAAACAATTTTTATAAAGAAGTACTTTCAAAAGTATGTTTTAAGGAAAGTAGTTTCAAGAGAAAAGCTTATTTTAGAAAGCATAACCCCAAGAGCCATATATCTTTCCCTCGGTTCTTTTATATTGAATCTTTCCTTTTTCGTTTCAGCATATCTGAAGCATCTGAGATACCAGAGGGTGTTCATATACCCGGTTGGTTTTGTCAATATCTCGAGGCTAGGGCCGCCACCGTAGGTCCAGCAAATGCTCCTCCTCCTTCCCTACCTCCTCGCGTCGATACTTTTGCTAAGATATGTAAGGACTTTAGAGCAATGGGTGGAAAACCTTTTCACGGGACGGAGACATTTGTTGAAGCTCGTAACTGGCTAAAGGAGGTGGAAGAATTGTTTATAATCTTTGAAGTGGATGATGGAAGAAAAGTCCAGCTAGCTGCCTGGCTAATGAAGGATGAGGCCTCGTTTTGGTGGGAGGTCACTAATGGAGAACGTCCAGTCGATACAGGACTAGATTTTAGGCAAAGGTTTGACGCGAAGTTTCTCTTGCGGGCTGAAGAGAATCTATACATGGAAAGGTTTTTGGTGCTGAAGCAAGGGAATCTATCGGTGAAAGAGTACGTCAACAAATTCAATTAGTTGGCAAGGTTTGGCTTGGACTTGGTAAATCTCCAGAAAAGAAGGCTCAAAGATTTGTTAAGGGTTTAAACGAGCCGCTTCATGGGTTAGCTATGACCCACATTCCCATGGGGGCTACCTTCGAGAGACTAGTTGACATGGCGCTCATGCATGAAGAGGAGAAGGGCGCCAATTCTAATAAGGCACCCGAGAAGAAAGGGGATCAAAATAAGTCGCAACAGCAACAACATAACAAGAAAGGTGGCAAAGGCAACAATGCTAAGGGAAAGAAAAGATGCTTTAACTGTGGGACACCCGGCCATCTAAGCAAAGATTGTAGGAAGAAAAAGAAGACTGGTTGTTTCCACTGTGGCGAGGCGGGACATCTTATTAAGGACTGCCCAAAGAAAGGGCAAAGGGCAGGGTCTACCTCAGGAGGACAGGTGCAGGCTCTTATGGCACCAAGGCAGGCAAGGGGACAAGTTCAGGCTCTCGTGGTCCCACCGCTGCAAGAACAAGGTAGAGCAATTTCCGTTGAAAGTTTGGTTTTTCTGTTTGATCATTCTGTCCATACTTTATTTTATTCTGGTGCATCACATTCGTTTATTTCTACATCATTAGTTGAAACACTGCACCTAGATACTAGTCTTGTTACTGATCCCTTAGTAGTCTCAAATCCTATTGGTGGTTCGGCTCATCTTTCTATGATTTGTCGGGATTTGAAAGTGTTTATCTTGGGCGTTGAGTTTGAATGTAATGCCTTTGTTCTTGGTTTCATGGGATACGGCTTGATTCTAGGTATGGATTGGCTAACTAGATATGGGGCCATCCTAGATTGTGAAAGAAGGGTAGTTAGATTGTTGACTCGTTATGGAAAGAGCCTTGATATTTCTTGTGACCCTAGAGGTCCAGTAATGCTTAGTTACCTAGAATCCCTTGACGCATCCGATGATGACTTAAATTATGTTCCCATAGTCCGTGAATATGTGGATGTCTTCGATGAGGTGAAGGGTTTACCCCCAAAACGTGAAATAGACTTTCGAATATATCTAGTAGATAATGCAAAGCCAGTTGCTTTACCAGTGCGCCACATGGCTCTAAGAGAGAGAAGATAACTTAGTAAGCAAGTGAAAGAATTGCTTGAGAAGGGGTTCATCAGACGCAGTATATCGGAGTGGGGTGCTCTAGTAGTGTTTGCCACGAAGGCGGATGGGTGCCTTAGACTTTGTGTGGACTATAGAGAACTTAATAAGCTTACTAAGAAAAATAGACACCCACTGCCGAGGATTGACGATCTCTTTGATCAGTTAGTTGGCGCCTCGGTGTTTTCGCAGTTGGACTTAGCCACGGGTTTCCATCAGTTGAGAGTGGCTGAGGATAGCATAGACAAGACTACCTTTAGGACTCCAGACGGTTTCTTCGAGTGGCTTGTGATGCCCTTCGGTTTGACAAACGCCCCCGCATACTTTGTTGACTTGATGAGTAGGGTGTTTAGGGAGTACCTTAATATATTCATGGTAATCTTTGTAGACGACTTCTTGATCTTTTCTAAAAGCGAGGAAGAGCATGCCCTACATCTTAGGGAAGTGTTGGAGACTCTTCGAGTGCATAGCCATAAATCAAAATTTTCTAAATGTCACTTTTGGAGGAAGGAAGTGCAGTTCTTAGGGCACGTAGTTTCCAAGGAAGGGATAGCTGTGGATCTCGCGAAGATAGTGGCCATCCAAGATTGGAAGGTCCCTAAAAATGCTACCGAGGTGAGGAGTTTCTTAGGGTTGGCTGGCTACTATAGGAAGTTTATCAAGGACTTCGCAAAAACATCATCTCCATTAACACGCTTGACGAGGAAGAACTTAGTTTTCACGTGGGACGTAGATTGTGATGATGCGTTCCAAAATTTAAAGAGAGCTTTGACCACAGCCCCGGTCTTAGTGTTGCTAGATGGGTGTAAGCCATTTACCGTTTATACCGATGCTTGTGGGATAGGACTAGGCGCAGTCTTAATGCAAGAGGGAAGGGTAATAGCCTATGGTGGAAGGAAATTGAGAGTACATGAGAGAAATTACCCTACACATGACCTAGAGTTGGCCGCTATTGTTTTCGCGCTTAAGTCTTGGCGTCATCATCTTCTTGGCGAGAAATTCGAATTATTCACTGACCACAAATCGCTAAAATACTTGTTCTCTCATAAGGACATGAACTTAAGGCAGCAAAGGTGGATGGAATTCTTAGCATCCTACGATTTCGAAATAGCATATATCCCTGGCAAGGGTAACGTGGTGGAAGATGCCTTAAGTAGAAAAAGGTTGTCCTTGAGTCTGTTGTTTGTTGAGCGGCGAAGTTTAGAGTTCATCTCTACATTTGACTTTAAACCTTCCATTGACTTCGTACCCGGTTTGTTAGCATCCTTAAAGGTCATACCTATGCTTTTGGGACGGATTGGCGAGGCACAGCGAGACGACCCACGGTTGGTTGAGTTAGTAGAAAGGCTCAAAAGAGGGGAGTCATCGAGCCATCTCTGTAGGTATACCCTAGATGATAAGGGTTGGTTACGTAGGGACGGTAGACTTTGTGTACAATAGAACGAGAACTTGAGGAAGACCATTCTTGATGATGCACATCGTTCGAAGATGACCATCCATCCCAGCGGGGACAAGATGTACATGGACATGAGACGAGTTTACTTTTGGGCCGGCATGAAGAAGGATGTGGCCGAGTTTGTCGCTAGATGTTTGGTGTGCCAACAAGTAAAAGCAGATGTAACACCCCACCTCCGTTAAGGTCACTCACAAAGGGAATGCCTTAACTTTGGTGGAGCATTTTAGTAAACAGAACAGAAAACTTACAAGACAGATAAAACAGTACTTGAAAAATTTATAACTTTATTTCAACAGAGACCGAGATAAGCTTGGTTACATCCTTTCAAATCACAATATCAGAATTCAAGTACAAAATATCAGTCTTGTACAAAAGCATTCAGAATGCATAGTTTAAAATCATAATCCCCATAGAACGGAAGCTATAGAGAGCCAAACCATACTTTAAGCACTTCAAGCAGAAGAAATCCGGATCAAGCTAAAGTATTCCCTCCTTGGATAACCTTTGGGGGGGAACGGAAGAAAGGAGGCGAAACAACAAGGGTCAGACAAAAAGTCTGGCAAGTCCAGTGATTTTCAGTTATGAACAGATAATAATAACATGACATGAACATAAAACTGGATGAGAGATAACTGTAATAGGTGTAGCAGATATAACAGAAGAACAGAATGACATAAGCCTTTTCTTTATACTTCTCTGCACTAATACTAGTATAACAGAATTAGGTGTCACCCTAATGTCTAAAATGAAACAGAAACGGGTACAGAATAATTTCCACAGAAGAGAGTGCTAGTAATGGGCCTTTACCACCCGAACAGAAACAGACAGAAGCAGAAACATATTAATCCCTACGGAAACAGAATGTAGAATTAGGTGTACACTAGTAATGGGCCTTTACCATCTGAACAGACGGTACCACACAGAAACAGACAGGTGTTACCACCCAACAGAAACAGACGGTACCAACAGAAACAGACAGAACTAAGTGTACCCTAAAGCCCTACCCCAAGCGATCGACTCCCTAATACATAAATATCCTGTGTCGGCCCCATAGTAGGGTGTATCACTCCCTAAAGTGACAACCAATTGGCACAGACCTATTTACAGATGTCACTGCGCCTTACGTCCTCAGAGGCAGATAGGGATACATGCACACACATGACCCGGTTGGAACGCACCATCAACACCCCTCGCCATTATCAGAATGAACCGCTTATAATTAGTTCAGTAAGCGTGCCCGGACCCTACCTACTGTTGGGTCAAAGTTTTGATACCAGCAAGGGTTACTGACTAATATGGGTCCCAAACAACAGATGACACAAGTAATTCCCCTCCTAACCTTGTGTCCCCAGACTAACAGATTTTCAGATTAACTTGTTTACAAGTTCAGACATACAGAGTTTAGATCAACTATTTCACAGATCAGACAATCAAGTTAACAGGTTTTCAGACTAACGGATTAGATGTTCGGATTAACAGGCTTACAGACATACAGATTAACTTGTTATAGATTAACAGTCTTACAGATTAACCGGTTACAGATTGTCTAACTTTGTATTGAAATGGGTTTATCAGATTCATTGGTCCAATTGGTTTAGCCTTACCAACCCAACACGTTTTAGACATCATATTTATCTCATATTTTCATTAATTAAATATTAATGCCCAAACCTCTCACATTAGACTGACAGTTTGCGGCTACTGGTTAGGCCGGTTGGTTCCGGGCAGGTTTCTGTCGCAAATTGAGTCTAACCTCAGGTTTTAAGCACGTTATCACTAACTTCTCACATTAGAACCTATTGTTTGCGGCCACTGGATGTGCCGGGCGGTTCCGGGTAGAATTACGCCGCAAACTCATTCTAACCTCGAGTTAGCCATGTTTATCTTTGCGGCTAATTAATTAAAGATTTACCATTTATACCCACGCCTAATATACATGTCAATTATTCATAACTATAGCTAATTCAGATTATGTCAACTCAACAGATATAGCAGATAACAGATTTTTCAGATTAGGCGACTTAACGGATTTGGCAGACTAAGCGAACTAGCAGATTTAGTAGATAACAGATTAGGCATCTCAACAGATTTAGTTTAACAGATTTGGCATTTTCAACATACTTAGCAGATGACAGATTTGGCAGATGAACAAATCTAGCAGACTAGGCAGTAGAGCAGAACTAACAGATTAAGCAACATAGAAGAACTAGCAAATTAGACAAATATAACAGATTTAATCATTCCTTAATGTTTCACAAACATATCTTGCCTAATTGTAAATTTGGCCTAAGTTTGCATGCCTAAATAGTTGTCATGATTCACACTATGATCATATACCCCACGTTTGTATTGAATTTACATGTCATAGATTATGGTCATAATTTACAAGTCCCAATTTAGTTCAACTTGCCTAGTACAAAAGATTCACATATAAATTATACCAAATATAGCCATCGATTTTGATGCATGTCATATATTCCAAAGATCCCTCACCTAGGTGTTTATTTACATTTAATAGATATCCTAATTTAATGTAAATCTTTATACCTAAGCCATATTCTCTTTATCTCAAGTCATATGTTCAATACAATCTATATGTTATAAATATAACATGTCTAGTCATATGTCTCAGATTTATGTTCTAGCTACAGTCCATGTTCTTTCCTCAAATCAGTCACCTATTGGTCATGCCCAAATTATGCATCATTCATTTTGTTGTCCCAAACATTTTAGCATATGTTAATCTCTTATGAGATTGGCTCAGGCTCGTGGTAGCCTGGCTATAGAACAGAAAGCAGAAAGAAATACAGAATAAAATAGATCTAAACAGAACAGAACAGATATAACCTCAGATTCAGATTTACAATTCATGCCACAATCAGAATTAACGTTTATATCAGAGAATAACTGTACTTGCCTTGATTGGATTAAAGAAAGAACTTTAGTTGTTGTAGAATCGTTGTAGGAGCTTTAATCTCTAGCTTAAATTGAGTTGCTTAGGTTGATGTTGATTAGCTTCTAGTTTTGATTCCAGCAGAGTAGCGACGCCATTTTTATTTTTATTTAGAACAGAGGCAGAGAAGAAGCAGAATAGAATTGTGTGTAGAGAAGGCTAGTTCTTAGGATGTATTTATAGGTGTAGGAACTCAGTCAAACCCTCAGATTAACCCTAAACTCATCAGGTCCGTCCAAACACGTCACAGCCCTCAAAATCGCACACACACGCACCAAGTTCGACCAGGGAGGTCGACCCCCAGGTCGACTGCCCAGTCGACTCCCCAGTCGACCTGGGTCCTGGGGGGTCGACTGCTCAGTCGACTCCCCAGTCGACTTGGGCCCTGGGCGGGAAATTTCCGGCCCAGCCCGCTTCTGGGTTTGAATTCGAATTTTGAATTCGAATTCCGAGCTGTTTTCGATTCTGAATATTTCTGAAACTTCGGAGGGTCATATCTCCCTCATACGGACTCCGATTCTTGCAAAGTCGGACTCGTTTCCAAGCAGAATTACGAGACGAACGCAATGGCGCAACCCGTTTTCCTTGATTCTTATTTTAAAAATTAATTATCCTCTGATTCGTTACTTATACGTTCATAGAAAATACGGGGTGTTACAGCAGAGCAAAAGAAACCCGATGGGTTGCTTCACCCATTGGAGGTCCCACAATGGAAGTGGGAAGCGTCTCGATGGATTTTGTTGACGGATTACCAAGATCGAGGAAGGGTAATATGGGGATTTGGGTCGTGGTAGACAGAATTACTAAGAGCGCCCACTTCATTCCCATAATGAGTAAGAGGACTGCTCCATGGTTAGCCTCCGTATACATTCGAGAGATAGTTCGTTTGCATGGTGTTCCCTCTATCATAGTGAGCGACCGCGATCCTATTTTCACTAGTGAATTTTGGAAGAGCTTGCAAGAGGCGGTAGGGACTCAGTTATGTTTGAGCACCGCATTTCATCCTCAGACGGACGGCCAGACCGAGAGGGTGAATCGTATTATAGAGGACTTATTGAGGTTGTGTGTCTTAGATTTCGGAGGTACATGGGAGGAACATCTTCCATTGGTGGAGTTCGCATATAATAACAACTTTCAGTCTAACATTGGCATGACACCGTTCGAGGCTCTTTATGGACGGCCGTGTCGTTCGCCTACATGTTGGTGGAAGTCTACAGATAAGATCTTGCTTGGGCCAGATATGATTAGAGAGACTTCGGAAAAGATCGATTTGATTCGAAGGAGGATGAAGAAGGCGCAAGATAGGCAGAAATCTTATGCGGACAAGAGGAGGACAGATCTCGAGTTTAACATTGGGGACATGGTCTTTGTCAAGGTGTCTCCATTACGGAACGTCGTTTGCTTTGGGTCCATTGGGAAGTTAGCACCAAGGTTTGTAGGGCCGTTTCCTATTAAGGAGAGGATTGGGCAGATGGCGTATAGAGTGGAGTTGCCTGATAGACTTAGTGGTGTACATGATGTATTCCATGTATCACATTTGAGGAAGTGCTTGCACGAGACCGCGGAAGTGGTAGAGCTGAGCTTGCTTAGAGAGGTGGAGATCGAGCGTGATGCGACGATTCGACGAGCTCCTACTTGCATTCTTCGGTCGAAGATTAAGAAGTTGAGGAATCGAGAGGTGAAACTAGTCAAAGTGCAATGGGGAGATGATGAGAGCAACGCTATTTGGGAGATGGAAGCGAAGATGCGTTCATTATACCCTTTCCTTTTCGAGGGTATTTCTTTTAATTTCTCCTTTATCGCTTACCTTGTACTTATCTTATCTTTAGTATGTCCTCTCGCTAGTATCTTTGACCTTTAGATAGGGTAGTCCTATGGTTGAAACATGTGTTTGAGACATGTTATGTATGATGTATGCATGTGGATGCGAGTGGTTGCTAGTGGCTGCACGTGGATGCATATACACACACTTTAGGCACTAGATCGGATCAGTCACTTCATATTGCATATTGCATATAAACGTGTGTACATATTTAAATATTGGATGTATAATGGTTGTACCATCATATGGATGTTGCATTTTGGTGGATGGTTGTGCACACATGTAGAAATGATATGTATCGATAAGGTTCTTTCGCATACATAATGGACGCATGGCACTATCATGGTTTGCATTAAGGAGGTCGACTGAATCAGTAGACTGCCGGATTTTGCATTAGATAAGGAACATATACACACACTTCTTGCATATGTTCATACAACATTAGAAATTTTATAAGGACAATGGATGCCTGTTTTTGATGGTTGAGTAGATGGTTGTTTGGATGGTAGGATATGCATTCTCCTTAACTTGGAGATTTCGGGGGCGAAATCCTTTAAGGAGGGGAGAATGTAACACCCCGGATTTTCGAATAATCAAATTAACTAAAATAAAGAATAATTAATCTCTGACGTGAGAATTAAGGGAATGGGGTTACGCCATTGTGTTCGTCTCAGAATTCTGGTCGAAATAGAGTCCGAGTTTGCAGGAAACGGGTACCAGATGAAGGGGTTATGGATAAACGAAGTTTGGTGGCAAAAGAGAAAAAAATAGATTGCACTGGCGCACTTGGGAAGTGCGCCAGTGCAAATTTGCACTGGTGCACCTGCCAAGTGCGCCCAGGCCGAGGCAGCAGGCCTGCACAGCTTTCTGGTTCAGACTGACCCATGTTGCTGAGTCCTTTCTGACTCCTTGCTGAGTCATTAGGGCTGAGGTGTCACCCTATCATAACTGAATGGTTTTGGTTAACCCTAAGATCGTCCGACGGCTTAAATTAATTCAAAACTCTATAAAAAGACCCATAGACTCAAACCCTAAATCAGAATTAAAACTGAAACTATGGCCGTCATGTTGTCGTCTTGAACCCTAGAGTAGCCACCACAAATTAAAGAGGAAGAACAACAAATCAAATCAGTTTTATTCAACCCTAACAACGAATCATCTTCAAAGGAGAGCTAATACAACTTCAGAAATCAGAAATCAGAATTCAGAACTCAAGACCGCTTTTGAGTAGTGAGTTTGATAGTTTTAACAAAATAATTAGTAAATTAACAGGATTGAGTTATGATGCGGATAATTTGGATATGATATGAATTATTGACTGCATGTTGTAATTATGTTGTAGAATTGTGTTGTAACTTCTATGATATTATGTTATGATGCTATCATTTACGATGTAAAGTTATGATGCTATCACCCATGTTATAATTCTATGATTGGCTTATGCCTAGTTGAATCATCATGTTGTTCATATGTAGTTTGGTTATGTTGATTCATATGATAGATCGCAAGAATATATGCAAGTTTAGATATTGACTTAAGACATGAATCATATGTTTAGTGAAAATTATCTACAACTTTACATGACATCTATTTTAGATCTAAAGTTAGGCTATGACATGAGTGAGTTATATGCCAAATTCTGCATGCTAGTTTACTTGTTTAGATGCAAGTTTACACCATTGTTATGTTGCATAAATCACATATGCAAGTTTATATAAATATATGAGTTTAAAATATGAATCATGTTATGCAAGTTTAGGGGTATTGCCTATGCAAGTTAACACCTTTAGATATAGATCTATAACATACATGATTTATGCAAATTTGTGGTTATTACCAATGCAAGTCCACACCTTTAGATTTGGATTTATGACATATGTTGTTTTATGCAAGTTGTAACTTTGGCCTATGCGAGTTTTAGATGTAGAACATCATTCACACATGCAAGTTCACCCCTATGTTTAGATCGATGTTTTAATTATGTGTATATTGTGATGTTTTCTCTTTATTCCATGAGTTAGACTATTCGAGTCTAACGTATATTTTACGTTAAACGAACAAACGAACAACGTGGGGTAAAGGGGATAATATTAAAAGATTTAATTGGCATAAATGCCTTAAAAAGCATAAAATAAATTTGAGATGAAAATTGGTATGATTTTACATACCATATATGGATGGACATAACTGAGTCCATTATGGACATCGTTAAATTTGGAATTGATTGATAATTTGAATAGGGAAAGTAATTCAAATTGGGGAATGATTAATTAGGAGTAATTAATCGTCTAAGACACGAGGTTAGGCTCTTTTGTGGTGTAAGACTGCCCGGACCCGCCCCGCAAATCCAGTTGCCACAAATGTCAGTCTAATGTGAGAGGTCTTAGGCACATATTAAATACGTAACAATTGTAAAGACACGAGGTTAGGCTCTTTTGTGGTGTAATACTGCCCGGACCCGCCCGACAAATCCAGCTGCCACAAATGCTAGTCTAATGTGAGAGGTCTTTATGAGGTTACGGTCTTAATGAATTAAGAAACACTTAACCAAATAGAAATGTAGTGGGACATGAGGGGGTTAAGTGGGTGCCTTGGGTGGCATGTGGAATCTAGTGGGTGCCTTGGGTGGCATTTGAAATACAATTAGAAACATTTAACCAAAATTGAAACATGTAATTGAAACATGAATAAGAGGTGGGTTAAGTGGGATGTACTAGGGGGGACCAAGCTTAGGTGGATAGCTTGTGTCAAGTAATGGGGGCCCATTTCAACCAGTAACCCATTCGTATCTTTGTGGGCTCAACCCAAGTCAAGGACGGGATACGCATACTGGGCTTGACTGTATGAGGCCAAACCGGGTTAGCGGTGGCAACGCAAGTCCAATGGGTTCATATGCGCGTGTGGACCCGGGATGGTAGGTAAGACGTTGTTGCATCGTGTAGGTATAAGCCGTGCATCATTGGTGGTATCGGGTTGCCACTAGTGGAGTGATACCCCCATTGTGGGGCCAGCACGGGTATCTACGAGTTAAGGATCCAATCGCTTGGGGGTAGTTGGTACACTTAGTGGAGATAGGGGCAGGCGATACCTATGAAGGCAGCTAGGGGTGCACGAAACTACCAATATCATTATTAAGTCTGTAGGCGGGATCAACCTTAGGGTGACTAGTGGTGGTGCAGTATACCAGTTATCCTATAGTGTTGGTGTAGTTTAGTAATTATCTTATTGGGTTAGGTGCGCTTTAACAATATCGTTGTTCATCTTGTTTACTTGTTTACTCTGTCATACTCAATAGTTCATAGTCATTTCCTTATTTTCCAACTTATGCCTTAGCCTAGTTATTTTGGTAATTATATTGTTAAAGTTATCGCACTCGCCAGACTTTATGTCTGACCCCCTTTGTTTCCTCCTCTTTTCTTCCTCCCCCCCCCCCCCCCCACACAGGTGCTCAGGTTGGAACTAGCACCAGTGGAGCTTGATTTTGGACTGCTTTTAGAAGACTGCTTGGATCGCTGAAGTAAAGTTCAGCTTCTCTTTTATTTATGGATATTTTGTATTGGGGATTATGTCTTTCAATTTATGTACTTGGATTTAATCAAGATTGATATTTTGTACTTGACTCTGGTTTTGATGATGTAATAAAACCTATGTGTTTTCCGCTGCAATGAAATAAAGTTTTGAATTTTCAAGTACTGTTTATATCTATCTTGTGGTTAAGTTTCTGTTCTATACTTACTTAAAACGCTCCATAGAATTTAATGCATTCCCTTTGTGAGTGACATTAATGGACGTGGGGTGTTACACCTGGAGTATTTAGCTAGATTTGATTTCAGGTCCCACGATGAGTTAGGGGCTGAAATTTTGGTGAACTTATTGAATAGCCAAATGAGAGATGCTAAGTTAATTTAGGTCATACAAATATTGGAAATGAGATTCATGTCCGAGGAAATGAAGAGCTACAAAACTAAGATGTTTGGCTTCACAAGGATGGGGACTAGTTATTCCTGATATAGGTGGATAAAATATGAGGTTCAAAAAGAATGTCACCACTATAATTTGACTATTAATACTGGTGGTAATAACATGTATCGAGATAAAAAGAGAGTTTACTACAGGGAAAGAATGAAAAGGGATGTTGAAAGATTCATGTCGAAGTGTATGAACTATCAGTTGGTTAAAGCTGAGTAAAAGAAGATGAGTGCATTATTGCAGTCATTAGAAGTTCCTACATGAAAGTGGGAACAAGTATTGATTTTTTTTATTGACAGATTGTCGAAGACTATGATAAGATTGATGGTATACGGGTTATTGTGGATCGCTTGACCAAAAGACCAAGGTTTATTCCTATCACTTCGACCAGGACGACATCCAAGTTGACAGAAATATATAATAAATGGATAGTTCGATTCCATGGAATATCGAGGAGTATAATAAGTGATCGAGATCCCATGTTTACCAGTGGATTCTAGAAAAATTTGGAAGAGACATTAGGAACTGTGCTACATAAGAGTATGATTTATCATCCCCTAACTAATGGCCATACTTAGAGACTCAATCGAGTATTGGAAGATCTTCAAGGGCATGTGTATTAGATTTCGGAGGATCATAGAAAGACAAACTTAATGTAGTTGAATTGGCCTACAACAATATTTATTAGTCAAGTATTGGTTTGACACCAGATGAGGCATTGTAGGGTAGACCATGTAATTCATCCTCTTGTTAGTTAGTGACTGGATAGAAGTTGGTACTTGAGCTAGAAATAATAAGAGAAATGACGGATAAGATTGAGATAATTCAGGAACAAATGAAGGCAGCCAAAGATCGCTAGAAGAGTTACGCCGATAAGAGAAGAAATGATTTAGAATTATCGGTCGATGACTTGGTGTTTCTTAAGATTTCACCTCTCAGGAATGTTGTTTAATTCGGAAGGAAAGGCAAGTTAGCCTGAGATTCTTTAGGCCATTTTCAATTATTGAGCACATTGCGGAGCTTGCTGATAGAGTAGATCTCCCTGGGAAGATTGAAGGTTAACACAATGTGTTTTATGTGTCATATCTACGGAAGTTCGTACATGACCCGAGTATAGTGGTATCTCCAAATCATACGGAAGACCTAGAGGTAGAACCAAAAGTTTCTAGACCTTGTAAACAACTTCACATCTTTGGGAATGACATGAAACAACTTAGGAGAAAAGTTGTTAATCTAGTCAAGGTATAATGGAGTAAGAACGATGACAATTACACATGGAAAACAAAAGATAGCAAGAGGTCGATCAATCAAGAACTCTTTTAGTGGTATGTCCCATATATCGTATCTTACTTGTTCCATTATGCCTTGTACTATTAGAGCTCTGCATGGTAAGGTAGTATTTTAGTTGCGTGGTTTGTTGAATGTTAGACTGGATGATGGATTGGCCACTCGTGGACGATAGACATGTGGTATACTTTGTTTACTGGCGCTTTCTTGGAATATCTGGGTGAAATTCCTAAAAGGGAGAGAATGTAACAGCCCATATTTTATAAATCAAAGGACTGTAAAATAATTCTATTTAACTCCCTAGTGGTTAAGTCATTCTCATATTTTTAATATGTTACTTAAAGGAAGTGAAACATGTCCATGATTTTTACCAAATCATTTTGTGACTATTTTACCCCTATGACTTACTTTTTTATCTATAAATTGTGCTACGAACCAAATCAGGTAATGAAATTGGCCTTATTAGTTCGAGATGGTGGTTGGCCATTCTATAGAGTGGTCACATTAGAGATTTAGCATAGCAGTTTAGAAGAAATCAATGTTTTAAGTTTTTATTTTTGCTGAGCTTACTAATTAGCAGCTAATAGGCTGATTAATGGGCCCATTAAGCTAATAATTTGAGATTATAAATTGGGTGTTTGAGGAGAGAATTATAGTTTTTCTCCTCGTTCTAAACATTAGGTTGAGCGTCTGTGAATCCCCGACTCAAGTTAATCTCCAAAACCCTAACTTCTTCTCTAAATCAATCTAAGACGCATCTAGAGGCAAGATCACATCAAGGAGGTTTAGATATCGTTGCTCTACATCATATTCAAGGGTTTTCTTCGCTGTTCAAGTTTAATATCATTTTTTGCATTGGATTTAGGTTTTGGAGTGTGATAGAGATCTCTTACATGGTTACTACGGATTAATTGTGTTAATTAGGATCATTATACACCTTATATGTCAATTTCATCTTAAAACCTGATTGTATATGTTTATTTCAAATATAGACTCCCTAGGATAATCTAATTTGATCATATAACTTGTGAATTGCTAGACCGTCATGTTTTACATATGTCTAGATCGAAATTGTGTTAAATCAATGGTTTCGAAATATGATTATGTATGTTTATGTTCATATGATTGTTATGTTCGAAATTGGATGAATTACTACTAGAATGATTAGATTGTATGTTGCGCTTGATTTGTTCATTTAGAATTGCGTGTCATAGGACTTAATCGAAGAGTAGAGAAAATCAAAGGTTTAGGTGATCGGATTAAGATGAAACTTGGTCGAGGAGCTTTGAAGATCAAGGGAGGTAAAATAAAATTCGACTAAAATTTATTTAGATATGTGGACCCATAACAGTCCATAGCCTATAAATTAATAACGATCCATCATATCAACAGGGATGGTGATGGTTTTTGGTGCATGGCGTTTGGCAGTCGCAAGGATGCTGCCCAAGAATTTTCGTGCAAAATTTTACAAAGTACATGGATCAATATTGGTCCATAGCCTATAGACCAGTATTGTTCCGTGATGATGGTTCGGATAGAGCTTAAAATTGGAGTGTGGCTTCATAGGATCTCAAGGAGGCTATGTGCAAAGTTCAGATGGAATTGGATTGATCGAAATGTAATCACTCGAAGATGAGGTGATGGACTGACATGTGGAGCTTTAGAAAGGTAACTTGGCATAAGGATGGACTAGAGGAAAGTATTTGAGCTAGGGATTCAAGTGATCCAACACCTAGCCAAAATTTGGCTAAGTGTATGGATTGGTACTTATTCATATGGTATGGATTAGCACCTATCGATCCATCAGGGTAATGAACTGGAGCTAGGGGCCTTGTCTAAGAGGAGCAGTGGTCCTCAAGAGCAGGATAGTGGTCTCTTTGAGTCAATAGCTTTTGCGAGGTGGAAGTTATTGTCAAACTAGTGTTAATTCTTTGATTGTGAACTGAGGATGGAGTAATTGAAGGCAAAAGAAATAATCAACCCAACGTTGAATAATCCTATGAGTTAAAGGACCGAATCGAGTGGGATTAGAGCTAAAAGATGGAGTCGTAGAGAACTTATATTGTCAAAAGTGCCAAGGAATCGTTGACACTCGAAGAACTCTAGCAAACCCAAATAGGTGTCTCGAGGGTACACCTATAAGGATTTGATAGACTGAGTACCTTGGATCACTTGGGAAGTGACCTGGTTATCTTCGGAAGACAAATGTATGGGGACTTGCGGTAGTTCGAATTGGGGTTTTCCATTAGCAAGCATAGCAACGGCAAGTCATTCGACATCAACGTATACAAGGCTTTAGTCGGTGATATCTAGGTTATTGATTGCTATGAATGCTATGGTCACTTGTGTGTTCTCTACTAATTTCTATGGGTAGGATATCACGATAGGAAACTGAAGAGAAGTGGGGATTGTGAATAATATTCTGAATCGTATCTATTTCTATGTGTTCGAGTAGCATATTCAATGTGATTATTATGTGCTAAATCTTTAGTTGTAAGGACAGGTGAGGTGAGACTTGAATTGTCTATTATCATATTTTGCTATGTAGCTGTTATTAGATATTTATCTCTCACAACAGACTGGTATCCAAATCAAGGTTTTATATCTCCTCTTATACTTTGGGGTTCTCATCGATGATTCTGATGAGTAGACATACTAACATGTGACAGACTGGTGATGATTATGTTGTTTGGTGATGTGTATGATGCTAGCGAACTACTATTTTTACTATGTAGCTATTTGGATGATTTCGTCTATTTTGACAATCATATACTCCGATGAGGGATGTAATGAGGCATTATGTATTCATATCTTCAGTTATTGAGATGTTTTGTATATAATATTCCGAGATTTTTATGGAGATGGGATTTCTCCATTGTGATGGTTCACTACTATATCCATTTATATATTTTATTTTTATAGATTATCCATGTATTGTGAGTTATACGACATGTTCTGTTTCAGTTTATCTTCCTAGACGACTGTCCTATATCGGCCTGGGACGTCATGCATCACACCTCTCATATACTCTAGTGAAGGAGATATGGTGTGGTTCGTTAGGGTAGTAGTCTCGAGTTCTGATTCGAATGTATATGAAAATAATGTTTTGGCATTTGTTAATTAATTAATGGTCAATATCCTAATAAATTGTTTAAATATTCATCCATTAAAAGTATGAGTTGTTACACTATCTACCTCCTACATGTCTCCAGGAACTTATTTGTTATGAAAAAACCCTGAAAATACTACCCTCAATCTACTCAAGTGGTAATTTGAGAGTTTAAGAGAAAATAAAATAAAAACTTCAGTCAGATATTAATTATGGTGTAAACGACAATCTACCATCTTGAACAAATTAGATACCTAATGATACCACGCCGCTTAGAGGAATATGTTTTTCGCTTACTGGTATTTTAACAAACATATATGCCATATACGATGTATCTGCATCCACAATTGTTAAAATAGTAATTAATAATATGCAACTTTTAATGGATTATCCATTCTAGTTTATATGACTCCTCGTATTAACTCCAAATAACTATACATATTAAAATAGTGTGGATCTCCCGTCCATTATAAAGATTTATAAGTGTAAGAACCCGTAACTTTCCCGTGAAGGAAAGGGCGGATACTTTGAGAACAACACACAAATGAACGCAGAAGGGAGAACATTTCATTGTTATTACAACAATTCCATCAGATACAAGAATATACAAAGTATGAATAAATAAAATAAATTCGATAAATATCATAGATTACAATAAATTACGTAGTAGCGGAAAATAATACAAAGCACAACTGAAGGTGATATACGGATACAGAGTTTTTCGGATATCATTCCAGCTGTAAACCAGGATCCTGTGAATATAAATCTGCAAAACCAAAACTACTAGCTGCCCGTGTCGAAAATAAGGGCACCCATAGTTTAGGTTAAAACAATAAACTCCAGGTCAGTCATGTGACTTGTGTGAGAACTAAAACAGTTATTTAAAACTTTACTTTAAAAGAGAGTAATTCAAGGGACCACGCCGTATAACACGGAACGGGTTTCCTCCCAAGAATACCAGTGCATATCAATAAACAACGCAATGCTTTTTCGAAAAATGAAGCTATTACAAGACCCAAGTCCCATCACACAATGCAACACAAGCCGGAGGATAGGGTTTTCCCTTATAATAACCAAACATGCTTGGTACGTTTAAAACAAATCATTTGATACTATAATAAGTGTATAGTGTCAAAACAATTTCAATCATAAATATAAATCATAGACGGCATAAGTGCCCCATACCACTATGTCGCCATACTAGGCTCTACAAATAAAACCGAAATACACGTATTGGAAATTGGATTTCCGTCATGAGTCGAGGCAAGGGTCAAGCTCCTCTCCGCTTCGAGACACTCTAGCAAATGCCTCGGGACTACACACTCTGGGTAACCCCTGGATCTTCAGGGTCGGTCCTCTCTTACGTTTGAGGATTGACAATTCCTGAACACACGTTTCCCGGTCCTTACAGACCTAAAATCGAGGCGCCTCATCCAACAACCACATAGGTGAAAAGTATATAAATGTCAGGGCTGGTAAGTCACTGACACCACCAAAGCTAGAAAGAAACATCGTGCTCTCCCTGCTGTCCTTATCCCGTTTTTGACTCATACTGGGGTGTGAGGCTCGCGAATTCACGTTATACACAAAGCTAAGCTGTATTAAAGCCGTGCATCGATCATCAACCACAAGACTTTGCTTTTCAACAGAAGCCTTGATCCATGCAACTCAGTGTGCCACACAGGCAATTCATACCATGCGATTGATATCTATCGATATATAACCTCTAAGCTCGTACGTCTCAGAGAAGGGCGTTAAGCAAGAGAATAAATTCTCCGCCGCCAAACAGATATATATTTAACATAAATCAATCAACACAGAATAAAATCCAATGTCAGACACACAATCCATTTACTAGTTCGTTCTGGGTTTGAACGAAACCGGAGGCACTTTCCTCGCATATCCATCGATCTCTAGGTACGTCTGGACGACCACCAACTATTTCCATCCTCTTGGGTGTACAGCCCAATCAGGATCATCAGTAATTATCCAAAAGATGTGAAGACTTCCGGTCTTCAACCACCGTCTTCATCTTCGACTTATCGTCGAATCGGTTATTCAGAATGGGTATAAACCCGGCCTTTCTGAACAACTCGCGTATATTAGGAACAAATGTTACACAAACACAACATACGCCTCATTCCAATTCATTAGTCACTAACCGCAAATTAGCAAGAGAACAATTTCCCAAATATTAACCCCGAAGGCCGAAACCAACATCAGATCAATACCCAGGAAACCATTCTTCTTAACTAACCTACAGCTAGTTTCTAAATTCCACATTCTTAGGGAAAGGTTCCCATTAATTTTATCCAAGATGAATTCTTTAAAATTTATCCTTTAATCTTCTTTTGGATGTCGTTTCAAACCAAATTATGGTTTTCTAAACTAGTCGAGATTAGCGAACCACATCGAAGTAATTATTTATTTTATTTCCCAATCCCAACCTACTCATCCCATGAAGCAAAACTGGTAATACTCCACATCTAACACCACAGTGTTATCGGTAAAATTAATTACCATTTCACGTTCAAATCTGATTAAATATTTAACTATCGCTTTGGAGCAAAACTGGTGATACTCCATCCTCGCTCACTTTCTAAATTTGATAATTTAAATTATCAATTCACATTTCAATTTAATTGCAGATTCATTAAAACTCCTTTTACTGGGCTAAAGAACTAATGTCATTTAAAACATAGTTCACGATAAACCCAAATCACATTCTATTTATTATCGGGTTAAAGAACAAGTGTTATTTAAAACACCCTTCACGATAAACCCATGAATCAATTCTATTTAAACCCATTTCAAATCCAATTTATTTATTTAAAAATAAATGGGTTTTAATTTCAGTTCAAAACTAGTTCATTTTGATAAAAATCTATTTTTATATTTTCAAATATGGAGTTTTCATCCCAATTTTTTCCAAATCATTTCTTATCATTTTACACAAATTATTACTATTTTTAATAATTTTATTAAGGCCAGTACAGTCGATTTCCATCAACGGCCATCGAACTACACTTACACCGACCTTTTCCTAATTTGATTTGGACGTATCTCCAAATCCAACCGTTAGATTTCAAATTTCTAGTATTCGTTAGAAAGCTCTTTTCGATACGAACCCAACGGTTCCGGTTTTAGGAGAATCCGACGGTCGGATCTCCCGTAATGTCCGTTCGAAGTTAATGGTCGAAATTCGCGAACTGCCGCGGCGCGGCACGTTCTATTCAGGCCATTATATTATATATATTATATATATATAATATATATTTCGTCGATTTCTATTTAAAACGAATTTTATAAATAGTTTTAAATTCGTTTCAAAAACAATTTCAACCTTTATTTCAAATTCAAATCAGAATTGAATTTTTCCTTATAAATTCGTTTTAAAATTCATTTCTATTCAATTCAAATTTCAATTCAATTTGAATTCATTTCAATTCGTTTTCAATTCAATTCGAATTCGTTTTATATTCAATTCATTTCGAATTGGTTTTCTATTCGATTCAATTCAAACTGGTTTTCTATTCGATTCAATTCAAATTGGTTTTCTATTCGATTCAATTCAAATTGGTTTCCTATTCGATTCAATTCAAATTGGTTTTCTATTCGATTCAATTCAAATTGGTTTTCTATTCAATTCAATTTGAATTGGTTTTCTATTCGATTCAATTCAAATTGGTTTTCTATTCGATTCAATTCAAATTGGTTTTCTATTCGATTCAATTTGAATTGGTTTTCTATTCGATTCAATTTGAATTGGTTTTCTATTCGATTCAATTCAAATTGGTTTTCTATTCGATTCAATTCAAATTGGTTTTCTATTCGATTCAATTCAAATTGGTTTTCTATTCGATTCTATTCAAATTGGTTTTCTATTCGATTCAATTCAAATTGGTTTTCTATTCGATTCAATTCAAATTGGTTTTCTATTCGATTCAATTCAAATTGGTTTTCTATTCAATTCAATTCAAATTGGTTTTCTATTCAATTAAATTTGAATTTCTTTATCTATTCAATTTATAAAAACAAATATAATCGATATAAATATCGTTTGCGTCAAAATAGCGCATCTCTAATCAACACGGCTTTGTATATTTCAATAATTCCGTTATTCTATTCAACAAATGAATTTTTATTCTTGTCAACACGTGACTAATCTCAACGAATGATTACTGTCCATGTGTGACTAGTTTTGTTATTTAATATTTTTTATGAAAATTAAGGTATCTATCGTTTGATATTAAATCAGACTCCAACCGTAAATTAGTAAGAGAACGATTCCCTGAATATTAACCCCGAAGGCCGAAACCAACATCAGATTAATATCCAGGAGACCACTCATCTTATCTATTTTCCAGTTAGTTTCTAATTTTGTATATGATAAAGAAGTAAATTTTATTGTTAAAATATTTTGTTCAACACATGACTAATCTCAACGGATGAGTACTGTCAACACATGAACCTTTATTTTATAATAATAAAGATGTAAATTTTATTGTTAAAATATTTCGTTCAACACATGACTAATCTCAACGGATGAGTACTGTCAACACATGAACCTTTATTTTATAATATTTTTTATCCTCTAAATTGGAATGAGGCCCAATCAATTACCATATAAAGTTAATTATATGGATTCCATTCAACACATGTATATAATAGCAACGATACATAATCAACCATCATCCAAAGTGCACTACACTGTATAAGCATCAAATATATATATCTAATGCTTATAACAGCCTGTCCATCAATCGATCGACATACAACTAATTATTGGGATTAGTGTATGCCGTATTTTATCCCAATAACCGTGTGGGGTTTCAAACAATCAAACACAGATTTTATTTGTGCAGTTGGGCGATGTGTAAAATTTATCGACCCAATCAATATCAGTCAAATCAGTGTATATAAACAAATCGGCCGATTTGTTTATAAATATTTATTTATTCACATTAACGTTAAAAATTATATTTTTAACGATAATTATTTATTTACTAACATTCACTATATTCATATTCGCGTTAAAAACTTATATTTTTAATGATAACTAATTTATTTCAACCATCTACATTTTATTATCGATTTCACATCAACAACACAAACAAATTTCACAACACATCAAATAAGCATACAAGCCATCCATAGTCTGTGGATGACGGGTGTCGGGTGCTACTAAACACAGTCTGCATCCTAGCATATATATATATAACTAGAAAAGGAAATTTGAGTGAGAAGTTCTCACCAATAGCTATTCCAACACCACGACACTTCATTTATAGAAATCTTCGTCGTTCTCGCCTTTTGTCACTTTCATTGCCCGTAGCCACTACATATATAAAAATCGAATTTTTACTTCGCTATTCAATATATAAAAATCGAATTTTTACTTCGCTATTCAATATATAAAAATCGAATTTTTACTTCGCTATTCAATATATAAAAATCATATTTTTACTTCGCTATTCAATATATAAAAATCCTATTTTTATCACGCTATATGATAAAAATTCTATTTTTATTCAACGGTGTTCATATAATAAAGATTATATTTTTATCACGCCATTCTTTATATAAAGATTTCGCCTTTTCATATATATAAAGATAATATTTTTCATCTTCTACAACATAAAAGATTATATTTTCCATCTTCTACAATATAAAAGATTTCGCCTTTCTACTTAAAACTCTCGCCTTTTCACTACAAAAAATCCCTTCTTTTACCGTATAAAAATCACGTCTTTGACCGTTTTAAAATCAAATAATTTTCAGTTTTAAAGTCATGTAAAAATAATTTTTAAAAATCATATAAAATCAGTTTTAAAAATAAAATAAAAAACAGTTTTTAAAACCAAATAAAATAAAAATAAAAATAAAAACTTAAATTGGGAAGGAGGGGGGTTGTTGTAGTGAAGGGAGGAGGCGGGGGAGGCTACGCGCGTCGATCGATGAAGAGAGTGGGAGGGGGGTTTCGACGGAGAAGATGGAGGGGGGGTATCGGTTGCAGTGCTCGAAGGGGGGGGGGAGAAGAAGAGAAGAAGAGGAGGGGGTTCGGAGGTGGCGCCCCACCTCTGAGGCGCGGCGGCGATCGATCGGGAGGGGGGGGGGGCGGTTTTCTCCCCCCGTCTTTCTCTTTCCCTTTTTTTTTTGATTTTAATCGAACGAGGGGTGGGGGGAAGAGGTAATAGGGTGAGAGAGAGGAGAGAGGAAATTAATTTTCAATTAATTTTAAATTCAAAAAGTTGACTTTTACATATGACCTCTAAACAAGGTCCACCGCCTGTCGTCCGTAGCGTTTTACCCCTATTCCGAACACAATGGGATATGTATCGTAGGCTGATTCGATCGTTTCGATCAGTTTCCTTCAAAATCAACATATAACTCTATATATTGAATTTGAACGCGCATTTCAATTTACCGGGGTCACATACTAACTCTAAAAATTCCCGAAAAATATTTTCTAGCTTCGTATTGACGATACGGTCCTAACAAAACTAGTTTCGTCGAATTCTAAGACCGTAGGAAAAATGGCCAATTTCCAGTCGATTAAAATCAACTAAAACTGGTCAAACGCGTTTTCCATTGCCACGCTCACATATTGATTCGAAAAATTATGAAATTTGGAATCTAGTAATAACTTGACATCACGGATCCAACAAAAGTGGTTTCGTCGAAATCCGAGGTCGTTTGCAAAATTCCCATTTTTAAGGGCCTGAATTCCATAGCGACTATTCAGAATTTTCAACTGGACATATCTTTTTATTCCCGCTATGAAATTTCAATTTTTTGGATTCGTTGGAAAGATATTCACAATTAGATCCTATTATTTTTGGTTTCACTAAAATCCAGATTGTTTTGCACCAGGTACATTCAATTGAAGTTTGAAATCGAATTATCGAACTACCGCGCCATTTTCAATTCCTTTTATAATTATATATAATTATTTATATTTTAACGACGACGCGTATAAATATATACGTTCGAATTATATTCAAAATAAATTTATCGTCGATATTATTTAAAATAATTCATTTTAAATATTCAAAATTCGCTAAAATTTCCAAAATAAAAATTTTAAACTGGCTCAAAATTTCCGGGTTATTACAATCTCCCCCACTTAAAACTTTTCGTCCCCGAAAAGGAACAAAGTCGAAAGTGGTTTGATTAATCAACTCTACGTTCAATCTGGCTCCATTCTCCAGCTTTTCAGTTTCTGAGAATTTTCAAATTCTTCAAAATTTTGGCTAACACCCGGAATTTTTGAAAAATATCGCCATAACCTCCCTTGCACCGGGAGCCACGGGAAAATCCCGAAATTGCCATATAGGCCTTCTGATCTTAAAAAGAAAAAGAAAAAGCCAAGCGGCTAGCCAATAGGCTCATAAAATCATCATCACCCAAACAAAACAGTAAATTATAGCAAATATGTACCTATTTGTCGGGCAAACAAATTTTATTCTCTGCTCTAGCCTCCTTGTTATGACCTGTTCAATGTAAGTATATGTATATGCAAGCAAATGCGACCAATTTTCAATACAGTTCAATATTCGACACAATTAGGCATAATGGTTCAAAATTATCAAACAAATAAACAAACAACACAAACATCAATCAATTAGTGGATTAGAGTTTCAAATTCGTAATTTTGATGCATATACAAAAATCATGTTTTTGATGCCAAATCACAACAAATAAATCTAGCTATATAGGTTTCGGTTTTCACACCAGTCTAATGGAAATATATAGATATCACACCTTCGACACTCGAAAATAAATGCTGATGATGTTTCGAACCACCATCAGAACATCTCCGGGCTACTAGAGTGCGGTTCTATATCTATCCGGTATATTAAAACTTCGAATATACGTTCATGACGCGTATATGCAAAATCTTTATATATCGGATTGTCCAAATTCAAAATAAATAAATATTCAAATACGTAGAATTGATTTAAATTTTCAAAACAAAAATTGTTTTCATTTGAAAAATATACTCTTCACACTCGTTCTAGGATACTACTGATCCTATCTCTAACGAGTCATTCTAATTGGATATTACTAACCCAATATCTGATGAATTCTTTCGTATGGTTCTAATGTGTCTTGTTCTCGAGCTCTATAAACCAAAGCTCTGATACCACTGTAAGAGAACAAGACACATTAGAACCATACGAAAGAATTCAACAGATATTGGATTAGTAATATCCAATTAGAATGACTCGTTAGAGGTAGGATCAGTAGTATCCTAGAACGAGTGTGAAGAGTATATTTTTCAAATGAAAACAATTTTGTTTTGAAAATTTAAATCGTTTTATACGTATTTGAATATTTTATTAGTATTGATTTGGACAATCTATTATATAAAGGTTTTGCATATACGCGTCATGAACGTATATTCGAAGTTTTAATATACTGGATAGATATAGAATCGCACTCTAGTAGCCCGGGGATGATTCCACTGATGACGTAAATTCTGATGGTGGTTCGAAACATCATCAGCATTTATTTTCGTGTTTCGAAGGTGTGATATCTATATATTTCCATTACACTGGTGTGAGAACCAAAACTTATATAAATAGATTTATTGTTGTGAATTGGCATCAAAAACAATATTTTCAGTATATGTATCAAAATTATGAATTTGAAACGTTAAATTCACTAATTGATTGATGTTTGTGTTGTTTGTTTATTTGTTTGATAATTTTAAACCATTATGCCTAATTGCAGCAAATATTGAACTGTATTGAAAATTGGTCGCATTTGCATGCATATACATGTACTTACATTGAACAGGTCATAGCAAGGAGGCTAGAGCAGAGAATAAAATTTGTTTGCCCGACAAATAGGTACATATTTACTATAATTTATTGTTTTGTTTGGATGATGATGATTTTATGAGCCTATTAACGAGCCGCTTGGATTTTTCTTTTTCTTTTTGAGATCAGATGGCCTATATGGCAATTTCGGGATTTTCCCGTGGCTCCCAGTGCAGGGGAGGTTATGGTGAAATTTTTCGAAAATTCCGGGTGTTAGCCAAATTTTTGAAGAATTTGAAAATTCTCAGAAACTGAAAAGTTGGAGAATGGAAGCCAGATCGAACGTAGAGCTGATGAATCAAACCACTTTCGACTTTGTTCCTTTTCGGGGACGAAAAGTTTTAAGTGGGGGAGATTGTAATAACCCGGAAATTCTGAACTAGTTTAAAATTTTTATTTTGGCAATTTTAATGAATTTTGAATATTTAAAATGGATTATTTTAAATAATATCGACGAGAAATTTGTTTTGAATATATTTAGAACGTATATATTATATAGATCTTCGTTAGAATATAAATAATTATATATAATTATAAAAGGAATTGAAAATGGCGCGGTAGTTCGATAATTTGATTTCAAACTTCAATTGAATATATCGGGTGCAAAACAATCCGGATTTTAGTGAAACTAAAAATAACAGGATCTAATTGAGAATATCTTTCCAACGAATCCGAAAAATAAAAATTTCATAGCGGGGATCAAAAGATATGTCCAGTTGAAAATTCTGAATACTCGCTATGGAATTCAGGCCCTTAAAAATAGACATTTTGCAAACGACCTCAGATTTCGACGAAACCACTTTTGTTGGATCCGCAGTGTCAAATTATTGCTAGGTTTTAAATTTCATAATTCTTCGAATCAATATGTGAGCGTGGCAAAGGAAAACGTGCTTGACCAGTTTTAGTTGATTTTAATCGACTGGAAAATGGGCATTTTTCCAATGGTCTCAGAATTCGACGAAACTAGTTTTGTTAGGTCCGTATCGTCGATACGAAGCTAGAAAATATTTTCATGGAATTTTTAGAGTTCGTATGTGACCCCGGTAAATTGAAATGCGCGTTCAAAATCAATATATAGAGTTATATGCTGATTTTGACGAAAACTGATCGAAATGATCGAATCAGCTTACGATATATATCCCATTGTGTTCGGAATGGGGGTAATTAGCTATGGACGAAAGGCGGTGGGCCTCGTTTCGAGGTCGATAATAAAAGTTGCTTTTTAGAGTTAATTTAATAATAAATATATATATTTATATAGAGCCCCCCCTCCTCCCCCGTTTCGCTTTTCCCAAATCAGATGAAAAAAAAAGAGAAAACCTGATGTCGATCCTCGTCCAGCCTCCCTCCTCACCACCGCGCCGCTGCTACTGGCGCCAGGCCCTCCTCGATCCGCTTCTCCCTCTCTCCCTTCCTCTTCCCTTCAGTTCGACGTTCCCGAACCCCGCAAGCCCAATCCACGACGCCATGGGCCCCTGTCCGCCGCGCCACCTGCTCCTCCTTCCCCTCCGGTCGACAGAAACACCCCCTCCACCTCGCATCAGCGTTCACCCCCCACAGCAGATCCATTCGCAATCGAAGGAAGCTCCGAACCCAAAGTGAGCCACCGCCGGCCTGATGGGCTCCACCGCCGCCTGGGTCAGCTTTCGCCCCCCCAGCAGCCCTCCAACTGAGTTCGACGTGAATAAAGCAAGAGGGTGAGTTTCTTTTTAAATTCTAATTTTATTTAAATATAAAACTTTGTTAAAATCAGTTTTGAATAAATGAAATCAGTTTTATACATATAGCAATGAAAGGAAGGGATTGTTAGTTGATAAAAATTGGGGTTTTATATAGTATTTATATTAAAGGTATAATATTTATTATGGTAGAAGGTTAAAAATTCGATTTTTATATATTGAATAGCTAAGTAAAAATTCGATTTTTATATATTGAATAGCAAAGTAAAAATTCGATTTTTACATATGTAGAGAATAAGGGCAACGAAGATGACAAAAAGGCGAGCACGATGAAGATTTCTCTAAATGAAGTGTCGTGGAGTTGGAATAGCTATTGGTGAGAATTTCTCACTCTTCAATCTCCTTTTTCTAGTTATATAATATATACTAGGATGCAGACGGTGTTTAGTAGCACCTGACACCCGTCATCCACAGACCATGGATGGCTTGTTTGTTTGATTGATGTGTTGTGAAATTTGTTTGTGAAATTGATCCGAAATAGATAATGAAATATATTCATGTGTTGAAAGGAAATAAAATATTTATATAGTTAAAAATATTTTATAATTAAAAATATAATTTTTAACGTGAATGTGAATGAATAAATATTTATAAAAAAATCGGCCGATTTGTTTATGTAAACTGATTTGACTGATATTGATTGGGTCGATAAATTTTACACATCGCCCAACTGCACAAATAAAATCTTTGTTTGATTGTTTGAAACCCCACATGGGTATTGGGATAAAATACGGCATACACTAATCCCAATAATTAGTTGTATGTCGATCGATTGATTGACAGACTGTTATAAGCGTTAGATATCTATATTTGATGCTTATACAGTGTAGTGCACTTTGGATGATGGTTGATTATGTATCGTTGCTATTATATACATGTGTTGAATGGAATCCATATAATTAACTTTATATGGTAATTTATAGGGGCTCATTCCAATCGGGAAAATAAAGAATATCATAAAATAAAGGTTCATGTGTTGACCGTACTCATTCGTTGAGATTAGTCATGTGTTGAACGAAAGATTTTAACAATAAAATTTACATCTTTATCATATATAAAATTAGAAACTAATTGGAAAATAGATAAGATGAGCAGTCTCCTGGATATTGATCTGATGTTGGTTGACATAGGGTCTTATTTATAGCCTAGGGTTAACGAATCTTGTCAGAAAACAAGTCCATACACGCAGAACTGAATCTGCCTTGGATCTGGAGGGTGTCGACATGGGTGTCAACACCCCTTTTGTGGTGTCGACCCATGGGTCGACACCCCTAGGGTGGGGTCGACCCCTAACAGTCCGAACTCCCGCCCTACCCCGCGTCTTCTTATTTCGAATTATTTTGAATGTTTTGAGTTGTTTTGTATATATATAATTCTTTTGTGCGTATACAAACTTAAACCTTAAATATCTTATTCATGCGATGTCCATTTTATGCAAACTTGGTATCTATCTTAAGAAGAATTCTTAGACGAACGCAATGGCGCAGTCCGTTTTACTTAATTCTTAATATTAAGTTAAGTATTCTTAATTTATCACCATAGTGTCTTTTAAAAATTATGGGGTGTTACATTCTCCCCTACTTAAAGGATTTCGTCCCGGAAATCTCCAAGTTACCCATCTACTCATCCACCAATTACAGGCATCCATTGTCCTTAAAGATTTCTAATGCTTTTATGAACATAAGCAAAGGTGTGTGTATATGTCCTTATACTAATGCGGGAAATCAGGTGGTCTACTGATTCAGTCGACCTCCTTATTGCAATGTATGTTAGTGCCATGAATCCAACATGTATGCAAATTATCCTATTATAACATATATGTCTATATGCGTGCGCAATCATTCATCCAAATGCAACATCCATATGATGATACACCCACTTTCATCCATAAAAAGAAGAAAAACGCACACGCATCCATATGCAGTATGAGAGTGATTAAGCCGATCTAGTGCCTAATGTGTGTGTATATGCATCCACGAGCAACCACTAGCAGCCATTTGCATCGATCAAACATAACATGTCTCAAACACATGTTTACACCCATGGGATTCCTACCTAAATGTCAAAGATTCGATTAGTAGGATATACTTTAAATGATAGAAACAAGCATGAATAAAAGCTTTGGAAAGGAAGTTAAGAACATACCCTTGAAAAGAAAAGGGTACAAAGCGTGAATCTTGTCTTCAGTCTCCCAAGTTGCATCCTCTTACTTATCTCCCCACTATACTTTCATCAACTTGACCTCTCAGTTGCAAAGCTTCTTAACCTCTGATCCAAGAATACGGGTAGGAACTCATCTAATTGTCGCCTCCCCTTCCACCGCTACTTCCTCAAGCATACTTGACTCCACTACTTCTACGGTGTCATGCAAACACTTCCTTAGATGAGAAACGTGGAAAACATCATGAATGCATAGCTTTACTCTATAAGCCGTTTGGCTAATCCTTTCTATTATGGGAAATGGCCCTACAAATCTTGATGCCAATTTCCATATAGATCCAAAGCGAACCACATTCCTCAAAGGTGTTACTTTGATGAAAACCATATCTCCCACCTCAAACTCAATGTCAGTCCTTTTATTATCTTCCTAGGACTTCTGCCTATCCTGAGTTGTCTTCATGCGCCTTCTAATAAGATCAATCTTTTTTGAAGTTTCTCTAACCATATCTGGTCCAAGTAGAGGTCTTTCTGTAGACTCCCACGAACAAGTCGGTGACCTACAGGGTCGTCCGTACAATGCTTTGAAGGGTGCCATGCCATACTAGCCTGGTAACTGTCGTTGAAGGCGAACTCTACCAAAGGAAGTTTGTAACAACCCGAAAATTTGGGGCTAATTTTAAATTTTATTTTAATTAATTGTGTTAAGAAATTGAGTCAGAAATTAAAAATTCTATTTTTAAATAATTTATTTTAAATAAGAATGGTTGAAAATTTTAAGTTTATAATAATAATTATATTCTGAACTTGAAATGACGCGGAAATTTCAACAATTGATTTTGAACCTTGAGAGAATTATAATTGGGAGTTCATAATGAATGAACATAATTTATTTGTAGGTATGAATATAATAGAAAATTTGACTGTAGCCTATATTGTATTAATAAAGTGGGCTGAGAACCATAATAAACCCGAATAGTTTATTTATAAATATGAGCAAGACTTTGACATGAAACAATTAGGCTTAACATTAAAATGGGTATTAAGTTATATGCCTAAAGTTTTTATTCTATGGGACCAGTTGATTTGATATTATTTTGACATTGATTTTAAATATATTAATATATGCATTGATTAGAAAATATGTTAATTTATATTGATTTGTGAACATGTCATTAATTTAGTAAACATGACATTTGACATTGATTATAAGTATGCTAATATATGCATTAATTAGGAAAATATATTCAATTGAGAATATGTCATTGACATTAATTTAGAGAATATGTGCATGTAAATTTGAGAAACATACAAATTTGTCAACGAATGTAATTAGACAATACGTTCATGTTAATTTTAAAAATAGAAATTTATGCATGCATTTAATAACGTGTAAAAGGAAGTTATTGCATTTATACTTTTTTTTTCTTTTTCTTTCTTTAATGCTGAGCGTTTCATGGTATATGTATGAAACGAAGGATGACAATGTATAAACCTCTGCGCATGAAGCATACTGCTGTGACACTTGAAATTAATATTTCATACACATGAAAAATATATATAATGAACAAATGAAACCATAAATATACAAAACAAAGAGTTAGTGTGTCCTACTAAGTAGGAAAGTGATATGTAAAGCATTTAAGGACCTATTTGAACATAATTCGTCCAAAAGAAGAAGCAACTAATTAAATTCGACTTTTGTAAGTTGGGAATTTAATGTTTGATAAATGTAGCATTTAAGAATTTGTAAAAGCGTCATTAATGTATTTTGAAATATGAATAGTACAAAAGTTTCCAATGCCCTTCTCTCTTCGTTGTGTTTTTAATGCAACATTTATTCCTTCCCTTCATTGTATCAATTTCTTTCCCTTTTATTTTCTCTATGTTCCTCAAATTCAGTACCACGTTTCTCTCTACCCTATTTGTCCTTTAAGCACGCATTTATTTCATTCGTTTATTACATTAGTTTCTTTCTCTTCTTTTTAATTTCACACATCCTATTTTATTCATATACTTTCATTTCTTAAATATACATCCTCTTAATTCCCCTTTGCTCAAATCTTTCTTCACCATTTTTCTCCCTCCCCTTCTCTCTTCTTTTTCCCTTAATCTAGGAAGAATTAGACAAGGCCATAGTTAAACTTTTTAAAGATCTTCCCATCATCCTCGATTCTAGACAAGTTTTACATCAAACAGTACACTGTAGCTCCCGAAACTGACCAAATTGGGACAACGTGACATCACCCAACATCTTAGACTTTGTTGTACACAAATCTGACTAGATTTGTATTCTGAATCTGATCTTTATACCAATGTGAGTATTCTGATTTAATTAATTTTAATCTAGTCATTTTGTTTGCTTATAAATCATGTTGTGTATGTTATTAGTTCTGGTATGTGATGTTGCGATTGATTATTGATTTATTTTGAGGTGTTATATGGCTATCCATTTAGTCATTGATTTATTTAGATCTGAAATCACATTTGGATTATCTACATGCATTCCAATTCAAACCATTCTAGTTTAGATTCAAAATATGCTCCTCCCCTCTAGATTCATTTTCTGTTATTTAGATCTGAAACTTTTTTTTTATAAGATAAAAGTGAGAATTTATTTTTAAAATTTAATTTGATTTATTTAATCATTATTTCTGTGATTATTAATAAGTAGATCTAATAAGACGTGATGTTTAGAACATGGATTTGAACTATTCACCCCGTATGATGTTGAATCTGAATTGCATGAGATTAGATCTTAAATTTTGAGGTTTAAATCTGAATTAATAATTAATTAAAATTAATTATGTGTTAATCATGCCGTGTTGATTTTACATATGCCAAGTTATAACATCACCTCTTAATTACCTTGATGCTAGTTGTTGGATTTGGACTTGTTGTATGTTTGGATGTTGTTGTTATGTTATGTGATGAAAATTTACATTTTATTTGATGCTAATAAAATAAGAATGCGACTTATGGTGGAATTTACATTTTATTATGTAAAATTAAAATAAGAAATTTACATCATATGAGAAATTAACATTATTTTTTTGATATTAATAATAAGTAATTTACAATGCATGAAAAATTAACATTATTCTTAGTGTCATAATAAGTAAATTTCACCGCATGTATAAATTAATATTTTTAATGTTAATATTATAAAAATTCAACCGTAGGATGTCATTAACATTTTTAATGTTAATATTATAAAAATTCAACCGTAGGATTGTCATTAACATTTTTAATGTTAATATTATAAAAATTCAACCGTAGGATTGTCATTAACATTTTTATTGTTAATATTATAAAAATTCAACCGTAGGATGTCATTAACATTTTTAATGTTAATATTATAAAAATTCAATTGTAGATGTCATTAATATTTTTAATGTTAATATAACCCCATAGGTTGTCATTAACATTTTTAATATTAAAAAGGAATTTAACCGTAGGAAGATTTACATTATTTTTAATGTAATATAAAGAATGGATTTTACAGTGTAATTAAAGAGTAAATTTTACATTGAAAAGAAAAATGTAATTTTTTTATTGTAATTAGAGAATGGAAGAGTACATTTTATTTAATGCAAATTTAATAAAAATGTGACAAGAATGAAAATTTACATTTTTCTTAATGTAAATATGTATGAATTTCACCGTATGTGGAATTTACATTTTTTTTATGTAAATATTTATGAATTTCACCGTACGTATATTTTACATTATTTTTAATATAAATTGAATAGTAATTACAACGTAGGATAATTTTACATTATTTTATAATGTAAATAAAAAAGGGGATTTACACTGTGTAAAATTAACATACTTGTGATGTTAATATAAAAGGATTTATACCGTAGGAATTAACATTATTTTTAATGTTAATATTAAAGAATTTATACCGTAGGAATTAACATGTTTATGATGTTAATATAAAAGAATGACACCGTGGGATGATTGACATTATTTATGATGTTAATAAAAAGAAAATTGATCGTAGGATAAGTTACATTATTTTATAATGTAATCTGAAGGAATTTTCATCGCATGAAATAAATAACATCTTTATATGTTAATTATGAAGGAATTTTCATCGCATGAAATAAATAACATCTTTATATGTTAATTATGAAGGAATTTTCACCGCGTGAAATAAATAACATCTTTATATGTTAATTATGAAGAAATTTTCATCGCATGAAATAAATAACATCTTTATATGTTAATTATGATGGAATTTTCATCGCATGAAATAAATAACATTTTTATATGTTAATTATGAATGAATTTTCATTGTATGAAATAAATTACGTTTTTATATGTAATTTATGAATGAATTTACATTGTATGAAATAAATTACGTTTTTATATGTAATTTACGAATGAATTTACATCATATTAAATAAATTACATTTTATTATGTAATTTATGAATGAAATTAGTCCGCATGAAGTAAATTACACTTTATTATGTAATTGATGAATGAATTTAACCCGCATGAATGAAATTTCATTTTATGCTATGAAATGAATATATGAATTTACATTGTAAAAAAAAATTATAATTTAAACAAGTAGTAGAAGTTACATTGTAATTAAAGATTACATTTTTATAATGTAAATAAGAAGTAGGACTTACATTGTAAATAAAATTTATATTTTTATATTTAATTAAGAACGGTGAATTATAAATTACATTCCAATGTAAATGTAAGATTAAAAGAACGAAATGAGATGATGGATTATAATTTACATTTTATTGTAAATTAAAGAAACCAAAGAAATAAAAGGGAAGAATTCAACGTCCATTTATGATTTACATTTTCCTGTAAATGAAGGAATGAAAGGATAAAGAATGGAAAAGATACATAAGAATTAAATGGTTTATGTTCATATATTTATATATATATAATTAAAATTAAACGAATCGAACGCGGTAGTTCACGTTTTAAAATCATTTCTTTAAACGACTATACAAGAAGATCCGACCGTCGTATTCTCTTGAAACTGAAACCGTGAGGACCGCCTTGGAAAAATCTTTCCAACGATATATACTACGTCAAAAATCCAACGGTTAGATTTCGAGATATGTGAAAATCAAAATTGATTGAAAACAGCGCCAGAATCGACATTGACCTGAATCGTCGTTAATTAAGGATTAAATTATTCTTAATTAAACAAAAATAGGAAGAAATCGTCATAAATTAAAAATAACGATAAGGAAGAATTTTCACTATATATATCTATATACGAAGATTATTTGGAAAGGCCGAGTTAATCTCATTCCGAATAATCAAACGACGTTAAGGTTTGAAGTAGAAGATGACGAATGAAGACCGTCAATCTTCCCCTCAGGAGGACAGCTATTGAGGCTTTGAATTGATTTGCTCCCAATTCAAGGTCATGGTCATTGCCGAACGAACATGTTGATTGAATGGGTTAGGCTTTTGCTCAGATCCAGAGCATAAGCTATTAAATGGATTGTGTGTATGACATCATACTCTATCAAATATCACGTTATTGATCTTTTGTCGAAGGTATGGATGTTTGGTGGCGGGGAATTTATTCTCTTGCTTAACACCCGTTCATATATTTCGGCAAAGGGTTGGTAGTATGGTATGGGGTGATGATGTGGCACGCTAAGGTGCATATGATCAAGGTTTTGTTGAAAAGCAGGCCTTGTGGGAAGATCAAAGCATAGCTATTTAGGCATAGCTTTGTGTACAACGTGACTTCGCGAGCCTCACACACCGGTGGAGTCTAAAACGGGAGAAGGGAACGCAGGGAGAGCAGCACATTTCTTTCTAGCTAGAGTGGTGTTAGTGACCTACCAGCCCTGACGTTTTACTTATGTGGATGATGGAATGAGGCGCCTCGGATAGGTCCTATAGGATCGGGAAATGTGTGTTCAGGAATTGCCAATCCACGAAGCTGTATGTGTGGACCGGCCCTGCAGTATCCAAGGGTTCACTGCGGGGAATCCTGAGACATTAGCTAGAGTGTCTCGAATCGGTAGGAGCTCCTCCCTAGCCTGGACTCAGATGGAAATCCAAATTCCAAATACGACCCTACGGATTTGATTGTATTACTAGTACGGAGGCATAGCATATGGTACCTATGCTTCCTAGGATTGATACATTTATTTTGAAATGTTTTGTTATATATACTAATAATAATATTAAACCCGTATTTGCCGTATTTAGCATGTTTGATCACCATAAGGGAAAACTCTATCCTCTGGTGTGCGTTGCATTGTGTGATGGGACTTGAGTCTTATGGTGATTCCATTTTTCTAAAAAGCATTGCGTTGTTGCACGATTTATTTATCTGCTTGTTCTGACACTTTTAAAATTATGCACGACAATCCATTGAAATAAATCCGTTCTGCATTACCGGCATGGTCTTTGGATTTTCCATATTTTTATTAGTATGTTAGTTAAGAATTCTCACATCAGTCCCACGACTGACCTGTAGTTTGTTTCACCTTTTTGCAAACTCGGGTGCCCTCTTCTCTACACGGGCAGCCAAGTAAACAGGTTATCTTTCACTGGGAGCCTTTCCTTGGAGCTGCTTATTATTTCTCTTGGATTTGCTTGTGGGGAGGTGATGACTAGGAGTTTGAAGACTTATCATTCGCTGCTTTTACATTTTTCTCTTTCCTTTTATTTCAAACATGAAACTTGTTTTATTCCACGTTGTTTAAGCGGGAGTTGGAACTTATTTCTTTTCTGCGAATTTGATGTAATAATGTAGAAGTCTGTGACTGTGGATTTTCTGTGATGGACGACATTATATTTCCGCTGCTATGATGTTGTTACTCTATGAATTTCCCATGCTATTTTGTATTTGTGAAATGTATTATTGTATTTATGTTGTATTCCAAATGATCATCTCTTACTTTCACTTCGTGGAAGTTTGGGGTTTTCACTGTTGGTATCAGAGCTTTGGTTAAACTTAGCTTTGGAATATAACATATTTATGATAATTCGTTTACATAGAATCACAATATTCTATGGCGAACATTTCACGAGATACATAATAGCCAGTCACTTTATCATCATCTTTTCATTCATCCTTCGATCTTTTCTATCTCTTAGAATCACCATTACCGTTGTTTTGAATCTTCCCTTGATCATACGTTCGAAGAAGGCTAAGGGAATTGAAGATGCTCAAGGGACACATGTTTACGAAGGAGTGAAAGGACCAACTTCTTCAGTGCCAGCTTCTACCGAAGGAGGAGGAAAGCCTGATGTTTCTAATGGTATGCCTAGAATAAGCTACATTTTCCATGTTGCTTTCTATTCCTTTGAGTTTTGATTTTATGAGCCGTTGCTTGGCTTTCTCTCCCTCCTATCCTCTTTCTTCTTTTTCTTTTTGTATTGATGAGACTCTCTGAGGTCAATTTCATTTTTCTTGATGCTCTCCGTTCAAAGGAGGTTATGACAAAATTCTTCTAGAATTTAATGGGTTAACCAAAATCTTGAAATTTAAGAATTTTTTTTTAATAATAAAACTGATTTTAGCTACGTTCCTTTTCGAGGACCAAAAGTTCTTAAGTGGGGGAGACTGTAACAACCCGAAATTTTGGGGCTAATTTTAAATTTTATTTTAATTAATTGTGTTAAGAAATTGAGCCAGAAATTAAAAATTCTATTTTTAAATAGTTTATTTTAAATAAGAATGGTTGAAAATTTTAAGTTTATAATAATAATTATATTCTGAACTTGAAATGACGCGGAAATTTCAATAATTGATTTTGAACCTTGAGAGAATTATAATTGGGAGTTCATAATGAATGAACATAATTTATTTGTAGGTATGAATATAACAGAAAATTTGACTGTAGCCTATATTGCATTAATAAAGTGGGCTGAAAACCATAATAAACCTGAATAGTTTATTTATAAATATGAGCAAGACTTTGACATGAAACAATTAGGCTTAACATTAAAATGGGTATTAAGTTATATGCCTAAAGTTTTTATTCTATGGGACCAGTTGATTTGATATTATTTTGACATTGATTTTAAATATATTAATATATGCATTGATTAGAAAATATGTTAATTTATATTGATTTGTGAACATGTCATTAATTTAGTAAACATGACATTTGACATTGATTATAAGTATGCTAATATATGCATTAATTAGGAAAATATATTCAATTGAGAATATGTCATTGACATTAATTTAGAGAATATGTGCATGTAAATTTGAGAAACATACAAATTTGTCAACGAATGTAATTAGACAATACGTTCATGTTAATTTTAAAAATAGAAATTTATGCATGTATTTAATAACGTGTAAAAGGAAGTTATTGCATTTATACTTTTTTTTTTCTTTTTCTTTCTTTAATGCTGAGCGTTTCATGGTATATGTATGAAGAAAAGGATGACAATGTATAAACCTCTGCGCATGAAGCATACTGCTGTGACACTTGAAATTAGTATTTCATACACATGAAAAATATATATAATGAACAAATGAAACCATAAATATACAAAACAAAGAGTTAGTGTGTCCTGCTCGGTAGGAAAGTGATATGTAAAGCATTTAAGGACCTATTTGAACATAATTCGTCCAAAAGAAAAAGCAACTAATTAAATTCGATTTTTGTAAGTTGGAAATTTAATGTTTGATAAATGTAGCATTTAAGAATTTGTAAAAGCGTCATTAATTTATTTTGAAATATGAATAGTACAAAAGTTTCCAATGCCCTTCTCTCTTCGTTGTGTTTTTAATGCAACATTTATTCCTTCCCTTCATTGTATCAATCTCTTTCCCTTTTATTTTCTCTACGTTCCTCAAATTCCGTACCACGTTTCTCTCTACTCTATTTGTCCTTTAAGCACGCATTTATTTCATTCGTTTATTACATTAATTTCTTTCTCTTCTTTTTATTTTCACACGTCCTATTTTATTCATATACTTTCATTTCTTAAATATACATCCTCTTAATTCCCCTTTGCTCAAATCTTTCTTCACCATTTTTCTCCCTCCCCTTCTCTCTTCTTTTTCCCTTAATCTAGGAAGAATTAGTGTAACACCCCGTGTATTATATAACTGTGAAATTCATAAATTAAAGTATAATTAATTTTAATCAAAGAACTAAGGGAAACGGGATACGCCATTGCGTTCGTCTCGGAAAAATACGCGAAATAGAGTCCGGGTTTTCGAAAAACGGAGTCCGTATGAAGAAGATATGGCCTTCGGAAGTTTCTGAATTAAGTTTAAAATTCAAACAGAATAGAATAGCTCAGAAAATCAAGTTTAAATTCCAAAATCGGGCCCAATGGGCCAGGGCGGAAAAACACCCGCCTAACGCACCCAGGTCGACTGGGCTGTCGACCTGGTCTAGCTAGGTCGACAGGGCTGTCGACCTGGTCCAGAGCCGGGTCGAACCCAGCCCAACCTGGCTGGCCTATTCTATGTTGGTCGATTTTCTGCAGTCTGCTTTGTCATTAGGGCTAGGTGGCAGGCTCTAATTGGTCTCTCTTTCGTATGAATGGCTACGATCAAACCAAGCAACATCAATGGTCCTAATCAGTTCATAAACCCTATAAAAATGACCCTAGACTCAACCTAATCTATTCATTCAAAAATAAGAACAAAGCCGCCATGTTGCTGAGGAACGACTAAGAGTAGCCACCAATTGGAGAGGGGATTAGGAGGCAAATTCTAAAGCATCAAGCAACCTAAACAAATCAAATCAACAAGGAATCGCATCTTCAAATCCCTAAATTTGAGAATTCGCCACACAATTGTAAGTAGAGTATTATTTTGGTATGAACAAATAACTGTGTTGGTTTGTATACTTGATTGTGGTGATAAATAATTCATAATTTGTGCGTTACTATGATTCTTATCGATTTGGAATATTGTATACGTTTGGATATTCTCGAATTATGTTATTCATTATAAAAAAAACTACATGCGGTAGTTTTATGCAAGTATACGTTTGGAATATTCGCAAATTATGTAATCCTTGTTGAAGCTACATGTATGTAGTGGTTTAATTGAAACTCATGCAAGTTTGGGGTTTTGCTACTATGCCATCATGATGTATATTTTTGTACATAAATCATTTTGTATGTAATTGGAACAAGTTTGGTTATTATAGTTCATATGAAACTATGTTGAAATTTTGGCACCATGATTTATGTATTAAGACATGCTTTTGTACTAGAAAACCTATTTGCAAACTTATGAATATGACTAGGCTATGATTGATATTTGGCATAATTGAAATCCATGTTAAGTCTATATTGTTTACAAGAATTATATGATGACATATGTGGTACATAGCTAGGTTAGATTCAAAAATCCCTTTTTGCAAGTTTGCATGACTAAAGTGAAAATCATGATTAAGTTGAACTATACTTTTGTGTTAGTAACAAAAGTAAACACCTTTGTAAACATGTAGTAATCTTATGAACATGATTTGCTTATGTTTGACATTATGCCTGAATAAAAAAATATAGGGTTATGTTGTAGTTAAGCCTATGTGTCAATAGTGATATTCTTAAAGTTTACATGGTTTGATTCATGTCACTTATGCTTTATGACCAAAGTATATGTCACTACTATGCAAGTACACCAGTTTCTATTTTGTATTTCCAACGTCATATTGCAAGTTCATGCGTTCACATTCCCCTTTTTGTGTATGTAATCACGCTTTAAGCCTCCCCTTTTCGCATGGCTAAGTTGGGCTTAAAAGCCTAAGCCCAACATATATAATAAACGAGCGTATTAAACGGGGGTAAATAACGTTGGGCCAAATTAATTAATAAATGAAAATATAAAAAGGGCCCAAATTCAAGTATGGGTTGGGCCCATGATTGGTGTAACCTTTACACCATTAACTTAATAATGGGCCGCAAATATTTACATATAAGAAAATAAAGAAGAAAGACAAAATATGTAAATGTAGAACATACGATGTGTTTAACCCGAGGTTGGATTGAGTTGTGATGTAAACCTGCCCGGAACCGCCCGGCTGTCCAGTAGTCACAACAATACCTATCCAATGTGGGAGGTTAAACATGGAGCCCAATAAGGACCCGAGGTTAGACTGAGTTGTGGCGTAAGACTGCCCGGAACCAACCGGCAACAGGCAGCCACAACAATACCTGTCTAATGTGAGAGGTCAAGGCTTTAATAAGACAATTAAAGCGGAGTCAGGATTGTTAGGATTAAGTGGACTAAAGACTTAATCAAAATGGAACATGCTAAACTAAACGGACTGGTGGGGGTTAGGTTAGAAAACACTTAACCAACTTAGCATGTTGGCTAGAGATAGAAAACCTAGTAACAGGGGACCCTTTTCAGCAGTAACCCTAGAAGGTGTATCAGGATACCCTGAAACTAGGCAGGGTGGGGCACGATTACTGGGCTGATTGTAAGAGGTCAAATCGACGGCGGTGGTGTAGCAGTGTAGGTTCTAACGGGGTGTGTAACACCCCACGTCCATTAATGTCACTCACAAAGGGAATGCATTAACTTCCATGGAGGTTTTAAGTGAATATAGAACAGTAAAATTACAACAAGACAGATATAAAATAGTACTTGGAAATTCAAAAACTTTATTTCATTGTAGCAGAAGTCAAAACATGTTTGATTACATCATAACACCATATTCAATGTCAAGTACAATATCTATCTTGATAAAACAAGTACATAATCCCATTACATGAATAGCCATTAAAAAGAAAGATAACAAGCTGGACTTTACTTCAGCAGTCCAAGCTTTCCAGAAGATAAGCGATCCAACTAGACTCCACTAGAACTTGGCCCAACCTGCGGACCTGAAGGGAGAAAAAGGATGGAAAAGAGGGGGTCAGACATAAAGTCTGGTGAATATGATAATTCTACAATACTATTTCCAAAATAACTGGACTAAGGCATAAGCTGGAAACAAGAAAATGTCTATGAAGAGCAGATTAAGGACATAGACAATCGCTAAAGGCAACGTTATAGGCGCTCCTAAATACTAAAGGATAAACACTATACTGCACCACATGTGACGGCAAGGAATTTCGCTCGGTCCGAATCAGTCGTTAAACCGATCCAGGCCGTTCGAAACGCCCTATCGTTTTAGAACAGGACAAAGCAGAACACATACAGAAGAACATTTCATTGTTATTACACCAATGCATCAGATTACAAGAATATACAGAGTATAAATGAATATTACACAGAAATATCAGAGATTTAAATTACATTTAAATACATAGCAGCGGAAGAATAATACAATACACAACTAGAATGAGATATACGGATACAAAGCTTTCCGGATATCGTTCCAGCTGTAAACCAGGATCCTGTGAACATAAATCTGCAAAACCAAAACTACTAGCTGCCCGTGTCGAAAATAAGGGCACCCAGAGTTTAGGTTAAAACAATAAACTCCAGGTCAGTCATGTGACTGGTGTGAGAACTAAAACAGTTAATCTTTATTTTTAAAGTTAGGTAAATCAAGGGACCACGCCGTATAACACGGAACGGGTTTCCTCCCAAGAATACCAGTGCATAAAACAAGCAACGCAATGCTAAAATAGAGAAAAATGAAGCTGTTATAAGACCCAGGTCCTATCACACAATGCAACGCAAGCCGGGGGATAGGGTTTTCCCTTATAACAGCCAAAGAATGCTTGATACGTTTAAAACAAATCATTTGATACTACTATAAGTGCATAGTGTATAAAACAACTTCAAATCATAAGTATCAATCATAGGCGGCATGGGTACCATATATCATGTCGCCATATATAGGTTTACAAATAAAACCGCAAATGTCACGTATTTGGAAATTGGATTTCCGTCTATGAACCGAGGCAAAAGATAGTCCTCAACCGATTCGAGACGCTCTAGTCCGTGTCTCAGGACCCAGACACAGGTGGGCCCTTGGATCGTCAGGGCCGGTCCACCGATGTGGATTAAACTTAAACCCTGAACATGCGTTTCCCCGCCCTATGGGGCGTAAACGAGCCAAATAAATGACTCCATCGGTTCGAGAACGACCGATCAATCCGAGGCGCCTCGCAACAGCAACAACCACATAAGTCAAACTCGTCAGGGCGTGTAAAACCACTGACGCCACTTCTAACTAGAAAGAAACGCATGCCCTCCCTGAGGTCCGTCTCCCGTTTTTGGTTCATACCGGGTGTGAAACACGCGAGGTAAACGTTACACAAAGCTACGCCACAAAGGCCGTGCTTTGATCATCACCGCAAGACTTTGCTTTTCAACAGAAGCCTCGATCAATTGCCACTTAGGCATGCCACACAGGCAATTCACTCCATGCGTTTGATATCCATCAATATATAACCCCTGAGCTCGTACGTCTCAGAGAAGGGCGTTAAGCAAGAGAATAAATTCTCCGCCGCCAAACAGATATATATTTAATAGAGATCAATCACACGGACTAAAATCCAATGTCAGACACACAGTCCATTTACAAGTCCGTTCTGGGTCTGAACGAAACCGGAGGCACCTAGTACCCCGCATATCCATCGATCTCCAAGTACGTCTGGACGATCACTAACTGTTTCCATCTTCTTGGGTGTACAGCCCAATCAAGATCATCAGTAATTACCCAAACGACGTGAAGACCTCCGGTCTTCGACCATCGTCTTCATCTTCGACTTATCGTCGTATCAGTTATTCAGAATGGGATAAACCCGGTCTTTCCGAATAACTCGCGTATATTTTAAATAAGTGTTACACAAACACAACATACGCCTCATTCCAATTCATCAGTCACTAACCGTAAATTAATCAAGAGAATAATTCCCCAAATATTAACCCCGAAGGCCGAAACCAACATCAGATCAATATTCAGAAAACCATTCTGTTTGGCCAACCGACAGTTAGTTTCTAAATTTCACTTTCATAGGGAAAGATTCCCATTAATTTTATCAAAGATAAATTCCTTGAATTTATTCTTTATTCTATTTTTGAATCTCAATTCAAACTAGTCGGGATTAACGAAACTTACCGAAGTAATCATTTGTTTTAATTTCCCAATCCCAACCTATTAATCCCATGAAGTAAAACTGGTAATACTTCATATCTAACACCACAGTGTTATCGGTAAATTCAATTACCATTTCACGTTCAAATCTAATTAAAGATTTAACTATCGCCTGGAGCAAAACTGGTGATACTCCATTCTCAATCTTTTCAATCTAATTAAAGATTCATTAAAACTCCACTTAGTTTTAATCATTATCTGGGTTAAAGAATCAGTGTCATTTAAAACACGATTCATGATAAACCCAAAATCCCATTCCATTAATTATCGGGTTAAAGAACAAGTGTTATTTAAAACACTGTTCACGATAAACCCAAAAATCAATACCAATTCAATTCCAATTAAATATCATTTAATTGGTACACTTCATTAAATCTAAATAAAAAGATTTAATCTTTTCTCAACTGGGTTCAAGAACAGTGTTAGTGAAGACACCATTCACGACAAACCCAAATCACATTCGATATTCAATACAAGGCTCTGAATAGAAAATATATCGGCTTATATTCAATATCGAATTCTACGACTAACAAATATCGTATTGGAAATAACGATACAAATATATATCTTTCAAATTTCCATAACAACACCTGTAATATCACGAATTCCAACATCGAAATATTCCGAAGACAATTTCGATTCAAATCCACTCCAATACAATCATTGGAAATTTTGGTTATTTTCAAAACCATTTCAAATTCAATTTATTTATTTAAAAATAAATAGAATTATAATTCTAGTTCAAAACTAGTTCATTTCGATAAAAATCTATTTTTATCTTTTCAAATATGGAGTTTTTCATCCCAAACTTTCACAAATCATTTCTTATGATTTTACACAAATTATTACTATTTTTAATAATTTTATCAAGGCCCGTACAGTCGATTTCCATTAACGACCATCGAACTGCACTTACAGCGACCTTTTTCGAATTTGATTTGGACGTATCTCCAAATCCAACCGTTAGATTTCAAATTTCTAACATTCATTAGAAAGCTCTTTTCGATACGAACCCAACGGTTCCGGTTTTAGGAGAATCCGACGGTCGGATCTCCCGCAATGTCCGTTTGAAATAAATGGTCGAAATTCACGAACTGCCGCGGCGCGGCGCGTTCTATTCAGGCCATTATATTATATATATAATATATATAATATATACTTCGTCGATTTCTATTTAAAACGAATTATATAAATAGTTTTAAATTCGTTTCAAAAGCAATTTCAACTTCCTTTTCAATTCAAATCAAAATTGAATTCTTCTTTATAAATTCGTTTCAAAATTCATTTCTATTCAATTCAAATTTCAATTCAATTTGAATTCATTTCAATTCATTTTCAATTCAATTCATTTCGAAATCGTTTTCAATTCAATTCATTTGTTTTCAATTCAATTTGAATTCGTTTTCAATTCATTTCATTTCGAAATCGTTTTCAATTGAATTTGAATTCGTTTTCAATTCATTTCATTTCGAAATCGTTTTCAATTCAATTTGAATTCGTTTTCAATTCATTTCATTCGTTTTCAATTCATTTCATTTCGAAATCATTTTCAATTCAATTCATTTCGAAATCGTTTTCAATTCAATTCATTTCGAAATATTCGATTTCGAGATTACTTTTCAATATTCATTTTAAAATGAATAAAATCGATATAAATATCGTTTACGTCAAAATGGCGTCAATCTAATCAACACGGCTTCATAAATTTCTATTTTCAAATATTCTATTTCAAATATTCTATTTCAAATATTTCCTATTATCAAAATATTTGTTATTATCAAAATATTCTTTATTTTCACGATTGGAATGAGGCCCAATCAATTACCATATAAAATTAATTATATGGATTTTCATACAACACATGTATATAATAACATTGAAAATAATCAACCATCAACCAAAGTGCACTACACTGTATAAGCATCAAATATAGATATTCAACGCTTATAACAGCCTGTCAATCAATCGATCGACATATTTAATCAATCAGGATGAGTGAAATTCATATTTCATCCCAACACCCGTGTGGGGTTTCAAACAATCAAACACATATTTTAGTTGTGCAGTTGGGCGATGTGTAAAATTTATCGTCCCAATCAATGTCATTCAAATAAGTGTACATAAACAAACCATCTGGTTTGTAAATGAATATTTATTTATTCACTTCACTATTTTCATATTCACGTTAAAAAATTATATTTTTAACGATAAAACATTTTATTTCAACCTATGAATTTCTATTCAATTCATTTATTCAATAAAATGATATTTTTATTTTTCTAACATATTTTAGAAAATTTCGGCGGCATAACGGCACGATACTAGAAACGGGACGAGGCCTAGCCTTATCCCCAGTCTAGTGAAGGCCCACGCCATTCACACATCAATCAAATCAATTTCATCTCACCAAACAATTCAATTCAAACAAATAATTCAACTAATCTATGCAACCAAACAAACAAGTCCATGGTTTGTGGACGATTGTGTCGGGTGCTACTAAGCACCGTCTGCATCCTAGTATATATATATAACTAGAAAAATTAAATTGAAAGGTGAGAAATTCTCACAGATAGCTATCCTAGCTCCACGGCACTTCTAATGCAGGAAATCTTCGCCAATCCGCCTTTTGTCGCTTTCGTTGTCCGCTTTCACTACATATGTAAAAATCGAATTTTTACTATGCTATTCAATATATAAAAATCTGATTTTTCTATCGAAGTTCAATATATAAAAATTCTATTTTTCTATCGAAGTTCAATATATAAAAATTCTATTTTTCTATCGAAGTTCAATATATAAAAATTCTATTTTTCTATCGAAGTTCAATATATAAAAATTCTATTTTTTTCTATTGTAGTTCAATATATAAAAATTATATTTTTAAACCTCTACTTTGAATATAAAGATTATATTTTTAAGCCGCTAAGATCTAATTTTTATCTCGTCAAAAATCTAATTTTTATCTCATCAAAAATCTTATTTTTCCTAGAACAAAATTCTAAACTTTTTCTACCTCCTACGAATTCAAAATTCCTTCGAATAAAAATCATGTTTTCATGATTAAAAATCAAAGCTTTAAGAGAAAAGAAAAATCTAATCTTTTTAACCAATAAAAAATCAAACCTTTTTATTAATAAAAACTTAACTTTAAAATGCTAAAAATCTATAATTTCTACTTATAAAAATCAGTTTTATATACTTAAAAAAAATCAGTTTTATATACTAAAAAAAAATCAGTTTTAAATTGCTTTAAAAATCAGTTTTAAATCTTAAAAAGTCAGTTTTTATTTTTAAAACAAAATCAGTTTTATACCTTTTTTAAAAATCTGTTTTTACTATTAAAACAACATCAGATCTTGTTTATAAATAAAATTCGAAATTTAAAAACTTACATTTCAGAGGAGGGGGGGTTTCATCATCGTCCCTGGGGACTGGAGGGGGTGGCGCGTCTTCTGGTGGCGGGTCTGGGGAGGCACGGTGGCTGCGTGAGGGGTTTGAGGGGGTTCGGGTTCGGGTATGTGGAGGTGGGTGGTCTGAGGGGAGTACAGGGGGGGGGGGGGAGAAAGGAGAGAGGAGAGAGAGCGTCGGAGATGGGGTCGAAGATGGAGGCGCGATAGGGAGAGGCGGCGGCCAGGCATGGCGGCGCTGGCGTGTGGCGATGGCGTCTCCGTCGCCATTTCGATTTCGTTTTTTTTTTCTTTTCTGTTTGAAATGATTTTAGTCGGGGGGGGGGGGGGGGATAAAGATAAAGGGAGGAGGGGATATTTTTTTTTTATTATTATTTAATTAATTAATTTATCACTAAAAAGCAACTTTTATTTACGACCTCTAAACGAGGCACACCGCCTGTCGTCCATAGCGTTTTACCCCCATTCCGAACACAATGGGATATGTATTGCAAGCTGATTTGACCGTTTCGATCAGTTTCCTTTGAATTTACATTTAAATCACTATATTGAATTTTAAACGTACATTTCAAATTACCGGGGTCACATACTAACTAGAAAAATTGCAGAAAAATATTTTCTAGCTTCGTATTGACGATACGGTCCTAACAAAACTAGTTTCGTCGAATTCTGAGACCGTTAGAAAAATGGCCAATTTCCAGTCGATTAAAATCAACTGAAACTGGTCAAACGCGTTTTCCTTTGCCACGCTCACATATTGATTCGAAAAATTATGAAATTTGAAAACTAGCAATAACTTTACATCCCGGACCCAACAAAACTGGTTTCGTCGGAATCCGAGGTCGTTTGCAAAATGTCCATTTTTAAGGGCCTGAATTCCATAACGACTATTCAGAATTTTCAACTGGACATATCTTTTGATTCCCGCTACGAACTTTGGATCTTTCGGATTCGTTGGAAAGATATTCACTATTAGATTCCATTATTTTTGGTTTCACTAAAATCCGGATTGTTTTGCACCCGGTACATTCAATTGAAGTTTGAAATCGAATTATCGAACTACCGCGCCATTTTCAATTCTATTTATAATTATATATAATTATTTATATTCAAACGACGACGCGTATAATATATACGTTTGATTTATATTCAGAATAAATTTATCGTCGATATTATTTAAAATAATTCATTTTAAATAATCAAAATTCGCTAAAATTGCCAAAATAAAAATTTTAAACTGGCCCAGATTTTCGGGTTGTTACACCACACCAGTCAACCTAAAGATTCATCCCACTTAACTTCACTTAGAAACTTTCCCAATGGCTTTACGTACCCCTAGCTGACTACATAGGTGCCGCCTGCCCCTATCTCCACTAGGTGTACCCTACTTCCCATTATTCGATCGGCTCCCTAAATCATAGATACCCGTGCTGGCCCCACAGTGGGGTGTATCACTCCCCTAAAGTGGCAACCTGATACAACGGACATGCACGGCTTATACCTACACGATGCAACAACGTCTTACCTACCAGCCTGGGTCCACACACGCATATGAAACCCGTTGGACTTGCGTTGCCACCGCTCCCTGTTTTGGCCTCTTATAGTCAAACCCAGTATGCGTGTCCCGTCCTCGACTTGGGTCGAGCCCACAAAGATACGTTTTGGGATACTGGTTGAAATGGGCCCCCACTATTTACCACAAGCATTCCACCTAAGCTTGTCCCCATTAGTCCATCCCACTTAACCCACTTAGTCATGTTCATTTACATGTGTGTTTGGTTAAGTCTAATCGTATTTCAAATGCCTCTAAAGGCAACCACCAGATTCCTCATGCCACCCAAGGCACCTACTTAACCCCCATGTCCCACCTTACATGATTATCTGGTTAAGTATTTCTTAATTCATTAAGGCCATAACCTCATAAAGACCTCTCACATTAGACTGGCATTTATGGCAGCTGGATTTGCCGGGCGGGTCCGGGCAGTCTTACACCATAAAAGAGTCTAACCTCGTGTCTTTACAACTGTTATGCTTTAGTTTGGGCCTAGGACCTCTCACATTGGGCCGACATTTGTGACTACTGGATTTGCCGGGCGGGTCCGGGCAGGTTTACATCACAAACGGGTCCAACCTCGTGTCCTAAGCATTGATTATTAATAATAATCCACTTTCCCCCAATTTTAATAATTCCCTACTTGAATTATTAATTACTTCCAATTTTTAACAATGTCCATAATTGACTCAATTATGGACATCCATTCATGGTATGCAAAATCTTACAAAATTGCACCCAATTTATTAATTCCTAATATTACCCCTACCCCACGTTTGAACGTTTATTCGCAAAATATATGTTAGACTCGAATAGCCTAACTCATAGCATAAAAGAGATTATCATAATAACAACATGTATATGTGACCAAATGAATCATAATAAGGGGTGAAACTTGCATATGTCCAACTTGCATAGATTATACATGTCATGGACCTAAAGGTGTCAACTTGTTCAAAATTCACCTAATATAATCTCAATCAATTTTCATAAACTTACATATGAACATGTGTGAATCAACATCATCTAATTTTTTAACAACATGGTTTTATATGGGTACACCTAAGTCAATAGGAAAATTCCCATAATCAAGTTTTATTTAATTATAGTTTCAAGTTTATGGGTACACCTAACCTAATAGGCAAATTCCCATAAACAAGATCCATTTAAATTAAAAAAACATAACTTTAAGCATGTTCCAACAACATCATGATTTTTCAACATAATATAGCATGATTTATAACATGGCATAGTATGATAGTATAACATAGCTTGACATGATTCTCAACATAGCACGACATAGCATAAGAGAATTTACAACATAGCATGACATAGCATATATAATTTACATCATACGACAAAATAATAACATAATAAGAGATCCACAATATATAGAATTTACAATTACAAATCACATCACTTTCTTGTGATCCATTCATAACTGAGTCAAATTAGTTTGTAATAGTCTTGTGAGAATCATCATACTCACCAACAAAAGAAAAGAATTAGAGAAAGAGAGATCTTTTGATTTGATTTGTGTAGATTTAGTTGTAGATGATTAGGCTTCCTCTTCTTAGTTTGTGATGGCTATGCTGAACTCCATGGCAGCAGCATGACGGTAGCTTCTCTAATTTTACAAGTGATTTAGGTCTAGGGTCTACCCACTTATTTATAGATTTTAGAATTCATTTAGGCCATTAGATTTAACCTAGAAATAACCGCAGCCGTTCAGACAAGATGGGGTTTATCTTGTTGACTCAGCAATGAGTCAGAAGTGACTCAGCAAACACTCAGCATATTAATAAACTTCTATTCATGTCATATATATATATATATATATATATATATATTTTCTACAATGTACATATTAGATACATCCCCCTTTACTTATTATTGTTTTTATATACATATTAGATACATCCCCTCTCTTACACACTTATTAATATTTTTATATTCATATTAGATACATCCCCTCTCTTACATACTTATTAATATTTTTATATTCATAATAGATACATCCCCTCTCTTACATACTTATTAATATTTTTATATTCATATTAGATACATCCCCTCTCTTACATACTTATTAATATTTTTATATTCATATTAGATACATCCCCTCTTCTACACACTTATTATTATTTTAGCAACTTTAGTGTTAATAGAAAATTCGGGGTGTTACATTCTCCCCTCCTTTTAGGATTTCGTCCCCGAAATCTTCAAGTCTGGAAGAATGTATATCCTACCATCCAAACGTCCATCTACTCATCCATCATACACAGGCATCCATTGTCCTTACAGACTTCTAATGCTTTCATGTTTAAATGCACAGTGTGTGTATATGTCCGTATCTAATGCAAAATCAGGCGGTCCACTGATTCAGTTGACCTCCTTAATGCAACTATGATCGTGCCATGCATCCATTATGTATGCAAAAGATTCTTAATGCTACATAATACTTCTATATGCGTGCACAACCATCATCTGAATGCAGCATCCACATGATAATACAACCATCGTTCATCCATTTTACTAAATACATCCATATATATGCAATATGCAATATGTAGTGACTGAGCCGATCTAGTGCCTAAAGTGTGTGTATATATGCATCCACGAGTAACCACTAGCAAACACTTGCATCCATTTTGCATCCATCATACATAACATGTCTCAAACACATGTTTCAACCATAGGATTATCCTAACTAAAGGTCAAAGATACTAATGAGAGGACATACTAAAGATAAGATAAGATAAGCTAAGCGATAAAGGAGAAATTAAAAGACATACCCTCAAAAAGAAAAGGGTACAACGAACGCATCTTCTCTTCTGTCTCCCAAGTTGCGTTGCTCTCATCATCTCCCCATTGCACTTTAACCAGTCTGACCTCTCGATTCCTCAACTTTTTGATCTCCGACCCAAGAATGCATGTAGGAGCTCGTCTAATTGTTGCATCACGCTCTATTTCCACCTCTTTAAGCAAGCTCGGCTCTACCACCTCCGCGGTCTTGTGCAAACACTTCCTCAAATGTGATACATGGAATACGTCGTGTACTCCACTAAGTTTCTCAGGCAACTCCACCCTATATGCCATCTTCTCAATCCTGTCTTTTACAGGAAACGGCCCTACAAACCTTGGTGCTAATTTCCCCACGGACCCAAAGCGAACAACATTCTGTAACGGAGATACTTTGATAAAAACCATGTCCCCAATGTCAAACTCAAGATCTGTCCTCCTCTTATCAGCATACGATTTTTGCCTATCTTGTGCTGCTTTCATCCTCCTTCGAATCAACTCAATCTTCTCCGAGGTTTCCCTAACCATATCGGGCCCAAGTAGGATTTTATCGGTAGATTCCCACCAACATGTAGGCGAACGGCAAGGCCTTCCATAAAGAGCTTCGAAAGGTGCCATGCCAATACTAGACTGAAAGCTATTGTTATATGCGAATTCTACTAACGGAAGGTGCTCTTCCCATGTACCCCCAAAGTTTAGGATACAAAGCCTTAAAAGATCCTCTAGAATGCGATTCACCCTCTTGGTCTGGCCGTCTGTCTGAGGATGATATGCGGTGCTCAAACATAGCTGAGTCCCTACCGCCTCTTGTAAACTCTTCCAAAATTCGCTAGTAAAGATGGGGTCACGTTCGCTTACTATACTAGAAGGAATACCGTGCAAACGAACTATCTCCTTAATGTATACAGAAGCCAACCACGGAGCAGTCCTCTTACTTTTCACGGGAATAAAATGGGCGCTTTTAGTAAGTCTATCTACTATAACCCAAATCCCCGTGTTACCCTTCCTTGATCTTGGTAATCCATCCACAAAATCCATTGAGATGCTTTCCCATTTCCATAGTGGAACTTCTACTGGGTGAAGCAACCCACCGGGTTTTTTGTTCTGCTTTAACTCGTTGGCACACCAAGCATCTAGCGACGTACTCGGCCACATCCTTTTTCATACCGGCCCAAAAGAAAACCCGCTTCATATCTTTGTACATCTTATCCCCGCCGGGATGAATGGTCATTTTTGAGCGATGAGCATCATCAAGAATGGCCTTCCTTAAGTCTTCGTCTTGCGGTACACAAAGTCTATTATCCCTTCGTAACCAACCCTTATCGTCTAGGGTATACCTACGAAGATGGCTTGACGACTCCCCCCCTTTGAGCTTTTCTACTATCTCAACCAACCGTGGGTCGTCTCGCTGTGCCTCACCAACCTGTCCTAGAAGTGTAGGTCTAACCTCCAAGGATGCTAACAGACCGGGTACTAAGTCAACGGAGGGTCTAAAGTCAAACATAGAGATGAATTCTAAGCTTTGTCGTTCAACAAACAACGGACTCAAGGACAACCTTTTCCTACTTAAGGCGTCTGCCACCACGTTACCCTTGCCCGGGGTATATGCTATTTCAAAATCGTAGGAGGCTAAGAATTCCATCCACCGTTGCTGCCTTAAATTCAAATCCTTCTGAGAGAATAAGTATTTTAATGATTTGTGGTCAGTGAACAGTTCGAATTTCTCACCAAGAAGATAGTGACGCCAAGACTTAAGCGCGAAAACAATTGCGGCTAGCTCTAAGTCATGCGTGGGGTAATTCTTTTCATGAACCCTCAACTGCCTTCCACCATAGGCTATTACTCTTCCCTCTTGCATGAGGACCGCGCCAAGTCCCGTCCCACAAGCATCAGTATAGATGGTAAACGGTTTATTCCCGTCTGGCAGCACTAATACTGGGGCTGAAGTTAAGGCTCTCTTTAAACGTTGGAACGCATCATCGCAATCTTTGTCCCACGTAAAAACCAGGTTCTTCTTCGTTAACCGTGTTAATGGAGCTGATATTTTTGCGAAGTCTTTGATAAACTTCCTATAATAGCCAGCCAACCACAAGAAACTTCTTACTTCGGTTGCATTTTTAGGGACCTTCCAATCTTGGATGGCCACCACCTTTGCGGGATCCACTGCTATCCCTTCTTTGGAAACCACGTGCCCTAAGAACCGTACTTCCTCCCTCCAGAAGTGACACTTAGAAAATTTTGCCTTAAGGTTATGCGCTCGAAGGGTTTCCAACACTTCCCTAAGATGTAGGGAGTGCTCTTCTTTATTCTTAGAAAAGACTAAGATGTCATCCACAAAGACTACCACGAATTTGTTAAGGTATTCCCTAAACACCCTACTCATGAATTCAACAAAATATGCAGGGGCGTTTGTCAAACCAAAGGGCATCACTAGCCATTCATAGAATCCGTCAGGAGTCCTAAAAGCAGTCTTATCTATACTATCCTCAGCCACTCTCAGTTGATGAAAGCCAGTGGCTAAGTCCAACTGCGAAAACACTGAGGCGCCAACTAACTGATCAAAGAGATCGTCAATCCTCGGCAGTGGGTGTCGGTTCTTTTTAGTAAGCTTGTTTAGTTCTCTATAGTCCATACAAAGTCTAAGAGACCCATCCGCCTTTGTGGCAAAAACTACTGGAGCACCCCACTCCGATATACTACGTCTTATGAACCCATTCTCAAGCAACTCCTTTACTTGCTTATTGAGTTCCCTCCTTTCACGAGGAGCCATGTGGCGCACTGGCAAAGATACGGGTTTAGCATTATCCACAAGATAAATTCGAAAGTCTATCTCCCGCTTTGGAGGTAAGCCCTTCACCTCCTCAAACACATCCGGATATTCCCGGACCACTTCTACCGATCGCAGGTTCTCTACAGACGCGTCAAGCGATTCAAGATAACTTAGCATAACGGAATTTATGGGATTACAAAAGATGTCGAGAGAATTACCAAGGCGAGTCACAAGCCTAACTACTCTCCTTTCACAATCAAGAATGGCCCTATTTCTAGACAACCAATCCATTCCTAAAATTAGCCCATAGCCCGTGAAGCCCAATACATAAGCATCACATCTAAATTCAACGCTAAGTATAGAGATTTTCAAATCCAAACATATCATGGTCAAATGAGCCGAACCCCCAATTGGATTTGAAACGACCAAGGGATCCTCTACTAAACTGGTGTTCAAGTGCAGTGATTCAACTAATGATGCAGAGATAAACGAATGAGATGTGCCAGAATCGAATAAGGTACGGACAGGATGATCAAACAGAAAAACTAAGCTTTCAACAGAAATTGTTCTACCTCTTTCTTGCAGCGGTGGGGCCGCAATAGCCTGAACTTGCCCCCTTGCCTGCCCTGGTGCCATAAGAGCCTGCACCTGTCCTCCCGAGGTAGACCCTGCCCTCTGCCCCTTCTTTGGACAGTCCTTCACTAAATGTCCCGCATCTCCATAATGAAAACAACCAGTCTTCTTTTTCTTTCTACAATCTTTGCTGAGATGGCCAGGCGTCCCACAATTGAAGCATTTCTTCTTCCCTTTTCCATTATTGTTTTTACCACCCTTCTTATTTTGCTGTTGGGGTTTCTTCTGATCCCCTTTCTTTTCAACTGCCTTATCCTCATGCATAAGTGCCATTTCTACTAGCTTTTCAAAGGTGGCTCCCATAGGGATGTGGGTCATAGCCAACCCTTGCAACGGTTCATTCAAGCCTCTAACGAACCTCAAAGCTTTCTTCTCTCGCGTGTTCACCAACTCCAAGCCAAACCTTGCTAACTGATTAAATTTATTGACATATTCCTTTAGTGATGAGCTCCCTTGCTTTAGTGCCAGGAATTTTTCCATATTTAAGTTCTCCTCTGCCCTTGAAAGAAACTTTGCCTCAAACCTTCGTCTGAAATCCGCCCATGAATCAACTGGACGTTCCCCGTTAGTGACCTCCCACCAAAACGAGGCCTCTCCCTTCATTAACCAAGCAGCTAAACGGACTTTCCTCCCATCTTCCACTTCAAAGATATCCAACAATTCCTCAGTCTCCTTAAGCCAATCTCTGGCCTCCACAAACGTCTCAGTCCCTTGAAAAGTTTTTCCTCCCATAGCCTTGAATTCCTTGCACGTCTTTGCAAAAGTGTCAACACGAGGAGGAGGAGGAGGAGGAATGGGTGCAACTAGGGGTGGAGGAGTATCCGCTGGGCCTGCAGTGGTGGCCCTAGCCTCCAAGTATCTCCTAAACCACCCTGGAATCGTCACACCTTCTGGGAGATTAAGATCTTCAGCCATGCTGAAACGAAAAAGGAAAGATTCAAAATGGAGAATTCGAAAGATAAAGATAAGGATGTGGCTATTTGGGATTATGTTTTTCATAAAAACTCTCTTTAAATAACATGTTTTTTTTTGAAAGCACTTCTTCCAAAAATACTTTAGAAAAAAAAAATATTTTTCTAAAATTTTTTTTTTTATCTGTTCTGGTAACCTTATGCTCTGATACCACGTGTAACACCCCACGTCCATTAATGTCACTCACAAAGGGAATGCATTAACTTCCATGGAGGTTTTAAGTGAATATAGAATAGTAAAATTACAACAAGACAGATATAAAATAGTACTTGGAAATTCAAAAACTTTATTTCATTGTAGCAGAAGTCAAAACATGTTTGATTACATCATAACACCATATTCAATGTCAAGTACAATATCTATCTTGATAAAACAAGTACATAATCCCATTACATGAATAGCCATTAAAAAGAAAGATAACAAGCTGGACTTTACTTCAGCAGTCCAAGCTTTCCAGAAGATAAGCGATCCAACTAGACTCCACTAGAACTTGGCCCAACCTGCGGACCTGAAGGGAGAAAAAGGATGGAAAAGAGGGGGTCAGACATAAAGTCTGGTGAATATGATAATTCTACAATACTATTACCAAAATAACTGGACTAAGGCATAAGCTGGAAAACAAGAAAATGTCTATGAAGAGCAGATTAAGGACATAGACAATCGCTAAAGGCAACGTTATAGGTGCTCCTAAATACTAAAGGATAAACACTATACTACACCACACCAGTCACCCTAAAGATTCATCCCACTTAGCTTCACTTAGAAACTTTCCCAATGGCTTTACGTACCCCTAGCTGACTACATAGGTGCCGCCTGCCCCTATCTCCACCAGGTGTACCCTACTTCCCATTATTCGATCGGCTCCCTAACTCGTAGATACCCGTGCTGGCCCCACAGTGGGGTGTATCACTCCCTTAAAGTGGCAACCTGATACAACGGACATGCACGGCTTATACCTACACGATGCAACAACGTCTTACCTACCAGCCCGGGTCCACACACGCATATGAAACCCGTTGGACTTGCGTTGCCACCGCTCCCTGTTTTGGCCTCTTATAGTCAAACCCAGTATGCGTGTCCCATCCTCGACTTGGGTCGAGCCCACAAAGATACGTTTTGGGATACTGGTTGAAATGGGCCCCCACTATTTACCACAAGCATTCCACCTAAGCTTGTCCCCATTAGTCCATCCCACTTAACCCACTTAGTCATGTTCATTTACATGTGTGTTTGGTTAAGTCTAATCGTATTTCAAATGCCTCTAAAGGCAACCACCAGATTCCTCATGCCACCGAAGGCACCTACTTAACCCCCATGTCCCACCTTACATGATTATCTGGTTAAGTATTTCTTAATTCATTAAGGCCATAACCTCATAAAGACCTCTCACATTAGACTGGCATTTATGGCAGCTGGATTTGTCGGGCGGGTCCAGGCAGTCTTACACCATAAAAGAGTCTAACCTCGTGTCTTTACAACTGTTATGCTTTAGTTTGGGCCTAGGACCTCTCACATTGGGCCGACATTTGTGACTACTGGATTTGCCGGGCGGGTCCGGGCAGGTTTACATCACAAACGGGTCCAACCTCGTGTCCTAAGCATTGATTATTAATAATAATCCACTTTCCCCCAATTTTAATAATTCCCTACTTGAATTATTAATTACTTCCAATTTTTAACAATGTCCATAATTGACTCAATTATGGACATCCATTCATGGTATGCAAAATCTTACAAAATTGCACCCAATTTATTAATTCCTAATATTACCCCTACCCCACGTTTGAACGTTTATTCGCAAAATATATGTTAGACTCGAATAGCCTAACTCATAGCATAAAAGAGATTATCATAATAACAACATGTATATGTGACCAAATGAATCATAATAAGGGGTGAAACTTGCATATGTCCAACTTGCATAGATTATACATGTCATGGACCTAAAGGTGTCAACTTGTTCAAAATTCACCTAATATAATCTCAATCAATTTTCATAAACTTACATATGAACATGTGTGAATCAACATCATCTAATTTTTTTAACAACATGGTTTTATATGGGTACACCTAACTCAATAGCCAAATTCCCATAATCAAGTTTTATTTAATTATAGTTTCAAGTTTATGGGTACACCTAACCTAATAGGCAAATTCCCATAAACAAGATCCATTTAAATTAAAAAAACATAACTTTAAGCATGTTCCAACAACATCATGATTTTTCAACATAATATAGCATGATTTATAACATGGCATAGTATGATAGTATAACATAGCTTGACATGATTCTCAACATAGCACGACATAGCATAAGAGAATTTACAACATAGCATGACATAGCATATATAATTTACATCATACGACAACATAATAACATAATAAGAGATCCACAATATATAGAATTTACAATTACAAATCACATCACTTTCTTGTGATCCATTCATAACTGAGTCAAATTAGTTTGTAATAGTCTTGTGAGAATCATCATACTCACCAACAAAAGAAAAGAATTAGAGAAAGAGAGATCTTTTGATTTGATTTGTGTAGATTTAGTTGTAGATGATTAGGCTTCCTCTTCTTAGTTTGTGATGGCTATGCTGAACTCCATGGCAGCAGCATGACGGTAGCTTCTCTAATTTTACAAGTGATTTAGGTCTAGGGTCTACCCACTTATTTATAGATTTTAGAATTCATTTAGGCCATTAGATTTAACCTAGAAATAACCGCAGCCGTTCAGACAAGATGGGGTTTATCTTGTTGACTCAGCAATGAGTCAGAAGTGACTCAGCAAACGCTCAGCATATTAATAAACTACTATTCATGTCATAAATATATATATTTTTTCTACAATGTACATATTAGATACATCCCCCTTTACTTATTATTGTTTTTATATACATATTAGATACATCCCCTCTCTTACACACTTATTAATATTTTTATATTCATATTAGATACATCCCCTCTCTTACATACTCATTAATATTTTTATATTCATAATAGATACATCCCCTCTCTTACATACTTATTAATATTTTTATATTCATATTAGATACATCCCCTCTCTTACATACTTATTAATATTTTTATATTCATATTAGATACATCCCCTCTTCTACACACTTATTATTATTTTAGCAACTTTAGTGTTAATAGAAAATTCGGGTTGTTACAGGGTGCGGGCGTGCACACACTCCGGCGCAGAAAAATAAGGCACTGGACACCAGTAGCATACCTGTGCATTCTAGGATTGTGTCGGGCCGCCGCCATGGGACTTGATACACCCCATGGTGGGACCAGCATAGGTAACTACAACATCGGGGGCCGTAAGACACATGTAACTATGCGAGTAGGAGCCAATCATCATAGAATGGATCACTTCACCCTGATTATGGGGTGCCAGTTGGGAACTAGTTTATATGGGTTCAGAGATTAACATGGGTACAATAGTATATTCGACCCTAGACAACTTAACCAAGTTTATAGTGCTTTCCCACTTCTTGTTTATACTTATCATACCCAGTTCTTTATTCATAGACATAATAGTACTAGACTTACTCAGGCTTTATGTCTGACTCTACTTTTCTTTCGTCTTCTTTTCTTCTGTTCCCCCCCCCCCCAGGTCCACAGGGAGGGAACACAGCAGCTTGACCAGCCTTAACATCCAGCTTGAAGAAGAGAAATGTATTGCTTGGACCTTTTCGTCTTGAACTATGGCTTTGGACAATCACTATGGGGCTTTTGCAGTTTATCTATGTTTTATTTATGCTTCTTTAAATAATGTAATCAAGACAGATTATGAAAGTGTTATGTTTTTTTTGGAAAAGATGTAAGACAATTATGGTGATGTTGTTGTAGCACGTATTTGCTTTTATGAAATAAAAGTTGTTGTTTTTCCGCTGTTTACAAATATGTGTTCTTATATCTGTCTTGTATATCTGTGACTTATACTTATAAACCTCCACCAAAATTAGGGCATTCCCTTTGAGAGTGACCCTAACGGAGGTGGGGTGTTTCACTTGGTATCAGAGCATAGGTTTACCAGATAAGATAAAAAGTTTTGAAAAATTATTTTCAAAAAGGAAATTTAAAGAAGCATTTTTAAAAGAAAAATATTATTTTATTTTAAAAAGGCAAAGTCCCCCCAAAGCCATAGGTACTATCTCTTATCCTTCGTTTTGAATCTATCCTTTTTGTTTCAGCATGTCTGAAGATCTTAACTTGCCAGAAGGGGTGCCAATACCTGGTTGGTTTAGACGGTTCTTAGAAGCAAGAGCCACTCAGCCAGGTCCTACCGTTCCTCCTCCCCCAGCTGCCGGAAATCATCCAGCTGCAGCGGCACCTTTTCCTCCACCTCCTCCACGGGGAAACACGTTTGCTAAGATATGTAAAGATTTTAAAGCTATGGGAGGAAAGGATTTCCATGGAACTGAGTCCTTCGTGGCAGCTAGAAATTGGCTGAAAGAAACTGAGGACCTATTCATCATCTTTGAGGTAGAGGATAGAAAAAAGTACAATTGGCAGTGTGGCTATTGAAGGGCGAGGCTTCCTACTGGTGGGAAGTCACTAATGCTGAAAGTTCAGTGGAGCGACGCCGAGGGAGACGCGACTTGGGAAACTGAAGCTAGAATACGCACTGCCTACCCTTTTCTGTTCGAGGGTACATCCTTGATCTTTCCTTTTCCTTAAGTTGCGCTTTTATCTATCTTTTTAGGTATATTTCCTCGACCTTGTCTTTTAGGTAGAAACCCTTTTGGATGGAAACATGTAATTGAAACATGTTATGGATGATGGTTGCAAGTGGTTGCAAGTGATTGCTAGTGGTTGCTCGTGGTTGCATATACACACACAATCTAGGTTTTAGATCGGCTCAGTCACTTCATATTGCATATGCATATATGTTTGCATTCGTATATGGTTGAATTCTAATGTGTTGTCATGTGGATGTTGCATTTGTATTGAATGATTATGCACTCATGTAGAATCAAGAATAGGAAAATTTGCATACATAATGGATTCATGGCACTTACATAATTCGCATTAAGGAGGTCAACTGAATCAGTAGACCGCCTGATTTTGCATTTGATAAGTACATGTACACACACACTTCGCATATGATCATGAAGCATTAGAAGTCTTTTAAGGACAATGGATGCTCGTGTTTGATGGATGAGTAGATGGATGATTGGATGTTAGGATATACATCCCTCCTAACTTGAAGATTTCGCGGACGAAATCCTTTTAAGTGGGGGAGAATGTAACACCCCGTGTATTCTATAACTGTGAAATTCATAAATTAAAGTATAATTAATTTTAATCAAAGAACTAAGGGAAACGGGATACGCCATTGCGTTCGTCTTGGAAAAATACGCGAAATAGAGTCCGGGTTTTCGAAAAACGGAGTCCGTATGAAGAAGATATGGCCTTCGGAAGTTTCTGAATTAAGTTTAAAATTCAAACAGAATAGAATAGCTCAGAAAATCAAGTTTAAATTCCAAAATCGGGCCCAATGGGCCAGGGCGGAAAAACACCCGCCTAACGCACCCAGGTCGACTGGGCTGTCGACCTGGTCTAGCCAGGTCGACAGGGCTGTCGACAGGGCTGTCGACCTGGTCCAGAGCCAGGTCGAACCCAACCTGGCTGGCCTATTCTATGTTGGTCGATTTTCTGCAGTCTGCTTTGTCATTAGGGCTAGGTGGCAGGCTCTAATTGGTCTCTCTTTCGTATGAATGGCTACGATCAAACCAAGCAACAACAATGGTCCTAATCAGTTCATAAACCCTATAAAAATGACCCTAGACTCAACCTAATCTATTCATTCAAAAATAAGAACAAAACCGCCATGTTGCTGAGGAACGACTAAGAGTAGCCACCAATTGGAGAGGGGATTAGGAGGCAAATTCTAAAGCATCAAGCAACCTAAACAAATCAAATCAACAAGGAATCGCATCTTCAAATCCCTAAATTTGAGAATTCGCCACACAATTGTAAGTAGAGTATTATTTTGGTATGAACAAATAACTGTGTTGGTTTGTATACTTGATTGTGGTGATAAATAATTCATAATTTGTGCGTTACTATGATTCTTATCGATTTGGAATATTGTATACGTTTGGATATTCTCGAATTATGTTATTCATTATAAAAAAAACTACATGCGGTAGTTTTATGCAAGTATACGTTTGGAATATTCACAAATTATGTAATCCTTGTTGAAGCTACATGTATGTAGTGGTTTAATTGAAACTCATGCAAGTTTGGGGTTTTGCTACTATGCCATCATGATGTATATTTTTGTACATAAATCATTTTGTACGTAATTGGAACAAGTTTGGTTATTATAGTTCATATGAAACTATGTTGAAATTTTGGCACCATGATTTATGTATTAAGACATGCTTTTGTACTTGAAAACCTATTTGCAAACTTATGAATATGACTAGGCTATGATTGATATTTGGCATAATTGAAACCCATGTTAAGTCTATATTGTTTACAAGAATTATATGATGACATATGTGGTACATAGCTAGGTTAGATTCAAAAATCCCTTTTTGCAAGTTTGCATGACTAAAGTGAAAATCATGATTAAGTTGAACTATACTTTTGTGTTAGTAACAAAAGTAAACACCTTTGTAAACATGTAGTAATCTTATGAACATGATTTGCTTATGTTTGACATTATGCCTGAATAAAAAAATATAGGGTTATGTTGTAGTTAAGCCTATGTGTCAATAGTGATATTCTTAAAGTTTACATGGTTTGATTCATGTCACTTATGCTTTATGACCAAAGTATATGTCACTACTATGCAAGTACACCAGTTTCTATTTTGTATTTCCAACGTCATATTGCAAGTTCATGCGTTCACATTCCCCTTTTTGTGTATGTAATCACGCTTTAAGCCTCCCCTTTTCGCATGGCTAAGTTGGGCTTAAAAGCCTAAGCCCAACATATATAATAAACGAGCGTATTAAACGGGGGTAAATAACGTTGGGCCAAATTAATTAATAAATGAAAATATAAAAGGGGCCCAAATTCAAGTATGGGTTGGGCCCATGATTGGTGTAACCTTTACACAATTAACTTAATAATGGGCCGCAAATATTTACATATAAGAAAATAAAGAAGAAAGACAAAATATGTAAATGTAGAACATACGATGTGTTTAACCCGAGGTTGGATTGAGTTGTGATGTAAACCTGCCCGGAACCGCCCGGCTGTCCAGTAGTCACAACAATACCTATCCAATGTGGGAGGTTAAACATGGAGCCCAATAAGGACCCGAGGTTAGACTGAGTTGTGGCGTAAGACTGCCCGGAACCAACCGGCAACAGGCAGCCACAACAATACCTGTCTAATGTGAGAGGTCAAGGCTTTAATAAGACAATTAAAGCGGAGTCAGGATTGTTAGGATTAAGTGGACTAAAGACTTAATCAAAATGGAACATGCTAAACTAAACGGACTGGTGGGGGTTAGGTAAGAAAACACTTAACCAACTTAGCATGTTGGCTAGAGATAGAAAACCTAGTAACGGGGGACCCTTTTCAGCAGTAACCCTAGAAGGTGTATCAGGATACCCTGAAACTAGGCAGGGTGGGGCACGATTACTGGGCTGATTGTAAGAGGTCAAATCGACGGCGGTGGTGTAGCAGTGTAGGTTCTAACGGGGTGCGGGCGTGCACACACTCCGGCGCAGAAAAATAAGGCACTGGACACCAGTAGCATACCTGTGCATTCTAGGATTGTGTCCGGCCGCCGCCATGGGACTTGATACACCCCATGGTGGGACCAGCATAGGTAACTACAACATCGGGGGCCGTAAGACACATGTAACTATGCGAGTAGGAGCCGATCATCATAGAATGGATCACTTCACCCTGATTATGGGGTGCCAGTTGGGAACTAGTTTATATGGGTTCAGAGATTAACATGGGGTACGATAGTATATTCGACCCTAGACAACTTAACCAAGTTTATAGTGCTTTCCCACTTCTTGTTTATACTTATCATACCCAGTTCTTTATTCATAGACAGAATAGTACTAGACTTACTCAGGCTTTATGTCTGACTCTACTTTTCTTTCGTCTTCTTTTCTTCCGTTCCCCCCCCCCCCAGGTCCACAGGGAGGGAACGCAGCAGCTTGACCAGCCTTAACATCCAGCTTGAAGAAGAGAAATGTATTGCTTGGACCTTTTCGTCTTGAACTATGGCTTTGGACAATCACTATGGGGCTTTTGCAGTTTATCTATGTTTTATTTATGCTTCTTTAAATAATGTAATCAAGACAGATTATGAAAGTGTTATGTTTTTTTTGGAAAAGATGTAAGACAATTATGGTGATGTTGTTGTAGCACGTATTTGCTTTTATGAAATAAAAGTTGTTGTTTTTCCGCTGTTTACAAATATGTGTTCTTATATCTGTCTTGTATATTTGTGACTTATACTTATAAACCTCCACCAAAATTAGGGCATTCCCTTTGAGAGTGACCCTAACGGAGGTGGGGTGTTTCAATTAGACAAGGCCATAGTTAAACTTTTTAAAGATCTTCCCATCCTCTTCGATTCTCGACAAGTTTTACATCAAACCGTGCACTGTAGCTCCCGAAACTGACCAAATTGGGACAACGTGACATCACCCAACATCTTAGACTTTGTTGTACACAAATCTGACTAGATTTGTATTCTGAATCTGATCTTTATACCAATGTGAGTATTCTGATTTAATTAATTTTAATCTAGTCATTTTGTTTGCTTATAAATCATGTTGTGTATGTTATTAGTTCTGGTATGTGATGTTGCGATTGATTATTGATTTATTTTGAGGTGTTATATGGCTATCCATTTAGTCATTGATTTATTTAGATCTGAAATCACATTTGGATTATCTACATGCATTCCAATTCAAACCATTCTAGTTTAGATTCAAAATATGCTCCTCCCCTCTAGATTCATTTTCTGTTATTTAGATCTGAAACTTTTTTTTTATAAGATAAAAGTGAGAATTTATTTTTAAAATTTAATTTGATTTATTTAATCAATATTTCTATGATTATTAATAAGTAGATCTAATAAGACGTGATGTTTAGAACATGGATTTGAACTGTTCGCCCCGTATGATGTTGATTCTGAATTACATGAGATTAGATCTGAAATTTTGAGGTGTAAATCTGAATTAATAATTAATTAAAATTAATTATGTGTTTAATCATGCCGTGTTGATTTTACATATGCCAAGTTATAACATCACCTCATAATTACCTTGATGCTAGTTGTTGGATTTGGACTTGTTGTATGTTTGGATGTTGTTGTTATGTTATGTGATGAAAATTTACATTTTATTTGATGCTAATAAAATAAGAATGCGACTTGTGGTGGAATTTACATTTTATTATGTAAAATTAAAATAAGAAATTTACATCGTATGAGAAATTAACATTATTTTTTTGATATTAATAATAAGTAATTTACAATGCATGAAAAATTAACATTATTCTTAGTGTCATAATAAGTAATTTCACCGCATGTATAAATTAACATTTTTAATGTTAATATTATAAAAATTCAACCGTAGGATGTCATTAACATTTTTAATGTTAATATTATAAAAATTCAACCGTAGGATGTCATTAACATTTTTTATGTTAATATTATAAAAATTCAACCGTAAGATTGTCATTAACATTTTTAATGTTAATATTATAAAAATTCAACCGTAGGATTGTCATTAACATTTTTATTGTTAATAATATAAAAATTCAACCGTAGGATGTCATTAACATTTTTAATGTTAATATTATAAAAATTCAACCGTAGGATGTCATTAATATTTTTAATGTTAATATAACCCCATAGGTTGTCATTAACATTTTTAATATTAAAAAGGAATTTAACCGTAGGAAGATTTACATTATTTTTAATGTAATATAAAGAATGGATTTTACAGTGTAATTAAAGAGTAAATTTTACATTGAAAAGAAAAATGGAATTATTTTATTGTAATTAGAGAATGGAAGAGTACATTTTATTTAATGCAAATTTAATAAAAATGTGACAAGAATGAAAATTTACATTTTTCTTAATGTAAATATGTATGAATTTCACCATATGTGGAATTTACATTTTTTTTATGTAAATATATATGAATTTCACCGTACGTATATTTTACATTATTTTTAATATAAATTGAATAGTAATTACAACATAGGATAATTTTACATTATTTTATAATGTAAATAAAAAAGGGGATTTACACTGTGTAAACTTAACATACTTATGATTTTATATAAAAGGATTTATACCGTAGGAATTAACATTATTTTTAATGTTAATATTAAAGAATTTATATCGTAGGAATTAACATGTTTGTGATGTTAATATAAAAGAATGACACCGTGGGATGATTGACATTATTTATGATGTTAATAAAAAGAAAATTGATCGTAGGATAAGTTACATTATTTTATAATGTAATCTGAAGGAGTTTTCATCGCATGAAATAAATAACATCTTTATATGTTAATTATGAAGGAATTTTCATCGCATGAAATAAATAACATCTTTATATGTTAATTATGAAGGAATTTTCATCGCGTGAAATAAATAACATCTTTATATGTTAATTATGAAGGAATTTTCATCGCATGAAATAAATAACATCTTTGTATGTTAATTATGAAGGAATTTTCATTGCATGAAATAAATAACATTTTTATATGTTAATTAAGAATGAATTTTCATTGTATGAAATAAATTACGTTTTTATATGTAATTTATGAATGAATTTACATTGTATGAAATAAATTACGTTTTTATATGTAATTTACGAATGAATTTACATCATATTAAATAAATTGCATTTTATTATTTAATTTATGAATGAAATTAGTCCGCATGAAGTAAATTACACTTTATTATGTAATTGATGAATGAATTTAACCCGCATGAATGAAATTTCATTTTATGCTATGAAATGAATGTATGAATTTACATTGTAAATTTTTTTTTATAATTTAAACAAGTAGTAGAAGTTACATTGTAATTAAAGATTACATTTTTGTAATGTAAATAAGAAGTAGGACTTACATTGTAAATAAAATTTATATTTTTATATTTAATTAAGAGTGGTGAATTATAAATTACATTCCAATGTAAATGTAAGATTAAAAGAACGAAATGAGACGATGGATTATAATTTACATTTTATTGTAAATTAAAGAAACCAAAGAAATAGAAGGGAAGAATTCATCATCCATTTATGATTTACATTTTCCTGTAAATGAAGGAATGAAAGGATAAAGAATGGAAAAGATACATAAGAATTAGGAATTAAATGGTTTATGTTCATATATATATATATATATATATATATATATATATATAATTAAAATTAAACGAATCGAACGCGGTAGTTCGCATTTTAAAATCATATCTTTAAACGACTATACAAGAAGATCCGACCGTCGGATTCTCTTGAAACTGAAACCGTGAGGACCGCCTTGGAAAAATCTTTCCAACGATATATACTACTCAAAAATCCAACGGTTAGATTTTGAGATATATGAAAATCAAAATTGATTGAAAACAGCGCTAGAATCGACATTGACCTGAATCGTCGTTAATTGAGGATTAAATTATTTTTAATTAAACAAAAATAGGAAGAAATCGTCATAAATTAAAAATAACGATAAGGAAGAATTTTCACTATATATATCTATATACGAAGATTATTTGGAAAGGCCGAGTTAATCTCATTCCGAATAATCAAACGACGTTAAGGTTTGAAGTAGAAGATGACGAATGAAGACCGTCAATCTTCCCCTCAGAAGGACAGCGACTGAGGCTTTGAATTGATTTGCTCCCAATTCAAGGTCATGGTCATTGCCCGAACGAACATGTTGATTGAATGGGTTAGGCTTTCGCTCAGACCCAGAGCATAAGCTATTAAATGGATTGTGTGTCTGACATCATACTCTATCAAATATCACATTATTGATCTTTTGTCGAAGGTATGGATGTTTGGTGGCGGGGAATTTATTCTCTTGCTTAACACCCGTTCATATATTTCGGCAAAGGGTTGGTAGTATGGTATGGGGTGATGATGTGGCACGCTAAGGTGCATATGATCAAGGTTTTGTTGAAAAGCAGGCCTTGTGGGACGATCAAAGCATAGCTGTTTAGGCATAGCTTTGTGTACAACGTGACTTCGTGAGCCTCACACACTGGCGGAGTCTAAAACGGGAGAAGGGAACGCAGGGAGAGCAGCACGTTTCTTTCTAGCTAGAGTGGTGTTAGTGACCTACCAGCCCTGACATTTTACTTATGTGGATGATGGAATGAGGCGCCTCGGATAGGTCCTATAGGATCGGGAAACGTGTGTTCAGGAATTGCCAATCCACGAAGCTGTATGTGTGGACTGGCCCTGCAGGATCCAAGGGTTCACTACGGGGAATCCTGAGACATTAGCTAGAGTGTCTCGAATCGGTAGGAGCTCCTCCCTAGCCTGGACTCAGATGGAAATCCAAATTCCAAATACGACCCTACGGATTTGATTGTTTTACTAGTACGGAGGCATAGCATATGGTGCCTATGCTTCCTAGGATTGATACATTTATTTTGAAATGTTTTGTTATATATACTAATAATAATATTAAACCCGTATTTGCCGTATTTAGCATGTTTAATCACCATAAGGGAAAACTCTATCCTCTGGTGTGCGTTGCATTGTGTGATGGGACTTGAGTCTTATGGTGATTCCATTTTTCTAAAAAGCATTGCGTTGTTGGACGATTTATTTATCTGCTTGTTCTGACATTTTTAAAATTATGCACGGCAATCCATTGAAATAAATCCGTTCCGCATTAGCGGCATGGTCTTTGGATTTGCCATATTATTATTAGTATGTTAGTTAAGAATTCTCACACCAGTCCCACGACTGACTTGTAGTTTGTTTCACCTTTTTGCAAACTCGGGTGCCCTCTTCTCTACACGGGCAGCCAAGTAAACAGGTTATCTTTCGCTGGGAGCCTTTCCTTGGAGCTGCTTATTTTTTCTCTTGGATTTTCTTGTGGGGAGGTGATGACTAGGAGTTTGAAGACTTATCATTCGCTGCTCTTACATTTTTCTCTTTCTTTTTATTTCAGACATGAAACTTGTTTTATTCCACGTTGTTTAAGTGGAAGTTGGAACTTATTTCTTTTCTGCGAATTTGATGTAATAATGTAGAAGTCTGTGACTGTGGATTTTCTGTGATGGACGACATTATATTTCCGCTGCTATGATGTTGTTACTTTATGAATTTCCCATGCTATTTTGTATCTGTGATATGTATTATTGTATTTATGTTGTATTCCAATTGATCATCTCTTACTTTCACTTCGTGGAAGTTTGGGGTTATCACAAAGTTTCTCCTCCCTAGTCCCTCCAAGTCTAGGATACACAGTCTTATAAGATCCTCAAGAACTCTATTCACCCTTTCCGTCTGTCCATCGGTCTGAGGGTGATAAGCGGTGCTCAAATACAACTGTGTACCTAATGCTTTCTGCAAGCTCTTCCAAAATTCAATGGTGAAAATGGGGTCATGATCACTCACAATACTGGAAGGCACTCCATGCAGACGAACTATCTCACGAAGATAAAATGCCGCCGGCCATGTTGTTGTTCTCTTACTCTTAATAGGAATGAAATGAGCACTCTTAATAAGACTGTCCACCATAACCCAAATACTGACATTTCCTTTTTTTTATCTAGGCAAATCATCAGTGAAATCCATCGAGATGCTCTACCACTTCCACCGTGGGACCTCCAAAGGATTAAGTAAACCACCGGACTTTCTTTTCTCAGCTTTGACTTCCCGGCAAACCAAACATTAAGAAACAAACTCTACCACATCTTTCTTCATCCCAGTCCAAAAGAAAACCCTCTTCATATCTCTATACATCTCATCACCGCCTAGATGAATAGTCGTCTTAGAATGATTGGCTTCCTCAAGGACTGTCTTCAACAAACTCCTAACTCGGGGAACACAAAGTCTTCCATCTCGTCGCAACCACCCTCTAATGTCCGTGGAATATCTACTGAGGTGAATAGAAGTCTCCCCTCCACTGAGCTTATCAAAGATGTCCGAAATCTATGGATCCTATCCCTGTGAAGTTCGTATCTGCTCCTAAAGAGTAGGTCGCACCTCTAGTGATGCCAATAAACCAGGTATAAACTCGATGGAGGGTTTAAAATCGAAAGTTGATATAAACTCCAAGCTTTTCCTCTCCACAATACATGTCATCCTCTTCCTACTCAATGCATCTGCCACCACATTACCCTTGCCAGGGGTATAAGCAATCTCAAAGTCATAGGATGCTAGGAACTCCATCCATCTTTGTTGCCTTAAATTAAGATCCTTCTGCGAGAACAAGTACTTGAGAGATTTATGATCAGTGTACAACTCGAACTTCTCCCCAAGTGGATAGTGGTGCCAAGTCTTAAGCGCGAATACTATGTCAGCAAACTCTAAGTCATGGGTAGGGTAGTTTTTCTCATGAACTCTTAGCTGTCCAACTCCATAACATACTACCCTTCCTTCTTGCATCAGAACCGCACCATGCCCTGTACCACATGCATCAGTGTATATGGTGACTCTTTATTCCTATCGGGCAAAGTCAATACTGGGGCTGCTATCAGTGCCCTCTTCAATCGCTGAAAACCATCATCATAATCTATATCCCAAGAAAATGTCAGATTTTTTTTCGTCGGTCTGGTGAGTGGGCTGATATATTTGCGAAGTCCTTAATGAACTTCCTATAGTAGCCCGCTAATCCAAGAAAACTTCTCACCTTTGTTGCATTCTTTAGGATCTTCCATTCTTGAACTACAACTACCATTGCGGAATCTACTACTATCCCATCTTTAAAGACCATATGCCTTAGAAATCTCACTTCTTTTCTCCAAAATTGACATTTGGAGAATTTTGCCTTTAGCTGGTGCGCACGAAGAGTTTTTAAAAACTCCATTAAATGTCGGGCATGCTCTTCCTCGCTCTACAAGAAAATCAAGATGTCATCAACAAAGACCACAACGAACTTATTTAGAAACTCCTGAAACACCCTACTCATCAAATCAACAAAATAGGCGGGTGCATTCGTCAACCCAGAAGACATAACGAGCCACTCGAAGAAACCATCTAGAGTTCTAAAAGCTATCTTGTCTATACTTTTCTTGGCCACCCTCAACTGATGAACCCCCGTAGCCAAGTCTAACTGAGAGAAAACAGATGCACCAACAAGCTGGTCAAATAGATCATCTATCCAAGGAAGTGGGTGTCTATTCTTTTTGGTGAGTTTATTCAATTCTCTATAGTCCATATATAAGCGAAGAGAACCATATGCCTTTGTTGTGAATACTACTGGAGCAACCCATTTTGATATTGTTTGCCTAATAAACCCTTTCTCAAGTAGCACCCCTGCTTGCTCGCTAAGCTCCCTGCTTTCTCTTGGAGCCATATGGCGCATAGGCAATGCAAAATGCTTTGAATTTTCCACCAAGTATATACAGAAATCAATCTCGCGCCTCGGAGGTAAACCCCGACCCTCCTCAAAAACATCAGGATACTCACATACTACTGGTACATATCGTAAATCATCGATAGATGCATCAAGCGACACTAGGAAACTAAGCATGACATACCCTTTAGGGTCACAAGAAATCTCAAGGGTCCTCTCATGGCAAGTCAAAAGTCTAACGACCCTCCTCTCACAATCCAGAATGACACCATACATGGCTAGCCAATCCATCCCTAGTATCAAACCATAGCCTATAAAACCAAGCACGTATGCGTCGCACTCAAACTCAACGCCTAATATAGGTATTCTCAAACCCCGATAAATCATAGATAAATGAACAGTACCACCAATGGGATTTGAGATAACAACGAGATCCAAATCCATTTTAGTACTAAGGTGCAAAAACTTAACCACAGAATCAGATATAAAAGAACGCGAAGCGCCAAAATCAAAAAGAGTCCTATCAGGATGATTGGAAAGATAAATCAAACCTTCAATGGAAACTTTCATACCTCTATCTTGTACACTGGCCATCAGAGCATGCATTTGCCCTCCAGAAGATCCTGCCCTTTGGCCCTGTCTGTGCTTCTTCGGGTACTCCCTAGTGTAGTATCGGACTTTGCCGCAGTTGAAACGAGCGTTATTCCTTCTTCTGCATTGCTTGACCAAATGATCGAAGTGCTCATGACATTTCTTCTTGCCTTTATTTGAACTTTTCTATGTTCCCTTCCTGGGCCACCATTTCTCTCATCCTTTAGCTGTGCTCCTTAGCCCTAACTCCCTTATTCTCTTTTTTACCATCCTTGTGTAACAAGCTAATAAGTCTCTCGATAGCTGCCTCCATCGCATGGAAATCCTTACAAAGCTCGAGAAAATTAGTCGTAGGTGAAACTACTATGGCTACAGATGGAGGTTAGGCACTTCCTTGCCCTTCGACATGTGCCGTAGATTTAACATGCCTACAGAACCATGCCACAATGGGGACACCTTTCGGGAAGAATTGGTTCCTCAGACATGCTGAAAAGAAATGGAAAAGGGACTCAAGCCGAGAATCGAGAGATATTTTATATGGCTTAGGGGAATATGTTTTTTAAAACAGACTTTTCTTTTGAAAATGATTTCTTTTAAATCTTTTTGAAAATAATTTTTAAAATCTTTTATTAGATCTGGTAACCTTTAGCTCTGATACCAAATGTGACACCCCACGTCCGTTAATGTCACTCTTTATCAGAATGCATTAATTTTCGTGAAGCGTCAGAGGTAAGCAGAAATAGAAACATTACAAGATAGATATAAAATAACAGTGAAATTTAAAAACTTTATTGAATAGAAAGCATCGTGGTCCAAAACATGGTTACATCATAAGTCTGAAATACTGAAAACATAAAACTTCTGCCTTGTACAAAAATCATCACCAGGGTATAATGATACATAAAAGAGCATAATCCCCAAAATATAGCCACAGTAGAGAAGATATGAAATCAAGCAGTACATCTAAGCAGCTCCAAGCAGAATGAAAGAAGAATCCTGCTCAAGCTTGATTATTCCTACATTAAGAACTGGGGGGAGGGGGGAAACGGAAGAGAAAGAAGAGGAAACAAAATGGGTCAGACATAAAGTCTGGCGAGTCCAGTTACTTTTATCATATAAATAAGTAAAAGCATCATGACAAGCATATAAGTCAAAGAGAGATAATAGTGTCATATGGAAGTTATAACAAGGTAAATAGGACAAACTGAACAGAACAGGCATTGCGCTTCTCTAATACTTTTCTCAACACCATTACTAGTATAACAAGAACAAGATGAATCCCCAACAAGTACAAGATGTTAGACTTAGGCATACTTCTAGTGAGAGGTTTTACCCTCATACAATAACAGGCAGCCAACTAAACTTACAGGTGTTACCCCTAAGGATAATAACGGGCTCTTAAATAAGCGAGACCGGATGTACCCTAATTACTACCCCAATCGATCGGCTCCCTAACTTTGTAGCTACCATGTGTTGGCCCCACAGTAGAACATATCACTTCCTAAAGTGGCAACCCTTTGTTTATAGGATGTACATAACCATATCTATTGATGCCACAACGTCTTATTTTCCTGAGAAGGCGGGCTCATGCATGCACATGATCCTGATGGAATTCGCAGTCAGACACCTTTTCCTAAGTGACCTCTTACAATCAACTCAGTAAGTGTGCCCCAACTCCGACCTAGTTTGGAGTACTCGTTTGATACCTATACGGGTTACTAACTAAAGCAGATCACACACACAAAATGATACAAGCTTCCCCCTAGGCTTGCATCCCCACTACTAGGATTTCAACAGGTTATGCTAACTAGTTTAACAAGATTTCATAACTCCACAGGTTAAGTTTGAGAGCCTATACATAAATATTATCCACCGCCCCGAGATTTACTTAACCCTCCTACTGATTCAACAAGTTTACTTAACCCCTACTCAAGTTAACATGTTCATGTAATCCCTATGGATTCAAATAGGTTAAGTATTACAAGTTCATTACCATTTATTCATTTATGGTTATAATGCGCTAGACCTCCCATAATAAGCCTACCGCTTATGGATGCTGGATATTCCAGTCAGGTCCAGGAAGACTTCTTCCACAAGTCGAACTAAACCTCATGTCTTGGCGTGTTACATGTTTATGCACTTAGATCCCTTACATTAGATTTACCACTTGTGGAAACTGGATATGCCAGGCGGTTACGGGAAGACTTCTACCAATGTGTAATCTAATCTCGTGTCTAAGTGCCGTTACAGTTTCTAATTACTGTAAATCTTGGCATTTTCATTATTAACCAATTATCATGTACATTATGCCCCAATTCTTCTTCCGATCTATGATACATGTTATGCCCAAATTTGGATCAAGATCTAGATTATGCCCCCAAATCCCAAGTTTTGGCTCATGGTACAAATTATGCCCAAAATTCCCAATCATGTTTTACAATATGAATTATGCCCCAAATTAACCATTCCCAATCGTTCCCAATTTCGCGCGTTCGCGTATTTCAGCAATAGGCCTAGGCTCTAAGGTAGCCTAGTTATAAAACCAAAAGGGAAAAAGGAAGAAGAGAACGAGAATAGGCATAACAAATAAAAACTAGCATATGATGATAGAATTGGTCGTACTAGGTGATGTGCTTCTATTTTATGTAATTTATCCTTTTGTCTAAATATTTGTTTGTAACCTAAAAAAGTTTATATTCGTTTTAATTAATTGTTTGGTTAGGTTTGGGTTCTATTCTAGATCCCAACATATTCAGATGTGAAGCCTGTCAAATATGAACGTTTTTATGTGCAATATGTAAAGCAGGGTAAATTAGATAAAATAAAGCCTATTTGTATACATGTATATATTTACATATATTTATATATATGTGTGTACATATGAAATTTTATCATATTCTTGGTTCATTACTAAAATCATTCCAATAAGCCTAATGTACAAGTTAAAATTGTATGTATGATGTGTTTTCCATGAATGTTATCTGTTATTATGCCATTATGTCATCATGCCTTAAATGTAGCGGTCAAAATATGGAAATGAACTTGTATGCCTTAAACTTAGGATAAATTGACAATTTTTACCTCATTAGAAAGTTATCTCGTTCATATGAAAATTAGCATTATTTATACGTATTAAATATTATACTTATATAGCGTAATTAACGTAATAAACGAGATTAGGATAGGATTTGAATTTTAATGTCCCCATATATTGATTTCTTGTGTGTGCGTATAGAATGGCTTTATATATATATCAATAGTGGCACACAAACACGAGGTTAGTTGCTATTTGTGGTATAAGCCTTCTTGGAACCAAACATCGATTCCAGCAACCACAAGTAGGTGCAACTAATGTGAGAGGTCTGGATGCAATGGGTCATTCAAATCTAGTGAACTGTGGCATAAGGTTAAACCTACTTGTAGTAGAATCCTGCAGGAACCGTCCAACATATCCAGATCTACAGGTATACGATTTAATGTGAGAGGTTTGGTGAAACGACCCAAACACGCCCTTACGGGAAAGCCAGTATTGAGTTGAGAACACGATAAATCGGAACACAAATAGAAGAACATTTCATTACTGTTATAACAATTGCATCATAGTACAAGATATAATAGAGTATGAATATGTAACGAATGCAAAGTTTTCGACTTAGAAAATCGACACACAACACCAGGTCGACTATTCAAGAATTGAAAATACCGAGACGTCAATAGAAAGAAGTTAGAGGGTGAGAATAGATAAGACAGAAAATTAGAATAGAAGAACAAGAACACAACTACAACAACATTAGATTAACAAAAATCTCACAACGAAATGATTAAAATATATCATATAAAATAACTTTGGAATAAAACAGTATTGATATACAGTACTATTACCAGAGTACAACACTTACTACGCAGCGGAAATAACAATAGCTATATAATCCTGAAGCCTCCTGCTCCAGATCTCAAAGTATTTGTAAAATTCTGACTACTTGACTGCCCGTACAAAATTGGGCACCTAGGAGTTTAGGGAAAACAAAACAAAATAAACTTTGGGTCAGTCATGTGACTGGTGTGAGTAAACTCCAATCATTTGTTTAACTTTTCCAAATCTTTTTCAAAGGCAATGATAATCGTAAGACTGATCCACACATAAATACATATGGTTTTTAACTTATGATAACCCAAAATATTTCTTAAGATCAATATTTTTCTAATATTACAATAATGTCTAAATCAAGAAGATAGCAATCTAGTAGAACGCTTTCATCTCACGCTCTACATATATAATATACAATCAAAAACTGCGGGCACTTATTAGGTAATGGATTCCAACCATGACAAGGTATGGAACCACCTTCCGATCAGTGTACTCTAGAAGCGATACACTGGAGTTCAACAAGAACGTCTTTTAACTCGACCACACATGACTGGCCATTCATTTTGCTTGAATGTTCTGAATATATTGTGACCTTACAGTTGGTATACCAACATAACCATTCCCGACAGATACAGAATTGAAAGAAGTAACAAACATGAATATTCTCTAGATGGTGACAATATACCCTAATTGGGTGCGACCCACTTAGCCATGCTGCCTGCCCGATTTTTGTCATTTCCCGGTTGATGAGGCTTGAGGCCATAGCGTATCTTTAACAGAACATATTTCATTTACTTTGAATGCCACATCGTCATAACTATCAAATCACAAATTGATTTTCCCAAAAATACCACGGGTATAAGCTAAGGGAAACGAATTCCTCCGCCACCAATGTAAATATGTTTGAAACGATCAACTTACGCGATCCACCAGATATACTCTGTCAGACACTTGTCCACTCAAGTTGTCATGTGACTAGACAATCCGAAGGCACTATTCTGTAAACCCATCTTAGGCAATTTCTACCTAGGATTTGCCAGAACAGCCCTTGCACAAACTCCGTCTTCAATTGTCTTCGATATATTTGATTCGAAACGATAATGCCTATACGGAGTGGTTTTCAGAAAATAAATCTGATTCCGGTCTCTCCGTATTGACAATGGAAATAGTCAAAACTTGATAGTCGGTTATTTGACTATTAAAGGAAAACATGTGTACAAACAACGGTCGTATTCCCAAATGGAAATCTTACCAATCAATCATCGTTTCATTTCCCAATTTCTCATTTATCGTTTCCATATATTCATAAATTCCTTATTTTCTAAAATTAGAAAATATACGTTATTAACTTTGGAAAACGTTTCCATTTCTGATTCACGTATCAATATCTTCCTACCGCTATCAATCTCTAACTGTAAACTAGTAAGAGAACATCTTCCCAAGTATAAACCCCGAAGGCCGAAACCAACATCAGATCGATACCCAGAAAGCCATTCAACTCAACAAGTTTCCAGTCAGTTTCTAATTTCAGTAATTCCATTTAAATTCCTAATTCAAACCCCAAATTCCTTTATAATATTTTATTTGCAAAATATTTACTTTAATCTAATTTTTCACATAGAATGTGAATAACATTTCTTTATATAATTAAAACTGTTTGATTTCGTATTTAAAAACAATATCTCAAACCCAAATTCTATTTACATTTTTATTTGCAGAATTATTCATACAAATCTTATTTCATTTCCAACATTTATAATCTCATTGCAAATTTCCTTTATAACTACCACGTTCACATTCAATTTCAATTATCGGTGTTAAAACGATTTTACTTCTCTATATAAATTCAAATTAATATATTCAATTTATCAAATGATAAATATTTCCTTAATTTATAATTATTCTCCTCAATTTATCTGTTAAAGCAGATTTCTATTAAATATTTACTTCAAATAGATTCCCTATAATTCTTTTATATCTCGCCAATTCCCTCTTATAATCCTATTTATTTTCCAAATATTTCCCTTATTATAATTCTATTTAATTTCTGAATAAATATTCCTTTGATTTAATATAATATTTTTATTTTAATATACACTTTGAAATTTCCCATTTTACATTCCAGTATTTCTTATGGTATTTAAAATACCAAATAACCATGATCAATATCATCCAAACACATATAATCAACAACAGATTATATATCACATCATATATCACAATATATGATAACAAACAATATTATAAATATTGAGGAATCCAGTTGGATCCCTCCAACCTATTTCCCTGCATCCACAGATGTTAAACAATATAACTGACATCGATTTCATTTCGATATGAAATGTTCTGATAAACAGAATCAATATTTGATTAATAATTTATATATATATATATATATATATATATATATATATCCTTATCTATAATTTCAACCAATAAATCAGCAATTCAACCAAACAATCAACACATAGCAATCAATCATCATTTATCAATACTAAATTTTAATTAAAAACATAAATTGTACAGAGTTAGTGAGATTTACTCACATTGGACAGTTATCGTTAAATAACAATAAGCGATCGTCGATTCAGATCATACAATTTATTTCGCTATAAATTGTAATGAGCTCCAATTCACTCTCAGTCGGTTCCATTGTGTAGCCACCGTCCATACGATCCTTACAGATCTTGTAAAGCTGGATTCTTATCATGTAAGCATAAGATATTAATTTTCTAAGTTGAGACTTTAATTAAATTAAATAAAAACTTATGTTTTAGATTTTTTATGGGCTTACTATTTAAACAAGGCCCATCACCATTTTTAAATACCAGGCCCGTATTTGTATACCTTTCTTCCACTTTGGAACTTCGATTACACAGCGTCGCTCCTCCGGCCATTACAGTAACTTCACTCCGTCATCTTTCCCTCTCCGACCAACCATTTCATGAGCCGACCTCACCATTGAACTCCATCACTCCTCTTCAATCCTATACCACACATCACCTACTCGCGTCATCTATACAAGTCGTGACTTCCTTATGTTTTCCCCGGTATCGTAAAAACCCGCGATAATTTTAATTTCTGTAAATTCCCAAACTGCGCATGCGAGCTCTAGTCCCCGCCCCAAACTCATATGCGCACTTAACTTCTCGAATTAAAATCCCAAAATGAACGAATTCTTCAACCCTAGGTTTCTGCTGAAACTCGACTTCAAGATTAACCCCATCGAGCTTGGTGAAATCCTTATGGAATCGAAGGGAAACTCAATATGATTATGAATATACATGTTTCAGGATTTGTATGGTTTTATCCAATTTGTTTTGGATTTTAAAAGATGGTTTTTCACGTTGAAGGAAGAAAAAGAAAGCAGCGGATTTTTCTGTTGACCAAAGAAGAGTAGTTTAGGGTTTGAGAGAATGGTATGGTATTTATATGATAGAAATTATATTTTTAATTGATTATTTTATTCAATTATAATCAATCGATATACATATTCATTGTTTAAAAATCCGTATGATCACATACAATACCCAAATTCGACGAAAATGGTCATACAGCTACAGTTCGACATTACGGACCCAACGAAACTTGTTTTGTCGAATTCCGAGTCTGTAAGCTTACACAGCGTATTTTAAAAGTCCTATTATTGACTGTTTGTCACATTAAAATCTCATACGGCCACATACTGACTCCAAAAATCACGAAATTAAAATTTGACAATAATTTAATATTCCATATCCAACAAAATTAGTTTCGTTGAAACTGGATGTCGTTTGCAAAAGTGGCTATTTTAAAAGCTCTAAATAAGCCCATTTAAATATTAATTTATTTAAAAACAATTTAATTTAATATTAATAAATTAACATTATCGTATATATATATTCACATACAATATCATACAGCTCCAAAATATACATATCTGGATTTATAACTCGATATTTCAAATCCAGATTAAATTGATATTCAATTTATATTAAAAATCCTTTTATAATACAAAAAAATCGTTATAAATTATAAAGAAATTCCATATCGACTTTACGAAAATTTGATTTGGACATAACTCATAATTTACACGATGAAATCTCGATATTTCTCTTCCATTAGAAAAATATAATTCACCAGCTCCGAGCGTTTCTTGTTTCACAGAAATCCGACTTAAAACGGATTCTGTATATATTGGTTTAAAGTTCGAATCACCAAATTACGAACTGCCGTGCCATTTCGAGCTCGATTATAATAATTATACGAATTATACGTTCAACTAACATTTAAAAATAAATTCGTTAATATAATTCAATTCTAAACTGAATTATATCTTATAAATAATCCAATTCACACAATATTGTGAATTCAACTTAATTCCGATTATTTCACAATTAAATATTATTTATATTAATTAAATATTCATATTATTTAATTAAACAACTATTTAAATCTTTAAATCACTGTTTAAATAACTAATAAATTAATTATTATACCATAAAAATGCGGGACATTACAGAATAATTAATGTACATCAGAAAATATCAGAGATTTACAAATTACAATGCAGCGGAAAGATAATACAAAACACAATTGAAAGAAATACACGGATACAGAGCTTTCCAAATATAGCTCTAGCTGTAAACCAGGATCTTGTAAAATAGAAATCTGCAAAACCAAAACTATTAGTTGCCCATGTGGAAAATAGGGGCACCCAGAGTTTAGGTTAAAACAATAAGCTCCGGGTCAGTCATGGGACTGGAGTGAGAACTAAAACAACTATTAGCCTGATTTTTAAGTTAGGCAAATCATGGGACCACGCCATATAACACGGAATAGTATTATCCCCCACGAATACCAGTGCATAAAACAAACAGCGCAATGCTAAACAGAAAAATGAAGCTATTATAAGACTCAGGTCTCAACACACAATGAATGCAGTCGAGGATAGAGTTTTCCCTTATGATAGCCAAATATGCTTGATACGCGAAGTTTCATCTTTTATTATTAATATAAGTGAAGAAATCAACTTCAAATATAAATGTATCAATCATAGGCGGCGTAGGTACAATTATATCATGTCACCATATATATGATTATAACTAAAATCGAAAAATAACGTATTGGAAATTGAGTTTCCATCTATGAACTAAGGCAAGTGATTGTCCTTACCGATTCGAGACTCTCTAGCTCGAGTCTCAGGATATAGTCGCAACTGCACCTACGGTTAGCGACAGGGCCGGTCATCCATCGATGATTGGCAATACCATAAATGTAATGTTCCGCCTTTTTGACCGCTTCAAATCGGTAATTTAACCAACTTAAAACATATCAAAACGACGGATCGTTATTTAGCCTACCGAGTTTAAAAATAGCGCCAACACATAAACACCAAATAAATAGAGTATGGAACAACGAAACAAACTTTTATATATTAATTAAAAAATTTGATACAAGAATTTTTCAGTATAGCGAAATGTAAAAATAATTTGAATACATGAAAAAAAATCTTTACTGTATTAAATCTACAGAATGTGCCGTCTTCAGAATCCCTAGCTTTGCCAATCTTCGAATCCTAAGCTGTAATCTTAAAATCTGCAATGCTCAAGTCTGACCTGAGCGTTCCATGTAAAAACATAAAACACCCGAGTCAGGATTAATCATTCGTTCAAGTAAATTAACTTCAACAGAAACTAAAATATAATAGTTAATCCAATAGATTATTAAATATTCACCTATCAAACCCATGAGAAACTACCAAGTTATGACATAGCAAATTAGAACAACCTATGCATTTATGTATGTACGTATGCCTATGACATATATATACACGTACTACAGGTAAACACATGTGTGCATCGGCCACCACATACATACTAAAACCATGCGACGAGGTAAAATTCTACGCAAAAAAAAGGTAGCATATATAAGAGGGAAACATGTGAGAAGGTAGTGGAATTGTAGCATCAAACTTAAGGTAGCCTGCAATAATTAAGACTCATGACGAAGAAAAATAGCAAGTCCACTCATCGAAGTGAGTCAGTTCGGTTCGGTGCCGAATGGTATAATAAACGTGTCAACAGGGTGTTTTGAGTGACAATGAGCGTAAAAAGTATCAGATGTGTAAGTGTGTCAAACCATATACATGTATTGGTTCTCGCTTATGTGCTTGGTCAAAGGTTCAGCACTATAGGGAATTTTCAAATCAATAACGGCAGCAAAATAAGGTGTAGTGGAATGCCAATGTACATATATACAAATATGCCAATAATGTACAGAAAATAGACTCTGAACCCAATAGCTACAGCATATACTTATGTGGTAATGCGCATAATGAGTGGTATCAGCAAATTTACATAAGGATCTATAAAAAAAATCCATGGGTTCGGTAACTTCAAATAAGGCATATGACTATAATACAAGGTTCCCATTTTTACATCAAGAAGTCACTTCTAAGTTAGCAAAGCATGCAAGTAAAAGAATATACAGGTGATATGAATTTAGTGTGTTCATTTTCCTAGGGAGTTCAAACCAAAAATTTAATTTATTTTTTTTAAGCATGAAGGCAGAGTTTTAAATTCCATTACTAATAACTTTATTGAGTCCAAATCCTAATATGCATTCCATATAAAATCTGATAAAACCAGCACCATATTTCCAAGCACTATAATGTTTCATATACATACGGGAGAAGTAAATAAGCAATCGGAATGGTATATGCATGTGAAACCAAGCAAGAATATAGGTAAATGAGATGCTTAGTAGGACTTATTTTGATTCACAAGTTGTCTACAATTTATTTAGAATTAATTAAAAAAAATGGTGGAAGAATTCTCTTAGTTTCTTTTAGTAAAATTTGAACCTATTTAAAACAATTTGTTGTTAACACATCATTCTAGAATTTCACACACACAGACTAAACACACACATACGCAAAAACAGTAGACAGTGGATATGAACAGTGGCATATACATGCATATTTGTTTCTGCTCAGTTCTTGATAGTCACGGATGTAAGTTAGTTCATGGAATTTTCATTGTTAATAGTAAAGATGTGTAAATGTGTCTTATATTAACACTTGAGGTTGTCATCAAATATATCAACCAGGATACTAAAATTAGTATATGTTGGTCATCATTATTATAAATCAACCTGAACAACTAGTGTCCCAAAGCACTGGATTCTACCTTTTGAAATCATTGGTAACTATGCTTAAAATCTCAAAGTTTCCATGTATAAGCGTATTCTCCAATGCTGCAGCAACAACAGGTTTGAATTCCGCCTTTAAACTATAGATTTCTAGTGGACGAATGTCATTACTTAGAGCCTTAACATTACAAAAAAAACTATCGATATTAATGCTTGGCAGCTTTACTAATCGGACACGAGCTAGCAATACTTACATAACTATGGATATATCCAGGTTCACATTCTCAAATAAGTGGGAATATTAATATAGAAATGTGTAAGCATGCATGAAACGCAACAACAAAGCAACGTCCTTATTAGTTTACACATTCAGGGATTTTATTTTTACTTTGAGACCCAACAGGACGAAAGTTCGCTTATTAAATTATATTATTACTTTAATATAGTCAGGTAAATTTATTTGACAAATCAATTAACCTCAAATTTATGCAGGTATTATATTTCAGGTGTACAACAAATTCAAGATGTCAACAAGAACAGCAGGGTTTCAAGTGGATTAGGAACATATTTGAGAAATGATTAATTCTACATATAAGGCAATCAAATGAGTACGGGCTGCTTTTCATATTACGGTTTATAACTCAAAGGATTTTTGTTTCAAAACAATTTACATATCTGAAATAACATGGTATTCATCATCTACAATTACAATATGCATTAACAATATATATAATATTGAGGATCTCCCCATATCTCAATCTATCCAATAGTGTATATTAATGTGTGATAGGAGTTCAGGGTGAAGTATAGGTAGGTATACAGAAGTATATTATTCTAAAATTCACAAGTGCATGATCAAAGTAGCATGCAGTTCCCAGTTCAAGTATTGTGAACTAAAGGTGTTTCACATTTTCTCCCAGGTATTCAATACATGAAAATAACAATGTTTAGCACACTATCCTCAGATGTATTTATAAACGTCATTATTTATGTCAATTTAGCAGAAGATTTAAATTGAAGAAAAAAAAGTCTGCTAACCAAATATTAGTTCATAGTTTAAATTTTTCTAGTTTCAGGTTTACATGCCGATCAGATAAGCTAAGTCCAATACATTCCAAACGTATATGCATTGGTTCAGACTTCACCAAAAACAACATGCTTCCCATTTGTATTTCCAGTTAAACCATTAAGGCAGTATATATAGGGTACTTCAATATTTCATAGTCAAGGCAGGGGTTTCAATGTATGTATACTCATATATTAAAGACACAACATATTCTAAATATCACTCGATGTCATGTTCACATGGGACACGATACAAAATTTAAATTGGCTATAAATGCTTGAGCCCATTTTTATTAGTTTTCAACAAGACAAAGGTGCCACGTTTCAGTTTCATTTTCGAATCATAATCAACAATATTGCATACGAACAGATGGAACCACACCCAAAAACCTGAATTAAAATCATGCAACAATTCAAGGCAGACAATCACAACGATATCAACTATTATATTATAGTTTAAATATCGAGTTAATCTACTTGAACTTATAATTAATCGTGAGTGTTTCTCACCTTAGAATCAATAATGAAAACTGTAACGTGGACATTATCAGTGGCTCTTTTGGTCGAATTCAATGATTTGCTCCAGCAGCGGAAGGAAGAAACTGGCGACGTCTAAAAGCTCCGTTAGGTTTAAAGTAGGTGGTTGGAGTCTTTATGGCCGGTGGCGGCGAGCATCGATTTTAGGAATGATTTAGGTTGCAACGGTGACAGGAAGGACGGTGGATGCTTTCAAATTTTAGGGGAAAACTCTGATTTTGGAAATTTAATTTTGAGAGAGATGGAATTGGACATTGGCCATTACAAATTAGAAAAGGGGAGAAAGATTTTTGTTGCTTAAGGGTTTGAGAAAATGGTGTAATATATAGAAGGGAACTGGGTAAAGATAAGAACAACGTAAAATCATATAGGGTTAGGGTACGCAAATTTCAATAGATTGGTCTGCGCAGTGTATTTCTAAGGAAGGTGGTAACAAAAATTTTAAATTAAATATTGAGTTTACCGCAAATTAACCCGTAATGCTCTGATTTCGTATCGCTAACCCGATACCCAAATGCGATAAAAATTATACGTACTTCTTTGTCTTTGTGTTCTGAATCCAATAAAACTAGACCGGTTGTAATTCGACTCTGTTTATATACGACGCTAATTTTTTTTAAATTATTTATCGGGTAACCGATTTTTATTTGTTTTGTTCACAAAACAACTCTGTTCGATTCTAAATCTGAAACATTAAATTTTCAATCTGTTTTATATACAACATTATACCTTATCCAAACCAATTTCCATATTTTTAACAAATAAAATTTTCCATTTGATTAACATCCACTAAATTTGTTTGTTTATTATAAATTCAACCCTATATATATATTTTCCATCGAATTTTAAATCCGATTTAAATATCCAACCAATTTCAGTTCAAATATTCAACGATAATATTTGATCCTCGACCAACCATTTTGAATTCAATTCAGACTCAAAACAATATACCTGATTTTTAATTTCTAACCCAAATATCGACATAAAATTTATTAAATCTTCAGTTAATTTAACATTTCAGTTGTTGAAATTTCTGGGACGTTACAATCTACCCCCCATTAAAACTTTTCGTCCTTGAAAAGGAAGGATCGTTAGGGTTATAATAATGTATACTTTAAATTTTTTCATTAGTATGATTCCACAAGTAATCTAAATATCAATATTTAAATCATCGATTCTCCCTGTTTATCCAAATATTCAATTAATTCGGAATTTATTTATTTTAAAACCTAATATATTATCCAGTTACAAATTTGCGTATGTCAGATTTATGCATCCAAAATCATTCCAAATTTCTTTATGAACCTTATCTGTCAAGGTTTACTTATCCATTTTTACACCACAAACTTATCTATTCAATCCATTAAATAACACTCATTGTAGAGTGTAAACAACATCTCCTCTTCATGTTACAAATTGTCGTCTTGAAAATTTCCAAAATCCGAAATCTTTTATAACACAAAATTCGGAGATAAATATTCGTAATATTTTTCCAAAGATATGAACTTAAAAAGTACTTTGGAATTCTTATATTATCTTATTAAATTAGGTACATTTCAATTCCAAACTACGAATTTGAAAATATTTGATGACTCGAAAATTTACAAGTCTATTATCGTTCTTACAGATGTCAGGCATACATTGGCTAGGCGCACGACTAAAATCTCCTAGTGCTAAATATCCTTGTTTTAACTCCTAGTGAAAATATTTCAAAAATTCTTTTAAAACAAATACGGAAAGTACCAATGTGATATTGATTTGTTGATTGTTCATGAATCGCAGATACACAATGGTTTCGTCTGGATCCCCCAGAAAACATCCGTATTTGTAGGAAATTACTTCCCTGCGAATTTCGTCAAGAACAAATCAACAAAAGATATTTAAGAACCACAAGAAAGACTGAGGTCACTGAGCGTTAACCGCTCTATCTCAGGATCATAGAAACAAATCAAGTTATAAGATAAACCGAGTCACTAGGACAGATCAAATAATGAGGACAAATCATGTCATGAAGACACATCAGGTCACGAAGACAAATGCAGTCATGAAGACTTAGTGTTGCATATAACAGGTGGCCAACATCACTAATATATCTCAAACATTTCATGGTTCCATTCTACCTTTAGTAACACTAGTGGTTACATCTCTTTCACTTATAGATATGCCATGTGGTCCGAAGGCACACAATGGTTACGCCTGATTCCCTCAGGAAACATCCATACCCGTAAGCTTTCACAGCTCTGCGGATTACGCCATTATCACGACTGTAGATCACAGTAGACACAATGGTTACACATGGTTCCCCCAAGAAACATCCGTCAGCCGTAAGCCATCTACAGCCCTGCGAATTTCACTACACGATCGTGCTCTTTTAGACAACTCGAGTTTTGTGTCAGGACAACCTACTACCACCAGCATCACATCTCAATTAAGCTCGAAATTCAAAGGAGAAGAATGGTACTTTCCTTATTTTGCTTTGAAAACATATAATACTATATACATATGGTACTTCATTTCATACTCCTCATAAATTATACTTACGATTTTCCAATCATATTTTCAAATATCTCATTCATACAATTTCATTACCTTCCCATCCAGTAGTTTCAAATTCACTTTATTCTTATATAATTTTCTATATAAATTCCGGAAACTTCTATATCCACTATCCAAAATCAATTATTCTCAAATTCCATTCCAATTTCGAAATTTTGGTTTTGATCTCTTAATCAGTTCAGATGTCTGATACCTTCCCAAACTCGAATCTATCGGTTATAAACCAATTTCCTTCCCAATTTCCAATCACTAGGTTCATCGCTTTATTCAAATCTTTATATTCTCAAAATTTCAGAAATTTCTTCTTATCGCAAATTTCTCCTTCACGCATTATCACTCCTTCACATTTACATCCTTCGACCGTAAATTAACAAGCGACCAACTTCCTACGTGTCAACCCCGAAGGCCGAAACCAACATCAGATCAAAACCCAGGAAATTATTCAACTTAACTAATCTCCAGTCAATTTCTAAATTCCTTAACTCCATTTCCTATCAAATCATTCCTTACACAGCTCTTAGATTCAGTTTACAAATATACTTATGTTTACGTTCTGCCCCCCTTCGTTATCGTCGTGCGGCTCTTTGTTCTTCGGTTATCACCATCTGAATTTTCAAAATCCGTTAACTTCTCACAATCCTTGAAAAACAATTCATATTCATTTCCTATAATTCTAGAAAATCTCCTATTACCATTGAAAAAAATTTCCATATATATTTGCATTTTTTTATATATAGAAATATACTTTATTCTCAGGGGATTTTTCTCTAAATTCGTTATTTGGACTAAGAGAAATATTAAACACACACCGCTATTTCCAGTTAATTGCTAACACTCATTTCTTACTCCATTTAACTACTTTAGCTATTGAACCTTAACCATTTCTTAGTCAACAATGAAGTCAATCATGTTGGGGTATATTACCTCTCAGATCTTAGTTGAACAACATTATTAACTTTGAAATAGATAAAATTCACAACTTCAAACACCGACAAAACATTCATTTTCGTAACTTTCGAACTTGAGTTAAGAATGTATTTCTTTTACAATAATTCATGCCTTAAAGATTTGTAACTTTTAAAAAATACACTTTATTCTTTAATCTAAATAAACAATTTATTAATAATATATTAAATTTTAAATTAAAACGAAAAGTAAATAGCACTTTCCTGAAATTCGTCATAATTGTCTTCCCTAAATAACTTCCTTTCGAATAATCTGTTATTCGATATCATACTCCAAACTTCGGAAAATCCCATCTGATTTATATTTTGGACCTCAGAATAATTTTACCTTATGAGATAACTCTATTTCCAATTTTGTTTGCAACATATTTGCTTTCAAATGTTATTTACTTCTAAAAAGTAAATATTATCCTTTTATCGAAATCCGAACTCGTCACAGTAAATAAATTTCGATTCTATTCAAATATAGGCCCAACACTTTTTAAAATCTTCATTCATATTACGCTTCAATTATAACTCCCATTTTCAGTTCACCTCCTGTTAATCAATTAACAAGTTTATAATTATCCATCAAATTCATATATCCAATTATATTTTATTGGCTTGAAACCAATTACAATTTATCTTACCGACTTCAAATAACTTAGTAATCCTATTTGACACAATCTAATTCCAGCTATACCCTTTCTATTTTTTAATTTATATTATGAATTCAAAATAAAATTCATCGTTTCATTTCTGAAATGATTTCTAATTTCCTATTTCATTTACATCCTCATCGGAATTCTTATTTCCAATAAATTTCTGTTATCATGGGTTGCTAAAATACACGCTAAAATACACTATTAGGGAAATTGATTCATTGTTTCTCTTATACTTAGATACCATCCGATGATGGATGTAACACCCCGCATTTTTAAGTATAATTAAAAATGAAATGAAATATATGAAAATATGCTTATAATAGGTAAATAATAGTGATGCATAAGAAGAATTAATTAATACATGAAAGAGAAGAAAAATTAGTTCGATAACGGTGTGTATAACAGAAAAGATAGTAAAATGAGGATAATTAATTTAAGAATAAGGAATTAGGTAAAATGGACATCACCATTGCGTTCCTCTCAAAATTTTACATGAAATAGAGTCCGAGTTTTCGAAAATCGGAGTCCGGATGAAGAAGTTATGGCCTGTAGAAAATTCAGAAGGTTTCAGTCAGCATAGAACTGGGCAGGTCGACCTGGGGGCCAGGTCGACCAGGGGGTCGACCTGGGAGTTGACCTCCCCCATGGGGGTCGACTATAGTGTCAATCTCCCCCATACAGGTCGACCTGGTCGGCCTGTTTCGGTCCAGAACACGTTTTTGAAGCCCAGGGACGATTTTTAATGGTCCGGATTGGTTTTAGGGTTAATCTGATGGCTGAAATGAATTGCTACACCTATAAAAACAACCTAAGACCTAGCCTTCTCTACACACAATTCTATTCTGCTTCTTCTCTGCCTTTGTTCCAAATGAAAATAAAAATGGCGTCGCTACTCTCCTGGAATCAAAACTAGAAGCTAATCAACATCAACCTAAGCAACTCAATTCAAATTAGAGATTAAAGCTTCTGCAACGATTCTACAACAATTAAAGTTCTTTCTTTAATCCAACCAAGGCAAGTGCACTTATTTTCCGATATAAACTTTAATCATAATTGTGACATGATTGTAAATCTGAATTTGAGATTGTGTATGTACTGTTCTGATCTATTTTATTCTTTATCTCTTCTTCTTTCTGTTCTATAGCCAGGCTACTACGAGCCTGCGCCAATCTCCTAAGAGATTAACTCACGAACGCTAAAATGTTTGGGACAAATAATGAATGTGGAATAATTGGACATGGTTAATCTGTGACTGATTTAAGAAAAAGGACATAGGTTGTAAACTAGATTTAGATCTATGCATATTCTGTGAATTTGAAGAAGAGGAACCATGGTATGTTAACATATGACTTGAGACAAAGAAAATATGGCTTAGGTATAAAGATTTACATTAAGGTAGGACATCTATTAAATGTAAATAAAAACCTAAGTAAGGGATCTTTGGGACATATGACATGCATAGTAATTGATGGTTATATTTGGTATATGATCATAGTATGAATCTTGACAATATTTAGGCATGCTTAGGCAAAATTTAAAATTAGGCAAGATATGTTTGTGAAACTTTAAGGAATGATTAAATCTATTATATTTGCCTAATCTGCTAGTTCTGCTATATTGCTTAATTTGCTAGTTCTGTTATATTGCTTAATCTGCTAGTTCTGCTCTACTGCCTAGTCTGCTAGATTTGTTCATCTGCCAAATTTGTCGTCTGCTAAGTCTGTTGAAAATGCTAGATCTGCTAGTTTGCTTAATCTGCTAAATCCGTTAAGTCACCTAATCTGAAAAATCTATTATTTGCAATATCTGTTGAGTTGATATAATTAGTCTGATATTGACATAATCTGAATTGGCTATAGTTATGAATAATTGACATGTATATTAGGCGTGGGTATAAATGGTAAATCATTAATTAATTGGCCGCAAAGATAAACATGGCTAACTCGAGATTAGAATGAGTTTGCGACGTAATTCTGCCTGGAACCGCCCGGCATATTCCAGTGGTCGCAAACAATAGGTTCTAATGTGAGAAGTTAGTCATAACGTGCTTGAAACCCGAGGTTAGACTCAGTTTGCGACAGAAACCTGCCCGAAACCAACCGGCCAAACCAGTAGCCGCAAACTGTCAGTCTAATGTGAGAGGTTTGGGCATTAATATTTAATTAATGAAAATCTGAGATAATTATGATGTCTAAAACGTGTTGGGTAAGGTTAAACCAATTGGACCAATGAATCTGATAAACCCATTTCGTGAATCCGTAGGCCAAATACAAAAGTTAGATAATCTGTAACCAGTTAATCTGTAAGTCTGTTAATCTGTAACCAGTTAATCTGTAAGCCTGTTAATCCGAACATCTGATCCGTTAGTTTGAAAACCTGTTAACTTGATTGTCTGATCTGTGAACTAGTTAATCTAAATTTTGTATGTTTGAAACTTGTAGACAAGTTAAGCTGAAATCTGTTAGTCTGGGGACACAAGGTTAGGAGGGGAATTACTTGTGTCATCTGTTGTTCGGGACCCATATTAGTCAGTAACCCTTTCTGGTATCAAAACTTTGACCCAACAGTAAGTAGGGTCCGGGCACGCTTGCTGAACTAATTATAAGCGGTTCATTCTGGTAATGGTTAGGGGTGTTGATGGTACGTTCCAACCGGGTCATGTGCATGCATGGATCCGGTCTGCCTCTGAGGATGTAAGACGCCGTGACATTTGTAAATAGGTCTGTGCCAATTGGTTGTCACTTTAGGGAGTGATACACCCTACTGTGGCGCCGCCACAAGATATTTATGTATTAGGGAGTCGATCGCTTAGGGTAGGGTTTTAGGGTACACTTAGTTCTGTCTATTTCTGTTGGTACCGTCTGTTTCTGTTGGGTGGTAACACCTGTCTGTTTCTTCGTGGTACCGTCTGTTCGGGTGGTAACGGTCCATTACTTGTGTACACTTAATTCTACATTCTGTTTCCGTAGGGATTAATCTGTTTCTTCTTTTGTCTGTTTCTGATCGGGTAGTAAAGGCCCATTATTAGCATTCTGTTTCTGTTAAATTATTCTGTACCCGTTTCTATTTCAGTTTAGACATTAGGGTGACACCTAATTCTGTTATACTAGTATTAGTGCAGAGAAGTGTAAAGTAATAGCTTATGTCATTCTGTTCTTCTGTCATATCTGCTACACCTGTTACAGCTATCTCTCATCCAGTTTTATGCTCATGTCATGTTATTATTATCTGTTCATAACTGAAAATCACTGGACTTGCCAGACTTTTTGTTTGACCCTTGTTGTTTCGCCTCTTTTCTTCCGTTCCCCACAGGTTTTCTAAGGAGGGAATATTCTAGCTAGATCCGGATTTCTTCTGCTTGAAGTGCTTAAAGTATGGCTTGTCTTCTTCTTTGGGGATTATGATTTTAAACTATGCATTTTGAAGGCTTTTGTACAAGACTGATATTTTGTACTTGAATTCTGAGATTTGAAAGGATGTAACCATTTTGATTTCTATTTCCGCTGTAATAAAGTTAAAATTGTCCAAGTACTGTTTTTATTTGTCTTGTAAGTTTCTGTTCTGTTTACTAAAATGCTCCACCAAAGTTAAGGCATTCCCTTTTGTGAGTGTCCTTAACGGAGGTGGGGTGTTACAATGAATTCGAGATTCAAACCTAAAAGCTTATCAAAGAATAGTTCTTGCAGGACTGGATCCAAAGACGGGGATTCCGAGACGAATTTTAAACTTCAAATTTTTTTTTTCCGCTATACTTGTTCAAAATACTAATTTTCAAATACATAATATTTTCAAAATAGTTTACCATTCAAAAGTCTATTTTAAAATTATTTATACGCTCAAAATTTTTATTTCAAAATCTTTTTATTTCTAGAAACCGTTTTAAACCCAATTAGCTAAGCTTTGAATAAACCAAAGCTCTGATACCACTTGTAACGTCCCTCCTTTTTAACTGCTTCAAATTGGTAATTTAACCAACTTAAAACGTATCAAAACGACGAATCGTTATTTAGCTTACCGAGTTTAAAAATCAACACAGAAACACCAAATAAATAGAGTATGGAACAATGAAACATACTTTTATATATTAATTAAAAAATTTGATACAAGAATTTTTCAGTATAGCAAAATGTAAAAATAATTTGAATACATGAAAAAAAAATCTTTACTGTATTAAATCTTCAGAGTGTGCCGTCTTTGGAATCTCCAGCTTTGCCAATCTTCGAATCCTATGCTATAATCTTTAAATCTGTAATGCTCGAGTCTAACCCGAGCGTTCCATGCAAAAACATAAAACACTCGAGCCAGGATTAATCATTTGTTCAAGTAAATTAACTTCAACAGAAACTAAAATATAATAGTTAATCCAACAGATTATTAAATATTCACGTATCAAACCCATGAGAAACTACCAAGTTATGACATAGCAAATTAGAACAGCCTATGCATTTATGTATGTACGTTTGCCTATGACATGTATACACGTACAATAGTATAGGTAAACACATGTGTGCATCAGCCACCACATACATACTAAAACCATGCGACGAGGTAAAATTCTACGCAAAAAAAGGCAGCATATATAAGAGGGAAACATGTGAGAAGGTAATGGAATTGTAGCATCGAACTTAAGGTAGCCTGCAACTATTCAGACTCGTGACGAAGAAAAATAGCAAGTTTACTCATCGAAGTGAGTCAGTTCGGTTCGGTGCCGAATGGGATAATAAACGTGTCAATATGGTGTTTTGAGTGACAATGAGCGCAATAAGTATCAGATGTGTAAGTTTGTCAACCCATATACATGTACTGGCTCTCACTTATGTGCTTGGTCAAAAGTTCAGCACTATAGGGAATTTTCAAATCAACTACGGCAGCAAAATAAGGGGTAGTGGAATGCCAATGTACATATATACAAATATGCCAATAATGTACAGAAAATAGAGTCCGAACCCAATAGCTACAGCATATACTTATATGATAATGCGCATAATGAGTGGTATCAGCAAATTTACATAAGGGTCTATAAAAAAAATCCATGGGTTCAGTAACTTCAAATAAGGCATACGACTATAATACAGGGTTCCCATTTTTACATCAAGAAGTCACTTCTAAGTTAGAAAAGCATGCAAGTAAAAGAATATACAAGTGATATGAACTTAATGTGTTCATTTTTACTAGGGAGTTCAGACCAATTTTTTTTTTTTAATTTTTTTAAGCACGAAGGTAGAGTTTTAAATTCCATTACTAATAACCTTATTGAGTCAAAATCCCAGTATGCATTCCATATAAAATCTGATAAACCCAGCACCATATTTCCAAGCACTATAATGTTTCATATACATACGGGACAAGTAAATAAGCAACCAGAATGGTATATGCATGTGAAACCAGGCAAGAATATAGGTAAATGAGATGCTTAGCAGGACTTATTTTAATTCCACAAGTTGTCTACAATTTATTTAGAATTAATTAAAAAAATGGTGGAAGAATTCTCTTAGTTTCTTTCAGTAAAATTTGAACCTATTTAAAATAATTTGATGTTAACACAACATTCCAGAATTTCACACACAAATGACTACACACACATACACAAAAACAGTAGATAGTGGGTATGAGCAGTGGCATATACATGCATATTTGTTTCCGCTCAGTTCTTGACAGTTACAGTTGTAAGTTAGTTCATGGAATTTTCATTTTTAATAGTAAAGATGTGTTAATGAGTGTTATATTAATACTTGAGGTTGTCATCAAAAATATCAACCAGGATACTAAAATTAGTATATGTTGTTCATCATAATTATAAATCAACCTGAACAACTAGTGTCCCAAAGCACTAGATTCTACATTTTGAAATCATTGGTAACTATGCTTAAAATCTCGAAGTTTCCATGTATAAGCGTATTCTCCAATGCTGCAGCAACAAGAGGTTTGAATTCTACCTTTAAACTACAGATTTCTAATGGACGATTGTCATTACTTAGAGCCTTAACTTTACAAAAAAACTATCGATATTAATGCTTGGCAGCTTTACTAATCGGACACGAGCTAGCAATACTTATATAGCAATATTTACATAACTATGGATATAACCAGGTTCACATTCTCAAATAAGTGGGAATATTTATATAGCAATGTGTAAGCATGCATGAAACGCAACAACAAGGCAGAGTCCTTATTAGTTTACACATTCAGGGATTTTATTTTTACTTTGAGACCCAACAGGATGAAAGTTCACTTATTAAATTATATTATTACTTTATTATAGTTAGGTAAATTTATTTGACGAATCAATTAACCTCAAATTTATGCAGGTATTATATTTCAGGTGTACAACAAATTCAAGAAGTCAACAAGAACAGCAGGGTTTCAAGTGGATTGGGAACATATTTGAGAAATGATCAATTCTACATATAAGACAATCAAATGAGTACGGGATGCTTTTCGTATTGTAGTTTATAATTCAAAGGATTTTTGTTTCAAAACAATTTACATATCTGAAATAACATGGTATTCATCATCTATAATTAAAATATGCATTAACAATATATATATAATACTGAGGATCTCCCCATACCTCATTCTATCCAACAGTGTGTATGAATGTGTGATAGGAGTTCAGGGTGAAGTATGGGCATGTATACAGATGTATATTATTCTAAAATTCACAAGTGCATGATCAAAGTAGCATGCAGTTCCCAGTATAAGTATTGTGAACTAAAGGTGTTTCACATTTTCTCCCAGGTTTTCAATAAATGAAAATAACAATGTTTAGCACACTATCCTCAGATGTATTTATAAACGTCATTATTTATATCAATTTAGCAGAAGATTTAAATTGAAGAAAAAAAAGTCTGCTCACCAAATATTAGTTTATAGTTTTTGATTTTTTAGTTCCAGATTTACATGCAGATCGGATAAGCTAAGTCCAATACATTCCAAACGTATATGCATTGGTTCAGACTTCACCAAAAACAACATGATTCCCATTTGTATTTCCAGTTAAACCATTAAGGCAGTATATATATGGTACTTCAATATTTCATAGTCAAGGCAGGGGTTTCAATCTATGTATACTAATATATTAAAGACACAACATATTCTAAATATCACCTGATGTCATGTTCATATGGGTCACGATACAAAATTTAAATTGGCTATAAATGCTTGAGCCCATTATTATTAGTTTTCAACAAGACAAAGGTGCCACATTTCAATTTCATTTTCGAATCATAATCAACAAGATCGCATACGAACAGATGGAACCACACCCAAAAACCCCAATCAAAATCACGCAACAATTCAAGGCAGACAATCACAACGATATCAACTATTGTATTATAGTTTAAATATCGAGTTAATGTACTTGAACTTATAATTAATCATGAGTGATTTCTCACCTTAGAAACAACAAAGAAAACTGTTGCAGGGGACATTATCGGTTGCTCTTATGGTCGAATTCATTGATTTGCTCCAGCGATGGAAGGAAGAAACTGGCGACGGCTAGAAGCTCCGTTGGGTTTGAAGTAGGTGGTTGGAGCCTTTATGGCCGGTGGCAGCGAGCATCGATTTTGGGAATGATTTAGGTTGCAACGGTGATAGAAAGGACGGTGGATGCATTCAAATTTTAGGGGAAAGCTCTTATTTTGGAAATTTAATTTTGAGAGAGATGGAATTGGACATCGGCCATTACAAATTAGAAAAGGAGAGAAAGATTTTTGTTGCTGAAGGGTTTGAGAAAATGGTGTGATATATTGAAGGGAATCGGGTAAAGATAAGAACAATGTAAAATCATATAGGGTTAGGGTACGCAAATTTCAACAGATATGTCTGCATAGTGTATTTCGAAGGAAGGTGGTAACGAAATTTTTTAATTAAATATTGAGTTTACCGCGAGTTACCCCGTAATGCTCTGATTTCGTACTGCTAACCCGATACCGAAATGCAATAAAAAATTATATGTACTTCTTTGTCTTTGCGTTCTGAACCCCATAAAATTAGACCGGTTATAATTCGACTCTGTTTATATACGACGCTAATTTTTTTTAAAATTATTTATCGGGTAACCGATTTTTATTTCGTTTTGTTCACAAAACAAATCTGTTCGATTCCAAACTTGAAACATTAAATTTTCAATCTGTTTTATATACACCATTATACCTTATCCAAACCAATTTCCATATTTTTAACAAAAAAAATTTCCCATTTGATTAACATCCACTAAATTTGTTTGTTTATTTTAAGTTCAACACTATATATATTTTTCCATCAAATTTTAAATCCGATTTAAATATCCAACCAGTTTCAGTTCAAATATTCAACGATAATATTTGCTCCTCAACCAACCATTCTGAATTCAATTCAAACTCAAAACAATATACTTGATTTTTAATTTCTAACCCAAATATCGACATAAAATTTATTAAATTTTCAGTTAATTTAACATTCCAGTTGTCGAAATTTCTGGGATGTTACAATAAACTATATGTTGGCCTGCCCTATGGGGCATAAAACCTGATCAGTATATCGACCATGACATCCATCAGCCCCGTAGTGACCGATATATCTGAGGTGCCTCGCAATCCATCATCCAGTAATAATAAGCAACATCCACATGAGTAAACAGTCTGGGCTCCATACCATGACATTACTCCTAGCTAGAAACTAACATATGTCCATTTTCCTGAAGTCCTTATCCTGTTTCTGGTTCATACCGGGGTGTGAAGCTCGCGAATTAACGCTACACAAAGCTATGATAATTAAAGATTTGCTTTGATCATCAACCACAAGACTCTGCTTTTCAACAAAAGCCTTGATCATTTGCATCACAGCATGTCGCACTGTCATTCCATATTGTACCATTGATTTCCACCAATATATAACCTCTAAGCTCAAACGTTTCAGAAAAGGGTGTTAAGAAAGAGAATAAATCTCCACCACCAAATAGATATACATTTAGTAGAGATCAATGAATACATTATAATAGAATCAATGCCAGACACACCATCTATTTGCAAGTCCGTTCTGGGTTTGAACGAAACTGGAGGCACCTTATTCCTCTTCCCATATGTTCAATATAGGAGAGATGTCCTCGCATATCCGGTCGTTCTCCAAGTACTTCTGGACGATCACCACTTATTTCCTTGTCTTGGATATACAGCCCAATCAAGACATCAATAATCATCCAAACGATGTGAAGAACTCCGGTCTTCAACCACCATCTTCATTGTCGACTTATCGTCGTATAAATTATTCAGAATGGGATAAACTCGGTCTTTCCGAATAACTCGCGTATTTTATAGATAAGTTCTATAAAAACACAACATACACCTCATTCCAATTCAGAATATTCTTTTATTCAAATATTCACATCTTTACGGAAAGGTTCCCATTAATTTTATCAAAGATAAATTCTTTTGAATTATTCTTTAAACTTCCTTTGGATATCAATTTCCAAAAGATTCATTTACATTTTCATAATTCTAAACCAAATTAAGGTTTATAAACTAGTTGGGATTATCGAACCATACCGAAGTAATCATTTCTTTTATTATCCCAATCCTAACCTATTCATCCGATGGAGCAAAACTGGTAATACTCCATATCTAACACCACTTCAAATCTAATTAAAGATTCAACTATCGTCTAGAGTAAAACTGGTGATACTCCATTCTCGATTATTTCCCAAATTTTATAATGTAAATTATCACATTCACATTTCAATCTAATTAAAGATTCATTAAAACCCCACATTGTTTTAATCTTCCTAAATATCATTATGTATGATTATTTAACTTTGGGAAATCAAACATGTTGCATTGACAATCTACACACTATACCATTGATTTCTACCGATATACAACCTCTAAGCTCGTACGTCATAGGGAAGGGTGTTAAGGAAGAGAATAAATTCTCCACCACCAAAAAGATATATATTTAGCAGAGATCGACAATACTGTTCGAAATACAATGTTAGACATGTAATCCTGTCTTTAACTGGGTTAAAGAACCAATGTCATTCAAAACACGGTTCACGATAAACCCTGTGACGACCGCCCATCACCCCTGCACTAAACAAGAGGAATAATGCGTTGAAAGGTGTCCACGCCAGCGATGGACGATCATCATAGCAGGTAACACAAGCGGAACCTGTCGTAAACTCGCAGCGCAAGGATAAAATATAATAGAACATATACAACAGGTAGTGATAGTGAAGCAGAAAACACTAAACTTTCATGACAACTAAAAAGTATTTCCCATATACGTAGATGACAGTAGTAGTATTGTACAATTTTCCTCACTACAACACTCAAAGAAATAGCGAACAGCGGAAACAAAAACTATATAGTAATATAACTAGTACGCGAGCCTCCTGCTCGCCATCGATCAGCAACGTCGTCCTCACTAATGCAATACATGCCACTTGTTACTCTGTCTGCCCATCCACAACTGGATTAACAACCTAAGGTAATAAGAGGAAACATAAAACCTTGAGTAAGACAACAGTCTTAGTAAGCGATAAAACAGCTAACAAACTTCATCAATAAAGTATATGAGAATGGATAAATAATCAACTAATCTACCTAGCTTCAGAGAAGAACTCTCAATTTCTTTCTCCATTACATGACAGTGATAGACTTTACAATCCATGCATCCAAAGGAATAACAATTCAGTCATAGAAATTAATGCATCCATTCATAAATGAAAAAGCAACTCAATCATGATCACAACATGCATTCAAACGTCCATGACCGACTTTGGCTTTCACTGCCAACCTTACTTTGGAAACTTCATTATCATATGACTAACTAACAATTTACCGTAAATTGTCAAGGACCAAACACGACTCCCCCGTTATAGCAAAACTCCACATGCTATACTCAACACATGCTACACGCTATACTCAACACATGTCTAGGCCAGACATGATGCCCAAGGCACTCGACCTATAATTGGTCTTCAATTGTACCTCTGCTTTGAGTCCGCTAGAACCTACAACAATGAAAATTTCTCGATTTCCGTCTCTCCAGTCATTATAAAGTACGACTATTAATTAGCTCAGAACACCCTAGAGATGTCACTTCACATGAACTCAATACATCCTTGAGTTGTCTCCCCATTTTTTGCATATAATGAGCAACAAAAACTTTTCAACACTTCCTAACTTCCCAATTGAATTTACTTTGAAGTCACATCATCACCTGAATTGTCCGACCAGAAATGGCAAAAATGGCTGACCAGAATACCCGATCCTGTAACACCCCGTATTTTCAGTAAACATTAAAGTAACGAATCAAAGAATAATTGATTTCAAATGTGAGAATTAAGGTAAACGGGTTACGCCATTGCGTTCATCTCAGAATTCTGCTTGAGATAGAGTCCGAGTTTGCATAAAACGGACATCGTATGAAGGAGATATTGACGAACGAAGTTAAGCAAGAAAACCGGAAGTCGACCAGAATACACTGGCGCACTTCACAAGTGCGCCAGTACAAAAAATGCACTGGCGCACCTGCCAAGTGCGCCCAGGCTGGGCTAAAAACCTGCACAAATTTCTAGAGTGTTCTGGTCCGGACAATGAGTCATTGCTGAGTCCTTTTTGACTCTTTGCTGAGTCATTAGGGCTGAGGTGTCACCCTATCTTGATTGGATGGTCTTGATTGCTTCTAGGGTTAATCTGACGGCTCTAATTTAATTAAAACTTTATATAAGCAACCTAAATCTCAACCTAAAATCACACTAATTCATTCCAAGAGCCGCCGTCAATGGTGAACCTAATGTAGCCGTCATCCCTTTCAACTCAGAAACAAGATAGAAGCTACATCAAATTAAACCTACTCTAATTCAACTAAGAGAATTCAACGATCTTCATCAAATGCGAGCAATTCAATTTTAGAATACAGATCCCAGAACTCAAGAATTCCTTTTTGTTTGTAAGTATAGTTACCTTTCAGACGTGAATAAATTAAAGACGTGATTTGTAATGAATTGGAAAATAGAATTTGAACCAAGTTGTATGTGATTGATGATGCGAATTCATGTCTAATTCTTGCGATAATTTGGTCATGCATGTCTTGGAATGATTGTGGTTTATTTGAACTTATTTTATCATGTGGAAATTGGTGATAAACTTATTACGATTTGGGGAACGAAACCATCATAGCACATATAAGTTTGAACATCCTTTCATGATGTGTCATATGCAAGATACATGTTTTATGTTAGTCAAGATCTATATATTTGTTCATATGCAAGATACATGTTTTATGTTAGTCAAGATCAACATATATGTTCATACGCAAGATACATGTTAGACCCAAGTCAAGATCTATATATGTTCATATGCAAGTTTCATGTTCTGTGTTATATCCAAAAATTAGATCTATATTTATATGCATGTTTATAAAGTGGATTCATGTAAGTTCATATGATCATTATTGTTAGATCTCGTTCACATCTAAATGTTAAATTTAAACTCATACATGCTTTGGAATGTACATGTCGTGATTCTCCTAAATTATGCTAGTTTATAAACCAAGTTGTGTTCACCTATGCCTAGATCTACATGTTCACATGCTTAATCTTATGCTAGTTCTATCCAATTTAATTGCAAGTTTCATGAGACATGTTAATTTAAATTTAGGTGACATATGCTTGATTAAATATTCCCTTCTTTTACCTCTTGTTTATAAATTGGGCTAATTTGCGGGCCCAATGACTTTATGTGGTCAACGCGAACATACAACGGGGGTAACATTGGGAAAATCTTGAAAATTACTGACATATTTGGCTCATGGTCATGTAATTAATGAGTGGCATAAAAATGGTATAATTTTTATGCCAAAAACCATGAACATGAATTAGAGGGAAAGTGGGCCATGACAATAAATTATTGACAAATTTACATATAAGCATAAAAGGATAAATATGTAAATTTAGATAAGACGAATATGCCTAACCCGAGGTTAGACTGAGTTCTGGTGTAAAACTGTCTCAAACCGACCGGCACACCTAGTGACCACAACAATACCTGTCTAATGTGGGTGGTTAGTGCATTGAGCCCACAAACGACCCGAGGTTAGCCTGAGTTATGGTGTAAAACTGCCCGGAACCGACCGGCACATCCAGTAACCACAACAATACCTGTCTAATGTGAGTGGTTGGTGCTTTAATAAAGTTAAGTCAAGATTGGAAGGGTTAAGTCAATTAAGGAAACACTTAACCAATTCAACATGTTAACTAAACTGATGGGTGGGTTTAGGTAAATTTGGACACTTAACCAATTTAACATGTTGGCTAGAAAACCCTAGTAATGGGGACCCATTTCAGCAGTAACCCACATAGATGTATCATGGAACCCTGAGCTAGGCAGGGTGGGCACGATTAGAGGGCTGAATTGTAAGCGGTCAAGACGTCGGCGGGTGGTGCGTCAGTGTAGGTTCCGACGGAGTACGGGCGTGCATGTACTCTAGAGTGGATCTTGAATCGTTTCAGGTTGCCACCATAGGACTTGATACACCTTGTAGTGGGACCAGCACAGGTATCTACAATCAAGCCGGGGCCGAATGAAACACGTGATAAATGCATGCGAGTAGGAGCCGATCAATATAAGGGGATCATTTCACCATGAACACGTGGTGCTAGTTGGACAAGTATGAGTAGGTGCAGAGAAATTGACATGGGTGTGATGTATATTCGCTTTATCCTTCCTTGTATAGTTTTAGGTTAGATTGTCATTCTGGTACTGTCCTGTTTTTCAGTTTATTACTATCATGACCTTTTCCTTATTCACACACTGAAAATTCACTTGACTTACTCAAACTTATGTCTGACCCATTTTCTTTCACTCTCTTTTCTTCCGTTCCCCCTCCCCTTGGTACCCAGGGAGGGAATAGCTCAGCTTGATTTGGACTGTTCATCTTTCCAAGCTTGAAGACTCTGTGATGTATAGCTTGGAATCTCTTGCTTTTGGCTATGGCTTTGGATACAATACTACTTGGGGATTTATGCAATTTTATTTTGTTTTATGCTTCTTTAGAAAATGATCAAGACAGAAATTATGATGTAATGGTTTGGAAGTTGGTTTGAAACAGTTTGTTGTAATGTTTTTTTTATGAACCACGTTTGAAATAAAGTTAGTTCTATTTTCCGCTGCTTATATATATATGTCTTGTAAATTATCTGTGTCTTTTACCTATAATGCTCCACCAAAGCTAAGGCATTCCCTTTGTGAGTGACATTAACGGAGGTGGGGTGTTTCACTTGGTATCAGAGCAAAGGTTTACTAGATCAGATAAAAGTTTTTGAAAATTATTTTTAAAAAGAATTATAAAGAAGCGTTTTTCAAGAAAAAGTGTTATTTTACTTTAAAAGGCATAATCCCCCAAAGCCATATGCACTATCTTTCTGTCCTTTGTTTTGAATCTTTCCTTTTTCGTTTCAGCATGTCTGGGAATCTTAACCTTCCAGAGGGTGTACCGATACCTGGCTGGTTCAGGAGGTACCTAGAGGCTAGGCTAACGATGCAGGCCCAGCAGACATTCCTCCTCCCCTAGCTGCAATGGTTCCTCCTCCTCGTGCAAATGCTTTCTCAAAGATTTGTAGATACTTTAGAGCCATGGGTGGAAAGAATTTCAATGGAACTGAATCATTTGTAGAAGCAAGGAACTGGCTCAAAGAAACTGAGGACCTATTCGATATCTTCGAGGTGGATGATAGACAGAAGATACAGTTGGCGGTGTGGTTGCTCAAAGACGAAGCCTCCTATTGGTGGGAAGTCACTAACGCTAAAGACTAATTGAAACTTGGGTGGATTTTAGAATAAGGTTTGAAATGAAATTCCTCTCACAAGATGAACAAAGTCTACAAGTGGAAAAGTTCTTATCTCTTAAGCAAGGAAGCATGACGGTCAAAGAATACGTCAACCAATTCAACCAGCTGGATAGATTTGGATTGGACTTAGTAAACACTCCTCATAAGAAGGCTCTCCATTTTGGTAAGGGACTGAATGAGCCACTACACAGCCTAGCTATGACCCAGATACCCATGGGGGCGACTTATGAGAGACTAGTGGACATGGCATTGTTACACGAGGAAGACAAGGGCAAGAAAGAGGCAAAGGTAGAGGTGCCTCAAGAAAAGAAAGCATAAGGGTCACAGAACAGGAGGACAGATTCAAAGAAAGGTGGGAAGAACAACAAACCCCGTGACAAGAGGAAGTGCAATTTCTGTGGCATTCCTGGACATCTGGTCAAAGACTGCAGGAAGAAGAAGAGGAAGAAGGGTGGCTGTTTCCACTATGGCGAGACATGACACATGGCTAAGGACTGCCCAAGGAAGCAAGGGCAAGGGCAGCGAGCTGGAACTTCTTCTGGAGGACAAGTTCACACTCTCACAGCACCTCCGCAAGAACAAGGTAGAAATATTTCTGTCGAAAGTCTAGTCTATCTTTTTGATCATCATGTTCGTACACTATTTGATTCTGGCGCATCGCACTCATTTATATCTACTGCTTTAGTTGAATCTCTACACCTAGACACCAGTATAGTAGAGGATCCCTTGGTTGTTTCAAATCCAATTGGGGGCTCAGCTTGTTTGTCAATGGTTTGTTTGGATTTGAAAATTTCTATATTAAGTGTGGGGTTTAGATGCAATGCCAATGTTTTGGGCTTCACGGGCTATGGGTTGATTCTAGGCATGGACTAGTTATCCAGTAATGGTGCCGTCCTCGATTGTGAAAAGACAGTGGTTAGACTCATGACTCGCCTCGGTAACACTCTTGAAATTTCTTGTAATCCCATGAACTCTGTTATGCTTAGCTATCTAGAATCTCTCGATGCATCTATTGAGGACTTGCAGTATGTTAGAGTAGTCCATGAATACTCGGATATATTTGAAGAGGTAAAGGGCTTACCTCCGAAGCGGGAGATAGACTTCCGCATATACCTCGTTGATAATGCATAACCCATCGCCTTACCCGTTAGGCACATGGCTCCAAGGGAGCGGAAAGAGCTCAGCAAGCAAATTAAAGAGTTGCTAGAAAAGGGGTTTATAAGGTGGAGTATTTCTGAATAGGGTGCTCCAGTAGTGTTCGCAACTAAAGCGGATGGATCGCTTCGCCTATGCGTTGATTATAGGGAGCTAAACAAGATGACCAAGAAAAATAGGCACCCACGCCCAAGAATAGACGACTTGTTTGATCAGCTTGTAGGTGCATCGGTTTTCTCCCAACTAGATTTGGCTATTGGGTTTCATCAGCTAAGAGTGGCTGAAGACAGCATTGATAAGACCGCGTTCAGAACTCTGGATGGATTCTTCGAGTGGCCTGTCATTCCTTTCGGCTTGACAAACGCACCCGCTTATTTCGTCGATTTGATGAGTAGGGTGTTTAGGGAGTTCCTCAATAAGTTTGTAGTGGTCTTCATGGACGACATTTTGATTTTCTCGAAGAGTGAGGAAGAGCATGCTCAGCATCTAAAAGAAGTCATGGATACTCTTCGAGCACATCGGTTGAAAGCCAAATTCTCCAAATGCCACTTTTGGAGATAGGAATTAAGATTTCTTGGACATGTGGTATCCAAGGAAGGATTAGCTGTGGACCCCGCAAAAGTAGTTGTGGTGCAAGATTGGAAGGTCTCACGGAATGCAACCGAAGTCCGAAGCTTTCTCGGGCTAGAAGGCTTATACTGAAAGTTTATCAAGTACTTTGCGAAAATCTCAGCTCCACTTACAAGGTTGACGAATAAGAACTTAACTTTCACTTGGGATTTGGATTGCGATATTGCTTTCCAACGCTTGAAAAGGGCTCTGACATCAGCCCCAATTCTGACATTGCCTGATGTATATACAGATGCATGCGGTACGGGACTAGGTGCTGTCCTAATGCAAGAATGGAAGGTAGTTGCTTATGGAGGCCGACAGCTGAAAGCACATGAGAAAAACTACCCAACCCATGATCTAGAGTTAGCTACCATCGTCTTTGCACTTAAGTCTTGGCGCCATTATCTCCTAGGTGAGAAGTTTGAATTGTTTACTGACCATAAATTGTTGAAGTATCTTTTCTTGTAGAAAGATATCAACTTGAGGCAGCAAAGATGGATGGAGTTTCTTGCCTCATATGATTTTGAGATTTCCTATACTCCTGGCAAGGGCAATGTAGTAGCAAACGCTTTAAGTAGAAAGAAGCTGACCCTAAGCCCTCTCTTTATAGAAAGGAAAAGCTTGGAGTACATAGCCAACTTTGATTTTAGACCCTCTGTCGATCATGTGACTGGTTTGTTAGCATCGCTAGAGGTGCAGCCTACTATTTGGACTCAATAGGGACTGCACAACGTGAAGACTCTCAACTAGTTGATGTGATAGATAAGTTGAGTAGGGGTGAGACGTCTAGTCACCTCAATAGATACTCCATCGATGATAAGGGTTGGTTGAGGCGGGATGGAAGACTATGTGTCCCACAAGGAAGGGATTTGATGAAGAAAGTTCTTGAAGATGCACACCATTCCAAGTTGACCGTACACCCCAGTGGAGACAAAATGTACAAAGACATCAAAAGGGTTTTCTTTTGGAATGGCATGAAGAGGGATGTAGCTGAATTCGTTTCCAAGTGCATGATATGCCAACAAGTCAAGGCGAAGCAGAAGAAGCCTAGTGGTTTGCTATATCCTTTAGAGGTCCCACAGTGGAAGTGGGATAGCATCTCGATGGACTTTATTGATGGGCTGCCTAGGTCAAGAAGAGCCAATACCAATATTTGGGAAATAGTGGACAAGCTCACAAAAAGCGCTCACTTCATACACGTTAAGAGTAGAAGGACTGCCTTATCCCTAGCGTCCATATATCTTAAAGAGATAGTTTGACTCAATGGGATACCTTCCAGCATAGTGAGTGACCGAGATCCTATCTTTACGAGCGAGTTTTGGAGAAGTTTGCAAAAAGCTGTAGGCACATAGTTATGCTTAAGCACGACCTATCACACCCAAACCGATGGTCAGACGGAAAGAGTGAACAGAGTATTAGAAGACCTCTTGAGACTATGCATTCTTGACTTTGGAGGTACATGGGAGGATCATCTTCCTTTGGTGGAATTCGCTTACAACAATAGCTACCAAGCCACCATAGGAATGGCACCTTTCGAAGCTTTATATGGAAGACCATGCCAATCACCAACTTGTTGGTGGGAGTCTACAGACAAACTCATACTTGGACCAGACATGATTAGAGAAACTTCAGAGAAAGTGGACTTGATACGAAGAAGAATGATGACTGCCCAAGATAGACAGAAGTCCTACGAAGAAAAAAGAAGAACCGACCTTGAGTTTGAAGTTGGAGACAAGGTGTTCCTTAAAGTATCTCCTTTGAGGAACGTCGTTCGCTTTGGATCCACAGGAAAGTTGACACCAAGATTTGTATGGTCGTTTCCTATCATTGAGAAGATTGGGAAAATGGCTTATAGAGTAGAGCTCGCCGAAAAATTGGTTGGAGTTCATAATGTCTTTCATGTTTCTCACCTACGAAAGTGCTTACATGAGTCTGCAGAAGTGGTGGAACCAAGCATATTAGAGGAAGTAGAAGTAGAACGAGAGGCGACTATGAGGAGTGTTCCAATTTGTATCTTGGGGGCAGAAATCAAAAAGCTACGCAACCGCGAAGTCAAACTTGTCAAAGTTCAGTGGAGCGACACCGAGGAAGACGCGACTTGGGAAACTGATGACAGAATACGTGCAGCCTACCCTTTTCTTTTTTAGGGTACATCCTTGATCTCTCTTTTTCCTTAAGCTTATGCTTGTACCTATCTTTTTAAGTATATCTCTCGGTCCTATTCTTTATCCTTAGGTAGAAACCAATGGATGTAAACATGTACTTGAAACACGTTATGATTGATGGTTGCAAGTGGTTGCAAGTGATTGCTAGTGGTTGCTCGTGGATGCATATAAACACACTTTAGGTATTAGATTGGCTTAGTCACTATAACACCCCACCTCCGCTAGGGTCACTCACAAAGGGAATGCACTAGTTTTGGAGGGGTATTATCGAGATAACATCACAGAATTATCACAAGACAGTACATAAATAAATAATTAAGTAAACAGCGGAAGAATTTATGTGCAAAACAGAACTTCATTTTATTCCAAAGTAAATCATGTCTCTTACAAACATTTCAAATAACAACTTCATTACAACTGTCTTGTAATAATAGCCAAAGAAGCAATAACAGAAAATCAGCTTATTCCCCAATTGCAGTAAAAAGAAGCTGCCATAGCAAACCGTACATGCTGAGCCAAAGCAAGTGATATCCAAGCTAAGAGCTAGTATTTCCTCCCTGAGAACCTGGGGGGAACGAAAGAAAAAGAGGCGAAAGGAAAAGGGTCAGTCATAAAGACTGAGTAAGTCCTAGTGACTTTCAGTGTAAAAATGGTTAAAACAACATGTCATGTATGAACTGGAACTAGACTTGAGAATGGTGTCAAGGTGGACAAGATAGGCTAAGGTGATCATGATAATGTCAAGACAAGTCAAATAAAGCATCACATGTTCAAGATTCGTTGCATCGACTGTACTAGTATACTAAGCCCGTGTCGCTAGTTAATCACAAAATAAATCCCACGGCCCAATATCATGAAATGGCCCTGAAACGGGGTCTGACCCAAGTACGGGGTCCTACGGAGTGATTATCTAGTCGATCAGCACCCTACAAGTTCTAGCTCGTCAAGTGTCCGTGTCATACGGCTAATCCTGAATGTAGTCACCTGTGCTGGGTCCACTTTCGGGTGTACCAGCCCTAGGGTGTCAACCCCTGACACGATTCAAGATGCACAGATAAATCTACGGATACCCAGTGCCTGCCCCGGAATACGTGCACGACCGTAGTCCACCGAACCTACACTGGCATACCCCACTGCCGTCGTTCACCTCTTACAATCAGCCCAGTAATCGTGCCCCACCCGGCCTAGCCCCAGGGTACCTTGATACATCTAGAGGGTTACTGCTGAAAAGGGTCGTGTCTAGGGTTTCGCCTAACAGATTAGGTCATGTAATTCGTGACCCAACCCGTCTAACCGATTAAGTCATGTAATTCGTGACTTAATCCTTTTCCAGTCTAGTTGTGTCAAGATGGTTAAGTATGTCATTCAAATTCGTGACTTAACCCACCTACGTGTCATGTCAAGTTGGCTAAGTGTTGTCGTTTCAAGTTCATGACTTAGCCCTACCAATCGTGTTCAAGTTGGTTAAGTTGTCTTTTCATGTTCATGACTTAACCCTAATTGTCATTAATTGATTCGTTAATGCACCGAACCACTCACATTGGATCCTATTGTTCGTAGCCACTGGATTTGCCGGGCGGTTCCGGGCAGGTTTACGCTATGAACTCAACCCAACCTCGGGTTTCAAGCGCGATGTGACCAACTACCCACATTGGATCCTATTGTTTGTAGCAACTGGATTTGTCGGGCGGTTCTGGGCAGATTTACACTACAAACTCAACCCAACCTCGAGTTGGCCACTTTCTTGTTTTCTAAAGTCATGCCCATGTTCTTATCAGATTCGTGCTATTTTCATAACATGTTCATATGTCAATTTCGTGCCCTACTAAGGCATGTTTCAAGTCAAGTTATGGCATGTTCAAGTCGAGTTTTTGTGCCATATTTCATGTTCTACTTATGCCAAATTTCACGGTTTATGATTATAATTAATTCAAGTTTTTTTTCCTATTCTACCCAATCGTATCCCCAACGTAAATAAACGTACTTCGTTCACAAGCATAAACAATTCAAGGGATAAAGGGGAATAACACCAAACATGTGACAGGCATACGTGACAATTCCAACATCACTTGCATAATAAACATACATGGTTTCAATACTAGCATGATGATAACTTGGCATAGTAATGGTTCCAACTTAGTTCAACATGATAAATTCAACTTTACATCCTAGGCATAATAAGGGCATAACAATGAAACATTAAAGGCATGGTAATTCTAATAAGCATAGTGGATTCCAATTTAGTATTTTTAACATAATGATTCTCATCTAGCATTATAAACATAATGATTCCAACTTTTCATCATGACCTAGCAATTCCCAATTTGTCATTAGCATGATAGGTATATTAACATCACATGCATAGTTTCATTAATATCATAGACATGGTTTAATTAGCATCATAGGCATGGTTTAATCAACATGAGGATTTCAATGAACATCATGATTCCATGGACATGTATTTATTCAACTTGCAATAAAATTAAGCCCAAGTGATTCGTAACAACATCAACATCATGATAAGTTTAACTTGCAACATTAACATAGCAATATTCCCAAATTTTGATTCAAAGTTAAACAATATAAACATGGATTAATAATAGTTCCTAAATCCGGTTTCAATTCATAGCATGTCCATGTTATTTCAGCGTTTTTGCCTAAAAAGTGACATAGAACTTACAATATGAAGCAAGCAATCCAAATCAAAACTTTAAATCAAATAGCCCCAAATCCATTGTCTAATGCGTCGTAGTTGTTGTAGCTTCTAGTTGTAGCCTTCATGAATCATCCTTCGTCTTCTTTAATTTTGTTCTTTGTATTTTTAATTTAGAATTCTAGGTTTAATGGCGGCTGCATGAGGCTAAAATGAAATAGTATGATTTAAGCTAGGTCTTAGGGTCTTTTTATAGTGTTTAGGATTAGTTTTAGCCATAGGATAAACCCTAAAACACATCAAGTCCGTCAAATCCCGTCAGAAACTTCTAGAGCAAGAGTCAACATGTCACAAATGGTGCACCAGAAAAACTGGTCCGGCCGGGGGGGTCGACCCTTGGGTCGACATAGGTGTCGACCCATGGGTCGACATGGGTGTCGACCCATTGGGGGGGTCGACACTGGTGTCGACCCCTGTGTCGACCCTGCCTGGGTGGGAAAATTCCCGCCCATTCTGCCCTGGTTGAAATTTAAATCTGAATTCGAATTTGAACTGTTTTTGGGCTTGGAATTTTCTGAAAACTTCATTGGGTCATAACTTGGTCATACGGACTCCGTTTTTCGAAAAATCGGACTCTATTTCGCGTATTTTTCCGAGACGAACGCAATGGCACAGCCCGTTTCCCTTGGTTCAGAATTTACTATTTAATTCTTCCTTGATTTACATTATAACGTGTTATTCAAAAATACGGGTTGTTACATTCTCCCCTACTTAAAGGATTTCGTCCCCGAAATCTCCAAGTTAGGAAGAACGTATCCTACCATCCATCATCCATCTACTCAAAACGTCATCCACAAGTAACCATTGTCCTGAAAAAGATTCTAAATGTTGTATGAACATATGCAAAAGGTGTGTGTATATGTACTTATCTAATGCAAAAATCAGGCGGTTACTGATTCAGTAAACCTCCTTAATGCAAAGTATGTTAGTGAAATGAGTCCATATGTATGCAAATTCCTAACATAATTTATAATCTCTACATGAGTGCACATAACATTCATTCATATGCAACATCCACGTGATAGCACAACAAGTTTCATCCATGAATAAGTATAAGCACTCATGCATATGCAACATGAAAGTGTGTGAGCCGATCTTAGTGCCTAATGTGTATCATGCATCCACGAGTATCCACTTGCAACCACTTGCAACCATCAAGCATAACATGTTTCAAATACATGTTTCATCCAAAAGGTTTCTACCTAAGGTTCTCATGACACGATTACGAGATAACAAGATAAAACAAAGCATCTAGAAAAATAAGTTAAAGATGTACCCTCGGAAGGTCCGGTCTGCTTCTTAGGGCAGTCCTTGCTGATGTGTCCAGTCTCCCCACAATAAAAACATTCACCTTGCTTTCTTTTCCTCTTTCTACAATCCTTGGCTATGTGCCCTTCCGTACCACAGAAATTGCATTTCCTTTTATCACGTGAGTTGTTGTTCTTGCCTCCTTTCTCGGGTCTACCTTCTTATTCTGATAATCATTGGGTTTGACCTCTTACTTGCCCTTCTTATCTTCCTCATACAGTAGGGCCATATCCACCAAGCTTTCAAAGGTCGCCCCCATGGGCACATGAGTCATGGCCAAACCATGTAGTGGCTCGTTCAAGCCTCGTGCAAAACGTAACGCCTTTTTCTGAGGAGTGTTGACTAACTCCAATCCGAAGCGAGCAAGCTGATTGAAACGGTTCACGTATTCTTTAACTGTCATATTTCCTTGTTTAAGGGCCAGAAACCGTTCCGTTTGGAGACTCTCCTCTTCCGATGACAAGAACTTAAGCCCAAATTTCCCTCTAAAGTCGCCCAAGTCTCAATGGGTCTAGTAGCGTTGGTGACTTCCCACCAATAAGAAGCTTCCTCTTTCATGAGCCACGCCGCCAACTGTACTTTCCTATTGTCCTCTACCTCAAAGATAACAAACAAGTCTTCTGTTTCCTTCAACCAATTTCGTGCCTCAACAAAAGTCTCAGTTCCTAGGAAATCCTTTCCGCCCATGGCCTTAAAGTCCTTGCATATTTTTGAAAAAGCGGTTTCTCGCGGAGGTTGAGGAGGATGAGGATTGGCTGGGCCTGCCACATTAGCCCGAGCCTCAAGGAAACGACGGAACCAAGTGGGTATATTGACCCCCTCGGGAAGATTAAGGTCGTCAGCCATGATAAGCTGAGAACGAAAAAAGAAAAGATTCAAACGAGGAAACAAAGATAGTGCTAATGGCTTTGGGGAATATGCCTTTTAATCAAAACAAAATTTTCTTGAAAATTTGCTTCTTTTTAAATGGTTTTGAAAAAAATTCAAAAGTTTTTCAATACTTTTGCCCAGTCTTGGTAACCTTCTGCTCTGATACCAAGTGTAACACCCCACCTCCGCTAGGGTCACTCACAAAGGGAATGCACTAGTTTTGGAGGGGTATTATCAAGATAACATCACAGAATTATCACAAGACAGTACATAAATAAATAATTAAGTAAACAGCGGAATAATTTATGTGCAAAACAGAACTTCATTTTATTCCAAAGTAAATCATGTCTCTTACAAACATTTCAAATAACAACTTCATTACAACTGTCTTGTAATAATAGCCAAAGAAGCAATAACAGAAAATCAGCTTATTCCCCAAGTGCAGTAAAAAGAAGCAGCCATAGCAAACCGTACATGCTGAGCCAAAGCAAGTGATATCCAAGCTAAGAGCTAGTGTTTCCTCCCTGAGAACCTGGGGGGGGAGGGGGGGACGAAAGAAAAAGAGGCAAAAGGAAAAGTGTCAGTCATAAAGACTGAGTAAGTCCTAGTGACTTTCGGTGTAAAAACGGTTAAAACAACATGTCATGTATGAACTGGAACTAGACTTGAGAATGGTGTCAAGGTGGACAAGATAGGCTAAGGTGATCATGATAATGTCAAGACAAGTCAAATAAAGCATCATATGTTCAAGATTCGTTGCATCGACTGTACTAGTATACTAAGCCCGTGTCGCTAGTTAATCACAAAATAAATCCCACGGCCCAATATCATGAAATGGCCCTGAAACGGGGTCTGACCCAAGTACGGGGTCCTACGGAGCGATTATCTAGTCGATCGGCTCCCTACAAGTTCTAGCTCGTCAAGTGTTTGTGTCATACGGCAAATCACGAATGTAGTCACCTGTGCTGGGTCCACCTTCGGGTGTATCAGCCCTAGGGTGTCAACCCCTGACACGATTCAAGATGCACAGATAAATCTACGGATACCCAGTGCCTTCCCCGGAATACATGCACGACCGTAGTCCACCGAACCTACACTGGCATACCCCACTGTCGTCGTTCACCGCTTACAATCAGCCCAGTAATCGTGCCCCACCTGGCCTAGCCCCAGAGTACCTTGATACATCTAGAGGGTTACTGCTGAAAAGGGTCGTGTCTAGGGTTTCGCCTAACAGATTAGGTCATGTAATTCGTGACCCAACCCGCCTAACTGATTAAGTCATGTAATTCGTGACTTAATCCTTTTCCAGTCTAGTTGTGTTAAGATGGTTAAGTATGTCATTCAAATTCGTGACTTAACCCGCCTACGTGTCATGTCAAGTTGGCTAAGTGTTGTCGTTTCAAGTTCATGACTTAGCCCTACCAATCGTGTTCAAGTTGGTTAAGTTGTCTTTTCATGTTCATGACTTAACCCTAATTGGCATTAATTGATTCGTTAATGCACCGAACCACTCACATTGGATCCTATTGTTCGTAGCCACTGGATTTGTCGGGCGGTTCCGGGCAGGTTTACGCTACGAACTCAACCCAACCTTGGGTTTCAAGCGCGATGGGACCAACTACCCACATTGGATCCTATTGTTTGTAGCAACTGGATTTGTCGGGCGGTTCCGGGCAGATTTACACTACAAACTCAACCCAACCTCGAGTTGGCCACTTTCTTGTTTTCTAAAGTCATGCCCATGTTCTTATCAGATTCGTGCTATTTTCATAGCATGTTCATATGTCAATTTCGTGCCCCACTAAGGCATGTTTCAAGTCAAGTTATGGCATGTTCAAGTCGAGTTTTCGTGCCATATTTCATGTTCTACTTATGCCAAATTTCACGGTTTATGATTATAATCAATTCAAGTTTTTTTTCCTATTCTACCCAATCGTATCCCCAACGTATATAAACGTACTTCGTTCACAAGCATAAACAATTCAAGGGTTAAAGGGGAATAACACCAAATATGTGATAGGCATACGTGACAATTCCAACATCACTTGCGTAATAAACATACATGGTTTCAAAACTAGCATGATGATAACTTGGAATAGTAATGGTTCCAACTTAGTTCAACATGATAAATTCAACTTTACATCCTAGGCATAATAATCATTGTGGGCATAACAATGAAACATTAAAGGCATGGTAATTCTAATAGGCATAGTGGATTCCAATTTAGTATTTTTAACATAATGATTCTCATCTAGCATTATAAACATAATGATTCCAACTTTTCATCATGACCTAGCAATTCCCAATTTGTCGTTAGCATGATAGGTATATTAACATCACAGGCATAGTTTCATTAATATCATAGACATGGTTTAATTAGCATCATAGGCATGGTTTAATCAACATGAGGATTTCAATGAACATCATGATTCCATGGACATGTATTTGTTCAACTTGCAATAAAATTAAGCCCAAGTGTGTAATGACCCGCATTGGCAGGGGTATTATGATTAATTTATTTAATTATATCAATGATGGGTTAGTGAATTTAATGGCCGTGGAATTTAATAATGATGAATATTTAATTAAAATAGTAAATTAAATAATATATTAAATTCTGAAATAATCAGAATTGGCTGAAATGACAATATGGTGTGAACCGGATCATCTGTGATATTTAATTCAGCTTGGAATTGAATTTGAATAACGAATAAACTCAATCGTCGACAGTTGAACGTATAGTTTATAATATAATTATAATGGAGATGGAAATAGCGCTGCAGTTTGCTATTTGGCGATTTGAACTTCAACTGAATATACAGGGTTCGTTTTAAGCCGGATTTCTGTGAAACAAGAAACGTGTGGAGCCGGTGAAGTATATTTTTCTAGTGGAAGAGAAAAATCAGGATTTCATCGTGTAGATTTTGAGATATGTCCAAATCAAATTTCAGAATAGTCGCTATAGAATCGTTTATTGGCCATAACGGTTTATTCGATATAACTAGAGATCGGGTTTGAATTTAGACAAGGTTCTTTTGAAACATAACGATAATTTAATTTTTAGAATTTTATCGTAATTTTTAATTAATTAAATAAGCTACTTTTTATTTGAAGTATTTGGCACCCTGTAGTCAACATTTTGGGGTTTCAAAATATGAGTTAATCTACCGGTATTATTATATTTTTGGGATCGTGGGACATTGCTTGTCTCACTGGTATTTTTAATTCTGTCGATAACAATCCATACATTGGCAAGGCTTTAAGTAACGAATACCGGAATCTTTAAAAAAAAAACCGAAATAAACGAATGGAAACTTGTGGACTCATTCCACTGTACCCTGACCTTGCAAACCCAAGCAAAACAATCCTAGTACATCCAACTATGATAGTATAAAAGGAATAGCAACATTTCTTTTGATTGTGAAGACAACAACATGTTTCCACGCAACAAATATCTCAACCATTTTCTAAAGCATAAAGGAGACCACGCGTTCATTCTTTCCAACCAAGAATTCTGTGTGGTTTAAAACCAAAAACGTGGAGAGAACGTTTGCCACACAAATCAATATCTAATCTATATATAATACCCTTAGGGACTTAAACCTAGGTCATTTGGTCAATACGATTTTTGCGCTGCCATCAGCTAGAAAAAAACGCTGAACCATTCTTCCCATTCTCCTCAAATCTTCCACCGATCTTCTTTTACAAATATTGTTTCATGATGGTTTCTAAACAAATCTCGTTCGCTGAGAGGAGAGTGGCGAGCGTGGGGTCGACGGATGCTGAGGGTTCTCGAGGCGATGGCACTGGCGATCAAGTCGTCGGTGGGGGTGAAAACATGCGGACACAGGAAAGGAGGAGTGATGTAGAGTTTAACGAGGAGGGAGGTGGGGTCTTGTTACTGAAAACGTGGATTTAAAGGTGGATAATTTCTGGAGTTGGGTTGAGTATGATGAGGACGGAGGAAGCAAAAGGAGGAAATGATGGTGGTGTATATGAACTGTGTACAGGAGTGTATGCGTGTGAAAGGAGAGTTAATGCTTTTGGAAGAGGAGGAGTAGGAGAGGGTTCGTGAGTTCAGAGAGGGGTGCGTTGTACTTACTGAAAACACAGCAGTGTGTGTTGGTTTTTGGGTAGAGAAAGGTACTGTTCACGGTGGGATAAAAGAAGGAGGGTGACTTTGTATGGAGTAAGTGGTGTGCTGAGTTCGATGGTGTTGATGGATCTTGATTTTTGTGGATGTTTGAAGGATGAGCTGGTGCGTCCAGTTATGGAAAGAGCAGTGGCGTGAGCAGAACATGTACACGTTATGATAGGAAGTAAGGAAGGAATCATGGTTTTTCTGTAGTGGACTGTCGATGGTGCGGAAATACATAAGGAGGAGTATATACGTGCAAAACAAAAGGGGAAGGAAGATGGTCTCGTTTTGAGTGGTGACTGTGAAGAACTGGTAGCAGCTAAGTCAAGGTGGAGCAGTAAAGTTAAAGGAGTTGGTTTCAAATCAAAAAAGGGAGAATGACGGGTTGGGCTTTAAGGATGTGAGTGGGCCTTAGTTTAAATGGTGAGGCCTTTTGTTGATAAGTTAAGCCCTTTTCTTTTATTTAAAATAGTGTATTTAACTTTGTTTTATCGTACCTTGATCATACGATATCAGAAATTCGAACGGCCGGATCCATTAGGATCGTATGGACGGAAGCTCCACAATGAAGCTGACTGGGAGTGGATCGGTGCTCGTTACAATTTATGGCAAAATAAATTGTTTGACTGAATCAAATAACGCAAACCGTTATTTAACGGTTAACGCGCAAAAGTGAGTAAATCTCACTAACTCTGAACAGTTTATAATTTCATGTTGTATTTTTAGAACTGTTAGATATTGACTGATTGACTGTGTGTTGATTGTTTGATTGAACTGCTAGTCAGTTAGTTAAATTTTCTATATCGATTCTGTTTAACAGAATATATCATATAGAACTGAAAAGTGATGTTATCTATATTGTTTAACATCTGTGATGCAGGGAGACAGGTTGGAGGAATCCGACTGGATTCCTCAACATTTATTTTACTGTTTGCATATATTGTGATATATGGTGGGTTATATAATCTGTTATGGATTATGGGCGTTGGAATGATATTGATCATTGTTATATGATATTTTTAATATCATAAGAAACCCTGGGATGTAAAAAAAGAAGTATTTCAATGTATATTGAAATAAAGGAATTTTATAAAATCACAGGATTTTATAAAAGGAATTATTTATAAAACGAACACGGTTTTATAAAAGGGATATTTATTTAGAAATAAATAGAAATAGAAAAGGAATATTTATTTAGAAAATAAATAGAAGTTACAAATAGGATATATTTGTAACGGTAAATAGAAGTTACAAATAGGATATATTTGTAACGGTAAATAGAAGTTATAAATAGGATATATTTGTAACGGTAAATAGAATTTACAAATAGGATATATTTGTAACGGTAAGTAAACGTTATAAAAAGGAAATAGTTGTAACGGAAAAACGTAGTTTATCAAAAGAAGTTAATCGATTAGTGTTAAAGTAAAAGAGATAATCGATGTTAGTTAATCGATTAGAGAATAAAGTTGAAAGGAGATAATCGATGTTAGTTAATCGATTAGAGAATAAAGTTGAAAGGAGATAATCGATGTTAGTTAATCGATTAGAGAATAAAGTTGAAAGGAGATAATCGATGTTAGTTAATCGATTAGAGAATAAAGTTGAAAGGAGATAATCGATGTTAGTTTAATCGATTAGAATAGAAGCAAGTGAGTTAAATCGAATATAGTTATTCGAATATAAAGTAAAAGGAATTATCGAATATAGTTTATTCGAAAAGAGTAAGTGAAATGAGTAAATAAATAGCGTTAGTCAAATAGTGTTAGTCCAATAGAGTTAATTGATAGGGGTTAGTCCAAAGGAGTTAAGTAAAAAGAGTCAATCGAATATAGTTATTCGAAGGAGGGTTAAGTAAGGAAGTTTGTTAAAGAAATATAAAGTGAACTTTGCTAATTTCAAAGTTAGAAATGTTGTTCAGTTAAGGTCTGAGAGATAGTTCTACCCCAACTTGATTGACTTCATTTTTAACTAAGGAATAGTTAAGGTTCGACAGTAAAGGAAATGGTTTGAGTTGGCATCGCGATGGTTTGTTTAAACATATGCCTAAGTCCAATGAAGAAGCTTTGGAAATGTTTTCCAAATAAGAAACCAGAAGTGTTTTCTAATAAAGGAAACAGGAAAGGGAAATGTTTTCCATTTGTTAATAATGTATATTTTCCAAATTTAGAAAATAGAAAATATTGAATATAGGGAAACATGAGATAAGCAAATTTATGGAATAAAGAGATAAATGTTGAATGATGTTTGATTGATATAAATTTCCATTTGGAAATAATATCGTTGTTTGCACACTTGTTTTTATTCGATAGTTAAATCACAGACTATCGAAGTTTTGACCATTTTAACGTTGTTAATATGGAGAGACCGGTTGGATTATTATCCAAAGAACCACTCTGTATTGGCATAAGCGTTGCGAATCATATATGCCAAAGGAAATTGAAGACGGAGTTATGCAAGGGCTATCCTGTTTACAGAATAGTGCCTTCGGTTCATCCTGTTCCTGGGTGACTTGTATGGACGGATGTCTGACAGAGTATGTCCAGACGATCACGTATATTGATTTCTCCAACTGTACCAAGAGTGGAAGCGAAGAAGGAAACTTCTTTTAGCTAACACATAATGTATGGTTGAGGACGTCAATCGGTGATTTGATGGATTTGATGATGTGACATTCAAAGTGAATCTGGTAGGATGATAAAGCGTAGCTTCTAGCCTCATCATCCGGTAAATGACAGAAATCGGGCAGGCAGCATGGCTAAGTCGGTCGCACCGAAGTAGGGTGTATAATCACCTGATCTAGAGTTTCATTTACTTCTAAAAATCTATTGTTGATGCTGTCCCATTCGGGAAACGGTTGCTGATCCCAACTGTTGGTGATATACATTCGATACACTCAAGCGAAATGAGTGGTCGGTCATGTGTGGCCGGGTTGCAAGATGTTCTTGTTGAACCCAGTGTATTCCTCTCTAGAGGTACACAAGCGGAAGGTGATTCCATACCTTGTCATAGTTGGAAATCCATTACCCAATACGTGCTTGCGGTTTTGATTGTATACTATATATGTAGAACGTGAGATGAAAGCGTTTCTGCTAGATGATATATATATACTGTGGTTGATAGACATTATTATTATATCAAAAGGTTTTTTTGATATAAAGATATTTGGATTCTCATAAGGGAAAAACCCGTTCCGTTATGCGGCGTGGTCTTATGAGATATCATATACCTGTATAACTGTTTTAAACCGTTTTACTCATACCAGTCCCATGACTGACCCGGAGTTTACTTTGTTGTTTTCCCTAAACTCTTGGGTGCCTAAATTTGTATGGGCAGTCAAGTAGTCGGGATTTTACAGATACACTTGAAGAGTTGGAGCAGGAGGCTTCAGGATCATATAGCTATAGTTTATTTCCGCTGTGTTGTAAGTGCTGTACTTTGATAATGATATGTATATTCAAGTACCAAGTTTGTGTTTCAAAGTTATGTTATGAAATATATTTATTCGTTCCGCTGTGAGATTCGTTTTACTCTGATGTTGTGTTCTTCTTCTTCTTCTATTCTAATTTTCTATCTTATCTTTCCTCACCCTCTAATTTCTTTCACTAACTACCAGGATTTTTCGACGTTTTGGTTATCGACATCGGGCTTATGTCGATAACCAATGTCGCTCAAAATCCGGGTCGTTACAGTTGGTATCAGAGCTTAAGTTAAGAATTACTTGGCTCTGTGGCATGACTCGGTAGAGATAGGGTTAGTAATACCCTAGACTGAGATTGAGTGTATATATACGAGTGAACGTATTTGTTATTGATATAAAAATTTGTTTTATGTTGTGGAGATTCATTGGTTGAGTCGTTTATGAGTTCTGGTCGATCAGTTTGATCCACTGTATCGGTAGGAGTTACTAAACATTTGAATACGATGAACCGTCATGGTATGTTTTGAAAAGAGGGTAAATGAGAATAGTTTACCCAACGTATATTTTGATATATAGTGGATATATTGATTGTTGTTATAATCGAGTAAGATTATAGATTGAATGGTTTTGTAAATAACCAATCAGAATTCATATAAGTTAAATACGTGAAATCAGATGAGTTAAATCTGAAATTTAAACCAGAAATTGAATTAAAATTCGGGAGAATTTGGATAAGTGTTTGTAAATGGATTTGGATATAAAATAAGGAAAATTTAAGATCTTGGGAGATTTTAAATTGTTTTACAAGCAGTGTGAATTATATTTTGAAATGAATTTCAAAGTGGAAATGTTTAGAAATGGTTTTATAGTATTGAACTCACTTCATCGCTGGAAAGTAGATTCTGATGATGACAGCTGCATCATCAGTATTCATTTTCGAGTTGTAAGTGACGAATTACTACCAGAGATACTGTTTTGAATTTGTTTTGGGAAAGACAAGTTGTGTTGAATTTCAAAATGGGATTCAAATATAGAATTTGAACTTTTAAATAGATTTGAAATATTAACTTGTTTTAAAAGAAATAAAACGAGAAGTTCCATTATAAACGAAGTTTATAAATAGTTCTTTTATAAACGAAGTTTATAAATGAAGCGAATAGAATTATCATTGGATAATTCAGAAATAAAAATACAAGTGTGAAATTGAAAGGGAAATCTATTTTCCAAAGGTAGAAATATCGATTTCAAAAGGAATTGAAATCGAGACTTATGTAAAGAATGTATAAAGAAAGTTTGAAAAGAAATTTGAATAAAGGAAGTTCAAACAAAGAGGATTTGAATATAGAAAATTCAAAAGGGGGATTTGAATATAGAAATTCAAATGAGATTTGAATAAAGAAGATTTGAATAATGAAATTTGAATGTAGAAGATTCAAATAGAATTGAATTTGAAATTTGAATATAGAAGATTCAAAGGGAATTAAAATGAAATAAAGAGAATTCAAATAGATTTGAATAATGAAATTCATATATGGAATTTGAATAAGTGAATTGAAATGAAATTCAAATATAGAATTTGAATAAGAGAATCGAAATGGAATTTGAATATAGGAAATTCAAATAAAATTGAAATGGAATTCAATTAGTTGATAAACAAGTTAAACCTATATTTGAACATGTATACTCAAATATGAAGGTGAAAGGGGCAACCCAAGTAATTTGAAAATCACTTAACAAACTAAGTTAAAATGATTGGATTAAGTTGGAATGAATTATAAATGTATGGATATACATGAGATATGTATGGATAAGTTATGAAGGTATATAAATAGAATGCTCGACAAAAAGGTATGTATTTAATTTATATATGAGATTTTATGCGCCGTATCGGCTAGCCACTTGGCTTTTCTTTTTCTTTTTGATTTGAGAAGGCCTGTGTGGCAGTTTGGGGATTTTCCCGATGCTCCTAGTACAAAGGAGGTTATGGCGAATTTTTCCGAGAATTTAAGGAGTTAGAATATTTTTAAGATAATTTGATAGTTAGAAATCAACGTATCGATATATATAGAAGTCGATAAGGAAACGAACTTAGAAATAGAATAGTATAATTAAAAAAGGAAGTATAAGAATAAAATCTAGTAGGAATAGAAAGAGAAAGTGTATATGTGTTTAAAAGTGGATAAGAGGTTGTATGGCATTGATTATTCGAGCAAGTAGTCATATCTGTTTTGACGTTATAAATGTTATTCAGTCAAGGTCTGAGAGGTAGTTATACCCCAACTTGATTGATTTCATTATTAACAAATAAATAGTAAGATTTCAGGCTCGAAGATCAATGTTGAATAAGAGTTAGTTGAATATAGTATTTGGATTGTCGTAACGATGTTTTACACAACATCCGTTTTAACCCAAATAAGTGTAAAACTTGGAAATAGAATAATAAATATTTCCTAAGTATAGAAATAAACGAGATCGGAAAAGAGATAAATAATTGGAATATTTTCCAATTATAAATAACATATATTTTCTGAAGTTTAGAAAATAAAGGAAGGCGATATTCAGAAATGTTTTCCAAATAACATAAAAAGGCCAATATGTTTATTGAAAATATTTGGTTAACAAATATTGTTAAAGAAATAGAGAAGTGATTTAACTAATGGAATATTGATTATGGGCTCAGTTGAATTTCAAAAAGGAAATTTTGATTTTTGAAAAGAGTAACTGTTTAAAAATTCCCAGGAAGAGATTGTTTGAATTAAAAACAAATTTAACAGAAATTTGTGGAAGCAGATTTGAATTAAAGTAAAGCCAGTAAAGTGGTAACTGAGGTTGAATTAGAATGATATCAAGACAAATTAGATTGTGAGATTCAAATTTGAAGTGTAATGTGATAATCAAGTTAAGAGTTGGGAATCGAGAAGAAACTCTAGTTAAAAAGATATTGGCTCGGATATGAGCGAAATGTTGTGGATAAATGCAGATTGGAATTTGATTGGGGTGACCCTTGTATCCGCTGAATTGATAACAGGTGGAAAGAATATAATGATATGCCGACAAAAGGTACAAGTTTATATTTCTATTGGATATAAGATTTATGAGCCAAATTGGCAAGCCGCATGGCTGTTTGATTTTCTTTTGGGTTGGAGATGGCCCAGAGAGGCGAGTTGGTGTTTGACCGATTGACCAGTACAAAGGAGGTGCTGGCGAAATTTTTCGAAGAATAAGGCGTTAGAAAATTTTCAAGATTTTTGAAAATTTTCGTTGATAAGAATAAATCAATATTTAATTGAAATTAAATTAAATTGGTTCAGTTGAAACTGAAGTTAAGAAGTGAACAAATATGTTCTAACCAGTCGATAGGATCGTTCTCTACCTTTTAGCAATTTCGAGGACGAAATTATTTTAAGTGGGGAAGATTGTGATGACCCGCATTGGCAGGGGTATTATGATTAATTTATTTAATTATATCAATGATGGGTTAGTGAATTTAATGGCCGTGGAATTTAATAATGATGAATATTTAATTAAAATAGTAAATTAAATAATATATTAAATTCTGAAATAATCAGAATTGGCTGAAATGACAATATGGTGTGAACCGGATCATCTGTGATATTTAATTCAGCTTGGAATTGAATTTGAATAACGAATATACTCAATCGTCGACAGTTGAACGTATAGTTTATAATATAATTATAATGGAGATGGAAATAGCGCTGCAGTTCGCTATTTGGCGATTTGAACTTCAACTGAATATACAGGGTTCGTTTTAAGCCGGATTTCTGTGAAACAAGAAACGTGTGGAGCCGGTGAAGTATATCTTTCTAGTGGAAGAGAAAAATCAGGATTTCATCGTGTAGATTTTGAGATATGTCCAAATCAAATTTCAGAATAGTCGCTATAGAATCGTTTATTGGCCATAACGGTATATTCGATATAACTAGAGATCGGGTTTGAATTTAGACAAGGTTCTTTTGAAACATAACGATAATTTAATTTTTAGAATTTTATCGTAATTTTTAATTAATTAAATAAGCTACTTTTTATTTGAAGTATTTGGCACCCTGTAGTCAACATTTTGGGGTTTCAAAATATGAGTTAATCTACCGGTATTATTATATTTTTGGGATCGTGGGACATTGCTTGTCTCACTGGTATTTTTAATTCTGTCGATAACAATCCATACATTGGCAAGGCTTTAAGTAACGAGTACCGGAATCTTTAAAAAAAAAACCGAAATAAACGAATGGAAACTTGTGGACTCATTCCACTGTACCCTGACCTTGCAAACCCAAGCAAAACAATCCTAGTACATCCAACTATGATAGTATAAAAGGAATAGCAACATTTCTTTTGATTGTGAAGACAACAACATGTTTCCACGCAACAAATATCTCAACCATTTTCTAAAGCATAAAGGAGACCACGCGTTCATTCTTTCCAACCAAGAATTCTGTGTGGTTTAAAACCAAAAACGTGGAGAGAACGTTCGCCACACAAATCAATATCTAATCTATATATAATACCCTTAGGGACTTAAACCTAGGTCATTTGGTCAATACGATTTTTGCGCTGCCATCAGCTAGAAAAAAACGCTGAACCATTCTTCCCATTCTCCTCAAATCTTCCACCGATCTTCTTTTACAAATATTGTTTCATGATGGTTTTCTAAACAAATCTCGTTCGCTGAGAAGAGAGTGGCGAGCGTGGGGTCGACGGATGCTGAGGGTTCTCGAGGCGATGGCGCTGGCGATCAAGTCGTCGGTGGGGGTGAAAACATGCGGACACAGGAAAGGAGGAGTGATGTAGAGTTTAACGAGGAGGGAGGTGGGGTCTTGTTACTGAAAACGTGGATTTAAAGGTGGATAATTTCTGGAGTTGGGTTGAGTATGATGAGGACGGAGGAAGCAAAAGGAGGAAATGATGGTGGTGTATATGAACTGTGTACAGGAGTGTATGCGTGTGAAAGGAGAGTTAATGCTTTTGGAAGAGGAGGAGTAGGAGAGGGTTCGTGAGTTCAGAGAGGGGTGCGTTGTACTTACTGAAAACACAGTAGTGTGTGTTGGTTTTTGGGTAGAGAAAGGTACTGTTCACGGTGGGATAAAAGAAGGAGGGTGACTTTGTATGGAGTAAGTAGTGTGCTGAGTTCGATGGTGTTGATGGATCTTGATTTTTGTGGATGTTTGAAGGATGAGCTGGTGCGTCCAGTTATGGAAAGAGCAGTGGCGTGAGCAGAACATGTACACGTTATGATAGGAAGTTAGGAAGGAATCATGGTTTTTCTGTAGTGGACTGTCGATGGTGCGGAAATGCATAAGGAGGAGTATATACGTGCAAAACAAAAGGGGAAGGAAGATGGTCTCGTTTTGAGTGGTGACTGTGAAGAACTGGTAGCAGCTAAGTCAAGGTGGAGCAGTAAAGTTAAAGGAGTTGGTTTCAAATCAAAAAAGGGAGCATGACGGGTTGGGCTTTAAGGGTGTGAGTGGGCCTTAGTTTAAATGGTGAGGCCTTTTGTTGATAAGTTAAGCCCTTTTCTTTTATTTAAAATAGTGTATTTAACTTTGTTTTATCGTACCTTGATCATACGATATCAGAAATTCGAACGGTCGGATCCATTAGGATCGTATGGACGGAAGCTCCACAATGAAGTTGACTGGGAGTGGATCGGTGCTCGTTACAATTTATGGCAAAATAAATTGTTTGACTGAATCAAATAACGCAAACCGTTATTTAACGGTTAACGCGCAAAAGTGAGTAAATCTCACTAACTCTGAACAGTTTATAATTTCATGTTGTATTTTTAGAACTGTTAGATATTGACTGATTGACTGTGTGTTGATTGTTTGATTGAACTGCTAGTCAGTTAGTTAAATTTTCTATATCGATTCTGTTTAACAGAATATATCATATAGAACTGAAAAGTGATGTTATCTATATTGTTTAACATCTGTGATGCAGGGAGACAGGTTGGAGGAATCCGACTGGATTCCTCAACATTTATTTTACTGTTTGCATATATTGTGATATATGGTGGGTTATATAATCTGTTATGGATTATGGGCGTTGGAATGATATTGATCATTGTTATATGATATTTTTAATATCATAAGAAACCCTGGGATGTAAAAAAAGAAGTATTTCAATGTATATTGAAATAAAGGAATTTTATAAAATCACAGGATTTTATAAAAGGAATTATTTATAAAACGAACACGGTTTTATAAAAGGGATATTTATTTAGAAATAAATAGAAATAGAAAAGGTATATTTATTTAGAAAATAAATAGAAGTTACAAATAGGATATATTTGTAACGGTAAATAGAAGTTACAAATAGGATATATTTGTAACGGTAAATAGAAGTTATAAATAGGATATATTTGTAATGGTAAATAGAAGTTACAAATAGGATATATTTGTAACGGTAAGTAAACGTTATAAAAAGGAAATAGTTGTAACGGAAAAACGTAGTTTATCAAAAGAAGTTAATCGATGTTAGTTAATCGATTAGTGTTAAAGTAAAAGAGATAATCGATGTTAGTTAATCGATTAGAGAATAAAGTTGAAAGGAGATAATCGATGTTAGTTAATCGATTAGAGAATAAAGTTGAAAGGAGATAATCGATGTTAGTTAATCGATTAGAGAATAAAGTTGAAAGGAGATAATCGATGTTAGTTAATCGATTAGAGAATAAAGTTGAAAGGAGATAATCGATGTTAGTTTAATCGATTAGAATAGAAGCAAGTGAGTTAAATCGAATATAGTTATTCGAATAGAAAGTAAAAGGAATTATCGAATATAGTTTATTCGAAAAGAGTAAGTGAAATGAGTAAATAAATAGCGTTTGTCAAATAGTGTTAGTCCAATAGAGTTAATTGATAGGGGTTAGTCCAAAGGAGTTAAGTAAAAAGAGTCAATCGAATATAGTTATTCGAAGGAGGGTTAAGTAAGGAAGTTTGTTAAAGAAATATTGTAACAACCCGTATTTTCAATAACCTGTTATAACATAAATGGAGGCAGAATTAAACTGTAAAATCTGAATCAAGGCAAACAGGCTATGCCATTGCGTTCGTCTCGGAAAAATACGCGAAATAGAGTCTGAGTTTTCGAAAATCGGAGTCCGTATGACCAAGATATGGCCTCGCGAATTTTCACGAAAAATTCCCAAATTAAAGTATACTTAATTATGTGAAATGGGTTGCGCAGAGAAATATATATATTGATATATATATATATATATATAATTGAAATTTAATAAATAAATATGCAAAAATGTTCAAAACAGCGAATTGGGAGAGGGGAATAACCGAACCGGCCGATTTTTGAGGTCGACCTGAGCCCGCTGGTTCGACTAGGGGTTAATCCAGGGTGTTTGGCTGTCAACCCGTGGGCCGATTCGCTCAAATGCAGATTTTGCATTTGGATGGTTCTCATGGTTCATCTTTAATCTAAAGGCCCTAGATGGTTCCTACACTTGACTTCTTCCCCAAGACATGCTTTGATGGCTTGGATTGAATCTAGGTTTAATCCTATGGCCTAAAACACTTGCCTAATCTATAAATAAGACCCTAACCTATCCTAAACCCTCATTATTCATTCATGCAACTAAACTATGGCAAAATTGCTACTCTCATGGCCTCCACTCAACTATCCTAGCCTCCACTTCATTTTATGAGAGGTTTCATGATCATGAGAGTATTAGAGAGTCCCTATGTTAGTATGAGAGCTTCTCAAGTTGATCTCAAGGCTAAAGCTTTGATCTTTGTTCCTAAAGATAGGGTTTTTATTGATTTGGAGTGTTCATCTTTGGGTTTTTGGGTGATGCCATGCATAGGCTTCATCACAATCTTTGTTTTGCATTTCGATTTGTGCCTTCATAACAATGTAAGCCCTTTCCCTACTCTTAGATATTAACTATGAAGTTAAATGTTCATGTTGCAAGTTTGGATTTGATCATTGAGAATGATACATGCTATCATGTCATGCAAGCTTATGAAGTCATTATCTTGATCTTATGAGCTAAAAGCTACAACCTTTATGTTGAAATGTTGCATTATGCAACATGAGAACCTTCATAATCTTTATGTCAACTTGCATATGAAGTCATAACCCTTATATGATGATACATGCGAGTTTCTAGTCATCATTCCATGTCTTTTGTCACCATGATTTGTTTATGTGCCAAGTTTGGGTTTATGCATGATTTTGAGGCTTAAGAATGTAACATGCAAGCTAATGAACACATTTGTGCCTCATTTGCCACCATGATTAACTTGTGGCTTAATATCCATTTTTGTCATGCCTTTGCCAAGTCTCTTCTTTTAATCCATTAAGTTGTTGCGAACGTATATGCGAGTTTAAAAGCGTTGGGTTATGTTATGGGTAATTTCTAATGACATGAAAATACAACTTGAAAACATGACTTGAATCATAACATGGAAGTTGACATGTAAGTATGCATAAAAACATAAGCTTGGGAATTTACCTATTAAGTTAGGTCTACCCATTGGGAATTTACCTATTAAGTTAGGTCTACCCAATTGCTTGAAAACTTGACTATGAACATGACACTAGACTAACATGAAAGTGGCCAACTCGAGGTTGGGTTGAGTTTGCAACGTAAAACTACCCGGAACCGACCGGCCTAACTAGTAGTTGCAAACAATAGGACCCAATGTGAGAAGTTGGTCATGTTGTGCTTGAACCCGAGGTTAGACCAAGTTGTGGTGTAAAGCTACCCGGAACCGACTGGCTTAACTAGTAACCACAACAAAGTCTAATGTGAGAGGTTGGGGTGCATTAAGTAATTAATGCCACATGATAGGGTTAAGTTAATTTGATTAATGACTCTTAACCAAATATGACATGGGTAAATGGGTTAAGTAAATTGGTTAGGCTAATGATACTTAACAAAACATGACAAGGTTGGGTAGGTTAAGTGATTTGATTTGCCTAATGACGCTTAACCATTTTTATACGACTAGTGGACGGGGATTAAGTTAACCAACACTTAATCAATCCAACATGATAATTTGGCAAGGTTAAGTAAGTTTTCTTAATGACACTTAACCATACAAGATGATTAGGGGATGGGGTTAAGTAATTTGCACCTAACTAATCCGACACGGTAATTAGATGGGGTTAAGTAATCCACACTTAACTAATCTAAACACGGTAATTCGATGGGGTTAAGTTAAACACTTAACCAATTTAAACTCGGTAATTCAATGAGGTTAAGTAACCAATACTTAACCAACTTAACGTGATAATTTAATGGGGTTAAGCAACTTATACTTAACCAATTATACATGATGATTTGATGGGGTTAAGTAACTTACACTTAACCAATCTAATACGCGGACCTAATAAGGTTAAGTCACAAGACCTTTTTAGAATATACTTAACCATTGTAGTACGATTAGAGGATGGTGTTAAGCCAACCTATACTTAACCAATCCGACTCGATAATTTGATGGGATTAAGATAATCTATGCTTAATCGATCTAGCAAGATAATCCGATAGGATTAAGGTAAGCTAGTACTTGACCAATTTGACTTGATAGGGTTAAGTCATGAGCCTCTGGGTACACTTAACCAACTTGTGGGACTAAGTCTTGAACTTAAATACTTAGCCAATCTTTGACGTGATTCGTGGGCGGGATAAGTCATGGACTTGAATGATAACACTTAACCCAATAGAAAAACCCTAGCTAGAAGAACTAGGTAGAAAACCGTGGTTAATCAAGGATAACGGGAAAGGAAGCTAAGTGGTAAACCTTAGTTAAGGGTAACTAAGTAATAATTCTTAGCTAAGGACGTAGGACTAATTCTCAAAACGATGAGTAACCTGATACGGTAGGTCATCGCTTAGTATACGAGGGGAAGCAAGTTATCTGACTTGGATAAAAGCTCCAGCGCACTGGGTGCCGAAGTGGAAGCTTCGGGGGACGTAAGGATATTCTTGGGATCCCTCTGTGGGCTGCCAGGTAATTATACTAGGCCCATGAGAGGTTAAGGTCTGCGTTAGAAGGACCAAGAGTATGCCTTGGTTGCTATGCGAGCAACCTAAAGACTGGGATGGATTAGCGTGGAGTCGACGATTCTTGTTTTTGCCCTGGATAGCACATCGCCGACTACCTACCATCTTTAGTCAATCGTGTACGTGCGGAAAGGCAGGGAACCCCCAACAGACCATGTGCTTGCTATCGAGTCATGGGTGAGGTTGGCCCGTAGGAAAGTGGGCTATAGTGGGCCGTGGAGTGGTTCTTATACATGATTTTTCTTGGATTGCCTTTCAGTAGTTCAGGGAGGGGTCACGTGGGACCATAGACACGGGTACAAAAACAGACCTTGATATCTGCATCGGCAGACGATTTAAAGCTCCCGACCGAGTTCCGTATTTCTTGATTTGCCCTGGCACGGAACTCGGATGGCACATTGGGGAACATGTGCATCTAGACATGGAAAACAATTCACGATACATACGTGGGATCAAGGGCGCGGTTGACGGGTGGCGTAATCCCTAGTGGTCCTAGGTGGCCAAAACCCAAACCGAGACACGAAACGTTCATTAGGTAGCATAATCCCTAGCGGTCCTACGTGGCATAAATCCTAAGTGGACGCGCGATAGTTCATGGTAAGGAAACACAACTAGATCAAGGGTTGCAGTCCAAAACAACTTCAAGGATAAACCGTTTACATGGGAAAGCCCGTACAGCCTACGGCAAAGGACTGAACTTATACATGGAAAGAAACATATGAGTTGAGTAACCTATATATGCGGCATATTAGGTTGACATGGACCATTACACGACTTTTGAGTAAGGGTCATTCACGGATAACACGTAATACAGTTGGGATACTAGTACGGTAGGTGCAGAGCGGATATACAGGATAGATGCCATGGGACGTTATACGCGATAGATATCTTGGGATATTATACTTGATAGGAACCTGACAATGTGATACCTTGTTTTATCTTGACATCGTAGTTTATCACAACACCCTAGTTTATCTGAGTTCAGTAGTTCATCCTGTTATTTTGATTTAATTGACCTATCTTGTATCATGCTTATGTCCATCTCAGTTTCTCATGACAGTTAACTTTACTAGTTTTTATACTAATAGAAGATAGGGCTTACTCAGTCTTTTTGACTGACCGTTTTGTTTCGCCTCTTTTCTTCCGTTCCCCCCCCAGGTTACAGGGAGGAAACACTGTTGTTTAGTTCGGACTTCTTCTGCTTGAAGGTCATCATGGATGGCTTGGACTTTTCCTGGCTATGGCTACTTTACTGTTTTTATTTGGGGAATAATTTATGAAAAAGTCTTTATGCTTCTTTACTATTGCAAGACAGGTTTTGATGTACTCTGATGTAAAAGGCTTTAGACCTTATGTATTCATGTTTATGAAAGTTCGATTTTACTTCCGCTATTTTATATGTTCTATCTTGTGATATTTCTGTGCATGTTTACCAATAATGCCCCTCTAAAGCTAGTGCATTCCTTTGCGAGTGACCCTAGCGGAGGCGGGGTGTTACATTTGGTATCAGAGCAGAAGGTCACGGATTGGGCAAAAGTTTTTAAAGACCTTCTGAAAACTATTTGAAAATCGTTTATAAAGAAGCATTTTTCAAGAAAGTTTTCTTTTAAAAAGAAAAGGCTATTCCCCAAAGGCCATTAGCATTATCCTTATTTCCTTAATTAAATCTCTTTTCCTTTCTTTCCTCCATCTGTAGTCACAGTGGTTTTAACTGCGACTAGTCTTTTCTATCTACGAAAGTGCTTTCCATGCGATGGAGGTGGTTTTCAAGAGACCAGTGGCCGCGTTATAAGAAAGAATAGTGAGAAAGAGGATAAAGGATACGAGCTTAAGGATGAGCAACTTGTTGGTATGGCTTAGTCCTCAAAGGAGGGAGAAAGATGAACAATGAAACCCATGACGAGAGAGTACCTTTGGCATGGTAAAACGGGGCGGATAGTTAAGTATTATGGGACAAGGACAAGATCATCGGGAGGGCGGTAGTATGCTCTCATTTCTAGAGTACCTCGGAAGGAGGGTAACGATCTTGTTAAAGGTTTAGCTTTTCTTCTCTATCATCCCGTTAGGACTTCGTTGTTCGTATCATTTAAGTCTGCTTCGATAGTTGAGTCTCTGCACCTTAAGTACTAGCGTAATAGAGAATCCCATTTTTGTCTTAAAGTCCTATTGGAGAATCAGTCCATTTATACATGACTTGTTTGGATTTGGGAATGTCTATGCCAAGTGTTGAGTTTGGGAATAATGCTTATGTTTATAAGCTATGGATGGATTCTAGGGATGAAGTGGTTATCCAGTAGGGGGTGCCACTCTCGGTTTTGATAGGAGGGTAGTTAGACCTTTTGACTAGCCTTGGTAATGCCCTCGAAGTATCGGGTAACCTTTTTGAGGTTCTGTCATGACTAGTTACTTAGAATCCCTTGATGCCTTTATTGGAAATTTAAAGCCCGATCGAGTGGTGTTCGCCGATAAGACGGATGGTTTACTTCACTTATGCGTGGGTTATAGAAGTCACCCTAGTAAGTGCGCTTGATAACCTGGTTGGCATCTGTTTACTTTCAAGAGAAAGTTCTTCTACGTGGAATACCTTGTGGTACGAGGTCCGAGATTCACTAGTGAATTTTGGAAAGCTTGCATGAGATCATGAGTACGCAGTCATGTTTGCGCCAAGTGTGCAAGTGGAACGAGAGGCGACGAAGAAATGAGTTCCAGCTCATGTTATGGAAACAGGAAATAGGAAGCTACGAAATCGCGAAGTTAAAAGATGGTCAAGGCACAATGGAATTAAGCTCGAGGAAATACGACTCTGATGGTCAAAGACTATATACGCGCATGATATCTCTTTTGGGAGTATATCCTTGATCCCTGTTTTCTGTAGAGCTTACTTGTAGGCTATCTTTTGTGGACATCCTCTCGGTCCTATTTTCTGTTACAAACCCCGTAAGGAGTTTGTCTTGTTTTTATTCTCGACCCTGTTCCAGGGAATCCTAGGTAGAACCCTATGGATGTAAACATGTATTTGAAACATGTTATGATTGATATGGTTGCAAGTGGTTGCAAGTGGTTGCCCGTGGATGCGCGAATACACATTAGATACTACCTCGACTCGGTCACATTTCATATTGCATATGCACGAGTATTTATACTTGTTTATGGATGAAATCGAATGTATTATCATGCGGTTGTTGCATATGAATGAATGATTGTGCACGCATATAGTACCTATATGGCTAGGACTATTTGCATACATGTTGGATTCATGGCACTATACATATTTTGCATTAGAAAGATTATTCAGGCCTGATCATTAGCATTGGCTAAGGAACATGTACACACACGTTTTGCATATATTCATACAGCATTAGAAATCATCTAAGGACAATGGTTGCTTGTGGATGATGTTTTTAGTAGATGGATGATGGATGGTAGGATATGTTCTTCCTAACCTGGAGATTTCGGGGACGAAATCCTAAAAGGTGGGGAGAATGTAACAACCCGTATTTTCAATAACCTGTTATAACATAAATGGAGGCAGAATTAAACTGTAAAATCTGAATCAAGGGAAACGGGCTATGCCATTGCGTTCGTCTCGGAAAAATACGCGAAATAGAGTCTGAGTTTTCGAAAATCGGAGTCCGTATGACCAAGATATGGCCTCGCGAAGTTTCACGAAAAATTCCCAAATTAAAGTATACTTAATTAAGTGAAATGGGTTGCGCAGAGAAATATATATATATTGATATATATATATATATATAATTGAAAATTTAATAAATAAATATGCAAAAATGTTCAAAACAGCGAATTGGGAGAGGGGAATAACCGAACCGGCCGATTTTTGAGGTCGACCCGAGCCCGCTGGGTCGACTAGGGGTTAATCCAGGGTGTTTGGCTGTCAACCCGTGGGCCAATTCGCTCAAATGCAGATTTTGCATTTGGATGGTTCTCATGGTTCATCTTTAATCTAAAGGCCCTAGATGGTTCCTACACTTGACTTCTTCCCCAAGACATGCTTTGATGGCTTGGATTGAATCTAGGTTTAATCCTATGGCCTAAAACACTTGCCTAATCTATAAATAAGACCCTAACCTATCCTAAACCCTCATTATTCATTCATGCAACTAAACTATGGCAAAATTGCTACTCTCATGGCCTCCACTCAACTATCCTAGCCTCCACTTCATTTCTATGAGAGGTTTCATGATCATGAGAGTATTAGAGAGTCCCTATGTTAGTATGAGAGCTTCTCAAGTTGATCTCAAGGCTAAAGTTTTGATCTTTGTTCATAAAGATGGGGTTTTTATTGATTTGGAGTGTTCATCTTTGGGTTTTTGGGTGATGGCATGCATAGGCTTCATCACAATCTTTGTTTTGCATTTCGATTTGTGCCTTCATAACAATGTAAGCCCTTTCCCTACTCTTAGATATTAACTATGAAGTTAAATGTTCATGTTGCAAGTTTGGGTTTGATCATTGAGAATGATACATGCTATCATGTCATGCAAGCTTATGAAGTCATTATCTTGATCTTATGAGCTAAAAGCTACAACCTTTATGTTGAAATGTTGCATTATGCAACATGAGAACCTTCATAATCTTTATGTCAACTTGCATATGAAGTCATAACCCTTATATGATGATACATGCGAGTTTCTAGTCATCATTCCATGTCTTTTGTCACCATGATTTGTTTATGTGCCAAGTTTGGGTTTATGCATGATTTTGAGGCTTAAGAATGTAACATGCAAGCTAATGAACACATTTGTGCCTCATTTGCCACCATGATTAACTTGTGGCTTAATATCCATTTTTGTCATGCCTTTGCCAAGTCTCTTCTTTTAATCCATTAAGTTGTTGCGAACGTATATGCGAGTTTAAAAGCGTTGGGTTATGTTATGGGTAATTTCTAATGACATGAAAATACAACTTGAAAACATGACTTGAATCATAACATGGAAGTTGACATGTAAGTATGCATAAAAACATAAGCTTGGGAATTTACCTATTAAGTTAGGTCTACCCATTGGGAATTTACCTATTAAGTTAGGTCTATCCAATTGCTTGAAAACTTGACTATGAACATGACACTAGACTAAACATGAAAGTGGCCAACTCGAGGTTGGGTTGAGTTTGCAACGTAAAACTACCCGGAACCGACCGGCCTTACTAGTAGTTGCAAACAATAGGACCCAATGTGAGAAGTTGGTCATGTTGTGCTTGAACCCGAGGTTAGACCAAGTTGTGGTGTAAAGCTACCCGGAACCGACCGGCTTAACTAGTAACCACAACAAAGTCTAATGTGAGAGGTTGGGGTGCATTAAGTAATTAATGCCACATGATAGGGTTAAGTTAATTTGATTAATGACTCTTAACCAAATATGACATGGGTAAATGGGTTAAGTAAATTGGTTAGGCTAATGATACTTAACAAAACATGACAAGGTTGGGTAGGTTAAGTGATATGATTTGCCTAATGACGCTTAACCATTTTTATACGACTAGTGGACGGGGATTAAGTTAACCAACACTTAATCAATCCAACATGATAATTTGGCAAGGTTAAGTAAGTTTTCTTAATAACACTTAACCATACAAGATGATTAGGGGATGGGGTTAAGTAATTTGCACCTAACTAATCCGACACGGTAATTAGATGGGGTTAAGTAATCCACACTTAACTAATCTAAACACGGTAATTCGATGGGGTTAAGTTAAACACTTAACCAATTTAAACTCGGTAATTCAATGAGGTTAAGTAACCAATACTTAACCAACTTAACGTGATAATTTAATGGGGTTAAGCAACTTATACTTAACCAATTATACATGATGATTTGATGGGGTTAAGTAACTTACACTTAACCAATCTAATACGCGGACCTGATAAGGTTAAGTCACAAGACCTTTTTAGAATATACTTAACCATTGTAGTACGATTAGAGGATGGGGTTAAGCCAACCTATACTTAACCAATCCGACTCGATAATTTGATGGGATTAAGATAATCTATGCTTAATCGATCTAGCAAGATAATCCGATAGGATTAAGGTAAGCTAGTACTTGACCAATTTGACTTGATAGGGTTAAGTCATGAGCCTCTGGGTACACTTAACCAACTTGTGGGACTAAGTCTTGAACTTAAATACTTAGCCAATCTTTGACGTGATTCGTGGGCGGGTTAAGTCATGGACTTGAATGATAACACTTAACCCAATAGACAAACCCTAGCTAGAAGAACTAGGTAGAAAACCGTGGTTAATCAAGGATAACGGGAAAGGAAGCTAAGTGGTAAACCTTAGTTAAGGTTAACTAAGTAATAATTCTTAGCTAAGGACATAGGACTAATTCTCAAAACAATGAGTAACCTGATACGGTAGGTCATCGCTTAGTATACGAGGGGGAGCAAGTTATCTGACTTGGATAAAAGCTCCAGCGCACTGGGTGCCGAAGTGGAAGCTTCGGGGGACGTAAGGATATTCTTGGGATCCCTCTGTGGGCTGCCAGGTAATTATACTAGGCCCATGAGAGGTTAAGGTTTGCGTTAGAAGGACCAAGAGTATGCCTTGGTTGCTATGCGAGCAACCTAAAGACTGGGATGGATTAGCGTGGAGTCGACGATTCTTGTTTTTGCCCTGGATAGCACATCGCCGACTACCTACCATCTTTAGTCAATCGTGTACGTGCGGAAAGGCAGGGAACCCCCAACAGACCATGTGCTTGCTATCGAGTCATGGGTGAGGTTGGCCCGTAGGAAAGTGGGCTATAGTGGGGCCGTGGAGTGGTTCTTATACATGATTTTTCTTGGATTGCCTTTCAGTAGTTGAGGGAGGGGTCACGTGGGACCATAGCCACGGGTACAAAAACAGACCTTGATATCTGCATCGGCAGACGATTTAAAGCTCCCGACCGAGTTCCGTATTTCTTGATTTGCCCTGGCACGGAACTCGGATGGCACATTGGGGAACATGTGCATCTAGACATGGAAAACAATTCACGATACATACGTGGGATCAAGGGCGCGGTTGACGGGTGGCGTAATCCCTAGTGGTCCTAGGTGGCCAAAACCCAAACCGAGACACGAAACGTTCATTAGGTAGCATAATCCCTAGCGGTCCTAGGTGGCATAAATCCTAAGTGGACGCGCGATAGTTCATGGTAAGGAAACACAACTAGATCAAGGGTTGCAGTCCAAAACAACTTCAAGGATAAACCGTTTACATGGGAAAGCCCGTACAGCCTACGGCAAAGGACTGAACTTATACATGGAAAGAAACATATGAGTTGAGTAAACTATATATGCGGCATATTAGGTTGACATGGACCATTACACGACTTTTGAGTAAGGGTCATTCACGGATAACACGTAATACAGTTGGGATACTAGTACGGTAGGTGCAGAGCGGATATACAGGATAGATGCCATGGGACGTTATACGCGATAGATATCTTGGGATATTATACTTGATAGGAACCTGACAATGTGATACCTTGTTTTATCTTGACATCGTAGTTTATCACGACACCCTAGTTTATCTGAGTTCAGTAGTTCATCCTGTTATTTTGATTTAATTGACCTGTCTTGTATCATGCTTATGTTCATCTCAGTTTCTCATGACAGTTAACTTTACTAGTTTTTATACTAATAGTAGATAGGGCTTACTCAGTCTTTTTGACTGACCCGTTTTGTTTCGCCTCTTTTCTTCCGTTCCCCCCCCCCCCAGGTTACAGGGAGGAAACACTGCTGTTTAGTTCGGACTTCTTCTGCTTGAAGGTCATCATGGATGGCTTGGACTTTTCCTGGCTATGGCTACTTTACTGTTTTTATTTGGGGAATAATTTATGAAAAAGTCTTTATGCTTCTTTACTATTGCAAGACAGGTTTTGATGTACTCTGATGTAAAAGGCTTTAGACCTTATGTATTCATGTTTATGAAAGTTCGATTTTACTTCCGCTATTTTATATGTTCTGTCTTGTGATATTTCTGTGCATGTTTACCAATAATGCCCCTCTAAAGCTAGTGCATTCCTTTGCGAGTGACCCTAGCGGAGGCGGGGTGTTACATTTGGTATCAGAGCAGAAGGTTACCAGATTGGGCAAAAGTTTTTAAAGACCTTCTGAAAACTATTTGAAAATCGTTTATAAAGAAGCATTTTTCAAGAAAGTTTTCTTTTAAAAAGAAAAGGCTATTCCCCAAAGGCCATTAGCATTATCCTTATTTCCTTAATTAAATCTCTTTTCCTTTCTTTCCTCCATCTGTAGTCACAGTGGTTTTAACTGCGACTAGTCTTTTCTATCTACGAAAGTGCTTTCCATGCGATGGAGGTGGTTTTCAAGAGACCAGTGGCCGCGTTATAAGAAAGGATAGTGAGAAAGAGGATAAAGGATACGAGCTTAAGGATGAGCAACTTGTTGGTATGGCTTAGTCCTCAAAGGAGGGAGAAAGATGAACAATGAAACCCATGACGAGAGAGTACCTTTGGCATGGTAAAACGGGGCGGATAGTTAAGTATTATGGGACAAGGACAAGATCATCGGGAGGGCAGTAGTAGCTCTCATTTCTAGAGTACCTCGGAAGGAGGGTAACGATCTTGTTAAAGGTTTAGCTTTTCTTCTCTATCATCCCGTTAGGACTTCGTTGTTCGTATCATTTAAGTCTGCTTCGATAGTTGAGTCTCTGCACCTTAAGTACTATCGTAATAGAGAATCCCATTTTTGTCTCAAAGTCCTATTGGAGAATCAGTCCATTTATACATGACTTGTTTGGATTTGGGAATGTCTATGCCAAGTGTTGAGTTTGGAAATAATGCTTATGTTTATAAGCTATGGATGGATTCTAGGGATGAAGTGGTTATCCAGTAGGGGGTGCCACTCTCGGTTTTGATAGGAGGGTAGTTAGACCTTTTGACTAGCCTTGGTAATGCCCTCGAAGTATCGGGTAACCTTTTTGAGGTTCTGTCATGACTAGTTACTTAGAATCCCTTGATGCCTTTATTGGAAATTTGAAGCCCGATCGAGTGGTGTTCGCCGATAAGACGGATGGTTTACTTCACTTATGCGTGGGTTATAGAAATCACCCTAGTAAGTGCGCTTGATAACCTGGTTGGCATCTGTTTACTTTCAAGAGAAAGTTCTTCTACGTGGAATACCTTGTGGTACGAGGTCCGAGATTCACTAGTGAATTTTGGAAAGCTTGCATGAGATCATGAGTACGCAGTCATGTTTGCGCCAAGTGTGCAAGTGGAACGAGAGGCGACGAAGAAATGAGTTCCAGCTCATGTTATGGAAACAGGAAATAGGAAGCTACGAAATCGCGAAGTTAAAAGATGGTCAAGGCACAATGGAATTAAGCTCGAGGAAATACGACTCTGATGGTCAAAGACTATATACGCGCATGATATCTCTTTTGGGAGTATATCCTTGATCCCTGTTTTCTGTAGAGCTTACTTGTAGGCTATCTTTTGTGGACATCCTCTCGGTCCTATTTTCTGTTACAAACCCCGTAAGGAGTTTGTCTTGTTTTTATTCTCGACCCTGTTCCAGGGAATCCTAGGTAGAACCCTATGGATGTAAACATGTATTTGAAACATGTTATGATTGATATGGTTGCAAGTGGTTGCCCGTGGATGCGCGAATACACATTAGATACTACCTCGACTCGGTCACATTTCATATTGCATATGCACGAGTATTTATACTTGTTTATGGATGAAATCGAATGTATTATCATGCGGTTGTTGCATATGAATGAATGATTGTGCACGCATATAGTACCTATATGGCCAGGACTATTTGCATACATGTTGGATTCATGGCACTATACATATTTTGCATTAGAAAGATTATTCAGGCCTGATCATTAGCATTAGCTAAGGAACATGTACACACACGTTTTGCATATATTCATACAGCATTAGAAATCATCTAAGGACAATGGTTGCTTGTGGATGATGTTTTTAGTAGATGGATGATGGATGGTAGGATATGTTCTTCCTAACTTGGAGATTTCGGGGACGAAATCCTAAAAGGTGGGGAGAATGTAACAACCCGTATTTTCAATAACCTGTTATAACATAAATGGAGGCAGAATTAAACTGTAAAATCTGAATCAAGGGAAACGGGCTATGCCATTGCGTTCGTCTCGGAAAAATACGCGAAATAGAGTCTGAGTTTTCGAAAATCGGAGTCCGTATGACAAAGATATGGCCTCGCGAAGTTTCACGAAAAATTCCCAAATTAAAGTATACTTAATTAAGTGAAATGGGTTGCGCAGAGAAATATATATATATTGGTATATATATATATATAATTGAAAATTTAATAAATAAATATGCAAAAATGTTCAAAACAGCGAATTGGGAGAGGGGAATAACCGAACCGGCCGATTTTTGAGGTCGACCTGAGCCCGCTGGTTCGACTAGGGGTTAATCCAGGGTGTTTGGCTGTCAACCCGTGGGCCGATTCGCTCAAATGCAGATTTTGCATTTGGATGGTTCTCATGGTTCATCTTTAATCTAAAGGCCCTAGATGGTTCCTACACTTGACTTCTTCCCCAAGACATGCTTTGATGGCTTGGATTGAATCTAGGTTTAATCCTATGGCCTAAAACACTTGCCTAATCTATAAATAAGACCCTAACCTATCCTAAACCCTCATTATTCATTCATGCAACTAAACTATGGCAAAATTGCTACTCTCATGGCCTCCACTCAACTATCCTAGCCTCCACTTCATTTCTATGAGAGGTTTCATGATCATGAGAGTATTAGAGAGTCCCTATGTTAGTATGAGAGCTTCTCAAGTTGATCTCAAGGCTAAAGCTTTGATCTTTGTTCATAAAGATGGGGTTTTTATTGATTTGGAGTGTTCATCTTTGGGTTTTTGGGTGATGGCATGCATAGGCTTCATCACAATCTTTGTTTTGCATTTCGATTTGTGCCTTCATAACAATGTAAGCCCTTTCCCTACTCTTAGATATTAACTATGAAGTTAAATGTTCATGTTGCAAGTTTGGGTTTGATCATTGAGAATGATACATGCTATCATGTCATGCAAGCTTATGAAGTCATTATCTTGATCTTATGAGCTAAAAGCTACAACCTTTATGTTGAAATGTTGCATTATGCAACATGAGAACCTTCATAATCTTTATGTCAACTTGCATATGAAGTCATAACCCTTATATGATGATACATGCGAGTTTCTAGTCATCATTCCATGTCTTTTGTCACCATGATTTGTTTATGTGCCAAGTTTGGGTTTATGCATGATTTTGAGGCTTAAGAATGTAACATGCAAGCTAATGAACACATTTGTGCCTCATTTGCCACCATGATTAACTTGTGGCTTAATATCCATTTTTGTCATGCCTTTGCCAAGTCTCTTCTTTTAATCCATTAAGTTGTTGCGAACGTATATGCGAGTTTAAAAGCGTTGGGTTATGTTATGGGTAATTTCTAATGACATGAAAATACAACTTGAAAACATGACTTGAATCATAACATGGAAGTTGACATGTAAGTATGCATAAAAACATAAGCTTGGGAATTTACCTATTAAGTTAGGTCTACCCATTGGGAATTTACCTATTAAGTTAGGTCTACCCAATTGCTTGAAAACTTGACTATGAACATGACACTAGACTAAACATGAAAGTGGCCAACTCGAGGTTGGGTTGAGTTTGCAATGTAAAACTACCCGGAACCGACCGGCCTAACTAGTAGTTGCAAACAATAGGACCCAATGTGAGAAGTTGGTCATGTTGTGCTTGAACCCGAGGTTAGACCAAGTTGTGGTGTAAAGCTACCCGGAACCGACCGGCTTAATTAGTAACCACAACAAAGTCTAATGTGAGAGGTTGGGGTGCATTAAGTAATTAATGCCACATGATAGGGTTAAGTTAATTTGATTAATGACTCTTAACCAAATATGACATGGGTAAATGGGTTAAGTAAATTGGTTAGGCTAATGATACTTAACAAAACATGACAAGGTTGGGTAGGTTAAGTGATTTGATTAGCCTAATGACGCTTAACCCTTTTTATACGACTAGTGGACGGGGATTAAGTTAACCAACAATTAATCAATCCAACATGATAATTTGGCAAGGTTAAGTAAGTTTTCTTAATAACACTTAACCATACAAGATGATTAGGTGATGGGGTTAAGTAATTTGCACCTAACTAATCCGACACGGTAATTAGATGGGGTTAAGTAATCCACACTTAACTAATCTAAACATGGTAATTCGATGGGGTTAAGTTAAACACTTAACCAATTTAAACTCGGTAATTCAATGAGGTTAAGTAACCAATACTTAACCAACTTAAAGTGATAATTTAATGGGGTTAAGCAACTTATACTTAACCAATTATACATGATGATTTGATGGGGTTAAGTAACTTACACTTAACCAATCTAATACGCGGACCTGATAAGGTTAAGTCACAAGACCTTTTTAGAATATACTTAACCATTGTAGTACGATTAGAGGATGGGGTTAAGCCAACCTATACTTAACCAATCCGACTCGATAATTTGATGGGATTAAGATAATCTATGCTTAATCGATCTAGCAAGATAATCCGATAGGATTAAGGTAAGCTAGTACTTGACCAATTTGACTTGATAGGGTTAAGTCATGAGCCTCTGGGTACACTTAACCAACTTGTGGGACTAAGTCTTGAACTTAAATACTTAGCCAATCTTTGACGTGATTCGTGGGCGGGTTAAGTCATGGACTTGAATGATAACACTTAACCCAATAGACAAACCCTAGCTAGAAGAACTAGGTAGAAAACTGTGGTTAATCAAGGATAACGGGAAAGGAAGCTAAGTGGTAAACCTTAGTTAAGGGTAACTAAGTAATAATTCTTAGCTAAGGACATAGGACTAATTCTCAAAACGATGAGTAACCTGATACGGTAGGTCATCGCTTAGTATACGAGGGGGAGCAAGTTATCTGACTTGGATAAAAGCTCCAGCGCACTGGGTGCCGAAGTGGAAGCTTCGGGGGACGTAAGGATATTCTTGGGATCCCTCAGTGGGCTGCCAGGTAATTATACTAGGCCCATGAGAGGTTAAGGTCTGCGTTAGAAGGACCAAGAGTATGCCTTGGTTGCTATGCGAGCAACCTAAAGACTGGGATGGATTAGCGTGGAGTCGACGATTCTTGTTTTTGCCCTGGATAGCACATCGCCGACTACCTACCATCTTTAGTCAATCGTGTACGTGCGGAAAGGTAGGGAACCCCCAACAGACCATGTGCTTGCTATCGAGTCATGGGTGAGGTTGGCCCGTAGGAAAGTGGGCTATAGTGGGGCCGTGGAGTGGTTCTTATACATGATTTTTCTTGGATTGCCTTTCAGTAGTTGAGGGAGGGGTCACGTGGGACCATAGCCACGGGTACAAAAACAGACCTTGATATCTGCATCGGCAGACGATTTAAAGCTCCCGACCGAGTTCCGTATTTCTTGATTTGCCCTGGCACGGAACTCGGATGGCACATTGGGGAACATGTGCATCTAGAAATGGAAAACGATTCACGATACATACGTGGGATCAAGGGCGCGGTTGACGGGTGGCGTAATCCCTAGTGGTCCTAGGTGGCCAAAACCCAAACCGAGACACGAAACGTTCATTAGGTAGCATAATCCCTAGCGGTCCTAGGTGGCATAAATCCTAAGTGGACGCGCGGTAGTTCATGGTAAGGAAACACAACTAGATCAAGGGTTGCAGTCCAAAACAACTTCAAGGATAAACCGTTTACATGGGAAAGCCCGTACAGCCTACGGCAAAGGACTGAACTTATACATGGAAAGAAACATATGAGTTGAGTAACCTATATATGCGGCATATTAGGTTGACATGGACCATTACACGACTTTTGAGTAAGGGTCATTCACGGATAACACGTAATACAGTTGGGATACTAGTACGGTAGGTGCAGAGCGGATATACAGGATAGATGCCATGGGACGTTATACGCGATAGATATCTTGGGATATTATACTTGATAGGAACCTGACAATGTGATACCTTGTTTTATCTTGACATCGTAGTTTATCACGTCACCCTAGTTTATCTGAGTTCAGTAGTTCATCCTGTTATTTTGATTTAATTGACCTATCTTGTATCATGCTTATGTTCATCTCAGTTTCTCATGACAGTTAACTTTACTAGTTTTTATACTAATAGTAGATAGGGCTTACTCAGTCTTTTTGACTGACCCGTTTTGTTTCGCCTCTTTTCTTCCGTGTCTCCCCCCCAGGTTACAGGGAGGAAACACTGCTGTTTAGTTCGGACTTCTTCTGCTTGAAGGTCATCATGGATGGCTTGGACTTTTCCTGGCTATGGCTACTTTACTGTTTTTATTTGGGGAATAATTTATGAAAAAGTCTTTATGCTTCTTTACTATTGCAAGACAGGTTTTGATGTACTCTGATGTAAAAGGCTTTAGACCTTATGTATTCATGTTTATGAAAGTTCGATTTTACTTCCGCTATTTTATATGTTCTGTCTTGTGATATTTCTGTGCATGTTTACCAATAATGCCCCTCTAAAGCTAGTGCATTCCTTTGCGAGTGACCCTAGCGGAGGCGGGGTGTTACAAATATAAAGTGAACTTTGCTAATTTCAAAGTTAGAAATGTTGTTCAGTTAAGGTCTGAGAGGTAGTTCTACCCCAACTTGATTGACTTCATTTTTAACTAAGGAATAGTTAAGGTTCGACAGTAAAGGAAATGGTTTGAGTTGGCATCGCGATGGTTTGTTTAAACATATGCCTAAGTCCAATGAAGAAGCTTTGGAAATGTTTTCCAAATAAGAAACCAGAAATGTTTTCTAATAAAGGAAACAGGAAAGGGAAATGTTTTCCATTTGTTAATAATGTATATTTTCCAAATTTAGAAAATAGAAAATATTGAATATAGGGAAACATGAGATAAGCAAATTTATGGAATAAAGAGATAAATGTTGAATGATGTTTGATTGATATAAATTTCCATTTGGAAATAATATCGTTGTTTGCACACTTGTTTTTATTCGATAGTTAAATCACAGACTATCGAAGTTTTGACCATTTTAACGTTGTTAATATGGAGAGACCGGTTGGATTATTATCCAAAGAACCACTCTGTATTGGCATAAGCATTGCGAATCATATATGCCAAAGGAAATTGAAGACGGAGTTATGCAAGGGCTATCCTGTTTACAGAATAGTGCCTTCGGTTCATCCTGTTCCTGGGTGACTTGTATGGACGGATGTCTGACAGAGTATGTCCAGACGATCACGTATATTGATTTCTCCAACTGTACCAAGAGTGGAAGCGAAGAAGGAAACTTCTTTTAGCTAACACATAATGTATGGTTGAGGACGTCAATCGGTGATTTGATGGATTTGATGATGTGACATTCAAAGTGAATCTGGTAGGATGATAAAGCGTAGCTTCTAGCCTCATCATCCGGTAAATGACAGAAATCGGGCAGGCAGGATGGCTAAGTCGGTCGCACCGAAGTAGGGTGTATAATCACCTGATTTAGAGTTTCATTTACTTCTAAAAATCTATTGTTGATGCTGTCCCATTCGGGAAACGGTTGCTGATCCCAACTGTTGGTGATATACATTCGATACACTCAAGCGAAATGAGTGGTCGGTCATGTGTGGCCGGGTTGCAAGATGTTCTTGTTGAACCCAGTGTATTCCTCTCTAGAGGTACACAAGCGGAAGGTGATTCCATACCTTGTCATAGTTGGAAATCCATTACCCAATACGTGCTTGCGGTTTTGATTGTATACTATATATGTAGAACGTGAGATGAAAGCGTTTCTGCTAGATTATATATATATATACTGTGGTTGATAGACATTATTATAATATCAAAAGGTTTTTTTGATATAAAGATATTTGGATTCTCATAAGGGAAAAACCCGTTCCATTATGCGGCGTGGTCTTATGAGATATCATATACCTGTATAACTGTTTTAAACCGTTTTACTCATACCAGTCCCATGACTGACCCGGAGTTTACTTTGTTGTTTTCCCTAAACTCTTGGGTGCCTAAATTTGTACGGGCAGTCAAGTAGTCGGGATTTTACAGATACACTTGAAGAGTTGGAGCAGGAGGCTTCAGGATCATATAGCTATAGTTTATTTCCGCTGTGTTGTAAGTGTTGTACTTTGATAATGATATGTATATTCAAGTACCAAGTTTGTATTTCAAAGTTATGTTATGAAATATATTTATTCGTTCCGCTGTGAGATTCGTTTTACTCTGATTTTGTGTTCTTCTTCTTCTTCTATTCTAATTTTCTATCTTATCTTTCCTCACCCTCTAATTTCTTTCACTAACTCCCAGGATTTTTCGACGTTTTGGTTATCGACATCGGGCTTATGTCGATAACCAATGTCGCTCAAAATCCGGGTCGTTACAAAGTGATTCGTAGCAACATCAACATCATGATAAGTTTAACTTGCAACATTAACATAGCAGTATTCCCAAATTTTGATTCAAAGTTAAACAATATAAACATGGATTAATAATAGTTCCTAAATCCGGTTTCAATTCATAGCATGTCCATGTTATTTCAGCGTTTTTGCCTAAAAAGTGACATAGAACTTACAATATGAAGCAAGCAATCCAAATCAAAACTTTAAATCAAATAGCCCCAAATCCGTTGTCTAAAGCGTCGTAGTTGTTGTAGCTTCTAGTTGTAGCCTTCATGAATCATCCTTCGTCTTCTTTAATTTTGTTCTTTGTATTTTTAATTCAGAATTCTAGATTTAATGGCGGCTGCATGAGGCTAAAATGAAATAGTATGATTTAAGCTAGGTCTTATGGTCTTTTTATAGTGTTTAGGATTAGTTTTAGCCATAGGATAAACCCCAAAACACATCAGGTCCGTCAAATCCCGTCAGAAACTTCTAGAGCAAGACTCAACATGTCACAAATGGTGCACCAGAAAAACTGGTCCGACCGGGCGTGTCGGCCCCTGGGTCGACATAGGTGTCGACCCATGGGTCGACATGGGTGTCGACCCATTGGAAGGTGGTCGACACTGGTGTCGACCCCTATGTCGACCCTGCCTAGGGCGGGAAAATTCCCGCCCATTCTGCACTAGTTGAAATTTAAATCTGAATTCGAATTTGAACTGTTTTTGGGCTTGGAATTTTCTGAAAACTTCATTGGGCCATAACTTGGTTATATGGACTCCGTTTTTCGAAAACTCAGACTCTATTACGCGTATTTTTCCGAGACGAACGCAATGGCAAAGCCCGTTTCCCTTGGTTCAGATTTAAAGATTTAATTCTGCCTTGATTTACATTATAACGTGTTATTCAAAAATACGGGTTGTTACAGTCACTTTCATATTGCATATGCATATATGTACTTGTATATGATTGAAACTTGATGTGTTATCATGTGGATGTTGCATTTGTATGAATGATTGTGCACTCATGTAGAAATTATGATTAGGGGTGATTGCATACATAATGGACTCATGACACCGACATAATTTGCATTAAGGAGGTCAACTGAATCAGTAGACCGCCTGATTTTGCATTAGATAAGGACATGTACACACCCTACGCATATGATCATGAAGCATTAGAAATCTTTTAAGGACAATGGATGCCTGTGTTTGATGGTTGAGTAGATGGATGATTGGACGGTAGGATATACGTTCTTCTTGAATTGAAGATTTCATGGATGAAATCCTTTAAGGAGGGGAGAATGTAACACCCCGTATTTTCAGTAAACATTAAATTAACGAATCAAAGAATAATTAATTTCAAATGTGAGAATTAAGGGAAATGGGTCACGCCATTGTATTCTTCTCGTAATTCGGCTTGAGATAGAGTCCGAGTTTGCATAAAACTGACACTGTATGAAGGAGATATGGACGAACGAAGTTAGGCAAGAAAACCGGAAGTCGACCAGATTACACTGGCGCACTTCACAAGTGCGCCAGTACAAAAAATGCACTGGCGCACCTACCAACTGCGCCCAGGCCAGGCTAAAAACTTGCATAGGTTTTTAGAGTGTTCTGGTCCAGATAGTGAGTCATTGCTGAGTCCTTTCTGATTCTTTGCTGAGTCATTAGGGCTGAGGTGTCACCCTATCTTGACTGGATGGTCTTGATTGCTTCTAGGGTTAATACGACGGCTCTAAATTAATTAAAACCTTATATAAGCAACATAAATATCAACATAAAATCACACTAATTCATTCCAAGAGCCGCCATGCCGTCAATGGTGAACCTAGTGTAGCCGTCATCCCTTTCAACTCAGAAACAAGATAGAAGCTACATCAAATTAAACCTAATCTAATTCAACTAAGGGAATTCAACGATCTACATCAAAGAGGAGCAATTCAATTTCAGAATACAGATCCCAAAACTCAAGAATTCCTTTTTGTTTGTAAGTATAGTTACCTTTCAAATGTGAATAAATTAAAGACGTGATTTGTAATGAATTGGAAAATAGAATTTGAACCAAGTTGTATGTGATTGATGATGCGAATTCATGTCTAATTCTTGCGATAATTTGGTCATGTATGTATTGGAATGATTGTGGTTTATTTGAACTTATTGTATCATGTGGAAATTGGTGATAAACTTATTACGATTTGGGGATTGAAACCATCATACCACATATAAGTTTGAACATCCTTTCATGATGTGTCATATGCAAGATACATGTTTTATGTTAGTCAAGATCTACATATATGTTCATATGCAAGATACATGTTTTATGTTAGTTAAGATCTATATATATGTTCATATGCAAGATACATGTTAGACCCTAGTCAAGATCTATATATGCTCATATGCAAGTTTCATGTTCTGTGTTAGATCCAAAAATTAGATCTATATTTATGTGCATGTTTATAAAGTGGATTCATGCAAGTTCATATGATCGTTATTGTTAGATCTAATTCACATCTACATGTTAAAGTTAAACTTATACATGATTTGGAATGTACATGTCATGATTCTCCTAAATTATGCTAGTTTATAAATCAAGTTGTGTTCACCTATGCCTAGATCTACATGTTCACATGCTTAGGCTTATGCTAGTTCCATCCAATTTAATTGCAAGTTTCATGAGACATGTTAATTTAAATTTATGTGACATATGTTTGATTAAATGTTCCCTTCTTTTACTTCTTGTTTATAAATTGGGCTAATTTGAGGGCCCAATGAATTTATGTGATTAACGCGAACGTACAACGGGGGTAACATTGGGAAAAACTTGTAAATTACTAACATATTTGGCTCATAGTCACGTAATTAATGAGTGGCATAAAAATGGTATAATTTTTATGCCAAAAACCATGAACTTGAATTAGAGGGAAAGTGGTCCATGACAATAAATTGTTGACAAATTTACATATAAGCATAAAAGGATAAATATGTAAATTTAGAAAAGATGAATATGCCTAACCCGAGGTTAGACTGAGTTATGGTGTAAAACTGCCCGGAACCGACCGGCACATCCGGTGACCACAACAATACATGTCTAATGTGGGTGGTTAGTGCATTGAGCCCATAAAGGACCCGAGGTTAGACTGAGTTGTGGTGTAAAACTGTCCGGAACCGAGCGGCACATCCAGTGACCACAACAATACCTGTCTAATGTGAGTGGTTGGTGCTTTAATAAAGCTAAGCCAAGATTGGTAGGGTTATGTAAATTAAGGAAACACTTAACCAATTCAACATGTTAACTAAACTGATGGGTGAGGTTATGTAAATTTGGACACTTAACCAATTTAACACGTTGGCTAGAAAACCCTTGTAACGGGGACCCATTTCAGCAGTATTCCACATAGACGTATCATAGAACCCTGAGCTAGGCAGGGTGGGGCACGATTACAGGGCTGAATTGTTAGCGGTCAAAACGTCGGTGGGTGGTGCGTCAGTGTAGGTTCCGAAGAAGTACGGGCATGCACGTACTTCGGAGTGTAAAAAACAGGCACTGGGCATCAGTAGTCATACACTGTGCATCTTGAATCGTGTCGAGTTGCCACTATAGGACTTGATACACCCCGTGGTGGGACCAGCACAGGTATCTACAGTCAAGCGGGGGCCGAATGACACACGTGATAAATGCATGCGAGTAAGAGCCTATCGATATAAGGGGATCATTTCACCATGAACACGTGGTGCTAGTTGAACAAGTATGAGTAGGTGCAGATAAATTGACATGGGTGCGATGTATATTCGGTTTATTCTACCTTCTATAGTTTAAGGTTAGATTGTTATTCTGGTACTGTTCTGTTTTTCAGTTTATTCCTATCATGACCTTTTCCTTATTCACACACTGAAAAGTCACTAGACTTACTCATACTTATGTCTGACCCATTTTTCTTTCGCTCTCTTTTCTTCCGTCCCCCCCTCCAGGTACTCAGAGAGGGAATAACTCAGCTTAATTTGGACCGTTCCTCTTTCCAAGCTTGAAGACTCTGTGATGTATAGCTTGGAATCTCTTGGATTTGGCTATGGCTTTGGATACACTACTACTTGGGGATTTATACAGTTTTATTTTGTTTTATGCTTCTTTAGAAAATAATCAAGACAGAAATTATGATGTAATGGTTTGGAAGTTGGTTTGAAACAGTTTGTTGTAATGTTTTGTTATGAACCACGTTTGAAATAAAGTTAGTTCTGTTTTCCGCTGCTTATATATATTTGTCTTGTAAATTATTTGTGTCTTTTACCTATAATGCTCCACCAAAGCTAAGGCATTCCCTTTGTGAGTGACCTTAATGAAGGTGGGGTGTTTCAGATCTAGTTATTCCCGTTCCAACTTCGGCCCGATCCAACTTCGGTCCGATCCAACTTCCGTCTGATCTAACTTCAGTCTGATCCAACTTCAGTCCGATCCAACTTCAGTCCGGTCCAACTTCAGTCCGATCCAACTTCTGTCTAATCCAACTTCTGTCCGATCCAACTTATGGCCGATCCAACTTATGGTCGATCCAATTTATGGCCGATCCAAAACCTGCATATTGCAATTCAACTCCGATTTCGACCAAAATATCGCCAAATGATAAGTCCGATGAAACTAACTCATCCAATTCATCAAAAACGATTACAAGCATGTTACGAAATCAAGAATATCATCAATATGATGATTCTATCAATGATAATGTCAAATTCACCAAAATCACCACAAATATGCATATGTACAAAAACCATGGATCTAACTTGCACACTAGTATGAAATATCATAGAAATTACATATCTAAACTTGCTGAATCGGATTATAGGGTGATCTATACGAAAATGAACTTACCAATGCATAGATATAAGGAAAAACACTTGAATTTGATGAAAAACAAGATCTACTACTCATAGACTTAATTGAATCCATGCGAGAGATGTAATCCACTCACCAATTCTCCAATACAAGCTAAAATGATAGAATTATGAATCCGGACAGCAAGCAATTCGAACCAAACTCCTCGATTCGAAGAATTCACCTTTGCAATGATATAGATCTAGCCTCCAATGGTGTAGATCTATGATTTCCCTCCTTTGATTTGGATTTTCAATGGTGGAAAGGTGTTAGAGGAAGAAGAAGATCGATGCCTCCAAATGAGAGAATGGGAAAGTAAACCTTTTCCCTCCACTCTCACCCCCTATTTATATGATTCCACCAGCCCACTATTGGGCCTCCCCAATTCAGCCCATTAGGCTCTCAAACCTGAACAACCCAATGAAAAAACTTAAAACAGCGATTTCTCCCAAACTACTGAGTCAAATCTTTAATGTTACCACTCTACAGGAAGGCAATCATCAATTCCTTTCCAATGGCACATGTCTCACCCTCTGATTCGACTTGAGTCAAATGTTAAGCCCTGTACAAGACTGGTAGGGGCAAAATGGTCACAAACAAAATCGGTTGAAATTATGGACATGTCTCACATCCCCACAAGAAACATATTAAAAGATGAGAATTATCCAACCCTCAAGGTATAAATAAAAATATTTTACAATCTTCCGATACGTAAAATGCGGGCTGTTACATTCTCCCCCCTTAAGAATTTCGCCCCCGAAATTCAAAACAAACACAAGCAACCACAACAATTCCGCATGCCTATCATCCTTGAGAAGCCAATTCTATCATCCAAACTAGCAACCATCAAGCCATGCGTCCATAGCCTTATCATAGCACGTGAAATTCTACCACACAACAACAAGATACAACGATATAACGATGATACGATATCGAAGGGTCCTACCGACAAAGAGTTCTGGATGAGTCGCCTTCATGCTCTCTTCCGTCTCCCATGTACAATCGTCACCATCTTCACTCCATTGTACCTTGACTAGCTTAACCATGTTCCTCCTAAGCTGTTTCGTGTCATTCTCCACAACACGAAGCGGCTTACGAGGTCTCGCAACTACGGTTTCCACTTCTAGGTCTTCGTACTTCTCTGGAGATACCACCTCATTCGAATCATGCATGAACTTCCGTAGAAACGACAAATGGAAAACATTATGCACACTCGACATCTTCTCGGGTAACTCCAATCGATATGCGAGCTTCCAATTCGCTCGACTATCGGAAATGGTCCAACGAACCTAGAAGCTAACTTTCCTTTACTTCCAAATCTCACTATATACTTCAATGGCGAAACCTTCACGAAAACCATATGGCCAACATCGAATTCCAAATCCTTACGACACTTATCGGCATAACTTTTCTGACGATCTTGGGCTGTCTTCATTCGTTACCGAACAATCTCGATACAATCCGAGGTCTCTCTAATCATTTTTGGCCCAAGTACCAATTTATCTCCAGTTTCTAACCAACATGCTGGAGAATTGCACGGTCTCCCATACAATGCATCGTATGGTGCCATCCCAATGCTAGACTGGTAGCTATTATTATATGTAAACTCAACCAGATGTAGATGGTCCTCCCATGATCCTCCAAAATCCAATACACAAGCTCTTAGGAGATCTTCCAAAACTTGATTGACTCTCTCGGTCTGACCACCAGTTTGGGGAAGATATGTCGTACACAAGCACAACTCGGTTCCCAAAGCTTCTTGCAAACTCTTCCAGAATCCACTCATGAATAATGGATATCGGTCACTCACTATACTCTTTGGGACACCATGGAATCGAACTATCCATTTCATATAAAGTTCAGCCAGTTTTGATGCCGTCCTAGTCGACTTGACAGGAATGAATCCTGCACTTTTGGTCAAGCGATCCACAATGACCCAAATTACTTCATTTCTTTTCCTGATTCTACGTAGTCCATCAATAAAATCCATCGATATTTGCTCCCACTTCCACATAGGAACTTCCAACGGCTGAACCAAACCACTTGGCTTCTTTTGTTTAGCATTCACTAACTGACAGTTTATGCACTCGGAAATGAACTTCCCAATATCTCGCTTCATCCCCTCCTAGTAGTAAATTCTCATCATGTCCTGATACATCTTATTACCACTGGGATGAATCGTCAACTTTGAGTGATGATACTCTCTCAGAACCTCATCTCTCAATCCATCGATATCAGGAACAACTAACCGCCCTTGCTTCCGAAGCCAACATTTTCGATCGACTTCGAACTCTTTATCTTCTGGATTTAGATTCTGGATAAACTCGACAAGCTTTGCATCTTGCTTTTGGCTCTCGTTAATCCTTTCGATGAGAGTAGGTCTTATCGATAAGCTTGCCAACATTTCAGGTTTCAACTCACACATTAGCCTAAAATCAAATCTTGCCAAATACTCAAGGCTCTTCCATTCCAAAAACATCGCTCCCAAACTTGCATGTCTTGGACTCAACGCATCTGCAACTGCGTTATCTTTACCAGGAGTATATGCTATATCAAAATCATATAATGCCAGAAACTCTAACCATCTTTGCTGCCAAAGATTCAAATCCTTTTGGGAGAAAAGATACTTCAACGACTTGTGATCCATAAACAAATCGAATCGGATCCCCAACAGGTAATGTCTCCACATATTTAGAGCAAACACAATCGCTGCCAACTCCAAATCATGAGTTGGGTAATTCTTCTCGCGCGGCTTTAGCTGTTGACTTGCGTAGGACACAACCTTATCCTTTTACATTAGCACTGCTCCAAGCCCAGTACCACATGCATTGGTGTATACCGCCATCTCTTCATTCCCATTTGGAATGGTCAACACAAGAGCACTTGTCAATCTCTCGTTCAGGATTTCGAATGCTTGTTCACACTTTACATCCCATGTGAATACTTGGTTCTTCTTCGTCAATCCTGTCAATGATGCAACTATCTTGGAGAAATCCTTGATAAACCGTCGGTAATATCCTGCCAACCCAAGGAAACTCCGAACATCCTTTGCATTCTTAGGTCGATCCCAATCCTAGATTGCTGCAACTTTAACGGAGTCAACCGCTATCCCTTTTCCAGAAACTACATGATGTAAGAATCTCACCTCATCTTTCCAGAAGTGACACTTCGAGAACTTAGCTTTCAACTGATGCTTTCGCATGATCTCTAACACAACCCTTAAGTGTTTCTTGTGTTCTTCCTCATTCCTGGAATAAACCAGAATATCATCCATGAACACAAGCACAAACTTATTCAACTGATCTCTGAATACCCTATTCATTAGGTCCATGAAATACGGTGGCACGTTAGTTAACCCGAATGACATCACCAACCACTCGAAGAAACCGGATGGTGTCCTAAAAGCAGTCTTTGGCACACTATCCTTAGACACCCTCAATTGGTGAAATCCCATTGCCAAATGCATCTGAGAAAACACTTTGGCTTCGTGAAGCTGATCGAACAAGTCATCAATCCTTGGAAATGGATACTCATTCTTCTTAGTCACCTTGTTCAGCTCACGATAGTCCACACACAATCTTAACGAGCCATCTGCCTTTGGTTGCAAACACGACTGGTGCACTCCATTCTGAAACACTTCTCCGAATGAATCCCTTCCTTAGAAGGTCACGAACTTGCACCCCCAACTCTCTCTGTTCCTTAGGCGCCATCCACCTAAGAGGCATAACAATTGGTCTAACACCCTCGACCAAATCGATCCTAAACTCGATCTCACGATGCGGCGGCAACCCTTTGACCTCATCAAAGGCATCCTCATTCTCATCAGCGATCAACATAGATGACAAGTCTTCTTGTGGAATCACAAGCGAATATAGATAGCTAATGAAGACACCCTCTTCGTGCTTACACTTTATCAACACTTTCCGCCCTTCCACATCCCCGACTCTCACCTTCAGTTTATCTAAATTCACCCTTGCTGCATACCTCTTGAGCCAATCCATGCCTAAGATGATCCCAAACCAAGCGAAGTTAAGAACAAAGCAATCACACACAAAAGAGCAACCATGACTCGACAACACTAAACCTCAGCAAATCATGCAAAGATTTGATGAATCCCCAATTAGATTAGTTACTATGAAAGGTCTATCACATATCTCGGGTTCCAAACCCAAGCGGCACACAAGCTCATTGCAAATGAATGAATGAGATGCTCTAGTATCAAACAAAACTCAAATCGAAACACCATGAACAGAAAGAGTACCTTGCACCACGACACCCTTTCCCTTCCCCTCAGCAGTAGGAGCCCTCGAAGATGATGGCACATATATGCATTAGTGTTTCGATTCATGATCCTTATATGTCTCATAGTCATATGCAAATAGATTCGTTCACGTGACAAATAATGTTATTCACGACGCTGCAATAGATGTCAAAGATATTCCAAAGTTCCCAGAGCGCCTCCGACCCAACTCAAGTCGATGGTAAGTCCATGGCCGTTTACCATGTGGGGAATTGACATTATTGGAGTGCTACCTATTGCTAGAGGAGGAGCTAAGTATGCGATCGTTGTCGTGGACTACTTCACAAAATGGGTGGAAGCTGAACCTGTAACAACCATCACGATGAGAAAAGTGATCAGTTTTGTGGTGAGAAACATTATTTGTCGATTTGGGATACCGAAGACCATCATAACTGATAATGGGACGCAATTTGACAGCATCGAGTTCAAAAACTTCTGCCAGAAATATAAGATTGATAAACGAAACACTGCAGTAGCTCACCCGCAGTCAAATGGCGAGGTCGAAGCCATAAACAAGGTCATTAAATCAATTCTAAAGAAGCGGTTGGAGCATGCCAAAGCTAGATGGGAGACGAGTTGCCTTAAGCTTTATGGGCCTACAAGACGACCTTTAAGACGGCTACCAGCCATACTCCCTATTCGCTTTCCTTTGGGTCAGAAGTAGTGATCCCGGTAGAATTAGAAGTCCCTTCTCATCGAGTTGCGTATTACGATCCAATGACAAATAAAGCACTCCTCCTAGAATCTCTTGATATGATTAAAGAAAATAGAGATGAAGTCGACTTGCGTGCCTCGAGACATTGACATCAAGTAGCGCGTTATTACGACCGGAAGGTTCGCCTCAAAACCTTTGAACCAGGAGACCTAGTACTGAAACGAGTCTTCCCGCCTTCGACCCAACTGGGTCCAAAATGGGAAGGGCCATACACCATCCAATGGAAGCTTGATACATGAGCATTCATGCTAACGACCGTGGATGGTGAGGAGATTCCAAGAGCTTGGAACGCTCAACACTTACGACGATATCTGAGCTAAATATGAAATGTCATCCCTTTTGTTTTTATAAGCTATGTAAAAAGGCACGACTTGCCTTAAAAAGTCTGTTTATGTGAACAAAGGATTATGAAGTGGATGTATAGGCTACGACTTAGCTGAACCACTATAAAAATATCGTGTGTCATTTACTTTTCTACATTATTTATATCTTCAACAATTATTCTATCATGACCATGAAGCACAAAACGTTAAATTAAATTTGGAAAGTTGGAGATGACCTATGTGCAGGAGCAAATAAAATGACTGCTTGTACGATAAAACATAGAAGAATGGGAAGACAACATTCTTAACTCTAACTCTCAAGAATCAAGAGAGAGTATAAAGGACGGGAAGACGACGTCCCTTGTGGCGTGAAGGTGCACCCAGATGAGAGACCGCCTCAACGATACTCTAACCTGGTTATGAGACAGGAGAGTATAAAGATGCTAGAAAGATTAGGCATCAATGACGAAAGGAATATGGCCCCGTCCGAGAATCGGGGGCAATTGGATTTTTGATTTAATTAATCTTGAACAATTCTTGCTCAGTTATCCAAGATTGACTGGGGGCATATATGTGCATACATATACACCTCAACAATGACTTCATTATATAACTTTAGTATGACATACTTTTGCATTTTCACTTAAGTGCTAAACTAACAACTATCAGACATTGCAGGAAATAAAACTATTTTTATTCACAAACATGTGATTTTGTACAAGGAAAACAAGCAAAAAAAGATGCGAGGGCCGCAATCGCTGCAACAATGTCGGACCAATGAGTATCAAAATAAAACAAAGCACTTTATCCCTTGGGCTTTGGAGCGGACATGGATTTTTTGGCAGCCTTCTAAGCATTCTTAGCCTCTTTTTCAGCATCAGTCAAAATGCGCTTTGGCTTTTTCTTCTCTGCAATCGAAGTGCTAGAATCGGTTGGTTTTTTCCCAGGAGTCGGAACACTGGAATCAAGAGAAGACTTTTTAGCAAGCTCTTCTGTAATAGACCTAGTTGAAAGCTTAACGACTAACCTTGATCCAGGATCCACAACTGCAAGAGGCTTAAGGCTTTCAGGGTTCAGGTCTTCAACTTTTAGCTGCATACGTTTGCCTTGCTCGGCTTTCATGTCAGCCAAAGTGATGTCATCGCCGCTTTTTGAATCCCCAATTACAGCCATATCAGGATCCTCTTCATGCCCTTCATTGCCACCGTCTTCTTTTAAGGCATCAATCATCTCGTCATCATGAGAAGTTTCGGCCTTAGATAGTTCATCTCTCCCTCCTGACTCTACAACGATAGTCTTATCCTGTCTTCCTTGAGTCTTCTCTACAGATTTTACCCCAGTGGTAGTTCCCTGATGTATGTCAGTCTTCTCGGTCGGTTCAACACCTATAGAATGAGAAGAAACAGTTATCAACTCAGGAGAAAATAAAGGATCCTCTATCGATTGCCCAATTATGCGGTGAAATGTAGAGACGGCCTTGACGAATTGAGGTGAAAAGGTAGAAATACTTTCCGATGATTTCTCAATGGGAGTGACTGCCATCTCTGATGCTGATTCAGGTATAGGAGATAAGAGAGACGCTTGAGGGATCCCCGGGTTCCCGGGATCATATCCCTCAACTTCGGGAGTTTCAGCCGTAGTAGTAGAAGAACCAGCCTCAGTGATATTCTTTTGTTTGGCCATCCGTTTCTCCTCCTCCATAGCAGTGGCAATGAGACGACGCCCCTCGGCCAGGCGTGCCGGCTCATCATCTCTCAGATATTTTTCCATAAGCTTATCTTCGTCGATGAAGTCTACCTTAAGTTCCTCTTTCTCCCATTCTACAATTTGACTCCATACGTGAACCAAGGTAGTTGGATAGTCTTATATCCAAGAGATGTTTCGGCGACGAATTATGTGCACGAAGAATTCAATCAATAATTTGCCAAAACAGTGCACTTCTTCCTGAGCCTCTGACAGCTGTTTGAGGGTTTCTTCAGCAGACTTAATGACATTTTCCACATTCCCCTCAGCTAGGGCAGCCCTATTCTCGGCTTCCATTAACTTGGACTCCAAGTCAGCGTTTCATTTTTCTAGTTCGGCATTTTTTCTAGCTAACTCAGCTTTCTCTTGCTCAAGATTATTGTAAGCCAGATGCATTTTGACATTGTCCGAGTTAGCATCTTCCGCCTGTTTCTTTAACTCCATGCGCTCTTGACTATGGGATTCAAGCAAGTCATGATAACGCTTCTGTAGCTCCTCAAATTGCTGCTTGAATTTGCTAGCCTCTCGTTGAGCAATGTCAAGCTGAGCTTGTGTGTCCTCAAGGTCCTTCTCCAAATTTTTCAATGCCTTTTCATCGGCACCTGCAGTCTTTTCCATCGAATTAACATCAGAAATTAAAGTCCGAATAATTTTGGAGAGATTGCGTGAATATTTGAACATCTCCGAGTATTGCTTCTCGACTGCGTCAATCTTCGCTTTAGCTTCATCTGCCCACTTTGAGAAAATAGGCTCAAGTGCAGGCGAAAATGTCAGATTCTCAAAGTAATGATCTGGGAATTGCTTCTCCAGATATGCTAGCTTAACTTTGGACTCGGCATCCAGTGGTGGAGGTTTGCAGTATGTTGGTTCAACGTCCTTTCGCTTAGTCGAGACGATGGCTGTATCACCCTTTCCAGATCGCTTCTCGGAAATCTTATGTTTGTCTCGTGAATCGGTAGGCTTCGGTGGACTTTTTTCCCGACTATGTTTGTCTTGAGGATAAGTTCGGTCTTTGGGCTAAGATGTGTCTTCTCCACGACGGCTCTAATAGCTTTTATATCTTTCTGGATTTGACCGGACGGGGGAACGATAATGCGAGGTGTGTGGCCAATAAGAATCATGGGGCCTTTTGTCATCTCTGCCCCGGCTTTCACGGCGATCATGCTCGATATCGGAAGGAGGTCTAGACATGCTGCGGCGCATTTTATTGACATCGTAATAAGGGAGAGACATTGTACCTACGCAGCAATGTAAATAGAATTCAAAATTGGTGTTCACATAAAAAGTGAGTACTATGGTGTGTGGTGCTAATGTGTTAAGTGCATCCTAAGTGGTGTTTCCCCCGACAAACCCGAATCTGAAGCCAGACTAGCGCTAGAGGGCTTTTTGGCCTTCACGGGAGTAGTCTCCTCTGAAGAAGTGAAAGCTAAAGGATTTGTGCCAAAGTCCTCTGAAGTATAGATGGTTTCAGGTAGGGGGAGATCTCTTAAACCCTGAAATGTGGAGTCACGGTAATAGGGACATCTCCTTGAGAAGCGTCTGTTGGCAACTCTTTAGGGGACGTTGACTTCTCAGAAGAAATAGCATCATTAGAGACGGTATACCCTTCTCTGTACTTTTCGGCTATGTTGGCTAACTCGTCGTCCTGAGTTGAAGATGGAGAAGGTGAAGTCCGAAGAGGTATTGCTGGATTTCTCGAGCCCTCGCCCGTTTCAGGAATAATGTCCACTGGGGGTATGTATACATATGGACCCGACCCATGACCTATGCTACGAGTAATGGATAGTAAGCCGTGATGATGAAGGTACTCATCCTTAAGAACTTCCTCGATGGTTAGAAACTTTTTATCGCCAATGAGAAGTCGATGCAACCGATAAAAGTATAACTGATCCGATATTTGTTTTGGGTTGTCAACTGCAAACAAAAGAGAAAAGCAGGTTAATGTGTTGACATGAACATTCAAAATCGAGATCTAGAAAATCAATGCTTTACTTGATTTGGTCCACCTCCTGGCGCACCCCGGCTATTGCCTGATATAAAACCATTCGAACTAAGAATCGCCGGCATTGCTGCTAAATGGAGCTGAAATAATTTTCCTCTTTGGGACTGATTCAAAGTAAGAGAAGGAAGGAGTTTCTCGAGTCTGATGCTTGAAATTGTAAAAAAAGAGGACATCATCGAAATTAGGCTCTATACCTAAAACTTCTCTGTATGCTATATATAAGGTATATAAATAAGCATAAGAGTTGGGGTGTAACTGCATGGGGGCAATCCGCATCTGTCTCAGAAAGTCGACGACAAAAGGCGGGAACGGTGGAATAGCCCCAACCATACACATCAATCGAGTAACTACCATAAATCCTTCCGGAGGATTGTGGGGACGATCAGCTTTTGATGGCACCAGGGTATCTCTTTTCAGTATTTCGTGCTTTAAACATATTCGAACAAGTCTGTCGTCATCAATCGTCAATTCAACAGAGTCTTTGGGTAATTCCAATATGATGGCAGACTCAAACTCATCAGGAGCTCGATTATCTCCTATCCTTCCTTCCTCTTCATCGCCCAGATAAACTTCACAATCGGAAGGTTTTTCACTACTATGTGCTCCTACTTCATAATCTGAGCCCTCATCGTCCCATTCGGGGTCTGAGGAAGAAGATATGTCATCAAGAGCAAATCTCTCAGAAGTTTCCGCAACTTCTATCTTCTTTGCTAACCTATATGAATGTCTCTTGGCCATGATCACTAAACTACTGAAGAAGTAATAATATAAGTTAGAGTAAGATAGCCCACATCCCCCCGTGTGTGTATGTGAACTATAGTGTGTGCTACGTGTACTAAAGATGCAAAGTGAACACATGCAAGCGTGATGTAAAGATTCCAAGGAGTAACAATGTTTCAGAATAGCTCTTGATGTTTGTTATGTTCGTAAGGCGCTATCCTAACTGTTCATCAAGTTGAAGGTTATGCCAAGCATTGATTAAGCTAGTTGGATAAATTCTCACACATTGAGTTGGACTATTTCAGTTCGGTTCGGGTATGTGCAGTGGGATCGGATCGGAAAGCAAAGTCATGTTTCGATCTGAAGCAGATATTCACACCAAGTAAGTAAAACCGGATTGGTTCGAACGTAGGCAACTGGATCGGTTCGGATTGACTTGAATAATCATGCCTCTTCTCCTCCTTGTCTCTTACTCCGACCCGACCCGGTCAAGTGGGCTTTGTTTTCCCTTTTTTGCCTTTTCTTTTGCTCTAACCCGATCCGGTCCTATAAACATCCCAGCAGCCGCACCACCCTTCCCTTCACTCCAACGTCTCTCCACCCGAATCGATCTTAGTACCTCCCTTCTTCTTCAGCTTCTTCATTTTCCATCTCGCCTAACCAGTACCGAACCCAGCTCCATTTTCCAAATCCTAATTAAGACCAAGAACTTACCTGCTCAACTATCCAGTAAGATCCTAATCCCCTCTCCCAACGCCTCGAGGTGGCGACAGAACCACCAACGACGACGGCAAGGAGAGAGAAGGCCATGGCATCAAACTTAAACAAACACCATGTTCGAATCGCTCAATTTTACCTCAAATCTAAACTGAAAACAATTACAACAAGGTAATTCGAGATTTTAGACCTACCAGGTTGCTTAATTTAAAGAAGGAAGAAAGAGTTTCGGAGTTTTTGAAGTTTTCGGGTTTCGAAGCAAATTCTGTTGGGCGAGAGTAATAAAAAAAGGGGAGGAAGAAAAACACGGGAAGAGGACTTATATAAATTCACGGTGATCATTTGTATTCCTAGCCTTTCTAACCCCGTTCGGACCGGGATTCAGGCCCACAAGGGCATTCTGGCCTGTTAGTCAACTGTTAAGCCATATAAAGGGGAAATCCATTTGGGTCGGAATCCGAACCGAAAGGGACCATATATACTGATTTGGCACGCAGGTTGAATTTGAGGAAAAATAAAGAAAAAGCTTACCTGGAGTAATCACTGGACATTAAAAAGAAGCTCTTAAAATTGTTTGGAAATGAAGAAAGTAATTCATATGGTTTGTGGGTTTATATAAGCAGCAAAAGGCACGACTTTATGAAGCGACACAACACTACAAGTAAATGGAAGTGATCATTCAATGGTTCTAATTCAAAGGATGTTTCGTAAACTACTTAGAAGCACACTTTATCTTAAATAAGAGTGTACTTCGAGGGGGCAAAATGTTAGCCTACTTTGTGAACTAGGCTACACAAAGAGTAAACAGTGAGAAAGCCACCAACTGATCCGGATCGGAGGGAGATAGCACAGGAAAGAAGAAAAGATCGAAGACGCAAACATCACATCGGTTCAGATCGGAGAAACACTTCAGCGGCATCAAAAGAGAGAAAACACCCTCATCGGATCGGATCGGAGGCGGCCGATCCGAACCCATTTTCTCTGAACCTGTGACCGTTGCTGCTCACGTCTCCTGAAGGATCAGGCCAAGCATGACCATTTTCTCCCACGATCTCCTCTAAGTCGATGCGCTGTCACCATCTGGAGGCCTCCGAACCCGACTCTTATGGGATGGGTGCCACGCAGTTCCGAACCGGAGCCACTTCGAAGAGATTTTTCACCTATAAATACACCATCGAGAGGCATTTGAAAGGATCTTTTAGAAAATTTTCAGTTCTAACTTCATTCACAGCCGAATTTCACAATCATATTCAGATCAAATTCATCTCTTAAAGCCAATATTTGAGAGATTTGAGTGATTTTATGCATTGTAATTGTGAAGTTGAGTGAGAATCATTGCTGTATTTGCATTCATATCATCAATCAAAAGAATAGAAAGTGGACGTAAGCTCTTTAACGCCGAACCACTATAAATCGTGTGTTCTTCGTTGCTTTTTAGTTCTATTTCATTAAAATCATAGCTAATTTGGGTGTGAGAACCAATTTTTGGTCTAACAATATGTATTTATATACTTATATATATTTAAAACTTAAATTTAAATTTAAATTTTCTTTCACATACTTATATATATATATATTTAAACATGGGCCAAAGCCCAAGCCCACACATGACCAAACCTCACGCCCCATTTTCAGCTACTCGTTTCCATAACATCACAAGTGCTAGTTCCACTCCCATTCTTTCCTTAAATCCTTCTGTTCGTTTCTTTTTAATGTATATAATTTTTTTTATAATTTGAGAATTGGGCCGAGCATGTTAACACTTCCCCTTCTTCCCAGTAATCCTCCAAGCAACAAAAGTGCCAACTCGAAGTACCCACCCAACTTCCATTCACATCTTTCTTGTTACGTTACCTTTTAATGTATTATTATTATTTATTGGGCCGAAGCCCAGACCCATAACCTCATTCGATGACAAACCCCACGCACTACAAAAGAAAGATGTTGTATCCTCTTATCCCTTCACCATCTTTCTTTTACCTCTTTTTGTTCTTTGCATTTTTTTCTTCTGTTTGTTAATATATATATATATATGTATAATATTTTTATAATATAATTTTCCTTTATAGCTTTAGATACTTGTGTGACTTCACAAGAACTAGTGCATCCAAGTAAATCCAAGTAATCCATGCATCACATGATGCATCAAACTCGCCTACGGATATAATTGAACCTCATTACATAAATGCTAAAATATTAAGCAAGCTAATTAAAGAATATTTGGGCACAGTTGTTTACATAAGAAGTTATGGAACTAGTGGAACTGACGCCACTCAAAGAAGCATTAGTAGGGTTACCAGAAGTAGATGGATTATCAACTGAGTAGTGCATGAGACTTATAATTTGTTGCTAACCCTTCAATTATGTTCATGGGTGAACCTACATCTAGGCTTAACGCACATGCCACAACAATAGATATGGGGGCTACTAGGAGAACGATTAGCACTGATCGAATTGTGGTGTACAATTCATCAACCAAATATTGAAATTTTTAAGCATTCTTTCTACTCCTTCTCATTTCTTCTTTTAACACGATGCACAGTGTGTACTTGTGCACATACATGTCTGCACCCCTCGCTAAAACCATGCACCGATCATTGCCACCAATGACATTCCCTTCACTGGAACCATCTCCATCGTTGAAGCTTTCTCTGTCATCTTGCATTAAAATCGGATGCTTCCATCCAATTTCTAAAATAAAAACCATCTCCTGTTTCTACCTTATTCTTTGTTTCCTCGTTACTTCTCTTCTCTATCTTACTTCTCATTTCTTTCTCCTATTTTCTTTTACTATTCTACATTTCTTCTTTAGGCCCAGTTAGCCAAGTTTCCGAGCTAAGCCACACCGATCAGTCCATATAAATACCATTCATTCTATCTATATTGTTTGCATCCATATAAATACTCAATGCATGGGGAAAGAGTTTATTCACCTCTTATAGTTATTGTTATATGCCGTAAGTTGTTCATATATTGCTACTGTTTTCATTTTAGCAATATTAAAATGTTGGTTCATATGTGATGTGTTATACATCACTAATAAGTAATAGCATCAGATAATAAACCAAACAAGGAAGATATTTAAATCTAGAAATCAAAGTGAGGTCTACACACCAATGTTTATTCACAATCCTTGTGCTATTTCCTGGTTTTAGTTTCTCACAAATAATCACAGTAATGGTTCTTATACTCTGCCATTGTTTCTCCACTTAATTTTCGGATTTTGGTGTAACTTATGTGAGGTTATACAAGCTATATTTATCGGTGCAACGTATGATATTATATTTCCTTAGCTTAGGCTTTAGAAGGTGCAGAGTAAAGATCATAGGATGTTTAAGTGTTGATTCAACATTTATAGGGTGTAGTAGGTTGTTTCATATTTTGATTGAAAGGAGACGCATTATCCTGGCATTTCACATAAATGTTCTTCCAGCTATACATGCTACAATCTATGCTTTGGAAAAATGTACTCAAATATACATTTTGATTTTCCTGCACTTGTAGATTGTACCAACTTATGTACCCCAAAAGTTTTAAAACAAATAGGCTTCATTTCAAAGTTATTTCATAGCCTTATGTATGTATGTTTAGCTACCTACTATGCATTGGAAAGGGGTTTTGTCTACAAATCCTTAGCTGTTATACACATGTTGTTTCTAGCCTATCCTAGGTGGTGCTAAATGCATGTGCAAATGTACATTTTGTAGAGTGTAAGCTATCGGTTACATGCATTTGGTACAAATATGTGTACTAATATGGTTTAAAAGGCTTTGTCCCTTTCATTTGAAGGCCATGTTCTTTATAAACTTCGATGTGAAGTAATTTGAATTTTACTCTTAATTTATTCTACTCAAAATGTCATGTCCTCTTATTTATATATATTTGCGTGAGAAGTAAATTTGGATTTTTTCCGTAAGCAGAAATCAATTGATACATTAAGTAAATATATATACATATATATATATATATATCATGAATTTTGACACAAGCTTGTACACGGTTGAATGCAAATAAAAAGTGAATATCAACATTCACTTATATACATATATATATACTTATATATATATACACAAGTTTAAAATATACTCATAGAGTTTTTAAATAATTATTATACCAATTTTCTATAATATTTACAACTAACATTATCTATTTTTACACATGTTAAAATAAATTTACAAATCAAATTACCAAAAAATAATTTGATTATTTATACACATATACATTGGCTAAATAAAATTTAAACCATTAAAGTATATATTGGAATTTCCTAATATTTATTATTCATAATTTATTATTTTAATAATTTAAAATAAACCAGAATAAATTGTATTACTGACTCAGTAAAAAACCGGGACGTTACAAATGTCATTTATAAATTTCACTTCTTGTTTAAATATTAAAAACATGTTTCTACTTCCAATTCCATTTGAAATCAAATTTCCACTTCGAAAGATAAATTTCCCTTTTTATGATATTTTTGAATGTCAATATCTAAGGCTAGTGATATTCGAACACCCAAATGCATAAACCATCAATTCAATTCAACACATCAAACATATATGAATATGTAAACAAAATAGTAATAAATTTGAGGAATCTAGTTGGATCCCTCCAACCTATTTCCTTGCATCCACAGATGTTAGTCAATGCAAATAATACTAATCCTTCTTTAAGGCAGGATATGGTGGTATAGAAGGTCGTCCACTATATATATTGTGAAGCGCATAAGATCATTCGCTAATGGTACTACAGCAAATATCCAATACATATATAATATCCACAACCACCAAGCCTAAATATAACTAATATATATCATATATAATAGCCATAATTCATCAACAATTATTCAATGCATCCAATAAATCAACAAACAACATACAAATATTAACTACTAAATAAAAATTTGTTTATAATAAATTATAAATGAGTGAGTTTATTCACCTTGATTTTTATTTGCCGAATATCCCGTTTATCCCGGCTATGGACCGCCTTGAATAAATCTACTTCCCCCTTAGGATTTATTTAATTTATTGATTATACAATTTTCATTTAAATCTAACCACTAAAAATGAATAAATAAATTATTCTAAGTATTTTGAATTTTGAAAAAAGTGTATACCTTATTGCCTTGCAATTAACTCGACCAATCATGAACCATATCCAAAAATTATTGATCCACTATTGAGCACCGTCCAATGCCTTAACTCCATCAGTCCTAAACAACATAACGCTTTGATATCCACTATAATTCCATTTCCAATGACCCACGATTCCACCTTAAAAACACACTCGACTACTCAGTCTTCGCCACGAATCCAATTACTGACCTCGCAGTCCCCTCTGGCCTTGCATGCTACCTTAGTGCAACCACCCCAGCCTCCATGCAATTCCAAAACCAACTCGTCTTCGCACAAGCAACCAAGACTTCCAAGTTCAATTTCAAAATTAGCTCATTGCGTCCAGTATAATCTTTCCCCCAAAATCGCTACTTCCCAGCAACAACTTGCGACTCCACTTGCTTTTCCTTCTATCGCGCTCACCCTTAAGAATCGCGATTGTCTAACTCGCAAATTCATTTTCTTTTTTATCTTTCCTTTATCTAAGGCTACAATTTCCGTGATTAGGGAAAGTAGTGGGATTTCTCTCGTTTGATTTTGATTTTGAGAGTATCGGCTTTTCTGAAGGAATGAATGAAGAAAAATAAAAGAATAGGAAAGGGGGAAGTCGTGGTTATATAGACATAGAAGGGAACACGATTTTATTTTGATAGAAAGCGAATGAGATGTGGAGATAAGGCTCGAAGGAATTATTTTAAGGCATCGGCCATTTTTGATTTTAATCTGAAGCTTTCAATTTGGTTTGCGCAAAATGAAGAAGGGGTCAGTGTTTAATAATCGAAGTATAGGTCTGTGCGAGGTACGTTCTTAGGTCAGCTTCGTATGAAATACAGGGTAGCTGATGTAATGTGTATTTAATTTTGATTTAACTGCAATTTAAGTTCGAGCTTATCACTTAATTTTATAATAATATATTTCTAGGTTCCGAACTCTAATCGAGATGTAACAACCGATTTCCCTAGGGTTATACCACTATTCTGAACACGCTGGAACATGTTTCGAAGCCTCATTTGGTCGTATGGAGAAAATATTAATTTAAATCAATGATTTAAATTAAATTCAATCTAATTATTCCATTTCAAAATTTGAAACTAATTTAAATATTTAATATGAAACATCTAAAAATCTGGGATGTTACAACTAACTTCCAAATTAGGTTTATATTAAATTCTCTTTTTATTTCACTTTGTATATTTGACAAAATTACCGTAAATTTTCTCATATTTTGGTTACCTTTTTCCTTCACTCCTAAGCACAAAATTACTTGTATATCCAGATTCATTCCTGTTAGAATATCTTTTACATCCAAGTCCAACACCATTAAGATTTACAATTTAAGATGAATAACCTGAATAATTCTTGTAATTATTCTAAACCAATAATGTCTACAACAATAATAAAAATAGGAATCTAACGATATCATATATCATTATCGTAAAATATATACAATTTAATCTACTCACTTGTAAAAGCAATCCAAGTCTTAGATCTGCTCCAAATCCAGTTCTATTATTGTTACCACCAAAATAACCGAGGAAAAATCCGAAAGCAAAAGACAAGCTTTAGGGGTGGAAGGACCATTAACCCTCTAGAGGAAGAAGTATCCAGTTTCCAATGTATGCCTTTGGAAACTAGAAAGAAGAGGCAAAGGATTCGGTTTCATTCAAAGAAGCCCCTATCGGCATAACCTGATAGGTAATTGTGTTAGATTTACTATGTCTAAGCGTGAAAAGCTAAGTTTAGTGTACCATTTGGTTTACCTGAAACATGAATACAGGAAAACTTAAGCCTTCACCAACTAAGCTTCACAAGCATAGCACCGTACCAAAAGAGAAGAAGAGATGTAAGATCCAGCAAAGTTGCTCCTTCAGCACTCCACTACAGCCTACCCCTTCGGAGGCTCCCTTTCAGAGATCTTTGCAGCAGCTTCTCGCAAAGAAAACCTAAAGTGCCCTCATAAAGTCTCTGAATTTTCTCTTACCAGATGGCCGAATCAAAATACATAAACCGGAAGAAAGGTCAATCCGCACTTATAAACACGACCCAAGAGGTATAGAATCGACGACCAACTCTTCATTTCTCTATCTTGTAATCATAACTTAGAAATGTAAACCCTAGTTTCTAAATTGAATTGGGGAAACATAGAGTCTGCAATCACAAAGGATCAATAAAGAAGTCTTTCCCAAGCAGTTAAAGTAATGAAATTGTCATCTTTTAATTATTATATTGTTATTGGTATAACCTTGTTGGATTCTTGTCTAAACGATTTTGGAGCATGAGAATCCATCCGAATGGATCATATGAGACATATAAAAGCTTGTGTCTGTTGCATAATTTCATGTCAGGCCAATAATATCTGAAATCCTTATGAAATATGCTCATTGATGGTTTCCTAAGTCTATTTACCTTACCTAAGATCTTAAGCCCCATTCTAGCCAACCAATAAGGTCTCCTAAGTCTATTTACCTTACCTAAGATCTTAAGCCCCATTCTAGCCAACCAATAAGGTCTGCATAGATCAACTTAGAGTACCAAAAATTATGGTAATACGATGGTTATTTAATATTACCAAACTCGATCAGGATTCAGGCTTCTATCCTTGTGTTTTTGAGTGATACGTCACTAAGTTACCAAAAGAATATCGTATACTCAGAGTGGAAATTAATAATAAAAATATTAAGCCATCTTTCACTACTATACTGAAGGGACATGCCGAAATTATATAAGAAATAGTGAAGTGAAAATCACTTTATGAATGGAATTCTATCTTATGAACTATAGAAACCTTATTGTCTAATCTTGCATTCTACAGGAATTCACTTTCGGAAGACATGGAAACATTCTACAAGAGTTATGTTACCAAAGTAGCACTTAATCCAGGCTCATCCCTATCGTAAACAAGGGATTCTACGGAGAAACACTAATTTAGGATGTTAACATTAAATTTGGAAAACAAATTTGGTGTGGAAGGAGTGCTTGAAACTCAGAAACCCTTAAACATCCTTAACTCATTGAAAAATTCATTTAAGGAAAGAACTAAAATGGATCTCATGTTCAACCCAACCTGGAAAAGATTATAAAATGTATCTTACTCTTCAAAAGGCTTTTTGTGTGAACCAAAGAGAGATAACTATGAGTTTAAGGGCAACTCTTTTGAAACGAAGGGATACTCTCGAAAGATTAGTTATAAGTCCGAAGGAAAGCAACAGGGACCTCCACAATCTAACAAAAGAAATAAAAACCTTTCGATAACCAACAAGAAATAAAGATCATTCCGATTAAATTTTCAAAAGAAAAGAATGTACTACCTCTTTTGGCACAAAGTCAATTTGATGCGGGAAATGAATTTACTAAGTTCAAGCAAGGATTCACCAACCCAATGAAACTGCAAATCATCCATATCGTATCTCGATCCTACGAAGGACTTAACTCAGAGTTCGAAGCATTAATAGTGGCTCAACGAGAGTGGAGTGAAGTTTATAACCCATATAAGTATAGCATAAATCCATTCCATGTTGGATCAAGATCTATCTTCGCTTATGAAAGGATTTTGGCAAATGAGAATGAAATCCAGGTTGGTTTCCAAGGGGAGGAGTGCCAAAGGAAAATAATAGAAGGTAGTAATACTTTCGTACCAACATTAGAATATATTGAAACTAGTCCATGACTTAACCAGGAAAGGATATCCGAGAAAGGTAAAGAAAGACTTATTCTTAACTCCAGAACCTCTAAGGATCTTAAGTGAAAGGCAAATGTAATCAGCGGTGAAGGACTTCTGCCAAATGCTAAAAAACCAAAACCTTCAAAGGAAAGTATAAATCAAAAGTGACAAAAGAATCTAACGTGATTGTTTTCATCAAAGAAATTTATAAGTCTACCAAGGACAAGTTGGAATATTGTCCTCCTAATAAAAAGCTCCTAAAGGTCGAAAAGAATAAAGGAAAAACTTACCACTTATATCGCTAGGTCAACGGTCATGGAACAACCAGTGTAGGACATTGGAAAAAGAGGCTATTTATTTTATAAGAAAAGGAAAACTCAACGAGTATGCAAAGGAAGATAATGGATTCCTTACAATAGAACTTTTTCTTAAGATGAAATCTTCGACATGAATTATGGATAAAAGCCCACTATAAAAGGTTCTACATGGGTGGGGTGAAATGCCCTTTCGTGGAATAACTTAAAAAAATCCTAGGTATTTCCCAAGTCCTTCCTCCTAAAAAGGGAAAGGGATAAGCTCAGGGCATTGCGAGCCTAGCTCCATGCCCCAAGTATATCTTGGTCGGCTCTTGGATGGAGAAGGGTAAGCCCATAGCATACATGCTTGGGCCCCAAGCTCTTTACTACATTAAGGCGCCACTTGGAGGAGGGATGGGTAATCGCCATTGCAAAAGCCCGTGAAGTGACCCCAATTGTTTTTTCAATTTTTTTTTGTAATTTATACAAAATCCTGGGTCACCTACTCAAAAGGGTCATCCCCCTTTTAATAAATCACTTCTTGGATCCAATTATACCAATATAAAAATATTAGTTCAGTACAAACATTAGTTAACTTGTATGTATGAAGATATACATGTCTCTTCTGCTTATAACCAAAGTTTATAAAATTATGCAAAAGGAGACTAGTTAATCTAAATTTTAACCAATATTTACATTGCAACAATAGGGTACAAAATAGTATTTCTATTATAGACTCCCTACTAGTTCCTCATAAATCAAACTTATATCAAGCTTTGTCAAAACTGTTTACAAAATGATTTAGCAATAAAGTTCTTTTTATTTAGGGCACAAAGTATTACAAATACCGTTCCAACTTTATACTTATGACTAACCAATGTTGTTTAGACACTTCTCATTCCCCACTCATTTCATAAACTGATTGAAAACTTAATCAATCTTTAAGTTGTATAGAATATATGTTTTTAACCTTGTCCATGAACCATGTATTATTTCTCGGCTTTATGCATATTTTATTTTTTCTTAAACACTTTGTAAAGCTACTTTATACTCAGCCTTAACGCCTTACGAATCTGGTATGCTTTGGCACATCTTAAAATGTTCATCAAGTTATAAAGTGTAGAACTGCCATACTCTCGAGGTATTTCCCCTGTTCCAAACCAGTTATGAGTGAATCATTCTTAGAATTCTTAGGTATCAAAATAGTTAATATTTCATATGTTAATGCAATTATACTTTAGGTAGGCATATAACTATTCTTTGCCACGTCTGCATGAAGATAGGTGTATGTATATAGGTAGGCATATAACTATTCTTTGCCACGTCTGCATGGAGATAAGTGTGTGTGTACACACACACATCTAACTACACTAAAAAATCATGCTTACCCCTCCTTTTATTCATATTGAAACTATCCGATCCATTTTACTTCCATTTAAAAGCTTTCTATCATTATATACTTAAATTATTTTGTCATATATAAACCTGGTTATTTATATACAATCCTACCATAATTTAAAGAATCGTTTTTTACCTCATTAAAATCCCGCTGAATTTCCAATTCATCCCAGACATTAACATGTTAGTTCCGCATCATTTTCATTTTTGATCAAGTCAGCAATTAAGTAGGATTTCATACTATAAAACTATACTTGCCATAGAGATATCAACCAATCTATTCCAGTTAGCTTTAAGCCATCTTTTATTATACTAATTCCACCAGATAATGATATTTTAACTTGGTTGACATGCTATTCTTTTTGGCTTCTTACGTGCATTTATTCCTTACATATGTTAACATAGCCATACACCAGAACCATCTATGTGTATATATTAACAGATGCTATAATATAATGCCAGTGAAATATGTATATTATAATGCTTTGCTACATACTTCACAAAAACAACCTGACAGTGTTTACTAGTAAGTATAATATTAAATCAAACAACACTGGTTTCAATCTCTCTTGGTTTAAGTACACTTCAGAATTAATAAAGGTGACATAAACCTTGTTAGCTTCTACAACTTAGTGTTGTCATTGCAACAAGTAAGGTGTGTTTAACTCAAAGTTACACCAAAACTTGATGATTTCAAGATATAAATCTCTTTGGGAAATCAAGATTCATTTCTCAATAGAAATATACAACTCCATGGTTATAAGCATTAAGTTATGTCACACTAAACAGAACCCTCTTTTAATTAAAACTTCAACTCATAATGCCAAGCCTATACCGTGCTTTTTGTATAGAGTTTCGTACTTTATCATAACTTGTACTCTGTACAACTTTAGCTTTATCCTATTCTTATTAATAGTGTCACCTAGGACCGTAATCCTAGGGGTAGAGCATATGTGTTATATCTTGTTTCATTATATAATAGCAACTTGCGTTCACATCAGTATTTGTAAATATATCTTGTATATACCTCCAGTGCCTACATACGCATATACTTCAAAGATTCTTGAATTTCACTCCTCTACATTATACACATTCACTTTCTAAAGTGCTTAATCACTTTAATCATCTAAATTAGTTAGTGTTTAAATGTAGGTTTATCACTGCTCGGTTTTGAATGAAGCGCGCTCTGCCTCTGATCTTTTTAAGATCAATCCCTGCCCCCACTTCGGCATAGCATGCACTGCCTCTGTTTATATCTCGTCGCGCAGACGAGAACGAAAGATCGAATATAGCACTAAAGCATGCCAAGCATCTGCTTAAAGAAAAACCTATACTGGAAAAATATCTATTAATATCAAAAGTGCTTTCGTACTTATGACCTCTCGAAGAAGGGTTTTATGCTTTTATAAAATACTGGGATCTGGGTTTCGGGTCTTGTGAGCCGAAGGAGGCTTCCTATATTTAATTTCCTAAAGTGGACTTTTGGATTTCTATTGTCTAAATACCCAAATCTAGGTTGTAGATCTTCTAAACCGAAAGAGCCATTGTATGTTTTATTTCCAAAAGTGGATTTTGTGATTTTTGTTATCTAAATACTCAAATATGAGTTTCAGGCCATCTAAGCCAAAAGAGGCTTTGTAGGCTTTCCATAATCAGATTTCCATTATACCCAAGTTTAAGTTTCAAGTCTTCCAAACTGAGAAAGGCTTCGTATGTATTAATTCCAGGAAGGCTTCTAAGCTCTCATTAACGTAATGTCGAAATATATGCCTCATATACACATACTACTTTCAGAAAAAGGTAATTCTAAATGCTATTATCTGATTATTAATGTAAATGGTAACGAACATTCCTCGACCTTCATCTCTCTAGTCGTTATCAATTACGACTATTAATTAGCTCAGAACACCTTAGAGCTGCCGCTTCACACGAACTCAATACATCCTTGAGTTGTCTCCCCATTTGTTGCATACAATGAGCAACAAACACTTTTCAACATTTCCTAACTTCCCAATTGAATTTATTTTGAAGTTACATCATCACTGGAAGTGTCCGACCAGAAATAACCGAGCAGAAATGGCAAAAATGGCTAACCAGAATAGCCTGATCCAGTTATGCCTGATCTAACTTTGGTCTGATCCAACTTCAGTCTGATCCAACTTCGGTCCGATCCAAATTCTGTCCGATCCAACTTCAGTCGGATCCAACTTCAGTCCGATCGAACTTCAGTCCGTTCCAACTTCTGTCCGATCCAACTTCTGTCTGATCCAACTTCTGTCCGATCCAACTTATGGTCGATCCAACTTATAGCAAATCCAAAACCTGCGTATTGCAATTCAACTCTGATTTCGACCAAAATTTGGCCAAACGATAAATCCGACGAAAGTAAATCATCCAATTCATCAAAAAGGATTTCAAGCATGTTATTAAATCAACAATATCATCAATATGATGATTCTATCAATGATAATGTCAAATTCACCAAAATCACCACAAATATGCATATGAACAAAAACCATGGATCTAACTTGCACATTAGTATGAAATAACATAGAAATTACCTATCTAAACTTGCTAAATTGGATTATAGGGTGATCTATACAAAAATGAACTTACCAATGCATAGATCTAAGTGAAAACACTTGAATTTGATGAAAAACGTGATTTACTACTCATAGACTTCATTGAATCCATGTGAGAGATGTAATCCACTCACTGATTGTCCAATACAAGCTAAAATGATAGAATGATGAATCCGGACAGTGAGCAATTCGAACTAAACTCCTCGATCCGATGAATTAACCATTGAAATAATGTAGATCTAGCCTCCAATGGTGTAGATCTATGATTTCCCTCCTTTGATTTGGATTTTCAATGGTGGAAAGGTGTTAGAGGAAGAAGGATATCCATGCCTCCAAATGAGACAATGAGAAAGTTGACCTTTTCCTTCCACTCTCACCCCCTATTTATAGGATTCCACCAGCCCACTAATGGGCCTCCCCAATTCAGCCCATTAGGCTCTCCAAACCTGAACAGCCCACTGAAAAACCTTAAAACAGTGATTTCTCCCAAAATGCTGAGTCAAATCTTTAATGTAATCACTCTACGGAAAGAAAATCATCAATTACTTCCCAATAGCATAGGTCTCACCCTCTGATTCGACCTGAGTCAAAAGTTATGCCCTGTACAAGACTAACATAGGCAAAATGGTCATAAACAAAATCGGTAAAAATTATGGACATGTCTCACATCCCCATAAGCAACTTATTAAAAGATGAGAATGATCCAACCCTCCGGGAATAAAATAAAAATATTTTACGATCTTCCAATACGTAAAATGCGGGCTATTACAAACCCAAATTCACATTCCATTAATTATGGAATCTTCACGGAAAACAGATCAATATATAATGGATATCAGTTTCCATATAGAACTAGTAATATAAATGGAATAATGGTAAAGCCTTTTAAATTCCATATATAGTAACAGTCTTCCTCCAAAGAAGCTCACTTCGATTATTACCAAATCGAATTCCGTTCCATCCCAATTTACTATATTAAACTTTACTTTGGAAAATTCCCATTAAATCTTAATAAGAAAATTCAATTCTAATTCTCTCAACACTAAAGCAAAGCAAAACTCTCTCTTTTCTTCTCTAAATTGAGAGTATGATGATCTTAACAAGATTATTATCATTTTAATTAGGTTGAGTTATGAATGGATATTGAGTAGATGATGTGAATTATCATATATGTTTTTGTAAACCCCTTTTTCTATCATGTATATTGTAAATCCAATGTTATGTGATGATGATATCTTATATGTTGTAAATCATGCTATGATGATGTTTTGTATGTTGAAAGTTTCTATGCTAAGTTGTGATGAATCATACATGTTAAAAAGGCCATGATGTTACCATCTATGCTAGTTAGTTCATATTAATTAAATCATCATGTTTGGGTTATGTTGATCTACATGACAAGTCACATATGCAAGTTAGATTGATTAGAAAAGTTATGAACATATGCCAAGACATCTATTATGACATCTAGAATTATGCTATGACATATGTGATATCCTATGCTAGTTCACACCATCATTATGTTGCCTAAAAACCCCATATGCAAGTTTATGTATAGATTTGGGCTATGATCATATCATGTAAATTGAGACATTTAACAAGTTGACGCCTTTTGATCCTTAACATGTGTAGTTTATGCAAGTTTCACCCCTATTATGATTAGATTTATTTTAATTGTCTATATGTTGTGATAACTTATCTTTGTGCTAGGTCTTAGACTATACAAGTCTAGCCTATATTGTGCGTCGAATAAGCGAACGTATAAACGTGGGGTAGGGGTAATATTAAGGATTTAATATTAAAAAGTTGGGGTGCAATTGATATGATTTTGCATGCCATAAGTGGATGGCCATAATTGAGTCAATTATGGACATCATTAAAAGTTGACTTAATTAATAATTTGAATAGGGAATTATTAAAACTGGGGTAAAAGATTTTAAGTTTAAATCAATGCTTAGGACACGGGGTTGGACTCGTTTGTGACGTAAACCTACCCGAACCCGCCCGGCAAATCCAGTGGTCACAAATGTCAGCCCAATGTGAGAGGTCCTGGGCCTAAACTAAAGCATAACGGTTGTAAAGACACGAGGTTAGACTCTTTTATGGTGTAAGACTGCCCGGACCCGCCCGGCAAATCCAGCTGCCATAAATGCCAGTCTAATGTGAGAGGTCTTTATGAGGTTATGGCCTGAATGAATTAAGAAATACTTAACCAGATAAACATGTAAGGTGGGACATGGGGGTTAAGTAGGTGCCTTGGGTGGCATGGGGAATCTAGGGGGTGCCCTTAGTGGCATGTGAAATACGATTAGTAAGACTTAACCAAACACACATGTAAATGAACATGACTAAAAGGGTTAAGTGGGATATACTAGTGACAAGCTTAGGTGGGGACCCATTTCGACCAGTATCCCAAACATATCTTTGTGGGCTCGTCCCAAGTCGAGGACGGGACACGCATGCTGGGTTTGACTGTAAGAGGCCAAAACGGGGAGCGGTGGCAACGCAAGTCCAACGGGTTTCGTATGCATGTGTGGACCCGGGCTAGTAGGTAAGACGTTGTTGCATCGTGTAGGTATAAGCCATGCATTCTCAAGTTGTATCGGGTTACCACTTTAGGGGAGTGATACACCCCACTGTGGGGCCAGCACGGGTATCTACGAGTTGGGAGCCGATCGAAAGTGGGTAGTGGGGTACACCTAGTGGAGATAGGGGAAGACGACACCTATGTAGTCAGCTAGGGGTACGTAAGGCTATTTATAAAAGTTTCTGTGTGAAGCAAGTGGGATCAAACAATAGGGTGACTGGTGTGGTGCAGTGTAGTAATGTGCGGTGCAATGTAGTAATCATTCGTTAGTAATTAGGTGTGCCTTTATCGTTATCTTTAACATTATCTTAAACGCTATCTTTATCTTCCTAAGAGTTCATAGACATTTACTTGTCTTCCAGCTTATGCCTTAGTCTAGTTATTTTGATAATAGTATTGTTAGAATTATCATACTCGCCAGACTTTATGTCTGACCCCCTCTATTTCTATCCTTTTTCCCCCTCCAGGTCCTCAGGTTGGGCCCAACTCTAGTGGAGTTTGATTGAATTGCTTCATCTCTCTTTGGAAAGCTTGGGCCGTTGAAGTAAAGTCCAGCTTGTTATCTTTTTAGTGGCTATTTATGTAATGGGATTATGTATTTTGTTTTTATGAAGATGGATATTGTACTTGGTTATGATCTATGGTTTTATGATGTAACAAACATGTTTAATTTCTGCTGTAATAAAATGAAGTTTTAGATTTCCAAGTACTACTTATTATCTGTCTTGTTGAAATTTTTCTGTTCTATATTCACTTATAACCTCCATGGAAGTTAATGCATTCCCTTTATGAGTGACATTAATGAACATGGGGTGTTACACGTGGTATCAGAGCTTAAGGTTACCAGAACAGATAAAAATACTTTAGAAAAATAGTTATTTTTGGAAGAAGTGCTTTCAAAAACATGTTTTAATGAGAAATTTAAAGAGAAAAGTTTTAAGAAAAATAATAATCCCCAATAGCCCATATCTTTATCTTTAGAATTCTCCATTCTGAATCTTTCCTTTTTCGTTTCAGCATAGCTGAAGATCTTAATCTACCCGACGGTGTAACGATACCAGGATGGTATAGGAGGTTATTAGAGGCTAGGGCCGCTGCAGGTCCTGCCAATGTTCCTCCACCACCAGTTGCACCCATTCCTCCTCCTCCTCGCGTAGATACTTTTGCAAAGATGTGCAAGGAATTCAAGGCTATGGGTGGAAAACCATTTCAAGGGTCAGAAATGTTTGTGGAAGCTAGAGACTGGCTTAAGGAGGTGGAAGAATTGCTAGAAATCTTTGAAGTAGAAGAAGGGAGGAGAGTTCGTTTAGCAGCTTGGTTGATGAAGAGAGAGGCCTCGTTTTGGTGGGAGGTCACTAATGGGGAGCGTCCTGTTGACTCTTGGGCGGATTTTAGACGTAGGTGCGAGGCGAAGTTTCTCTCAAGGGCGGAAGAAAATCTATATATGGAAAGGTTCTTGACATTGAAGCAAGGAAGGTCATCAGTGAAAGAATATGTCAATAAATTTAATCAGTTAGCAAAGTTTGGCTTGGACTTAGTAAACACGCTGGAGAAGAAGGCTCTAAGGTTCGTGAATGGCATGAATGAACCATTGCAAGGGTTGGCTATGACCCACATCCCGATGGGGGCCATCTTTGAGAAGTTAGTAGAAATGGCGCTCATGCATGAGGAGAAAAGCGCTAAAGCTGATAAGGCACCCGAGAAGAAGGGGGGATCAGAAGAAACCACAACAGCAAAACAAGAAGGGTGGAAAAGACAATAATGGCAAGGGGAAGAAGAAGTGCTTTAACTGTGGAACCCCAGGCCATCTCAGTAAGGATTGCCGAAAGAAAAAGAAGACATGCTGTTTTCATTGTGGCGATGCGGGACATTTAGTGAAGGACTGCCCAAAGAAGGGGCAGAGGGCAGGAGCTACCTCGGGAGGACAGGTGCAAGCTCTTATGGCACCAGGGCAGGCTAGGGGACAAGTTCAGGCTCCCGCGATCCCACCGCTGCAAGAACGAGGTAGAACCATTTCTGTTGAAAGCCTAGTTTTTCTGTTTGATCATCCTGTCCGTACCTTATTCGATTCGGGCGCATCACATTCGTTTATCTCTACATCATTAGTTGAATCATTGCACTTAAACACCAGTTTAGTAGAGGATCCCTTAGTTGTTTCGAATCCAATAGGGGGCTCAGCTTATTTGTCCATGATGTGTTTGGATTTGAAAATTTCCATACTTAGCATTGAATTTAGATGTGATGCTTATGTGTTGGGCTTCACGGGCTATGGGCTAAATTTAGGAATGGATTGGTTATCCAGAAATGGGGCCGTTCTTGATTGTGAAAGGAGAGTAGTTAGGCTTGTGACTTGCCTTGGCAACACTCTCGAAATCTTTTGTAATCCCATAAATTCGGTTATGCTAAGTTATCTAGAATCGCTTGACGCGTCTGAGGAAAATCTACGATCTGTTAGAGTGGTCCGAGAATATTCGGATGTGTTTGAGGAGGTGGAGGGCTTGCCTCCAAAGCGGGAGATAGATTTTCAAATATATCTTGTGGATAATGCGAAACTAGTATCTTTGCCAGTACGCCACATGACTCCACGTGAAAGGAGGGAACTCGATAAGCAAGTGAAGGAGTTGCTTGAGAAGGGGTTCATAAGACGAAGTATATCGGAGTGGGGTGCTCCAGTAGTATTTGCCACAAAGGCGGATGGGTCCCTTAGACTGTGTGTGGACTATAGAGAACTTAATAAACTTACTAAGAAGAACAGACACCCACTGCCGAGGATTGACGATCTCTTCGATCAGTTAGTTGGCGCCTCAGTGTTTTCGCAGTTGGACTTAGCCACTGGGTTCCATCAGATGAGAGTGGCTGAGGATAGCATAGACAAGACTGGCTTTAGGACTCCGGACGGTTTCTATGAATGGCTAGTGATGCCCTTCGGTTTGACAAACGCCCCAGCATATTTTGTTGATTTGATGAGTAGGGTGTTTAGGGAGTACCTTAACAAATTTGTGGTAGTCTTTGTAGATGACATCTTGATCTTTTCTAAGGATGAAGAAGAGCATGACCTACATCTTAGGGAAGTGTTGGAGACCCTACGAGCGCATAGCCTTAAGGCTAAATTTTCTAAGTGTCACTTCTGGAGGAAGGAAGTACGGTTCTTGGGGCACGTGGTTTCCAAAGAAGGGATAGCCGTGGATCCCGCGAAGGTGGTGGCCATCCAAGATTGGAAGGTCCCTAAAAATGCTACCGAAGTGAGAAATTTATTGGGGTTGGCTGGCTACTATAGGAAGTTTATCAAAGACTTCGCAAAGATATCAGCTCCATTAACACGCTTGACGAAGAAGAACCTAGTTTTCACATGGGACGTAGATTGTGATGATGCGTTCCAACGTTTGAAGAGAGCTTTGACTTCAGCCCCCGTCTTAGTATTGCCAGATGGGAGTAAGCCGTTTACCGTTTATACTGATGCTTATGGGACAGGACTAGGCGCAGTCTTAATGCAAGAGGGTAGGGTAATAGCCTATGGTGGAAGGCAGTTGAGAGCGCATGAGAAAAATTATCCTACACATGACATAGAATTGGCCGCTATTGTTTTCGCGCTTAAGTCTTGGCGTCATTATCTTCTTGGCGAGAAATTCGAACTATTCACTGACCACAAATCTTTAAAATACCTATTCTCTCAAAAAGACTTGAACTTAAGGTAGCAAAGGTGGATGGAGTTCTTAGCGTCCTGCGACTTTGAGATAGCATATACCCCTGACAAGGGTAACGTGGTGGCCGATGCCTTAAGTAGAAAAAGATTATCCTAAAGTCCTTTTTTTGTTGAGCGGCGAAGTTTAGAATTCATTTCGATGTTTGACTTTAGACCTTCCGTTGACTTCGTACCCGGTTTTCTAGTGTTAGATCAAAATTTGGACCTAACACCCAAATTGTTCTGAAGCTTATAGAGTTTCAACTGAAGAATGAGAAAAAAGGAAATAACACACAGAATTTATAGTGGTTCGGCGTTAACGAGCCTACGTCCACTTTATATATTATTGATTATACTTTGAAAGCTAATACAATCAAGGATTTCTCTCAATATTTTAGTATTTTGACAACAATGGCGGATTCAGTACTCAATATTGCCAAAAAGATCCCAAAAAATGCCAAGCTCCGGGCTATTTATAGCTGATTTTGTCAGGCGGGTCGTGGTTACACGTGGCACGAATCCCGAGAACGTCAGATCGCATCGCCACCGTTGAGGAAATAGTCAAATTAGCCGTTGTGGACAGGTGTCGCGATCTGCTTGAAAATTGGATCGTGCAGATGAGGAGAATTGGTTCAAATGACGGTTAGGGACACATGTCGCTAGATCCGTGCGTCTCGGTTCGCTGAAGACTAGCTCACGCTTGAACGGGTCAGAGGGTTCGCCACGCATCAGGGGATCGGATCGATCAATACTGGGCAACAACATATGCATGGATCGGATCGCATAGAGGTGTCGTTTCGCTGATGAAATAGGGGCGATCCGTTGAGACGCGATCCGACGGTGGGCGAGTCAATAGCGTGCGATCCGTCATCGGGCGAGTCGATGATGCGATCCATTCCTTCATATTCTTAGAGAACGTGGTTTCATGCTTTCTTCTTATGAATGATCCTGGGTGGCTTGGTCAAAAAGCGAGCCAACATTTTGCCCCCTCGAAGTATGTTTTATCGATGATGGAACATGCTTCGAAGCTATAGAATCGTCTTTTCTCAACGAGTCGCGGATCAGAGAACGATTCTCTTTCTGGGATTTTTCAGAATCCTCATTCCTGAATTTATCGTTTCGGATCGCGGGCTCGAGTCGCGGTCCGTTATCGAGACATTCGTTCCGTTCTTGGGTGTGCACTTGGGCCTCGGAACGAAACGGGCTCCTCCTCGAGTCGTGGTGGGCTTTTGGTTCGTGGCCCGCCGGTCTTTCATGGATCGAATAGGACAAAGAAGGGGAGACAACGATCGCCCTTTTTGCCTATATAAGCCGACCCCCCCTACAGTTTCTTCCTTCTTTTTTCTGCCGTATCGTTTCGCCTGTACTGTTGAAGAACGAACCCTAGTATTTCAATCCTTCAAAAATACGATCACTTTCCCAATTTTTAGAAAGGTAATTCCACCGAAAGCATTCTTATTCATAAACGCTGTTGTTTCACGAACTTTTTCAAATAATTCGAGGGAGAAACGATGGAAATTTGCGATCTTTTGGGGAATCCATGGAGACGCCATGACTGATGGGCGTTGGGGTCGGAGTTCGAGGATGGGAAGGAGAGGATGAAGACGAAGGAGGAAGGAGAAGAGGGAAGGCCGGTTCGGATCGCGGGCAAGGAGAGGAATGGAAGAAGATGAAGGCGAGTGGCGAGACGGAAGATCGTGGTGACAGAAAAGGCGCGTATCGTGGAAGCTGCAACGATTCGTGAAGGAGCGATCCCTTTGCCCCGCGATTCGATGGGGGGCGATCCCTTTGCCTTGCGATCCGAAAGGGGGCGATCCCTCTGCCTTGCGATCCGACTCATAGTTGACGATGCGAAGAAATTTCAAACTTTAATCGACGCCTTGTCACCATAAAATTCTGAACAGTTAGGCTAGGGCCCTGATGTTGGACTTTCTGGACTAAAAGACCACATAATTTGACTGCCTATGACGACTAATATTTCGATGATCTTGATATCTTTTCACGTTTTATTTTTAATGCACACACAAGCACACACACCGGCACTTGCACACACGGGGGACGGGTAGTATTAATCTCATTGTTCATGATTTCTCATCCTAGCAGTAATGTCGAATAATCAATCTTCTTCAAGATCCGTAACAGAAGCAGAATCCGAGGTTCCTGAGCAATACAACCCCGAGATTCCTCTAATTAATCCAAGAGGTGAAGATTCTGGATCTGAATATGAGGCCACGGAGTCAGATCCGTCCGAAAGTACTTCATCTAGCGAAGAGTCCGAGATAGACGGACGTGCTCCCGACGAGATTCCCAGCGCGCTCGGAATAGATAAATTCTCTGATTCTTTAGCATGTAAGCTCGACGATATAAAGCTTAAGAGAATCTGCTTGAGACACCGAATTCCTTGGGATGACGTCTTGACACCCGGAAGCGAAGATAGACCCCACCTAGCTCCGGAAGGATATATGGCAATCAGCCGGACTATGTGCTTGGTAGGAGCTATTCCTCCGTTCCCTCCGATTGCCATCGAAACTTTAAGAAGACTGGGCATTGCTCCGATGCAACTTCATCCGAACGCCTACGCATCTTTATACACCCTATATGTTGCATACACGGAGATCCTACACGCCGAACTTAAATTCAAAGATTTGACATTCTTCTTTCTTTTTAAGCACCGTTCTTCGGCAACTCCAAATTTCTCTTTCTTTGAATCGGTGGCGAATAGGAAGGTCCTGTACGATGGATATAGCAATATAGGGGATCCTAAGTCTGACTGGTTTTACATAAGAAAACAGGCCGGATGCTCACGAAGATGGCTCAAATCAAGTAAACTTTAAGCTTCTAATCGAATGTCTTTTTCAAGAAGTCTAGGCGTTAACATTCTCCCCCCTTTTTCTTTGTCTTAAACAGATCATGTCTTCCCGAAAACGGAGGGTCCACTATACAACAATCGATTATCCATTCTTTTACAAAGCAGATCCGACTTTCTAAGGATCAAAAAATGCATTACTGATGACAATCTTCATAAGCATCGTCTTCTGGATAGAAGATTTGGACTTGGCACTGGCGGCAAACCTTATAAGTACGTGCTCCCAACAGAGGGAGAGGGAACTTCGCAAGCGGTAGAAACAACTAAATTTCGCAAGAGTCCTTCTCCTATAGTCATCCAAGATTATGAATATCTGAACATATACAGAGGGGATGAGGTCCGTGGTGACGTGCCCAAGGAAATCCCGATTTTTACTCCGATCAAAACCGCTGCCTCCGATGATTTGACGGAAGAGCAGTTATTTGATGAGCTGAATAAAATTCCTCTACCCGATGATGTATATACGGAGAAGGACTTTGAAGAGGGGCCTTTCTTCCCTGCTTTTGAGGAGACCATCGCTCCAACTAGAGGACAAGAAACTGGTCAGATGAGCCTGTCTTCAGGCCCGGGTCTGTTAGGGGGAATTATATGGGATGCACAAATCACACACACTATCTGACTCTGCACTCTTATATCGCGGGTATTCAAAGTTTTAATATGCTCTATTCTTTTTTGCAGGAACGATGTCCCGCAGGAAATCTTACTCGTATCCTTCTCTTCGTGAGGGCACACCCAGCCTTCGTCCGGATACTGAGCGCTCTCGTGGTCCTTCTCACAGGCCGACTTCCTTGCAACCTCGGTCTCTACCAAAATCGACCTCTACCAAGCCTTCCAGCTACCCGGTAGTTCCTACAGGGGGGAAGAAACTTCCTAAAGAGTTAACTCCTCCAAAGAGTGCACCTTCCCACAGCCGGTCGTCCAAAAGGCATCACGAATCTAAAGATAAGGGCAAGGATGCGTCCAAAGAATCTGAAAAGGAGAGGAGTGACATCGTCCCCTCTAGCCAGCCAGAGTTGGCTGCCCCCGGGTCACGGGATTACATGCATGGTCCCGAGATTCAAGGTAGGCTGGAAAAGCTGCGGGAACAGTTCCCAGACATATTCTTTGACCGGATTACATTCGTTCCAGCCTCGGAACCGGTCCCCAAGAACTGGGATAGCGAAGTTGTCGGGCATATCCGCCATGTTGCCAGGCAATATGAGATGATGAAAAAACATGCAGTTAACCTTTTAGAAGTCATCCGATCGCTTGAATTAGAAGCGCACAGATCCAAGGCAAAACTTGAAAACAACGAGAGGGCCAGGACCAAGATGGAGAAGGACCTGGAAGATGCTCAATCCCAGCTTGCTTTAGCACGGAGGGACGCTGAAAATTATAAGATTGAATTAGAGAATGCTAAGCAGCGCTTCCATTCGGAACTTGACTCCAATAGCCAAGAGAAAATGGCCTTAAAGAAAGAGGTTGAAGACCTCAAAATGGCCAACATCGAGTTGAAAACAGCACAAGGTCATTTTGAAGCTGAGAGAGCTGCTTAGGAGGCAGAAAAGGCAAATTTAAAAGAAATTTTGGCTTTGGCTAAAGCAGAAAAGGTGATTTTAAATGACCAGGTCTCGGACGCGGAGAGACGGGCAGCTCTCGCCGAAAAGAATGTTGAAAGTGCCATCGAATTGGCCACTGCTTCTAACAACAAGCTCCTCGAAAGAGAGAAGGAGATCGAGGGGTTTGAAGAGATGATTTTTGATTTCCTTGGCCAGGTTCTCAAAACTCGCAACATCTCGTGGATCCCGGATTACCACGTTACATTAGCCAATTTATGGGACGCCATTGTTGAGGGTGAAAAGCATAGATTGGGGGTTGAAGAAATCGATGAGGATGAGTTGATGAAGAGCATCTTAAGGGATAATGAGCCTGAGGACCTGGCAGAGGGTCGTCGTCTGATTCTAACGGAGATGGAAAAGGAGAGGGCCCTGGCCAAGGGCAAAGGCAAAGCTGACGAGGGTTCGAGTTCAGCTGCGGAGCCCAAGACCTCCGGGGTTGAGGAATACCATCCCGATGATCCATTAATCCCTTTGAGTCTAACTCCAGTGGTCATTGGAGCCTCTGCAACTACTCAAGAGGGATCATTTGCGGAAGGTATCTCTCTTTTTTCCCCACAATTTTTCAAAGCAATTGTGAATTGTCGTCATCAGGTAGAACAACCAATTGAATTAGTAACGTGTGCTCCTCCTGATACAGGTGGCGAGCCCGTCGACAAGGGTGCTGAAAAAGAAAAAGAAGTGGAGAAGGAGGCTGTCTCGCCAGGTGCTGGTATTGATGTATCAAAGCAGGCCGAGGTCACAACAGCAGAAAGAAGCATCCCGGCACCTAGCACTGACGTTCCCAAAGATGCTAAGACCATCGAAGCCTTGAAAGACATGGATGGGCGCCATGTAGATGATGAAGAAGACACTACCGGCGCCAAAAAAGCCGACGATGATGACGACGAAACCTTGGCCAGCCGAAAGGCCAGGCAGGAGAAAGAGTTGGCTTCGAAGAAGGTGGGAGATGAGGCTTTGGACGTAGTCCCCCTTGCAGAATTCGATCCCAAAACTGGGATGATTGTTAAAATCCAGCCCATGTCCATCAGCCGACAGCTTCATTTTCAAACCCCGATGACTTCCCGGCTTCCCTTTCTGATAGAAGGAAGAGAAAAGAGGTGGAAGAGGAAACTTCAGAAGAGTCGGATGTTCCTCTCATAGACAAAAGGAAGAGGAAGAAAGGGGATCCGTCTGATGCCGACAAGGCGAAGCTGGAGAGACAGAGGCAAGAGAAGAGGCCAATGCGTAAATAGGATATTGTTACTTGTTGATATTTTGTCTTTAGGCTTTCCACTGGCCAGGAAGTGTAATTGTGAGACTGGCCCTCACTTTTGTTTTCTAGGTTATTTCTCACTTTGTAGGCTTGCAGTATATAAAGGAAAGTTTTATCTCTTTTTGCATCATTGTGTACCTGTATTCAAATAAACTCTCCATGGTTAGTTATAGACCATCTAGATATAACTACAAGTCAATCAAATAACAGAGAAAACTTTCATGATGCATTAAAATTCATGCGTATATGCATATGGCTCATAATCAGTCATTGGCGTAACGCTTAGCTAGGGCTTATTGAAAATTGATTAGCATTATTCGCACATTGCCCCCTATTTCTGAATATGGGGGACATAGAAAATTTCATAAGATAACTGTTCTTACGGTACTGAACTTCCGACACCTTTCTCAGTGCCTAATGATAGACTCCTTTATACTCTCCTGGCGGTTGCCAGGGTTAGATTTCAAACTCAACAATTCAGTTGGTCCCTGTTCCTTCTACAGGGAAAGAGCTCTAGCTTGCTTCATGATATGCTCAACGATCCTTCAGCGGAGCAGGAATTATGGGGGTGCTGAGTCTCCAGCACCTTTCTCAGCGCTTAATCATAGACGCTTTTATACTCTCCTGGCGGTCGCCAAGGTTAGAGTTCGAACTCAGCTGTTCTGTCGCTCCCCGATCCTTCAGCGGGGAAGAAGCTTTTTCTCAGCGCTGAATCAGAGACGCTTTTATACTCTCTCTCTCTCTGGAGAGTTAGAGTTTGAGCTCAGCGATTCATTCGCACCCCGATCCTTCAGCGGGGAAGGAGCTTTTTCTCAGCGCTCAATCAGAGACGCTTTTATACTCTCTCTCTCTCTGGAGAGTTAGAGTTTGAGCTCAGCGATTCATTCGCTCCCCGATCCTTCAGCGGGGAAGGAGCTCTTTCTCAGCGCTCAATCAGAGACACTTTTATACTCTCTCTCTCTGGAGAGTTAGAGTTTGAGCTCAGCGATTCATTCGCTCCCCGATCCTTCAGCGGGGAAGGAGCTCTTTCTCAGCGCTCAATCAGAGAAGCTTTTATACTCTCTCTCTCTCTCTCTCTGGAGAGTTAAAGTTTGAGCTCAGCGATTCATTCGCTCCCCGATCCTTCAGCGGGGAAGGAGCTCTTTCTCAGCGCTCAATCAGAGACGCTTTTATATTTTCTCTCTCTGGAGAGTTAGAGTTTGAGCTCAGCGATTCATTCGCTCCCCGATCCTTCAGCGGGGAAGGAGCTCTTTCTCAACGCTCAATCAGAGACGCTTTTATACTCTCTCTCTCTCTGGAGAGTTAGAGTTTGAGCTCAGCAATTCATTCGCTCCCCGATCCTTCAGCGGGGAAGGAGCTCTTTCTCAGCGCTCAATCAGAGACGCTTTTATACTCTCTCTCTCTCTCTGGAGAGTTAGAGCGCTATCTACGATATAATTTACTTCATTGTATCCTTAGAATTTTAACTTGTGATTACATTCCATTCTGATGGAAAGCATTCATGATTGTATGCTTCTGGGATTGTTGGATTATTCACAACGATTTTTATAACAAATAAACAGGCAGATAAATAAAGGTGCAATAAAGGTAAATGACACACAATATTTTTATAGTGGTTCGGTCGAATCATGACATACGTCCACTTTATAATCTTTTGCTTTAAGGAATCAGACTATTCTAGGCAAGTCATGCCTTGTACATGGTTTTTTAACAAAGCAAGAGAATAAAATTGAAACTTTCATGTTAAGTATGGCCGCAAATGTTGGGCATTCCACACTCTGGGGATTTCCCTTCCATCTACGGTTGCCAGCTTGAAGGTTCCATTATCAAGCTTGCTCAGAATGGAGTACGGTCCTTCCCACTTCGCTCCCATATGAGTTGGGGGTGGAAAGACACGTTTCAGAACCAAGTCTCCGGGTTCCCAGGTTCGGGCTTGAACCTTTTTGTTATAATATCGAGCGATCTGTTGTTTGCATATCAAGGCGCGCAGGTCCGCCTCATCCCTCTTTTCTTCGATCATATCTAGGGACTCAAGGAGCAATTCATTATTGGTCATTGGATCATAGTAAGTCACCCGGTGAGAAGGTACCTTTATCTCAACCGGGATGACTGCTTCCGTTCCAAAGGCAAGAGAGAACGGGGTGTGTCCTATTGCCGATTTATATGTTGTCCTGTAGGCCCATAGTGCCAAGGGCAATTCATCAGCCCACATGGCTCTAGCCCGCTTCAGTCTTCTTTTTAGAATAGACTTAATCACTTTATTCGCCACTTCGACTTGTCCGTTCGATTGCGGGTGCGCCACAGAGGTGTATCGATTCTCGATGTGGTATTTTTGGCAAAAGTTTCTGAATTCAGCACTATCGAACTGAGTTCCGTTATCTGTTATTACAATCTTTGGAATACCAAATCGACAGATGATGTTTCTCACGATAAAGTTGATCACTCGTTTGGTTGTGATTATAGTTAGTGGTTCAGCCTCGACCCACTTAGTGAAATAATCCACGGCCACAATAGCGAACTTTGCTCCGCCCCTTGCTATGGGGAGACTTCCAATGATATCAATTCCCCACATAGCGAAAGGCCATGGACTCATCATCGTTTTTAACTGATTGGGAGGTGCTCTAGGTATCTTTGAAAATCTCTGGCACGCATCACACTGTCGTGCGTATCTTGCTGCATCCTTATTTATGGTAGGCCAGAAATAACCATGCTGCAACACCTTTTTTGCCAAAGTTTGCCCTCCAGTGTGGTCGCCACATTCGCCTTCGTGGACTTCTTGCAGCACACGTTTGATGTCATCGTGGGCTACACACCGAAGGAGGGGCATTGAAAACCCTTGTCTGTAAAGAACTCCGCATTGCAGAACGTATCGGGCGGCTTTACGAATTACTTTACGCCTCTCGCTTTTCTTGGTCGGAAGCATTCCATTCATCAGGAAATTCTTTAGAGGGGTCATCCAGGACTCCCTTTCTGGTTCCGTCTCTAGTATTAGGTCGATTTCTATTTGATCTATGCTAGGGGACCGAAGTACTTCAACGGGGGCTAGCCCAGTCACTTCAGGATCGTCGGAACTAGCCATCTTTGCCAACTTGTCTGCCTGCTGATTCTCTGACCGCGGAATATGAGATATGCTGTAGTGATCAAAATCGTTCAGCAATTCTTTCACTTTCTTTAAGTATAAAATCAATCTTGCACTTTTATCTTGGAATTTTCCAGTAACTTGGTTCACAACTAACTTGGAGTCGCAGAAGATGTTCAGCTTTGTGACTTCTAGTTCCTTTGCAATCTTTAATCCGGCTATCAGAGCTTCATATTCGGAATCGTTGTTAGTGGCATGAAACTCCATTCGGATTGCATAGGTTATAAATCGTTTCTCGGGGGTTTCAAGCACTATTCCAGCGCCGGATCTTTCGTCATTCCTAGCGCCATCAGTATACAATCTCCAGGCAGTGGGATTGAAAAGTAATTTTGAAGGATCAACTTCTTCGTTTGCTATATCTTCCTCAGGGACAGTGAACTCTGCTATGAAGTCGATTATCACTTGCCCCCGAATTGACCATCTGGGCTGAAAGTTCAAATCAAATTGACTTAGCTCAATATTCCATTTGAGTAACCTTCCAGATGCCTCTGGTCTCTGTAGGACTTGCTTGAGCGGGTGATCGGTGTATACGGTAAGGGGATGTTCCTGAAAATAATGTCGAAGCTTTCTAGAGGTGATCAGTAAACTATACGCCAACTTTTCTATCCTTGGATAATTACGCTCTGCCGCTGTTAATTTTTTGCTCACGTAATACACAGGCCTTTGGATCTTATCCTCTTCTCTTACCAACGCTGAGCTGATTGCATGAGATGACACTGCCAGATACACGAATAAGTCCTCGTGATCCATTGGCTTAGATAATATCAGAGGTTTCTCCAAGTGTCTGAGCAAATTCTGAAACGCTTCTACACAGTCGGGCGTCCATTTGAAGTGTCGTTTTCCCCGCTTTATTAATTCGAAGAATGGGATGCACTTATCCGTAGCCCTGGAGATAAATCTGCTTAGTGCGGCCACTTTTCCTGCAAGGCTTTGTACATCCCTAATTTGCCTAGGTTCCTGAATATCTCTGATTGCCGTGATTTGATCCGAATTAATCTCAATACCACGGGAACTAACGATGAACCCCAAGAATTTTCCGGAGGCAACACCGAATGAACATTTTGTTGGGTTGAGTTTCATTCCATATTGTCGAAGAATGCCGAACATCTCTTCCAAGTCAGTAGTGTGTTGGGAAGATTGCTTGGACTTAACCAATATATCGTCGACGTATACTTCCATGGTTTTCCCGATCTGGTTATAAAACATTCTGTTGACTAAACGTTGATATGTAGCGCCCGCATTCTTCAAGCCAAAGGGCATCACCACATAACAATATAATCCCAGATCCGTGATAAAACGAGTGTGCTCTTGATCTGGAACATGCATCGGAATCTGGTTGTATCCTGAATAAGCATCCATAAATGAGAGAAGCTCATGACCTGCCGTCGAGTCTACCAACTGGTCAATCCGGGGCAACGGGAAACTATCTTTTGGACAGGCTTTGTTCAAATCCGAGAAGTCGATACACGTTCGCCACTTCCCGTTGGCCTTCTTTACCAGGACTGGATTCGAAAACCAGTCTGGGTAGGTCGAGTCTCTGATAAATCCATTACTCTTTAGCTTTCCAACTTCTTCTTTTAAGGCAGCGGACCTCTCTGGGCCCAACATTCGCCTTTTTTTGCTTTACTGGAGGATGTTTAGGGTCAATGCTTAAGGAATGGCTCATGATTGATGGGGATATCCCACACATGTCCGCGTGGGTCCAAGCAAATACATCCAAGTTGTTTTTTAAGAAATCCGTCAATTCTTTAGCGAGATTCAGATTTAACTGGGATCCAATCTTAAGGACCTTCTCCGGGTCACTGTCATCGATCGGTACATCCACAGTTGTCTCATTGGGAGTCGCCATTCTGCCCCCGGGTTCTTGATCCTCTCTGGGATCTATATCCTCGGGCATCTCTCTGGGCGACTCTCCAACGACTATCCTCTTTGGTTGCTATAAGGTCTCCGCCCCCATAGGGGGAGAAGTGCCTTTAGTTTCAATATCCCCACCATTGCGAAGTAACTTTAGTTCGGCAACATAACATGCTCGCGCAGCAACTTGATCCCCTCTGATGATACCAATGCCAGCTTCTGTGGGGAATTTCAATAACAAGCACCAGGGGGCTATACAGGCTCTATACTTTGCGAGGGTCGGTCGGCCCATGAAGGCATTGTAGGGCGATTCAACATCCAAAACCACGAACGGAAGGATTCTCACTCTCTGGCGTTCTCCTTCCCCAAGTGTAACTGGTAACTCTACATAACCCATTGGAGCGGTGGATGCTCCGTTGAATCCACGGATCCATCCTTGGCAGTGCTTCAAGTCTTTTATTTAGAGATTCATCTGATCAAATGTCCTTTTGAAAAGAATGTTGACAGAACTCCCGTTGTCCACTAAAACCTTATGAACAGTGGCTGGTCCAATAGGTACTGTAATTACAAATGGATCTTCAGTCGGAGCATGAACTCCGATGCTTTCTCGTTCTCGGAAGACGACATCGTCGGTCATCATCTTTTGTTGCTTCACCGGGATACTGTCCTCGGGGTTGCTACACTCCCCTACTTTGAGGTGTTGTTTGGCTGCATTGACGTATTGATCCAATGCCTTGGAACTATGCCCGGCGAGATAAAGTCCTCCGATTACGGTATTGATAACAATGTTCTTTCCCTTTTGCTGGGCAGTCGGCCTAGTAGCAAGTTGATTCTGGTTCTGATTTAGGGCCTGTATTGCTTGCCCCCTGTCTCTGGGCGTCACTCTGTATTCATCTAACTTTCCTTCTCGAAGCAGCCTTTCGACTACATCTCTTAGGTGACGGCATTCATTTGTCGAATGGCCGTGAATCTGATGAAAGAGACAAAACTTCCCTGTTTCACGCTCTTTCTCTGTCGACTCTCTGGGAGGCGGCCTCTTATTCTGGAGGACTTCATACGCATCCATGAAGATATTTTCCAGAGTATCATTTATTGGTGTATAACTTTCAAAGGTCCTGGGACGAGTCCTTCTCTGGGAGTCGTTCCCTCGGTTCCTCTTCCGGTTGTTGCCGTTACCATTATTATTGCTGTTACCTGGCTGACGACCACCCTGATTCTGATTTCCGACATTAACTTCAACTTTCCCCGAGCTATCTCCCGTCTGTTTGATGGCGACATTGCTCTGGATTTCCTCCTTATCAGTTGTTTTAGCCTTTCGGCTAGCATATACCTCTTCCCGGCGTAAATGTACGTTGGCTTTCTCGTAGAATAACTCTCTAGTGTGGGGCGGTTTGCCTGCCAGGTACCTCCCGAATTCAATGTCTTTATCTACTCCGTCAATCAGTGCTGCGACAACGGTCGGTTCATGGGGATCTTTAACCTCAGTAGCGGCCAAATTGAAACGATCCAGGTACACCCTTAAACTCTCGCCTAGTCGCTGCTTGACAAGGAACAAATCGATCACACTTTTTGTCTTCTGTGCGTAGATACGGAATTGTTCTACGAACTTCTCACTTAACTCCCTGAAGCTAGAAATCGATCTCGCCGGCAAGCGAGTAAACCATAACAAAGCCACATCCTCCAGGAATATGGGAAACGCTTTGCACTTAACAGCGTCAGAGGCTGCGGCAGCGGTCATTGACCAAGAGTATCTCATCAGATGCTGGACAGGATCAGACCTACCCGCATATCGGTTCATTTGTGGCATGTTGAAATGCCTTGGAAAAGTCGCATCCAAAATATCATCTGTGAAAGGGGTGTGACTGTGGTCAATCCCCCAATCTTCATTCCGTTGTCCACGGCTATCTGCCAGAATCTGGTGGATCATGGCTGCAACATTTTCACTGGTCAGCGGAGGTTCAGGGTCAGTGCCTCTGGTTCGGCGGGGTTCTCCGATCTCTCTTCTGGGAGCAGTCACAAAATCCGGGGCTCGGACAGGGCTCCGTTGCCCCCTGTTACCATGAGCATGTGCGCGGCGACGGGGCTGAGGTAGTCTGTTATGCACAGGACTGTCCACATCTCGAGCCCTGGGAGCTGTGGCTTGATCATTCACATTACGGTTTGAGGGCCCCTCCCCCAGCGCTTCTTCTTCCTGTGATGGCAGGGTTCCGAACCGAAGCTGTTCTAAGTTTTCGGCTCTCTCATACGGTCATCGCGGAGGTGTCGGCGATTCCTCAGACGAAGAAGAATATCCTGGAGTGAGTGGACGAACCGGCGGTGTTCTTTGCCTCGCAAGCTCATCAAGTCTTCTATCCATAGCAGTCAAATTTTGTCGCAGGACGGAGCTTTCCTGCCTTTGGGCAGCCAATTCATCAAACAACCTCTCCCACATTTCAGAAAAGCGAGAGAGATTCCCCTCAGTAACGAGAGCAGCAAGATCATATTGATCGTCATCACCTTCTCTTATGCGCAAAGAGCTTGAGCCGGGTCGAGCAGAGGGGCCAGGACGGTAGGAGCGAGCCATAGGCTCCTTTCCCGGTCGAGTTGTAGTCTGATCATCAATTCGGATCGCTGCATTTCGTGGGTGACGGCTCGCAACGCCCCCTTGAGGTCGATTCGCGGTCGCAGTGTGCGGAGGGTGCGAGGCGTTCCCTCGGGATCGAGTAACAACCCCTTCAGCAGTCCGGATTGCTTCGTTTTCGTCGACTCGGAGCGTGGTGTCTTTGTCGGATCGGTTCGCCCCCTGCGCCCCGCGATCCAGAGTTTCTTCATTGCCCAGCTCGTGCACACTCTCTTCAATTGTTTCGTTGGTCTGTGAAGCTCGTGCTTCCTTAGATCTTTTTCCAGCCATGATATCCGAATCGCTGGAATCTTCAAAGAACCGAATAGTGAAATTTTAGGATTGTTTTCTCAGTGAAAGCACCAAAATGTTAGATCAAAATTTGGACCTAACACCCAAATTGTTCTGAAGCTTATAGAATTTCAACTGAAGAATGAGAAAAAAGGAAATAACACACAGAATTTATAGTGGTTCGGCGTTAACGAGCCTACGTCCACTTTATATATTATTGATTATACTTTGAAAGCTAATACAATCAAGGATTTCTCTCAATATTTTAGTATTTTGACAACAATGGCGGATTCAGTACTCAATATTGCCAAAAAGATCCCAAAAAATGCCAAGCTCCGGGCTATTTATAGCTGATTTTGTCAGGCGGGTCGTGGTTACACGTGGCACGAATCCCGAGAACATCGGATCGCATCGCCACCGTTGAGGAAATAGTCAAATTAGCCGTTGTGGATAGGTGTCGCGATCTGCTTGAAAATCGGATCGTGCAGATGGGGAGAATTGGTCCAAATGACTGTTAGGGACACGTGTCGCTAGATCTGTGCGTCTCGGATCGCTGAAGACTAGCTCACGCTTGAACGGGTCAGAAGGTTCGCCACGCATCAGGGGATCAGATCGATCAATACTGGGCAACAACATATGCATGGGTCGGATCGCATAGAGGTGTCGTTTCGCTGATGAAATATGGGCGATCCGTCGAGACGCGATCCGATGGTGGGCGAGTCGATAGCGTGTGATCCGTCATCGGGCGAGTCGATGATGTGATCCATTCCATATTCTTAGAGAACGTGGTTTCATGCTTTCTTCTTATGAATGATCCTAGGTGGCTTGGTCAAAAAGCGAGCCAACAGCTAGCATCCTTGGAGGTCAGACCTACACTTTTGGGACGGATTGGCGAGGCACAGCGAGACGACCCGCAGTTGGTTGAGTTAGTCGAAAAACTCAAAGGAGGGGAGTCATCAAGCCATCTCCGTAGGTATACCCTAGACGATAAGGGTTGGTTACGTAGGGACGGTAGACTTTGTGTACCAAAAGACGATGACCTAAGGAAGACTATTCTTGACGAAGCACATCATTCGAAGATGACCCTTCATCCCGGCGGGGACAAGATGTACAAAGACATGAAGAGAGTTTACTTTTGGGCTGGCATGAAGAAAGATGTGGCTGAGTATGTCGCTAGATGCTTGGTGTGCCAACAAGTAAAAGCGGAGCAAAAGAAACCCGGTGGGTTGCTTCACCCATTGGAGGTTCCACTATGGAAATGGGAAAGCATCTCGATGGATTTTGTGGATGGATTACCGCGATCGAGGAAGGGTAATACGGGAATTTGGGTTATAGTAGATAGACTTACTAAGAGCGCCCATTTTATTCCCGTGAAGAGTAAGAGGACTGCTCCATGGTTAGCTTCTGTATACGTTCGAGAGATAGTTTGGTTGCACGGTGTTCCTTCTAGCATAGTGAGCAACCGCGATCCTATTTTCACCAGCGAATTTTGGAGAAGCTTACAAGAGGCGGTAGGGACTCAGTTATGTTTGAGCACCGCATATCATCCTCAGACGGACGGCCAGACTGAGAGGGTGAATCACATTCTAGAGGATCTGTTGAGGCTATGTATCCTAGACTTTGGGGGTACATGGGAAGAGCATCTTCCATTGGTTGAGTTCGCATATAATAATAGCTTTCGGTCCAGCATTGGTATGGCACCATTCGAAGCTCTGTATGGACGACCTTGTCGTTCACCTACATGTTGGTGGGAATCTACGGATAAGATCTTACTTGGGCCCGATATGATTAGGGAGACTACGGAGAAGATCGACTTGATTCGTAGGAGGATGAAAGCAGCACAGGATAGGCAGAAATCTTATGCGGATACGAGGAGGACAGATCTCGAGTTTGAAGTTGGGGAGATCGTCTTTGTCAAAGTGTCTCCATTACGGAACGTTGTTCACTTTGGGTCCATTGGGAAATTAGCACCAAGGTTTGTAGGGCCGTTTCCTATTAAGGAGAGGATTGGACGGATGGCGTATAGAGTGGAGTTGCCCGAGAGACTAAGTGGTGTACATGACGTATTCCATGTGTCACATTTGAGGAAGTGCTTGCAAGAGACCGCGGAAGTGGTAAAGCCGAGCTTTCTTAGACAGGTGGAGATAGAGCGTGATGCGACAATTCGACGAGCTCCTACGCGCATTCTTGGGTCGGAGATCAAGAGGTCGAGGAATCGAGAGGTCAGACTAGTCAAAGTGCAATGAGGAGATGATGAGAGCAACGCTACTTGGGAGACAACAGAGAAGATGCGTTCACGATACCCTTTTCTTTTTGAGAGTATGTCTTTTAATTTCTCCTTTATCGCTTAGCTTGTACTTATCTTATCTTTAGTATATCCTCTCGCTAGTATCTTTGACCTTTAGTTAGGATAATCCTATGGTTGAAACATGTGTTTGAGACATGTTATGTATGGTGGATGCAAAGTGGATGCAAGTGTTTGCTAGTGGTTGCTCGTGGATGCATATACACACACTATTTGGCACCAGATCGGCTCAGTCACTTCATATTGCATATTGCATACATATGGATGTATTTAGTAAAATGGAAGTATAATGGTTGTATTATCATATAGTTGCTGCATTCGGGTGGATGGTTGTGCACGCATATAGAATTAATATGTATCATTAGGAATCTTTTGCATACATATTGGACGCATGGCACTATCATGAATTGCACTAAGGAGGTCGACTGAATCAGTAGACCGCCTAATTTTGCATTAGATATGGACATATACACACACTGTGCATATAAACATTAAAGCATTAGAAGTCTTTTAAGGACAATGGATGCTGGTGTTTGATGGCCGAGTAGATGGACGATTAGATGGTAGGATATACATTCTTCTTGACTTGGAGATTTCGGGGACGAAATCCTTTAAGGAGGGGAGAATGTAACACCCCGTAATTTTATAACATTAAAATTCAAAAATTAAAGTATACTTAATTTTTAGGAAAGAATTAAGTGAAATGGGTTGCGCAGAGAAATATATATATATATATTGATATATATATATATATAAATTTAAAAATTAAATAAATAAATATGCGAAAAAGTTCAAAACAACGAATTGGGAGGGGAAATAACCGAACCGGCCCATTTTTGAGGTCGACCCGAGCTCCGCTGGGTCGACTAGGGGTTAATCCAGGGTGTTTGGATGTCAACCCGTGGGCCGATTCGCTCAAATGCAGATTTTGCATTTGATTGGTTCTCATGGTTCAGGGTTAATCTAATGGTCCTAAATAACTTCCTACACCTATAAATACATCCTAATGCTAACCCTAAACCTAATTAAAATATAATAGTTACCGTCATACCATCGCCATGGAAATCAATGGAGCCGCCGCCAACTAAGAAAGAAGAAAAGGAAATTCAATTCTAATTCTCTCAACCCTAAAGCAAAGCAAAACTCTCTCTTTTCTTCTCTAAATTGTAAGTATGATGATCTTAACAAGATTATTATCATTTTAATTAGGTTGAGTTATGAATGGATTATGAGTAGATGATGTGAATTATCATATATGTTGTTGTAAACCCCTTTTGCTATCATGTATATTGTAAATCCAATGTTATGTGATGATGAAATCTAATATGTTGTAAATCATGCTATGATGATGTTATGTATGTTGAAAGTTTCTATGCTAAGTTGTGATGAATCATACATGTTAAAAAGGCCATGATGTTACCATCTATGCTAGTTAGTTCATATTAATTAAATCATCATGTTTGGGTTATGTTGATCTACATGACAAGTCACATATGCAAGTTAGATTGATTAGAAAAGTTATGAACATATGCCAAGACATCTATTATGACATCTAGAATTATGCTATGACATATGTGATATCCTATGCTAGTTCACACCATCATTATGTTGCCTAAAAACCCCATATGCAAGTTTATGTATAGATTTGGGCTATGATCATATCATGTAAATTGAGACATTTAACAAGTTGACACCTTTTGATCCTTAACATGTGTAGTTTATGCAAGTTTCACCCCTATTATGATTAGATTTATTTTAATTGTCTATATGTTGTGATAATTTATCTTTGTGCTAGGTGTTAGACTATACAAGTCTAGCCTATATTATGCGTCGAATAAGCGAACGTATAAACGTGGGGTAGGGGTAATATTAAGGATTTAATATTAAAAAGTTGGGGTGCAATTGTTATGATTTTGCATGCCATAAGTGGATGGCCATAATTGAGTCAATTATGGACATCATTAAAAGTTGACTTAATTAATAATTTGAATAGGGAATTATTAAAACTGGGGTAAAAGATTTTAAGTTTAAATCAATGCTTAGGACACGGGGTTGGACTCGTTTGTGACGTAAACCTACCCGAACCCGCCCGGCAAATCCAGTGGTCACAAATGTCAGCCCAATGTGAGAGGTCCTAGGCCTAAACTAAAGCATAACGGTTGTAAAGACACGAGGTTAGACTCTTTTATGGTGTAAGACTGCCCGGACCCGCCCGGCAAATCCAGCTGCCATAAATGCCAGTCTAATGTGAGAGGTCTTTATGAGGTTATGGCCTGAATGAATTAAGAAATACTTAACAAGATAAACATGTAAGTTGGGACATGGGGGTTAAGTAGGTGCCTTGGGTGGCATGGGGAATCTAGGGGGTGCCCTTAGTGGCATGTGAAATACGATTAGTAAGACTTAACCAAACACACATGTAAATGAACATGACTAAGAGGGTTAAGTGGGATATACTAGTGACAAGCTTAGGTGGGTAGCTTGTGGGGGCCCATTTCGACCAGTATCCCAAACGTATCTTTGTGGGCTCGACCCAAGTCGAGGACGGGACACGCATGCTGGGTTTGACTGTAAGAGGCCAAAACGGGGAGCGGTGGCAACGCAAGTCCAACGGGTTTCGTATGCGTGTGTGGACCCGGGCTGGTAGGTAAGACGTTGTTGCATCGTGTAGGTATAAGTCGTGCATTCTCAAGTTGTATCGGGTTGCCACTTTAGGGGAGTAATACACCCCACTGTGGGGCCAGCACGGGTATCTACGAGTAGGGAGCCGATCGAAAGTGGGTAGTGGGGTACACCTAGTGGAGATAGGGGCAGACGGCACCTATGTAGTCAGCTAGGGGTACGTAAGGCTATTTATAAAGTTTCTGTGTGAAGCAAGTGGGATCAAACAATAGGGTGACTGGTGTGGTGCAGTGTAGTAATGTGTGGTGCAGTGTAGTAATCATTCGTTAGTAATTAGGTGTGCCTTTACCGTTATCTTAAACGCTATCTTTATCTTCCTAAGAGTTCATAGACATTTACTTGTCTTCCAGCTTATGCCTTAGTCTAGTTATTTTGATAATAGTATTGTTAGAATTATCATACTCGCCAGACTTTATGTCTGACCCCCTCTGTTTCTATCCTTTTCCCCCTCCAGGTCCTCAGGTTGGGCCCAGCTCTAGTGGAGTTTGATTGAATTGCTTCATCTCTCTTTGGAAAGCTTGGACCGTTGAAGTAAAGTCCATCTTGTTATCTTTTTAATGGCTATTTATGTAATGGGATTATGTATTTTGTTTTTATGAAGATGGATATTGTACTTGGTTAAGATCTATGGTTTTATGATGTAACAAACATGTTTAATTTCCGCTGCAATAAAATGAAGTTTTAGATTTCCAAGTACTATTTATTATCTGTCTTGTTGTAATTTTTCTGTTCTATATTCACTTATAACCTCCGTGGAAGTTAATGCATTCCCTTTGTGAGTGACATTAATGGATGTGGGGTGTTACATCCTCTTTTCCCTTTTTTTGTTTTATAAGTTAGGCTAAAATATCGAGCCTAACATCCTATGTAATTTTGCGAACGTACAACGGGGGTAACGTTGGGGAAAACTTGAAATTACATGTAATTGGCATGTTTAGCATAATCATGATAAATGGCACGAAAATGGTATAAATTTTATACCTAAAAATTATGGACTTGATTTAGAGGAAAAGTGGGCCATGAAAATAAATTGTTGACTAGTTTACACATAAGCATAAAAGGATAAATATGTAAATTTAGAAAAGACGAATATGCCTAACCCGAGGTTAGACTGAGTTGTGGTGTAAAACTGCCCAGAACCGACCGACACATCCAGTGATCACAACAATACCTGTCTAATGTGGGTGGTTAGTGCATTGAGCCCAAAAAGGACCGGAGGTAGACTGAGTTGTAGTGTAAAACTGCGCGGAACAGACCAGCTAATCCAGTGACCACAACAATACCTATCTAATGTGAGTCGTTGGTGCTTTAATGAAATGAATTAAAGCTAAGTCAGGAATAGTAGGGTTAAGTCAATTAAGGAAACACTTAACCAATTCAACATGTTAACTAAACTTATGGGTGGGGTTAGGTAAACTTGGACACTTAACCAATTTAACATGTTGGCTAGAAAACCCTAGTAATGGGGACCCATTTCAGCAGTAACCCACATAGATGTATCATGGTACCCTGAACTAGGAAGGGTGGGGCACGATTACTGGGCTGAATTGTAAGCGGTCAAAACGACGGCAGGTGGTGTGTTAGTTTAGGTTCCGACGGAGTACGGGCGTGCACGTAGTCCGAAGTGGAAAAAGCAGGCACTGGGCATCAGGAGTCATACACCATGCATCTGAAATTGTGTCAGTTGCCACCATAGGATTTGATACACCCCATGGTGGGACTAGCAAAGGTATCTACAATCAAGCGGGGGCCGAATGACACACGGGACAAATGTATGCGAGTAGGAGCCAATCGATTAAAAGGGATCATTTCACCATGTGTATGGGGTGCCAGTTGGGACTTGTATAAATAGGTGCAGAGAAGTAGAATGGGTGCAATAGTATATTCAGTTTAAACTTCCTTATCTTGGTTTATGTTAGTTAGTTATTCTGGTATGGTCCTATTTTCAGTTTATTCCTATCATGAACCTTTTCCTTATTCACACACTGAAAAATCACTAGATTTACTCAGACTTATGTCTGACCCATTTTCTTTCGCTCTCTTTTCTTCCGTCCCCCCCCCCCCCCCTTAGAAAGTCAGGGAGGGAGTATCTCAGCTTAATTTGGACCGTTCATCTTTCCAAGCTTGAAGGCTCTGTGATGTATAGCTTGGAATCTCTTACCTTTGGCTATGGCTTTGGATACACTACTACTTGGGGATTTATGCAGTTTTATTTTGTTTTATGCTTCTTTATATAATAATCAAGACAGAAATTATGATGTAATGATTTGGAAGTTGGTTTGAAACAGTTTGCTGTAATGTTTTGTTATGAACCCTGTTTGAAATAAAGTTAGTTTTATTTTCAGCTGCTTATATATATCTGTCTTGTAAACTATCTGTGCCTTTTACCTATAATGCTCCACTAAAGTTAAGGCATTCCCTTTGTGAGTGACCTTAGCAGAGGTGGGGTGTTTCAAGAAACGATAAGATTTATTCCGTTGTTCGAAATATAAAATGAATTAAGAATAATTCAAGGAATTTATAATTTGAATTCAATTTCATTGGATCTTATAAAATATTTGATTTCCAATGGAATTGGAATTTAATATGGAGACTCAATTGTAAATAAATTTACATTTGAGTTATGAGTTTAAAGGAAATAATCAACGATTTTAGATAATTGGAGCTTTCAAGTTAGATTTGGAAAACTAGTGTAATTTGTATTAAAATGAAGTTAGAATTGATTTAATAAATGTAGTTTAAATGTTTATAACTAAATTTAATTAAAATGAACTCGCCACAGCGCGGTAGTTCGTAATTTTTTTGTTTCGAATTTCAGTTGAGTATATAGAACTCAATATAAGTCGGAATTCAATGAAACAAGAAACTTTCGGACCTACTGAATGATAGTTTTCAAATGGAAGAGAAAAATATGTATTTCATCTTACAGATTTTGAGTAATGACAAAATCAAATTTCTAGAAAAACAATGCTATTATCGTTTCTAAACCATAATGGTTTATTAAATAAAATAAAAGGATTTTAAGTGAATAAAAATCTGAATTTCCATTAGTAAAATCAAGATTTGAGTTATAAATTAAATATGAGCTCAAGTGGGGTAGATGAAGTGATTTTTTTGAAACAAAAATCAGATTTTTAATTACTGAATGAAGTTAACTAATTTCAAAGAAATTAGTAAATAGAGTTTTGAATCGAACTTAACTTTTTTTAAGTGAATTGAAATTGGTAATTCGAATATGAAACTTGGATTAAAATTTGGAAGCGAGCAAGAAGTTTGAGTTGATTTCCATCTAAGCGAATAGAAATATATTTGAACGTGATATGTTCAGATTAAAAGCAGATTAAGCAAAGAAGCTAATTAGAAAATTAATTAGTGAATTGGAAGCGATTTAAGTAGAAGGATTGAGTTGATTGAAATAAATTGGTAATGGACACACACATACAAATATATATATATATATATATATATATATATATGTAACAACCCGTATTTTGAATAACATGTTATAACATAAAACAAGGCAAAATTAAATTGTAAAATCTGAATCAAGGGAAACGGGCTGTGCCATTAAGTTCTTCTCGAAAAAATCCGCGAAATAGGGTCCGAGTTTTCGAAAAACGGAGTCCGTATGACCGAGTTATGGCCCAATAAAGTTTTCAGAAAATGCCAAGCCCGAAAACAGTTCAAATTCGTATTCAGATTCGAACTTCAGCCAAAACAGAATGGGCGGGAATTCTCCCGCCCCAGGCAGGGTCGACACAGGGGTCGACACCCATGTCGACCCATGGGTCGACACCCATGTCGACCCATGGGTCGACACCCATGTCGACCCAGGGGTCGACCCCCCCTGCCGGACCAGTTTTTCTGGTGCACCATTTGTGACGTGTTGAGTCTGCTCTAAAAGCTTCTAACGAGATTTGACGGACCTGATGTGTTTTAGGGTTAATCCTATGGTCTAAACTAACCTAATCACCAATAAAAAGGCCCCTAGACCTAGCCTAAACCTCATTAATCATTCCTACAACTAAACTATGTCAAAATATTTCTCAATCATGTCCTCCACCTTCTTCATGAAAGCATGAGTGTCTCAAATCAATCTATGTTATAAAAGAACCATCTTTCTTAAGTAAAAGAGCCTCCTTTCTTTGTCGTTGGAGTTATTACTTCTTGTTTCAAGGCGTTTAAGTAGAGCTTTTTTTTTTTTTTTTTTTTTTTGCGGATTTTGCTTGTGGCTTCTTCTCAATCTTTATATATATTGATCTAGATCGCATAACCGCTCATTGTAAGCCCTATACTACTCTTAGATTCTAACTATGAAGTTAAATGTTACATGTTGCAAGTTGAGTTTGGGCCTAAGTATGATATGTGCTTATATCTTATCATGATATGCATGAATATATTCTATGCATGTTTGTAAACCTATGGTCTTATCATGTTATGCATGAATATATTCTATGTATATTTGTAAACCTATCACCTTGACCTTGTGGGCTAAAAGCTATAAGCTTTATGTTGAAATGTTGCATTATACAACATGAGAACTCTTATAACCTTCATGATAACTTGCATATAATGTTATATGCGAGCTTCTAGCCATCGTCCTATGTCATTCATAATCATGTTTCATCTATTTGCTTAAGTTGATATTATGCATGCTTTGAGGCCTATGAAGTAATATGCAAGCTTATGAACCTATTTATGCCTCATATGCCACCATGTTTAACTTGTGTTCAACCTTATTACCTTATGCCCCTTTTTGTCATGCTTTTGCCAAGTTCCCTCTTTTGATCTATGTTATGTTATGCGAAACGTACATGCGATGGGAATGCGTTGGGTTTGGGTAATATTAAAGACATGAAAACATGATTTTAAAATATGACATGAACATTGACTTGTGATTATGTTTGTAAACATAATGATGGACATGACACTAAGAAAATATGAGTGTGGCCAACTCGAGGTTGGGTTGAGCTTGTAGCATAAATCTACCCGGAACCGATCGGCTTAACTAGTGGCTACAAGCAATAGGACCCAATGTGAGTAGTTGGTCATGTTGCACTAGAAACCCGAGGTTAGACCAAGTTGTGGTGTAAAGCTACCCGGACCCGCCCGGCTTAACTAGTAACCGCAACAAGGTCTAATGTGAGAGGTTGGGTGCATTAAACTAATTAATGCCACATGGTAGGGTTAAGTCATGGACCACTTGAATACTTAACCAATTAGACATGATGGGTTGACGCGGTTAAGTCATGAACCTTGGGTACACTTAACCAACTTGATACTTGATTGGATGGGGTTAACCACACTTAACCCACTAGAAAACCCTAGTTGCGTGGTCCTTCTCAGCAGTAACCCACTAGGGAGTATCGGATACCCTAGGGACTAGGCTAGGGTGGGGCACGATTACTGGGCTGGAGTGTAAGTGACCAAAAAGACGGCAAAAGTAGGTGCGCCATAATAGATTCCGACGGACCATGGTCGTGCACATTGTCCGGGGATGAAAGACAGACTTGGGCACCAGTAGGTTTGGACTGTGTGTGCTTGTTTCGTGTCAGTGGTTGACACCCTAGGGCCGGATATACCCTAGGGTGGACCTAGCACAGTCGACTACATTTCATGTTTGGACCGTATGACACCGATACACGACGAGTTAGGCTGATAGGGAGCCGATCGACTAGACCGAGTAGTTGGACCTTGATTTAGGTCATCTCATGGGTTTGGGCCAGCTTTGGGCCAAGGGATCATTTCTTGTTTATACTTGACATGGATTGGGATACTAGTACACACCTGGTGCAACTTAACCTTGTATATGTAATGCCACACTTGATCTATCTTGTTATGCCAGTTATCACCCTACACCTCATCTCTGTTTACATGTTCAGTTAACTTTATTAGTTTTTATACTAATAGTAGATAGGACTTACCAGTCTTTTTGACTGATCCGTTTTCTTTCGCCTCTTTTCTTCCGTTTCCCTCCCCCCCCCCCTCCCCCCAGGTTTACAGGGTGGGAACACTAGTACCTAGCTTGGATCTTTTGCTGCTTTTCTGGATAGCTCATGTACGGTTTGGACTTGAGCATGCTATGGCCTTATTCTACCTTGGGGATAGTTTACTTTATGTTATTTCCAGTTTTCAGTTTATGTATTTCTAGACTTTGTTTTGTGGAAAATAATGACTCAGTACTTTGATGTAACTTGACTATGGTTTTGAAATACTAGTTTTATCCGCTGCTTTATTTGCTCTGTTTTACTTATATGTTCTGTCTTGTGATATCTGCATGCATGTTTACCTCGTTTAACGCCCCTCCAAAGCTAGTGTCCTTGCAAGAGTGGCATTGGCGGGGGTGGGGTGTTACGTTTGGTATCAGAGCAGAAGGTTTACAAGATTTAGGCAAAAGGTTTCTAAAACTTACCTTTGAAAGACTATTTTCAAAACTAATTAATTATTTTCCAAAGAAAAGTCTAGTTATTTTAAAAGGCTATTCCCCAAAAGCCATTAGCACTATCCTTCGTTTCCTTGTTCTAAATCTATCTTTTCCTTTTTCAGTATGGCCGATCTTAACCTTCCCGAGGGAGTGACCATTCCCGGATGGTTCCGGAGGTACTTGGAAGCTAGGGCCAACAATGTGGGCCCAGCAACCACCCCCACCGTAACTGAGGTTCCTCCTCCTCCTCAGAATCTACAAGCAGATTTCGCTAAGATTTGCAAAGACTTTAAGGCGATGGGTGGCAAGAATTTTATTGGGACGGAGACTTTTGTGGAGGCACGAAATTGGTTGAAAGAAAATGAGGATCTCTTCGCTATCTTTGATGTGGAAGACCATAGAAAGGTTTTATTGGAAGCATGGCTATTAAAAGAAGAAGCTGCTTATTGGTGGGAGGTCACCAATGCTACGAGGCCTATAGAGACTTGGGCCGACTTTAGGGCAAGATTTGGGCTTAAGTTTCTATCATCAGCTGAGGCGAATCTGCAATTGGAGAAGTTTATATCTTTGAAGCAAGGGGACATGACAGTGAGGGAGTATGTGAATCAGTTTAACCAGCTCGCTCGATTCGGTTTGGACATGGTTAATACCCCCCAGAAGAAGGCTTTATGCTTTGTACGAGGGTTGAATGAGCCATTACAAGGTTTAGCCCTATCTCATATACCCATGGGGGCCACTTTCGAAGGTCTAGTAGACATGGCATTGCTTCAAGGAGACGATAAGAATGGCAAGAAGGAAGTTAAGGCTAATGAGACTCAAGCCAAGAAGACGGACTCCAAGTGGGGAGGAAATCAGAGCAATCAAAACAACAAGAACAACAAGGGCAACAAGGCCAAGGAAAAGGACCCAAGAAAATGCAACTTCTGTGGGATTGTTGGGCACATAGCCAAGGATTGCAGAAAGAAGAAGAGGAAGCGGGGCGAATGCTTTCATTGTGGAGAGACTGGACACTTTAGCAAGGATTGCCCCAAGAAGCAAGGACAAGGGCAAGGGCAGAATCAGCGTGCAGTACCTCCTGGAGGGCAAGTGCATGCTCTCAACGCTGCTCCAGTTCAGGACCGAGGTAGTATTTTTGTAGAAAGTCTTGTTTATATTTCTGATTATCCTGTTCGCACCTTATTTGATTCTAGCGCATCGCATAGTTTTATTTCTTCTGACATTGTTGAAAGTTTGCACCTAAGTACTAGTCTAGTTGAGGATCCCGTCAGTGTTTCAAATCCAATTGGGGGTTCCACCCATCTATATATGATTTGTGTGGATTTGAAGATTTCTATCTTGACTGTAGAATTCACGTGTAATGCTTATGTTCTCGGGTTCACGGGATACGGGTTGATCTTGGGCATGGATTGGTTGTCCAGTTATGGAGCCATTCTCGATTGTGAACATAGGGTGGTGAGGCTCATGACTCGCCTCGGTAATACCCTAGAAATTTCTTGTAACCCTAGAGGTCCCGTCATGTTATGTTATCTTGAATCTCTTGACTCGTCCATCGATGATCTGCAATCTATAAGGTTAGTCCGAGACTATCCTGATGTCTTTGAAGAAGTTAAGGGGTTACCCCCTAAACGAGAGATAGATTTCCGCATTTATCTAGTCGATAATGCCAAGCCAGTATCATTGCCCGTTAGGCACATGGCTCCACGAGAAAGAAGAGAGCTCAGTAAGGAAATCAAGGAGCTTCTTGAGAAGAATTTTATTAGGCGAAGCATTTCTGAATGGGGTGCTCCTGTGGTATTCGCTACTAAGGCGGATGGTTCGCTTCGTCTATGTGTTGGTTATCGAGAGTTGAACAAGCTGACAAAGAAGAATAGGCACCCGTTACCGAGGATTGATGATCTCTTTGACCAACTTGTTGGTGCTTCTGTTTTCTCTCAACTCGATCTAGCCACCGGATTCCATCAGCTTAGAGTGGCTGAGGATAGCATTGATAAGACTGCGTTTAGGACTCCAGATGGATTCTTTGAGTGGCTTGTCATGCCATTCGGTTTGACTAATGCACCCGCCTACTTCGTGGACTTGATGAGTAGGGTGTGTCGGGAGTTCCTTAACAAGTTTGTGGTCGTTTTCATGGATGATATTCTGATCTTCTCAAAGGATGAGGAAGAGCATGCTAGGCATCTCAAGGAAGTGATGGATACGCTTAGAGCGCATCAGTTGAAAGCCAAGTTCTCCAAATGCCATTTTTGGAGAAGGGAAGTTCGGTTTCTTGGACATATAGTTTCTAAGCAAGGCATAGCGGTGGATCCCGCGAAAGTGGTTGTGGTTCAAGACTGGAAGACTCCTTGGAATGCAACCGAAGTAAGAAGCTTTCTCGGTCTGGCGGGCTACTATAGGAAGTTCATCAGGGACTTCGCTAAGATTTCGGCCCCTCTTACTAAGTTGACAAAGAAGAACTTAGTCTTTGCATGGGACTTGGAGTGTGATCTTGCTTTTCAAAGGCTCAAGAGAGCCCTTACCACAACTCCAGTTTTGGCATTACCCGATGGTGGTAAGATGTTTACCGTGTACACCGATGCATGTGGTACGGGGTTAGGTGTTGTTCTAATGCAAGAGGTAAGAGTGATATGTTATGGGGTTAGGCAACTTAAAGTTCATGAGAAGAACTATCCCACTCATGATTTGGAGTTGGCGGCGATCGTCTTTGCACTCAAATCCTGGCGCCACTATCTCCTAGGCAAAAGGTTTGAGTTGTATACTGATCACAAGTCACTCAAGAACCTCTTCTCGCAGACAGATCTGAATTTTAGGCAGCAAAGGTGGATGGAATTCTTGGCATCATATGACTTCGAGATAGCTTATACCCCTGGCAAGGGTAATGTTGTGGCAGACGCACTAAGAAGAAGGAGGTTGTCTTTGAGTCCCTTGTTTATTGAGATGAAGAACTTAGAGTTCTTGGCAACCTTTGATTTCACGACGACGGTTGAGTCGATGACGGGTTCATTAGCATCCCTTGAGCTTAGACCCACACTTCTTGATCAAGTTGGGGCTTCCCAGAAGGAAGATCCACAGATAGTCGAGGTCATGGACAAGTTGATTCGTGGTGAGACGTCTAATCACCTTGCTAGATATACTATTGATGATAAAGGTTGGCTAAGGCGTGATGGAAGGCTATGCGTTCCACAAGTAGGAGACTTGGTGCATAAAGTTCTCGAAGAAGCACATCACTCGAAGATGACTATACATCCTGGTGGAGATAAGATGTATAGAGATATGAAGTGCATTTTCTTTTGGGCCGGAATGAAGAAAGATGTGGCACAGTATGTTTCAAAGTGCATGGTGTGCCAACAAGTGAAAGCCGAGTCAAAGAAACCAGGTGGGCTATTACATCCGTTGGAGGTCCCGCAATGGAAGTGGGAGAGTATTTCTATGGATTTTGTGGATGGATTCCCTAGTTCAAGGAAAGGGAATACAAGCATATGGGTCATAGTTGATAGACTTACGAAGAGTGCTCATTTCATTCCTGTAAAGAGCAAGAGAACCGCATCATGGATAACATCTATTTATCTTCGGGAGATAGTGCGGTTGCATGGAATACCTTCTAGCATAGTTAGCGATCGTGACCCAATTTTTACTAGCCAGTTCTGGAATAGTCTGCAAGAAGCAATGGGTACGCGATTGAATCTGAGTACAGCCTATCACCCCCATACGGATGGCCAAACCGAAAGGGTGAATAGAGTGCTAGAAGATCTTTTGAAGCTTTGTGTTCTTGACTTTGGTGGTACTTGGGAAGACCATCTTCCTCTTGTAGAGTTTGCTTACAACAATAGCTACCAAGCCAGCATAGGGATGGCACCATTTGAAGCTTTTTATGGGAGGCCGTGTAGGTCACCATCTTGTTGGTGGGAGACAACAGATAGGCATATACTTGGGCCCAATATGATACGGGACACATCCGAGAAAGTTGAATTGGTGAGAAGACGGATGAAAGTGGCCCAAGATAAACAGAAATCCTATGCTGACAAGTGAAGGGCAGATTTGGAATTCGAAGTGGGAGACGTGGTTTTCGTGAAGGTTTCTCCTTTGCGTAATGTGGTACATTTTGGAGCAATTGGGAAGCTGGCACCAAGGTTCGTAGGACCCTTCCCTATCATAGAGAGAATTGGAAAGATGGCCTATAAGGTGGAATTGCCCGAGTAGCTAGCCGGAGTACATAATGTCTTTCATGTCTCGCATCTCCGAAAGTGCTTACATGAGTCCGCTGAGGTGGTTGAACCAAGCATCCTTGAAGACGTGGAGGTAGAGAAAGACGCAACCTTGAGGAGAGCTCCGATTCATATTTTGGGAACAGAGATCAAGAGGTTAAGGAATCGAGAAGTAAAATTGGTGAAAGTTAAGTGGAGTGAAGCCGATGAAGATGCAACTTGGGAAACCGAGGAGAAGATGCGCGGGCTTTATCCATTCCTTTTTGAGGGTACATTCTCAATCTCCTTTCCTAAGTAGCATATCTTCCTTTTTGATATCCATGTTTATCCTGCTTATCTTGTTATCTCGTTAACCTTGTCATGAGAACCTTAAGTAGAAACCCTTTGGATGAAACATGTATTTGAAACATGTTATGCTTGATGGTTGCAAGTGGTTGCAAGTGTTTGCAAGTGGATACTCGTGGATGCATGATACACATTAGGCACTAAGATCGGCTCACACACTTTCATGTTGCATATGCATGAGTGCTTATACTTATTCATGGATGAAACTTGTTGTGCTATCACGTGGATGTTGCATATGAATGAATGTTATGTGCACTCATGTAGAGATTATAAATTATGTTAGGAATTTGCATACATATGGACTCATTTCACCAACATACTTTGCATTAAGGAGGTTTACTGAATCAGTAACCGCCTGATTTTTGCATTATATAAGTACATATACACACACCTTTCGCATATGATCATACAGCATTTAGAATCTTTTAAGGACAATGAATGCTCGTGGATGATGTGATGAGTAGATGGATAATGGATGGTAGGATACGTTCTTCCTAACTTGAAGATTTCGGGGACGAAATCCTTTAAGGTGGGGAGAATGTAACAACCCGTATTTTGAATAACATGTTATAACATAAAACAAGGCAAAATTAAATTGTAAAATCTGAATCAAGGGAAACGAGCTTTGCCATTGCGTTCGTCTCGGAAAAATACGCGAAATAGAGTCCGAGTTTTCGAAAAACGGAGTCCGTATGACCAAGTTATGGCCCAATGAAGTTTTCAGAAAATGCCAAGCCCGAAAACAGTTCAAATTCGAATTCAGATTCGAACTTCAGCCAAAACAGAATGGGCGGGAATTCTCCAGCCCCAGGCAGGGTCGACACAGGGGTCGACACCCCTGTCGACCCCCCCTATGGGTCGACACCCATGTCGACCCATGGGTCGACTCCCATGTCGACCCAGGGATCGACCCCGCCGGTCGGACCAGTTTTTCTGGTGCACCATTTGTGACGTGTTGAGTCTGCTCTAGAAGCTTCTGACGAGATTTGACGGACCTGATGTGTTTTAGGGTTAATCCTGTGATCTAAACTAACCTAATCACCTATAAAAAGGCCCTTTGACCTAGCCTAAACCCTCATTAATCATTCCTACAACTAAACTATGTCAAAATATTTCTCAATCATGGCCTCCACCTTCTTCATGAAAGCATGAGTGTCTCAAATCAATCTATGTCATAAAAGAACCATCTTTCTTAAGTAAAAGAGCCTCCTTTCTTTGTCGTTGGAGTTATTACTTCTCGTTTCAAGGCTTTTAAGTGAAGCTTATTATTTTCTTTGCAGATTTTGCTTGTGGCTTCGTCTCAATCTTTATATATATTGATCTAGATCGCATAACCGCTCATTGTAAGCCCTATACTACTCTTAGATTCTAACTATGAAGTTACATGTTGCAAGTTGAGTTTGGGCCTAAGTATGATATGTACTTTGATCTTATCATGTTATGCATGAATATATTATATGCATGTTTGTAAACCTATGATCTTATCATATTATGCATGAATATATTCTATGTATATTTGTAAACCTATCACCTTGACCTTGTAGGCTAAAAGCTATAAGCTTTATGTTGAAATGTTGCATTATACAACATGATAACTCTTATAACCTTCATGATAACTTGCATATAATGTTATATGCGAGCTTCTAGCCATCGTCCTATGTCATTCATAATCATGTTTCACCTATTTGCTTAAGTTGATATTATGCATGCTTTGAGGCCTATGAAGTAATATGCAAGCTTATGAACCTATTTATGCCTCATATGCCACCATGTTTAACTTGTGGTCAACCTTATTACCTTATGCCCCTTTTTGTCATGCTTTTGCCAAGTTCCCTCTTTTGATCTATGTTATGTTATGCGAAACGTACATGCGATGGGAATGCGTTGGGTTTGGGTAATATTAAAGACATGAAAACATGATTTTAAAATATGACATGAACATTGACTTGTGATTATGTTTGTAAACATAATGATGGACATGACACTTAGAAAATATGAGTGTGGCCAACTCGAGGTTGGGTTGAGCTTGTAGCATATCTACCCGGAACCGACCGGCTTAACTAGTGGCTACAAGCAACAGGACCCAATGTGAGTAGTTGGTCATGTTGCACTAGAAACCCGAGGTTAGACCAAGTTGGGGTGTAAAGCTACCCGGACCCGCCTGGCTTATCTAGTAACCACAACAAGGTCTAATATGAGAGGTTGGGTGCATTAAACTAATTAATGCCACATGGTAGGGTTAAGTCATGGACCACTTGAATACTTAACCAATTAGACATGATGGGTTGACGCGGTTAAGTCATGAACCTTGGGTACACTTAACCAACTTGATACTTGATTGGATGGGGTTAACCACACTTAACCCACTAGAAAACCCTAATTGCGTGGTCCTTCTCAACAGTAACCCACTAGGGAGTATCGGATACTCTAGGGACTAGGCTAGGGTAGGGCACGATTACTGGGCTGGAGTGTAAGTGACCAAAAAGACGGCAAAAGTATGTGCGCCATAGTAGATTCCGACGGACCATGGTCGTGCACATTGTCCGGGGATGAAAGACAGACTTGGGCACCAGTAGGTTTGGACTGTGCGTGCTTGTTTCGTGTCAGTGGTTGACACCCTAGGGCCGGATACACCCTAGGGTGGACCTAGCACAGTCGACTACATTTCATGTTTGGACCGTATGACATCGATACACGACGAATTAGGCTGATAGGGAGCCGATCGACTAGACCGAGTAGTTGGACCTTGATTTTGGTCATCTCATGGGTTTGGGCCAGCTTTGGGCCAAGGGATCATTTCTTGTTTATACTTGACATGGATTGGGATACTAGTACACACCTGGTGCAACTTAACCTTGTATATGCGATGCCTCACTTGATCTATCTTGTTATGCCAGTTATCACCCTACACCTCATCTCTGTTTACATGTTCAGTTAACTTTATTAGTTTTTTATACTAATAGCAGATAGGACTTACCAGTCTTTTTGACTGACCCGTTTTCTTTCGCCTCTTTTCTTCCGTTCTACCCCCCCCCCCCCCCCCCACCTCCAGGTTTACAGGGTGGGAACACTAGTACCTAGCTTGGATCTTTTGCTGCTTTTCTGGATAGCTCATGTACGGTTTGGACTTGAGCATGCTATGGCCTTATTCTACCTTGGGGATAGTTTACTTTATGTTATTTCCAGTTTTCAGTTTATGTTTTTCTAGACTTTGTTTTGTGGAAAATAATGACTCGGTACTTTGATGTAACTTGACTATGGTTTTGAAATACTAGTTTTATCCGCTACTTTATTTACTCTGTTTTACTTATATGTTCTGTCTTGTGATATCTGCATGCATGTTTACCTCGTTTAACGCCCCTCCAAAGCTAGTGTCCTTGCAAGAGTGGCATTGGCAGAGGTGGGGTGTTACAATATATATATAAACATGTATGGAATGAAGAGAATGAAGACTATAATTTGAATGAAATATTAGAAAGGGCTAGTGATTTTTTTATATTTCGAGTTGAAATTTGGATGCATGTTTGTTTTTCTTCGATTAGTTAAATAATCGACTATTGAATTTTTGACCATCATTGTGAATACGAAGAGACCAATTGGATTTATTATCCGAAAACCACTCTGTATAGGCGTAGGCATTGCGTATTAGCTTTTGCTAAATGTAATTGAAGATGGAGTAAAATGTGGGGTCGTTATATTTAGGGGATAGTGCCTTCGGTTTTTCCAATCCTAAGACAACTTGTATGGACTAAAATCTTATAGAGTATGCCTAACAGATCATATAAGACGATCTATTCAAGATATCACGTCTGGTATCAGAGCAATTCGTTTCTCCTAGGATTTTATACCCGTAATATTGATGGGAAGATCAATTAGTGATTTGACGGGTTTGACGATATGATGTTCAAAGTAAATGGTGGCTAGATGTTCTAAAAATGCAACATAGCCTCAAGTCTCACAATTGGGGTATAGTGAAAATCGAGCAGGCAACATGGCTAGTTGGATCGCCCCTAAACAGGGTGTATTATCACCGATCTAGAGAAAAAATTCATTTGTTCTTCTTTCGATTCTGTATCTTACGAGGTACGGTTGGAGGGCCGACAACCGTAGGTGATAGTACATTCGGTTCACTCAAGCTAAATGAGTGACTGATCATGTGTGGCCGGGTTACAAGATGTTCTTGTTGAACCCCAGTGTATCCCTTCTAGAGTGCACTAATCGGGAGGTGGTCCCATACCTTGTCATAGTTAGAATCTAGTCTCCAATAAGCGCCCCGCAGTTTTTGATTTTGTACTAAGTATGTTGAGAGTGAGATGCAAGTGTTCTGCTAGATGGTCATTTGTTTGATTTGACATTATTATAATATCATCGAATTTTGATATCAAAATGTTATGGTTATCGTAAGGGAAAAACCATCCGTATTTATGTGTGGATCGGTCTTACGATTACCCTTTCTTTCAAGAGAATTTTTTAAAGTTAAACAAAATGGTTGAAGTTTACTCACACCAGTCCCATGACTGACCCAGAATTTATTTTGTTCGTTTTACCCTAAACTCTTGGGTGCCCAAATTTGTATGGGAAGTCAAGCGTTTTAGCCTTTTACAAATACACATAGAGGAGCTTGAAGTAGGAGGCTTCACCGATTGTTATCTAGACTTATTTCCGTTGTGATGTATATGTCTCGTTCTCTGACGTGGTATGTATATACAATACAGATTTGTATTTCAAAGTGATGATATATAATATATTTTGTTCGTTCCTGTAACAACCCGTATTTTGAATAACATGTTATAACATAAAACAAGGCAGAATTAAAAATTAAAATCTGAATCAAGGGAAACGGGCTGTGCCATTGCGTTCGTCTCGGAAAAATACGCGAAATAGAGTCCGAGTTTTCGAAAAACGGAGTCCGTATGACCAAGTTATGGCCCAATGAAGTTTTCAGAAAATTCCAAGCCCGAAAATAGTTCAAATTCAAATTCAGATTCGAATTGCAACCAAGGCAGAACGGGCGGGAATTTTCCCGCGCCAGGCAGGGTCGACACAGGGGTCGACACCCCTGTCGACCCCCCCATGGGTCGACACCCGTGTCGACCCAGGGGTCGACCCCCCAGGTCGGACCAGTTTTTCTGGTGCACCATTTGTGACGTGTTGAGTCCGCTCTAGAAGCTTCTGACGAGATTTGATGGACCTGATGTGTTTTAGGGTTAATCCTATGGTCTAAACTAACCTAATCACCTATAAAAATGCCCCTAGACCTAGCCTAAACCTCATTAATCATTCCTACAACTAAACTATGTCAAAATATTTCTCAATCATGGCCTCCACCTTCTTCATGAAAGAATGAGTGTCTCAAATCAATCTATGTCATAAAAGAACCATCTTTCTTAAGTAAAGGAGCCTCCTTCCTTTGTCGTTGGAGTTATTACTTCTTGTTTCAAGGCGTTTAAGTGGAGCTTATTATTTTCTTTGCGGATTTTGCTTGTGGCTTCGTCTCAATCTTTATATATATTGATCTAGATCGCATAACCGCTCATTGTAAGCCCTATACTACTCTTAGATTCTAACTATGAAGTTAAATGTGATATGTTGCAAGTTGAGTTTGGGCCTAAGTATGATATATGCTTTGATCTTATCATGTTATGCATGAATATATTCTATGCATGTTTGAAAACCTATCACCTTGACCTTGTGGGCTAAAAGCTATAAGCTTTATGTTGAAATGTTGCATTATACAACATGAGAGCTCTTATAACCTTCATGATAACTTGCATATAATGTTATATGCGAGCTTCTAGCCATCATCCTATGTCATTCATAATCATGTTTCACCTATTTGTTTAAGTTGATATTATGCATGCTTTGAGGCCTATGAAGTAATATGCAAGCTAATGAACCTATTTATGCCTCATATGCCACCATGTTTAACTTGTGGTCAACCTTATTACCTTATGCCCCTTTTTTTCATGCTTTTGCCAAGTTCCCTCTTTTGATCTATGTTATGTTATGCGAAACGTACATGCGATGGGAATGCGTTGGGTTTGGGTAATATTAAAGACATGAAAACATGATTTTAAAATATGACATGAACATTGACTTGTGATTATGTTTGTAAACATAATGATGGACATGACACTTAGAAAATATGAGTGTGGCCAACTCGAGGTTGGGTTGAGCTTGTAGCATAAATCTACCCGGAACCGACCGGCTTAACTAGTGGCTACAAGCAATAGGACCCAATGTGAGTAGTTGGTCATGTTGCACTAAAAACCCGAGGTTAGACCAAGTTGTGGTGTAAAGCTACCCGGACCCGCCCGGCTTAACTAGTAACCACAACAAGGTCTAATGTGAGAGGTTGGGTGCATTAAACTAATTTATGCTACATGGTAGGGTTTAGTCATGGACCACTTGAATACTTAACCAATTAGACATGATGAGTTGACGCGGTTAAGTCATGAACCTTGGGTACACTTAACCAACTTGATACTTGATTGGATGGGTTAACCACACTTAACCCACTAGAAAACCCTAGTTATGTGGTCCTTCTCAGCAGTAACCCACTAGTGAGTATTGGATACCCTAGGGACTAGGCTAGGGTGGGCACGATTACTAGGCTGGAGTGTAAGTGACCAAAAAGAAGGCAAAAGTAGGTGCGCCATAGTAGATTCCGACGGACCATGGTCGTGCACATTGTCCGGGGATGAAAGACAGACTTGGGCACCAGTAGGTTTTGACTGTGCGTGCTTGTTTCGTGTCAGTGGTTGACACCCTAGGGTCGGATACACCCTAGGGTGGACCTAGCACAGTCGACTACATTTCATGTTTGGACCGTATGACACCGATACATGACGAGTTAGGCTGATAGGGAGCCGATCGACTAGACCGAGTTGTTGGACCTTGATTTAGGTCATCTCATGGGTTTGGGCCAGCTTTGGGCCAAAGGATCATTTCTTGTTTATACTTGACATGGATTGGGATACTAGTACACACCTGGTGCAACTTAACCTTGTATATGCGATGCCACACTTGATCTATCTTGTTAACCTTTCACCGTGCCAGTTATCACCCTACATCTCATCTCTGTTTACATGTTCAGTTAACTTTATTAGTTTCTATACTAATAGTAGGTAGGACTTACCAGTCTTTTTGACTGACCCGTTTTCTTTCGCCTCTTTTCTTCCATTTCCCCCCTCCCCCAAGTTTGCAGGGTGGGAACACTGTTACTTAGCTGGATATTTTGCTGCTTTTCTGGATAGCTCACGTATGGTTTGAGCATGCTATGGCCTTATGCTACTTTGGGGATAATTACTTTATGTTTCTTTTTTAGTTTTCAGTTTATGTTCTAGACTTTGTTTTATGGGAAAATAATGAACAAGTATTTTGATGTAACTTAACTATGGTTTTGAAATGCTAGTTTTATCCGCTGCTTTATTTACTCTGTTTTTACTTATATGATCTGTCTTATGATATCTGCATGCATGTTACCTCGTTTAACGCCTCTCCAAAGCTAGTGTGCTTGCAAGAGTGGCATTGGCGGAGGTGGGGTGTTACATTTGGTATCAGAGCCAGGTTTACAAGATTTGGGCAAAAGGTTTTTAAAACTTATCTTTTTGGAAAACTATTTTCAAAACCAACTAAGTATTTTCCAAAGAAAAGTCTAGTTATTTTAAAAGGCTACTCCCCAAAAGCCATTAGCACTATCCTTCATTTCCTTGTTCTAAATCTATCTTTTCCTTTTTCAGTATGGCCGATCTTAACCTTCCCGAGGGAGTGACCATTCCCGGATGGTTCCGGAGGTACTTGGAAGCTAGGGCCAACAATGTGGGCCCAGCAACCACCCCCACCGTAACTGAGGTTCCTCCTCCTCCTCCTCCTCCTCAGAACCCACAAGCAGATTTCGCTAAGATTTGCAAAGATTTAAGGCGATGGGTGCAAGAATTTCATTGGGACGGAGACTTTTGTGGAGGCACGAAATTGGTTGAAAGAAACTGAGGATCTCTTCGCTATCTTTGATGTGGAAGACCATAGAAAGGTTTTATTGGCAGCATGGCTATTAAAAGAAGAAGTTTCTTATTGGTGGGAGGTCACCAATGCTACGAGGCCTATAGAGACTTGGGCCGACTTTAGGACAAGATTTGGGCTTAAGTTTCTATCATCAGCCGAGGCGAATCTACAATTGGAGAAGTTTATATCTTTGATGCAAGGGGACATGATAGTGAGGGAGTATGTGAATCAGTTTAACCAGCTCGCTCGATTAGATTTGGACATGGTTAATACCCCCCAGAAAAAGGCTTTACGCTTTGCACGAGGGTTGAATGAGCCATTACAAGGTTTAGCCTTATCTCATATACCCATGGGGGCCACTTTTGAAGGACTAGTAGACATGGCATTATTTCAAGGAGACGATAAGAATGGCAAGAAGGAAGTCAAGGCTAATGAGACTCAAGCCAAGAAGACAGACTCCAAGTGGGGAGGAAATCAGAGCAATCAGAACAACAAGAACAACAAGGGCAACAAAGCCAAGGCAAAGGACCCAAGAAAATGCAACTTCTGTGGAATTGTTGGGCACATAGCCAAGGATTGCAGAAAGAAGAAGAGGAAGCGGGGCGAATGCTTTCATTGTGGAGAGACTGGACACTTTAGCAAGGATTGCCCAAAGAAGCAAGGACAAGGGCAAGGGCAGAATCAGCGTGCAGGACCTTCTGGAGGGCAAGTGCATGCTCTCAACGCTGCTCCAGTTCAGGACCGAGGTAGTATTTATGTAGAAAGTCTTGTTTATATTTCTGATTATCCTGTTCGCACCTTATTTGATTATGGCACATCGCATAGTTTTATCTCTTCTGACATTGTTGAAAGTTTGCACCTAAGTACTAGTCTAGTTGAGGATCCCGTTTGTGTTTCAAATCCAATAGGGGGTTCCTCCCATCTATCTATGATTTGTGTGGATTTGAAGATTTCTATCTTGACCGTAGAATTCATGTGTAATGCTTATGTTCTCGGGTTCACGGGATACGGGTTGATCTTGGGCATGGATTGGTTGTCCAGTTATGGAGCCATTCTCGATTATGAACATAGGGTGGTGAGGCTCGTGACTCGCCTCGGTAATACTCTAGAAATTTCTTGTAACCCTAGAGGTCCCGTCATGTTATGTTATCTTGAATCTCTTGACTCGTCCATCGATGATCTGCAATCTGTAAGGGTGGTCCGAGACTATCCTGATGTCTTTGAAGAAGTTAAGGGGTTACCCCCTAAACGAGAGATAGATTTCCGCATTTATCTAGTCGATAATGCCAAGCCAGTATCATTGCCCGTTAGGTACATGGCCCCACGTGAAAGAAGGGAGCTCAGTAAGAAAATCAAGGAGCTGCTTGAGAAAAAATTTATTAGGTGAAGCATTTCTGAATGGGGTGCTCCAGTGGTATTCGCTACTAAGGCGGATGGTTCGCTTCGTCTATGTGTTGATTATCGAGAATTGAACAAGCTGACAAAGAAGAATAGGCACCCGTTACCAAGGATTGATGATCTCTTTGACCAGCTTGTAGGTGCTTCTGTTTTCTCTCAGCTTGATCAAGCCACCGGATTCCATCAGCTTAGAGTGGCTGAGGATAGCATTGATAAGACTGCGTTTAGGACTCCAGATGGATTCTTTGAATGGCTTGTCATGCCATTCGGTTTGACTAATGCAGCCGCCTACTTCGTAGATTTGATGAGTAGGGTGTTCATGGAGTTCCTTAGCAAGTTCGTGGTTGTCTTCGTGGATGATATTCTGATCTTCTCAAAGGATGAGAAAGAACATGCCAGACATCTCAAGGAAGTGATTGATACGCTTAGGGCGCATCAGTTGAAAGCCAAGTTCTCCAAATGTCATTTTTGGAGAAGGGAAGTTCAGTTTCTTGGACATATAGTTTCTAAGCAAGGCATAGCGGTGGATCCCGTGAAAGTGGTTGTGGTTCAAGACTGGAAGACTCCTAGGAATGCAACCGAAGTAAGAAGCTTTCTCGGTCTGGCGGGCTACTATAGGTAGTTCATCAGGGACTTCGCTTAGATTTCGGCCCCTCTTATTAAGTTGACAAAGAAGAACTTAGTCTTTGCATGGGACTTGGAGTGTGAGCTTGCTTTTCAAAGGCTCAAGAGAGCCCTTACCACAACTCCAGTTTTGGCATTACCCGATGGTGGTAAGATGTTTACCGTGTACACCGATGCATGTGGTACGGGGTTAGGTGCTGTTCTAATGCAAGAGGGAAGAGTGATATGTTATGGGGGTAGGCAACTTAAAGTTCATGAGAAGAACTATCCCACTCATGATTCGGAGTTGGCAACTATCGTCTTTGCACTCAAATCCTGGCCCCACTATCTTCTAGGCGAAAGGGTTGAGTTGTATACTGATCACAAGTCACTCAAGTACCTCTTCTCACAGAAAGATCTGAATTTAAGGCAGCAAAGGTGGATGGAATTCTTGGCATCATATGACTTCAAGATAGCTTATACCCCTGGCAAGGGTAATGTTGTGGCAGACGCACTAAGCAGAAGGAGGTTGACTTTGAGTCCTTTGTTTATTGAGACGAAGAACTTAGAGTTCTTGGCAACCTTTGATTTCACGACGGCTGTTGAGTCGATGATGGGTTCATTAGCATCCCTTGAGCTTAGACCCACACTTCTTGATCAAGTTGGGGCTTCCCAGAAGGAAGATCCACAGATAGTCGAAGTCATGGACAAGTTGATTCGAGGTGAGACTTCTAGTCACCTTGCTAGATATACTATTGATGACAAAGGTTGGCTAAGGCGTGATGGAAGGCTATGCGTTCCACAAGTAGGAGACTTGGTGCATAAAGTTCTCGAAGAAGCACATCACTCGAAGATGACTATACATCCTGGAGGAGATAAGATGTATAGAGATATGAAGCGCATTTTCTTTTGGGCTGCAATGAAGAAAGATGTGGCAGAGTATGTTTCAAAGTGCATGGTGTGCCAACAAGTGAAAGCCGAGTCAAAGAAACCAGGTGGGCTATTACATCCACTAGAGGTCCCGCAATGGAAGTGGGAGAGTATTTCTATGGATTTTGTGGATGGATTGCCTAAGTCAAGGAAAGGGAACACAAGCATATGGGTCATAGTTGATAGACTTACGAAGAGTGCTCACTTCATTCCAGTAAAGAGCAAGAGGACCGCATCATGGTTGGCATCTATTTATCTCCGAGAGATAGTGCGGTTGCATGGAGTTCCTTCTAGCATAGTTAGCGATCGTGACCCAATTTTCACCAGCCAGTTCTGGAATAGTTTGCAAGAAGCGATGGGTACGCGATCGAATATGAGTACAGCCTATCACCCCCAGACAGATGACCAAACTGAAAGGGTGAATAGAGTGCTAGAAGATCTTTTAAGGCTCTGTGTTCTTGACTTTGGTGGTACTTGGGAAGACCACCTTCCTCTTGTAGAGTTTGCTTATAATAATAGCTATCAAGCTAGCATAGGAATGGCATCATTTGAAGCTTTATATGGGAGGCCGTGTAGGTCACCATCTTGTTGGTGGGAGACAACAAATAGGCTTATACTTGGGCTCGATATGATATGGGACACATCCGAGAAAGCTGAATTGGTGAGAAGACGGATGAAAGCGGCCCAAGATAGACAGAAATCCTATGATGACAAGCGAAGGGCAGATTTGGTGTTCGAAGTGGGAGACAGGGTTTTCGTGAAGGTTTCTCCTTTGCGTAATGTTGTACGATTTGGAGTAATTGGGAAGCTGGCACCAAGGTTCGTAGGGCCCTTCCCTATCATAGAGAGAATTGGAAAGATGGCCTATAAGGTGGAATTGCCCGAGAAGCTAGCCGGAGTGCATAATTTCTTTTATGTCTCGCATCTCCGAAAGTGCCTACATGAGTACGCTGAGGTGGTTGAACCAAGCATTCTTGAAGACGTGGAAGTAGAGAAAGAGGCAACCTTGAGGAGAGCTCCAATTCGTATTTTGGGAACAGAGATCAAGAAGTTAAGGAATCGAGAAGTCAAGTTGGTGAAAGTTCAGTGGAGTGAAGCCGATGAAGATGCAACTTGGGAAACCGAGGAGAAGATGCGTGGGCTTTATCCATTTCTTTTTGAGGGTACATTTTCAATCTCTTTTCCTAGTTGGTATATCTTCCTTTTGCTATCCATGTTTATCTAGTTTATCTTGTTTCGTAAATCTTGTGATGAGAACCTTAGGTAGAAACCCTTGGTTGAAACATGTATTTGAAACATGTTATGCTTGATGGTTGCAAGTGGTTGCAAGTGTTTGCAAGTGGATACTTGTGGATGCATGATACACATTAGGCACTAAGATCGGCTCACACACTTTCATGTTGCATATGCATGAGTGCTTATACTTATTCATGGATGAAACTTGTTGTGCTATCACGTGGATGTTGCATATGAATGAATGTTATGTGCACTCATGTAGAGATTATAAATTATGTTAGGAATTTGCATACATATGGACTCATTTCACTAACATACTTTGCATTAAGGAGGTTTACTGAATCAGTAACCGCCTGATTTTTGCATTAGATAAGTACATATACACACACCTTTCGCATATGATCATACAACATTTAGAATCTTTTAAGGACAATGAATGCTCGTGGATGATGTGTTGAGTAGATGGATGATGGATGGTAGGATACGTTCTTCCTAACTTGAAGATTTCGGGGACGAAATCCTTTAAGGTAGGGAGAATGTAACAACCCGTATTTTGAATAACATGTTATAACATAAAACAAGGCAGAATTAAAAATTAAAATCTGAATCAAGGGAAACGGGTTGTGCCATTGCGTTCGTCTTGGAAAAATACGCGAAACAGAGTCCGAGTTTTCGAAAAACGGAGTCCGCATGACCAAGTTATGGCCCAATGAAGTTTTCAGAAAATTCCAAGCCCGAAAACAGTTCAAATTCAAATTCAGATTCGAATTGCTACCAAGGCAGAATGGGCGGGAATTTTCCCGCCCCAGGCAGGGTCGACACTGGGGTCGACACCCCTGTCGACCCCCCCATGGGTCGACACCCATGTCGACCCAGGGGTCGACCCCCCAGGTCGGACCAGTTTTTCTGGTGCACCATTTGTGACGTGTTGAGTCCGCTCTAGAAGCTTCTGACGAGATTTGACGGACCTGATGTGTTTTAGGGTTAATCCTATGGTCTAAACTAACCTAATCACCTATAAAAAGGCCCCTAGACCTAGCCTAAACCCTCATTAATCATTCCTACAACTAAACTATGTAAAAATGTTTCTCAATCATGGCCTCCACCTTCTTCATGAAAGAATGAGTGTCTCAAATCAATCTATGTCATAAAAGAACCATCTTTCTTAGGTAAAGGAGCCTCCTTTCTTTGTCGTTGGATTTATTACTTCTTGTTTCAAGGCGTTTAAGTGGAGCTTATTATTTTCTTTGCGGATTTTGCTTGTGGCTTCGTCTCAATCTTTATATATATTGATCTAGATCGCATAACCGCTCATTGTAAGCCCTATACTACTCTTAGATTCTAACTATGAAGTTAAATGTGATATGTTGCAAGTTGAGTTTGGGCCTAAGTATGATATATGCTTTGATCTTATCATGTTATGCATGAATATATTCTATGCATGTTTGAAAACCTATCACCTTGACCTTGTGGGCTAAAAGCTATAAGCTTTATGTTGAAATGTTGCATTATACAACATGAGAACTCTTATAACCTTCATGATAACTTGCATATAATGTTATATGCGAGCTTCTAGCCATCATCCTATGTCATTCATAATCATGTTTCACCTATTTGCTTAAGTTGATATTATGCATGCTTTGAGGCCTATGAAGTAATATGCAAGCTTATGAACCTATTTATGCCTCATATGCCACCATGTTTAACTTGTGGTTAACCTTATTACCTTATGCCCCTTTTTGTCATGCTTTTGCCAAGTTCCCTCTTTTGATCTATGTTATGTTATGCGAAACGTACATGCGATGGGAATGCGTTGGGTTTGGGTAATATTAAAGACATGAAAACATGATTTTAAAATATGACATGAACATTGACTTGTGATTATGTTTGTAAACATAATGATGGACATGACACTTAGAAAATATGAGTGTGGCCAACTCGAGGTTGGGTTGAGCTTGTAGCATAAATCTACCCGGAACCGACCGGCTTAACTAGTGGCTACAAGCAATAGGACCCAATGTGAGTAGTTGGTCATGTTGCACTAGAAACCCGAGGTTAGACCAAGTTGTGGTGTAAAGCTACCTGGACCCGCCCGGCTTAACTATTAACCACAACAAGGTCTAATGTGAGAGGTTGGGTGCATTAAACTAATTAATGCCACATGGTAGGGTTAATTCATGGACCACTTGAATACTTAACCAATTAGACATGATGAGTTGACGCGGTTAAGTCATGAACCTTGGGTACACTTAACCAACTTGATACTTGATTGGATGGGTTAACCACACTTAACCCACTAGAAAACCCTAGTTACGTGGTCCTTCTCAGCAGTAACCCACTAGGGAATATCGGATACCCTAGGGACTAGGCTATGGTGGGGCACGATTACTGGGCTGGAGTGTAAGTGACCAAAAAGACGGCAAAAGTAGGTGCGCCATAGTAGATTCCGATGGACCATGGTCGTGCACATTGTCCGGGGATGAAAGACAGACTTGGGCACCAATAGGTTTTGACTGTGCGTGCTTGTTTCGTGTCAGTGGTTGACACCCTAGGGCCAGATACACCCTAGGGTGGACCTAGCACAGTCGACTACATTTCATGTTTGGACCGTATGACACCGATACACGACGAGTTAGGCTGATAGGGAGCCGATCGACTAGACCGAGTAGTTGGACCTTGATTTTGGTCATCTCATGGGTTTGGGCCAGCTTTGGGCCAAGGGATCATTTCTTGTTTATACTTGACATGGATTGGGATACTAGTACACACCTGTTGCAACTTAACTTTGTATATGCGATGCCACACTTGATCTATCTTGTTAACCTTTCACCATGCCAGTTATCACCCTACATCTCATCTCTGTTTACATGTTCAGTTAACTTTATTAGTTTTTATACTAATAGTAGGTAGGACTTACCAGTCTTATTGACTGACCCGTTTTCTTTCGCCTCTTTTCTTCCGTTCCCCCCCCCCCATGTTTGCAGGGTGGGAACACTGTTACTTAGCTGGATCTTTTGCTGCTTTTCTGGATAGCTCACGTATGGTTTGAGCATGCTATGGCCTTATGCTACTTTGGAGATAGTTACTTTATGTTTCTTTTTCGGTTTATGTTCTAGACTTTGTTTTATGGGAAAATAATGAACAAGTACTTTGATGTAACTTAACTATGGTTTTGAAATGCTAGTTTTATCCGCTGCTTTATTTACTCTGTTTTTACTTATATGTTCTGTCTTGTGATATCTGCATGCATGTTACCTCGTTTAACGCCCCTCCAAAGCTAGTGTGCTTGCAAGAGTGGCATTGGCGGAGGTGGGGTGTTACAGTTCCGTTGTGAGATTCTGATGTTTTCTTTTTGTAATGACCCGGGTTTTCAGTCAACCAATTTTAAATATTTAATAGGGATCTAAATATCGAGTTGATAAAATAAATGGTATTTTATATTATGTTATCAAATTAATAATAAATTTCGATTTAATAGCGAATATATTAAATTATTGTAATACGAAGTCAATTGAATTCAAATTTTTATTTGAATTGAAAACAGTTCAAATGATCAATACGAAATTCTGTTTGAACTGGAATAATAATATTTATTATCAAAGAATAAATTGTCTAGAATTAATTTATATAGCTTCAAATTAATATCTTATTCAGATGATAAAATTGGACTTCGTAGCCTATCGCATTGTGTTCAGAATAGTGGTGTAACCCTAGGAATATCAGTGGCTGGGTTCAGAAAGGAGTTCGAAACCAGTGGGATAATTTAATTAATTTTAATAATATCGGTAAATTAAAACTAAAATAAATAAATAAATATAATTTAGAGGACTTCCTTCTGCCAACAAACCATAGCTGTGGCCTTCTCTCCTCTTCAAAAATCCACCATGTTCTCCACTTCCACTCCACAAATTACTGGCCTCGCTGTTCAAACAAATGTCGTAGCTCTTCTTTACAAAACACGATATCCCCTTTCCTTTTCCATTTCATTTTGTTACTCAGAACAAATCAAAAGCTTCAGTTAAAACAAAAGGGGCCGTGCTTTTCAAAATCATTCTGATGAGAAATTAAATAGGGGAATCGAATCGAGTTCGATTGTGAATCGCGAGCTTCGATCCTACGTCTTCATTAGGGTGAGCGAGCAATGTAGAAGTCTGCATAGGGAAGGAGGTTATTGTGTCAGGTACAGGTGGATGATTTGTGGTTGCGTGATGGATTTTGGGGGATGAACGAGATGCTCATGGAGGACCTGGTGTTTGACTTTACTGGTGAAAAACTGTGGAGTCCTGAGGTTTTGCGTTGAGTCAAAGGGTGTGTTTAGAAATGGGAAAGGAGGGATGAGGAATTGAATTGGTCGATTTAGGATGCAGGTGATGTCGAGTTCATTTGTTTTTGTGGTATGATAAAAGCGAGAGATGGAGTTGTTGTCAATGGTCTGGAGGTTAAGGTTTAGAAAGTCGCAGTGCATCGACTTGGCAGTATTGCTGTTGGAGGGATGAAGGTCCTTGATAGTTCATGGAAGTAGAAATGGTGGCAGGGTTGTTGTGGATGACTGTGTAGAGGTAGGTCAATAAAATGGATAAAACATGAGATTTGGCAAAGGGCAGTTGCGAGAAGGTGATAATGTTCATGTACAGTAAAGAGGAGCATGGACTGTGGCTTCAAGTTCAGGAAGTAAAGGTTGTTGATGAAGTCGACGGGTTGAAGAGCAGTGTTCGATTTTCTGAAGGGGGTTCGAGTTCTGGAAAATTGGCTGTAATGATGGGACAAACTAGACGGTTCAGCATTTGAGCAACAGTTTGGCTGTGGTGTCAGAACGAAGTGGATTGGCTAGTTCAAAAAGAAAGGGTGGAGGGAGTAGTAAGGTAATAAATTTTAAATTAAATTGTTAATTTTATTTATTTTAAATAGAGTAAATTATCAATTCAATTTAGTAGTTAACTTAAATTGAATAATAATTAATCGTTAAATAAAATCAAATATCGTAGGTGAAAAGTAAATTTCATTCGAGTCGATTTTTAGATGCAAGATATGGAATAGACAGGATATTCAGAAACGAAATCACGGTGAGTAAATCTCACTCACATGTTATTTAGAATTATTTTTATTCGGTAAAAATAATTGTTGTTGCTTGTTTGAATGCTTTCTGGTTGATTTAAATATAATAGTAATTTAGGGGTGACTATTATATATATATATATATATATATATATATATATATATATTGGGTTGATGATTGGATTGTTCCCGCAGTCTCATTAGCGGATGCCCGCAGTTTCATAGCGGATGATTTCCCTATGCGCCCCACAAATATATTTTAGTGGATGACCTTTATACCGCAATATCCTGCCTCGAAGCAGGATGGGTATTACTATGTTGACTAACGTCTGTGGATGTAGGAAAATAGGCTGGAGGGATCCAACTGGATCCCTCAAAAGTATATTATCTATTTGTTTGTTTATTTGCATATATACTGTGATATATGATGTGTTAGAAAACCTGAAATAAATAATTGGTTGTTTGTGTGTTTAAATATCACTGGGACTCAATATTAATATTTAAAAATATCATGAAAAGGATTTTTTCAGATTTAAAAAGGAAACTCTATTTTTCTAAAATAGAATTTGAAATTCGAATAGAATAGAAATATTAACTTGTTTTAAAGAAAATAAAACAAGTAGTTCCTTTAAAAACGAAGTTTATAAATAGTTGATTTATAAACGAAGTTTATAAATAAATGAAATGAATTATCATTGGATAATTCAGAAAATAGAAATACAAGTGTCACTTTGGGAAGGGAAAAATATTTTTCCAAAGAAGAAATATTTTATTTGAAAGCGAGACTTGTTTATAATGGTGTTTGTAAATAGAAAGGTGAAAAATTATAATTTGGGTAATTTAAACATTTTAAATTCAAATATGAATTTAAAGTGAGAACTTAGAATCGGTTTAAATAATATACAATTAACCTTATTTCGATATTCGGAATATAAATAAAGTTGAATAAATCCTTAGGATTTATGCTTAAATTCGACTATGTCGGATTTTAAAAAAAAATAGATTATTCCCAAATGAGATATTTAAGTTTAGTTTAAATAGAAACTGAGATAAGACATAAAAATAGATCTATATTTATATAGATAAGTTATAAGAAATAGAATACTCAAAAATAAATTTTTGGTTTAAAATAGATTTCGAATTGGAAACTTGTTTTAACTTTATAAAACAAGGAAGTTAAATTATAAACGATGTTTTATAATTTAGTGAGTTAAATTATCGTTATATAATTTAGAAGTTTAAATTCACATATGAATTTATAAATTTAATTGGGAAACGTTTCAAAAAGGGGAGGACAGGTTTTATTCCAAAATTCGGAATATTAAAGGAATTTAATTTCAATTAGATTTGAAATGAAAACTTGGTTTAAATCGATAATAAACAAGTAAAATTATAAATGTTGTTTATAAATTAAGTGAAATAAATTATCGTTAGATAATTTGGAGATTTAAATTCGAATATGAATTTAAAGGATGAATTGGGAAGCGATTGGAAATTGAACAATATATTTTTATTCCGGAATTCGGAATATAAAATGAGTTAAGTTAAATTGAAGGATTTAAAATTAGAAATCGATTATATCGAACTTTATATACAATTTATAAAGGAATTGGAATATAGTATAAATGATAGAGTTATAAATGAAATTATAACTGAGTAGTGAAATAATCGACAAGTAAGAAAAATCAGAAATGTTAAGTTGGACTGAAAACTAGATTTGAATATATATTTATATAAATTCGAAAGAGATTGAAATACAAATTATAAATGACGTTTAATCATTTATATTTATATATATAATTAAAACGAACTCGCCGCAACACAGTAGTTCGTAAATTGGTGTTTCGAACTTCAATTGAGTTTATAGAACTCGATTGAAATCGGAATTCCTTGAACCAAGAATCGTCGGGACCAGTTGAATAATAGTTTTCTAATGAAAGAGAAAAATCTGGATTTCGTCGTATAGATTTTGAGTTATGTCAAAATCAATTTTTCAGAAAAACAGCGCCATAATCGTTATATAAATTATAACAGTTCATTTAAGTAAATAAAAGGATTTTAAGGAAAATAAAAATCCGAATGTTCATTAGAAAAATCTAGACTTGAGTTATAAAATATATATGAACTCAAGTGAAGTAAATGAAATGATTTTTGGAACAATAATCATATTTTTGATTATTGAATAGAATTAACTAAGTAGAAGAGAAATTAGTTAATCAAAGTTTGAATCGAAATAAGACCATGACAAGTGAATTGGAATTGTAAATGTATATTCGGAATCGAATATGGAACTTGAATTGAAAAATAGAATTCAATTAGAGTATAAACAAGTTAAAATATATTTGAACATGTCATGTTCAAAGTGAAATAGGAAAAGAGTTAATTAACGAATTAATTGACGAGTTGAGTTAAAATGAGTGTATTAAGTTGAAATGAATTAGAAATGTATGGATATACATGAGACAGGTATGGAATGGAGTTAATAAAGAGATATATTAGAATGCTCGACAAAAAGGTATGTATTTAATTCACATATGGGTGTTTATGTGCCGTATCAGCTAGCCGCTTGGCTTTTCTTTTTGTTTTTGGATTGGAGAGGTCCTGTGTGGAAAGGTTTGATGTTTTTCGATAACCCCGTACAAAGGAGGTTATGGCGAATTTTTCCGGGAATTTAAAGAGTTAGAATATTTTTAAGAAGTTTGTAACTAGAAATCTATATATCAATATATGTAGAAGTCGATAAGGAAATGACCTTAAAAATAGAATAGTATAATAGAAAAGGAAGTCTAAGTATAAAATCTAGTAAGAATAGAAAGAGAAAATGTACATGTTTAAAAGTGAATAACTAGTGGTATGGTATTGATTATTCGAGTAAGTAGTCTTACCTGTTTGATGTTATGAATGTTATTCAGTCAAGGTCTGAGAGGTAGTTATACCCCAACTTGATTGGTTTCATTATTAATAAATAAATAGTAAGATTTCTGGCTCGAAGATCAATGTTGAATAAGCGTTAGTTGAATATAGTATTTGGGTTGTCGTAACGATGTTTTACACAACATCCGTTTTAACCCAAATAAGTGTAAGCTTGGAAATAGAACAATAAGTATTTCCTAAGTATAGAAATAAATAAGTTCAGGAAAGAGATAAGTAATTGGAATATTTTCCAATTATAAACAGAAAATAAAAGAAGACGATATATGGAAATGTTTTCCAATTAACGTAAAAGGCCAAGATGATTATCGAAAATATTTGGTTAACAAATATTGATAAGGAAATGGAGAAGATTTTTAATTAATGAAATATTAATTAAAGAGCCCAGTGATTTGTTTGATATGTTAAATGAACACTTGTTTTATTCGATAGTTAGATCACAGACTATCGAAGTTTTGACCATCGTTGTCAATATGGAGAGATCGGTTGGATTATTATCCGAGAACCACTCCATATTGGCATTATCGTTGCGAACCAGATTCTTTAAAGAAAATCAAAGAACGAGTAAAGTGCAAGGGCTTTTTCAGTTAATCCTAGGTAGAAATTGCCTAATATAGATTACTAGAGATTGTGCCTTCGGTTTTGTTCAATTCCATAACGAATGTAAATGGACAAATGTATGACAAAGTATTTTCAATGATCGCATGGGTTGGTCTGTATAAACATATATGGTTGCAACGGATTTATTCCCTTAGCATAACATCCAGAATATTTGTGTAAACCAATTAATGATTAACGGATGTGATAATGTTGCATTCAAAGTAATTGTGTTATCAATGAGAGAAGTAATCGTAGCCTCAGGCCTCAACTACCGGGAAATGACAAAAATCGGGCAGGCAGCATGACTATGTGGTTAGCTCCCATTAGGGTGTATTATCACCTATCTAGAGATTCATTTAAATTCCTTATTCTATTCGATGTTGTCCCATTCGGGAAACGGTTGCTGATCCCAACCGATGGTGATATACATTCGATACACTCAAGCGAAATGAGTGGTCGGTCATGTGTGGCTGAGTTGCAAGACGTTCTTGTTGAACTCGGTGTATTCTCCTCTAGAGATACACCAGTGGCAGGTGGTTCCATACCTTGTCATAGTTGGAAATCAAATATCCAATAAGTGCCCGTGGTTTATGACTGTATGTTATATATGTGGAACATGAGATGCGAACGTTCCACTAGATGGTTATTTACTTGATTTAGACATTATTATAATATTAAAAGAGTTTTGATATAAAAATTACCGTTTCTTTCCAAGAGGATTTGAAAGTTAAGTCAAGTGTTTGGATTCTCATAAGGGAAAAAACCCGTTCTGTGTTATACGGTGTGGTCTTATGAGATATCATTTAGTTTCTGAAACTGTTTTAAATTATTTACTCATACCAGTCCCATGACTGACCTGGAGTTTATTTTGTTTTGTTTTACCTAAACTCTTGGGTGCCTAAATTTGTACGGGCAGTCAAGTATTTCAGGAATTTACAGATTTATCTAAAGGAGCTTGGAGCAGGAGGCTTCAACGTTAGTTATCTAGTGTTATTTACACTATATTGTAAGTGTTGTACTCTGATGATAATGTTATGAATATACAGTCAAATTTTGTATTTCAAAAGCTGTTATATATTATATTTAATTCCACTGCGATGTGAGATTCTGTGTTGTGCTTCTGTTCTTCTTCTTCTATTCTAATTTTCTTTCTTTCTATTTCTCACCCTCTAACTTCCTTCTATTAATGATTCGTATTTCTGTGCAATTTGGGTTGGATGTATGTTGTATTTAGTCAACTCAGATAATACAGATTTGTGGGACATTACACTTGGTGTCAGAGCTTAGGTTGAGCGAATACCTAGGCTTTGGTGGGATTGTGCTCATTAGAGATAGGGTAAGTAGTACCCTAGAATGAGTTGAGTGTATATATACGAGAGAGTGTATTTGTTAATTGATATAAAAATTTGTTTTATATTGTGTTGGCTTGTCTGTTGTGTGGTTTATGAATTCTGATCGAATCATGTGACGCCACGAAGTCGATAGGAATTTCTAAACACATGAATAGAAAACTCGACATGATATTGTTTTAAAGTGGGTAAATGAAATAATTTTACCCAAAAATTCTATTTTTGATAGAAAAAGAATATTTTTCTAAAATTATTATAATATATGGATATGTTGAATGTTAATATTATAATCAAATTAGATTATAAAATTGGAATGGTTATATATATAACCAAATAAAATTTGTATATAAAAGAAATATACAAGTGAAACAAATTAAAATTTGATTCAGAACTAGAATTTGGAATTTAATCCTGGGAAGTTGGAAAATATTTTATAAAGTAAATATATTGACTATTCAAATAAAAAGAATGTAAAGCAAAAAATTTGGTTAGAACTAAATTAGTTGAAATATAAAAGTTGAGTTTAGCATAAGTGGAAAGTAATAGATTAGTAGCACTTTTCCTAACTTAGAAATTTTAGGGACCAAATTATTTTAAGGGGGGAAGAATGTGATGACCCGAGTTTTCGGTCATCCAATTTTAAATATTTTATAGGGATTTAAATATTGAGTTGATAAAATAAATGGTATTTTATATTGTGTTATCAATTTAATAATCAATTTCGATTTATCATTGAATATATTAAATTATCGTAATACGAAGTCAATTGAATTCAAATTTTTATTTGAATTGAAAACAGTTCAAATGATCAATACGAAATTCTGTTTGAATTGGAATAATAATATTTATTTATTATTGAAGAATAAATTGTCTAGAATTAAATTATACAGGTTTAAATTAATATCTTATTCAGATGATAAAATTGAACTTCGTAGCCTATCCCAATGTGTTCAGAATAGTGGTGTAACCCTAGGGTTATCAGTTGTTGGGTTCAGAAAGAAGTTCGAAACCCGTAGGATAATTTAATTAATTTTAATCATATCGGTAAATTAAACAAAAATAAATAAATATAATTTAGAGGACTTCCTTCTACCAACAAACCATAGCCGTGGCCTTCTCTCCTCTTCAAAAATCCACCACGTTCTCCCCTTCCACTCCACAAATTACGGGCCTCGCTGTTCAAACAAATGTCGCACCTCTTCTTTACAAAACGCGATATCCCCTTTCCTTTTCCATTTCATTTCGTTACTCAGAACAAATCAAAAGCTTCAGTTAAAACAAAAGGGGTCGTGCTTTTCAAAATCATTCCGATGAGAAATTAAAGGGGGGAATCGAATCGAGTTCGATTGTGAGTCGCGAGCTTCGATCTTACATCTTCATTAGGGTGAGCGAGCGTTGCAGAAGTCTGTATAGGGAAGGCGGTTACTGTGTTAGGTCAACATGGATGGTTTGTCGATGCATGATGGATTTTGGGGGAAGAACGAGATGCCGATGGAGGACCTGGAGTTCGACTTTACTAGTGATAAACTATGGAGTCCTGAGGTTTTGCGTTGAGTCAAAGGGTGCGTTTAGAAATGGGAAAGGAGGGACGAGGAATTGAATTGGTCGATTTAGGATGTGGGTGATGTCGAGTTCATTTGTTTTTGGGGTATGATAAAAGCGAGAGATGGAGTTGTTGTCAATGGTCTGGAGGTTAAGGCTTAGACAGTCGCAGTGCATCGACTTGGCAGTATTGCTACTGAAGGGATGAAGGTCCTTGATAGTTCATGGCAGTAGAAATGGTGGCAGGGGTGTTGTGGATGACTGTGCGGTGGTAGGTCAATAAAATGGATAAAACATGAGATTTGGCAAAGGGCAGTTGCGAGAAGGTGATAATGTTCATGTACAGTTAAGAGGAGCATGGACTGTGGCTTCAAGTTCAGGCTGTAAAGGTTGTTGATGAAGTCGACGGGTTGAAGAGCAGTGTTCGATTTTCTAAAGGGGGTTCGAGTTCTGGAAAATTGGCTGTAATGTTGGGATAAACTAGATGGTTCAGCATTTGAGCAATAGTTTGGCTGTGGTGTCAGAATGAAGTGGATTGGCTAGTTCAAAAAGAAAGGGTGGAGGGAGTAGTATGGTAATAAATTCTAAATTAAATTGTTAATTTTATTTATTTTAAATAGAGTAAATTATTTATTCAATTTAGTAGTTATTTTAAATTGAATAATAATTAATCATTAAATAAAATCAAATATCGTAGGTGAAAAGTAAATTTCATTCGAGTCGATTTTTAGACGCAAGATATGGAATAGACAGGATATTCAGAAATGAAATCACGGGGAGCAAATCTCACTCATCTGCTATTTAGAATTATTTTTTATTCGGTAAAAATAATTGTTGTTGCTTGTTTGAATGCTTTCTGGTTGATTTAAATATAATAGTAATTTAGGGGTGACTATTATATATATATTGGGGTTGATGATTGGATTGTTCCCGCAGTCTCATTAGCGGATGCCCGCAGTTTCATAGCGGATGATTTCCCTATGCACCCCACAAATATATATTAGTGGATGACCTTTATACCACGATATCCAGCCTCGAAGCAGGATGGGTATTACTATGTTGACTAACGTCTGTGGATGCATGAAAACAGGTTGGAGGGATCCAACTGGATCCCTCAAAAGTATATTATTTGTTTGTTTATTTGTTTGCATATATACTGTGATACATCATGTGTTAGAAAACCTGAAATAAATAATTGGTTGTTTGCATGTTTAAATATCACTGGGCCTAATTATTGATATTTAAAAATGTCATGAAAAGGAATTTTTCAGATTTAAAAAGGAAATTCTATTTTTCTAAAATAGAATTTGAAATTTGAATAGAATAGAAATATTAGGTTGTTTTAAAGAAAATAAGACAAGTAGTTCCTTTATAAACAAAGTTTATAAATTGTTGATTTATTTATAAATAAAGTGAAATGAATTATCATTGGATAATTCAGAAAATAGAAATACAAGTGTGACTTTGGGAAGGGAAAAATATTTTTCAAAGAAGAAATATTTTATTTGAAAGCGAGACTTGTTTAATAATGATGTTTATAAATAGAAAGGTGAAAAATTACCATTTCGATAATTTAAACATTTTAAATTCAAATATGAATTTAAAGTGAGAACTTAGAACTGGTTTAAATAATATACAATTAACCTTATTTCGATATTCGGAATATAAATAAAGTTGAATAAATCCTTAGGATTTATGTTTAAATTCGACTATGTCGGATTTATAAAAAAATAGATTATTCCCAAACGAGATATTTAAATTTAGTTTAAATAGAAACTGAGATAAGACATAAAAATAGATCTATATTTATATAGATAAGTTATAAGAAATAGAATACTCCAAAATAACGTTTTGGTTTAAAATAGATTTCGAATTGGAAAATTGTTTTAACTTAATTAAACAAGGAAGTTAAATTATAAACGATGTTTTATAATTTAGTGAGATAAATTATCGTTAGATAATTTAGAATTTTAAATTCACGTATGAATTTATAAATTTAATTGGGAATCATTTCAAAAAGGAGAGGACGGGTTTTATTCCGAAATTCGGAATATTAAAGGAATTTAGTTTCAATTAGATTTGAAGCAAAAACTTGGTTTAAATAGATAACAAACAAGTAAAGTTATAAACGTTGTTTATAAATTAAGTGAAATAAATTATCGTTAGATAATTTGGAGATTTAAATTCGAGTATGAATTTAAAGGATAAATTGGGAAGCGACTGGAAATAGAACAATAGATTTTTATTCTGGAATTCGGAATATAAAATGAGTTAAGTTAAATCGGAGGATTTAAAATTAGAAATCGATTATATCGAACTTTATATACAATTTATAAAGGAATTGGAATATAGTATAAAAGATAGAGTGATAAATGAAATTATAACTCAGTAGTGAAATAATCAAAAAGTAAGAAAAATCAGAAATGTTAAGTTGGATTGAAAGCTAGATTTGAATATATATTTATATATATTCCAACGAGATTGAAATATAAATTATAAATGACGTTTAACCGTTTATATTTATATATATAATTAAAACGAACTCGCCGCGGCGCGGTAGTTCGTAAATTGGCATTTTGAACTTCAATTGAGTTTATAGAACTCGATTGAAATCGGAATTCCTTGAAATAAGAATAGTCGGGACCGGTTGAATAATAGTTTTCTAATGAAAGAGAAAAATCTGGATTTCGTCATATAGATTTTGAGTTATGTCAAAATCAATTTTTCAGAAAAACAGCGTCATAATCGTTATATAAATTATAACGGTTCATTTAAGTAAATAAAAGGATTTTAAGGAAAATAAAATTCCAAATTTCATTAGAAAAATCTATACTTGAGTTATAAAATATATATGAACTCAGGTGAAGTAAATGAAATGATTTTTTAAACAATAATCATATTTTTAATTATTGAATAGAATTAACTAAGTAGAAGAGAAATTAGTTAATCAAAGTTTGAATCAAAATAAGACCTTGACAAGTGAATTGGATTGTAAATGTATATTCGGAATCGAGTATGGAACTTGAATTGAAAAATAGAATTCAATTAGAGTATAAACAAGTTAAAATATATTTGAACATGTCATGTTCAAAGTGAAATAGGCAAAGAGATAATTAACTAGTTGAGTTAAAACATGTGTATTAAGTTGAAATGAATTAGAAATGTATGGATATACATGAGACAGGTATGGAATGGAGTTAATAAAAAGATATATCAGAATGCTCGACAAAAAGGTATGTATTTAATTCACATATGGGTTTTTATGCGCCGTATCGGCCAGCCGCTTGGCTTTTCTTTTTCTTTTTGGATTGAGGAGGGCCTGTGTGGCAAGGTTTGATGTTCTCCGGTAACCCCGTACAAAGGAGGTTATGGCGAATTTTTCCGGGAATTTAAAGAGTTAGAATATTTTTAAGAAGTTTGATAAATAGAAATCTATTTATCAATATATATAGAAGTCGATCAGGAAATGAACTTAAAAATAGAATAGTATAATCAAAATGGAAGTCTAAGAATAAAGTCTAGTAAGAATAGAAAGAGAAAGTGTACGTGTTTAAAAGTGAATAATTAGTGGTATGGTATTGATTATTCGAGTAAGTAGTCTTACCTGTTTTGACATTATGAATGTTATTCAGTCAAGGTCTGAGAGGTAGTTATACCCCAACTTGATTGATTTCATTATTAACAAATAACTAGTAAGATTTCAGGCTTGAAGATCAATGTTGAATAAGGGTTAGTTGAATATAGTATTTGGGTTGTCGTAACGATGTTTTACACAACATCCGTTTTAACCCAAATAAGTGTAAGCTTGGAAATAGAACAATAAGTATTTCCTAAGTATAGAAATAAACAAGTTCAGGAAAGAGATAAGCAATTGGAATATTTTCCAATTATAAACAGAAAATAAAAGAAGACGATATATGGAAATGTTTTCCAATTAACGTAAAAGGCCAAGATGATTATCAAAAATATTTGGTTAACAAATATTGATAAGGAAATGGAGAAGAGATTTAATTAATGAAATATTAATTAAAGAGCCCAGTGATATGTTTGATATGTTGAAAGAACACTTGTTTTATTCGATAGTTAGATCACAGACTATCGAAGTTTTGACCATCGTTGTCAATATGGAGAGACTGGTTGGATTATTATCCGAGAACCACTTCGTATTGGCATTAGCGTTGCGAACCAGATTCTTTAAATAAAATCAAAGACACAGTAAAGTGCAAGGGCTTTTTCTGTTAATCCTAGGTAGAAATTGCCTAAGATGGATTACTAGAGATTGTGCCTTCAGTTTCGTTCAATCCCAAAACGAACGTAAATGGACGAATGTTTGACAAAGTATTTCCGACGATCGCATGGGTTGGTCTGTATAAATATATATGGTTGCAACGGATTTATTCCCTTAGCCTAACATCTAGAATATCTGTGTAAACAAATTAATGATTAACGGATCTGATAATGTGGCATTCAAAGTAATTGTGTTATCAATGAGAGAAGTAATCGTAGCCTCAGGCCTCAACAACCGGGAAATGACAAAAATCGGGCATGCAGCATGGCTATGTGGTTAGCTCCCATTAGGGTGTATTATCACCTATCTAGAGATTCATTTAAATTCCTTATTCTATTCGATGTTGTCCCATTCGGGAAACGATTGCTTATCCCAACCGTTGGTGATATACAATCGATACACTCAAGCGAAATGAGTGGTCGGTCATGTGTAACTGAGTTACAAGATGTTCTTGTGAACTCGGTGTATTCTCCACTAGAGATACACTAGCGGTAGGTGGTTCCATACCTTGTCATAGTTGGAAATAAAATATCCAATAAGTGCTCGCGGTTTATGATTGTATATTATATATGTGGAACGTGAGATGCAAACGTTCCACTAGATTGTTATTTACTTGATTTAGACATTATTATAATATCAAAAGAGTTTTGATATATAAATTACCATTTCTTTCAAAGAGGATTTGAAAGTTAAGTCAAGTGTTTGGATTCTCATAAGGGAAAAACCCATTCCGTGTTATACGGCGTGGTCTTATGAGATATCATTTAGTTTCTGAAACTATTTTAAATTATTTACTCATACCAGTCCCATGACTGAGCCGGATTTTATTTTGTTTTGTTTTACCCAAACTCTTGGGTGCCTAAATTTGTACGGGCAGTCAAATATTTCAGGATTTTACAGATTTATCTGAAGGAGCTTGGAGCAGGAGGCTTCAACGTTAGTTATCTAGTGTTATTTCCGCTGTATTGTAAGTGTTGTACTCTGATGATAATGTTATGAATATACAGTCAAATTTTGTATTTCAAAAGTTGTTATATATTATATTTTATTCCGCTGTGATGTGAGATTCTTTGTTGTGTTTCTGTTCTTCTTCTTCTATTATAATTTTCTTTCTTTCTATTTCTCACCTTCTAACTTCTTTCTATTAATAATTCGTATTTCTGCGCAATTTGGGTTGGACGTGTGTTGTATTTAGTCAACTCAGATAGTACGGATTTGCGGGACATTACACTTTTGTTCTATCTTCTATCTATTTCTATTTTTTTAACCCTAATGACTCGTATTTCTGTGCAATTTGAGTTGGACGTGTGTTGTTTTAATCAACTCAGTTGGTACGGATTTGCGGACCGTTATATTAATAATATTTTAATTGATCGAAAAGAATAGATTTCCATATGGGGCATTTTACGGTAAGGGCCTCCCTCCTTTCATCCGCTAATTAGTTTCTAGAACACGCCATTATAATAATTATTTTCCAGGACAAAAATTAATTCGGTTATTTGTTCCTTCTATTCTTCATTTCCGTAAGCATTATCGAAGCTTAAAAAAACCCCAAATCGATTTCAAATCCACTTTCTTCTTCATCTTATACTTTCGAAATCAAATCCATTTCTAATCTATTTTCAAAACAAAATTAACTCAGCTGATTTGTTGATTGGCAGAAGAAATCAAACCGCATCACTTTTCTCAGCTGAACAAGGAAGAAATTGTTTATTTCTTCTATTTATTATATATCGGTTGCTAATGTTAATCGCCTCACCTTTATTCAGTTGAAGAAACTAAGACGCAATTTCTATTTACTATTTACAAGACGCGATTTCTGTTCAGTAGTTGTTGAACAAGTAAGTACTTATTTATCTTTGTTGTTTGTTGTTCCTCAATTTTTTTTGTTTTATATATATTAGTTGTTTTTGTTAGCTGAAGTAAGTAGTCATTCACTGATTGATTTTATTTGCTACATAAAACTGTTCATACGTATATATTCAGTGGTATAATTTATTTTGTTTGACAACTTAAAAGGTGTTTACCTTTTGATTTGAATCATTTAATTACGTATTGAAATTTAGCAATATTTGAAAATTACTTATACATGTAAAACATATTTGTTGTTTTGTTAGTCATGTATATATATATACATACATATATATATATACATATATATATATTCAGTAGGTTAATAACACGTGATATGAATCAATTTATAGTAATGGTGAAATTGTTCGTATGTATATATTCACTGGCACATGTTAATTTGTTTGACAGCTTAAAAAGATAAAGGTTTATATCTTTTGATTTAACATATATCTTTTCAAAACTAAATTTCAGATTTAACAATTTTTAACTGTTTAGTAGAATATCTTATTTTATTTCAGATTAAAAAAAGATAATTTCATCTATCTTTTGAAGAAAAAAATAAACTGTTTTATGTTTGATGTATCTACTAAATTTCACAAGTTGATATTGTATGTGTTTTATGTTACTATTTGTTAAATTATACACATAAATTTAGTCTGAACTTGTTTTATTTTATTTTAGATTTAGAAAAGATAGTTGCATTTATCTTTTCAAAATTGAACTTCATATTTAAAAAAGATAATTGAATATATATGTCATGTGTTAATTGTTAGATGCAAATATGCAATGTTAATGATAAAAATGAACTTTTAATTGTAAAATTTCATTTTTGTAATAAACAATTTTTAAATGTTTACTAGAATATCTTATTTTGTTCTAGATTTAGAAAATATAGTTGCATCTATCTTTTCAAAACTGAATTTTAGATTAAAAAAAGATAATTGGATATATGTGCCATGTGTTAATTATTAGTTGCAAATTTGCAATGTTAATGATAAAAATTGTAACACCTCGAATTTTATGAGAATATTAAAATTAACAAATTCAAGAACACTTAATACCTCAACCCTAAATCATATTAAAAATCAAACCAAGAGCCGTCATGCTGCCGTTGGACAACCTCGAGTAGCCGCCGTTCAACTTAAAGCAAATTAAAAGGGACAAACAAAATTAAATCAAAATTAAACTAAAACAACGATTGTCTACATCAAAGGCGAGCATTTCAACTTCAGAATACAGATTCCAGAAATCAGGATTGTCTTTTGTAAGTGTAGTTATCTTTCAGATGTAAATAAATTTAAGACGTGATTTGATATAAAGTGAAAAATAGAATTATACCATGTTGTATAATATTGACGATGCCAATTCATGTTTGTTTCTTGTGATGATTTTATCATGAATTGTCTTGGAATGTTTGTGGCTTATTGCACTTGGTGTTGGATCTATTAAAGATTGAGAATGAAACTATCAATATCATATGCAAGTTATAAGTTTCATGTTAAGATCTACATATATATGTTTATATGATTAATGCAAGTTTTATGTATTATTTTAGATGCAAGTCAAAATCTACATATATATATTCATATGCTTTATGTTAGATCCATATGCCTATATGTATGTTCATATGTTCATATGCAAGTTACAAGTTTTATGTTGGATCCATGTCAAGATCTATCTAGGTTCATATGATAATGCAAGTTATATGTTTTACAATAGATCCAAGTCACGATCTAATTATACATATGTTCATATGCAAGTTACATGTTTGATCCAAAACTAGATCTATATTTATATGCATGTTTGTAAAGTGGACTTATGCAAGTTCACCTTGTTAGATCTAGTTCACACCTATATGTTAATATTAAAATTATACATGCCTTGGGATTGGACATGTCATGATTATGTCATATGCTAGTTTATAATTGAGATATGTTCACACATGCCTAGATCTACATATTAACATGTTTTAGGCTTATTATTATCTAAATCTAAATCATATGCAAGTTCATGTGACATGTTAAATTATATGAATAAAGTTTTATGCAAAATTTACATGTTTGATTGAATCTATATTATGCATGTTCCCTTCTTTACCTCTTGTTTATAAATTGGGATAATATGCGGGCCCAATGACTTTATGTGATTAATAAGAATGAACAAACGGGGGTAACGTTAGGATAGTTATTAAATCAAAACATGTTGATAATGTAGGTGGGCCCAAAACCATGTAAATGGTTAAGGCCATGAATGGTATAATTTATACCATTAGTCTTGAACATAATTAAAACATGTGACATGAAACACTTGTAGAAAATTCACATATATAAAATGTAAAAGATGAATATGCCTTACCCGAGGTTAGATTGAGTTGTGGTGTAAACCTGCCCAGAACCGATCGGCACATCCAGTAACCACAACAATACCTGTCTAATGTGAGAGGTTAGTGCATCAAGCCCAGAAAGACCCGAGGTTAGACTGAGTTGTGGTGTAAAACTACCCAGAATCGATTGGCACATCCAGTAACCACAACAATACCTATCTAATGTGAGTGGTTGGTGCTTTAATTAATTAACTAATTAAATCTCATGAATAATCAAGCTAGAAATGGCGAGGTTAAGTAATTAAGGGAACACTTAACCAACTTAACATGTTAACAAGACAAGATTGGTGGGGTTAAGTAATTGAGGAAACACTTAACCAACTTAACATGTTAACTAGACAAGATTGATAGGGGTTAAGTCAAACCAAGGACACTTAACCAATTCAACATATTGACTAGAAAAACCCTAGTAACGGGGACCCGTTTCAGCAGTAACCCACATGGATGTATCAAGGTACCCTGAACTAGGCAGGGTGGGGCACGATTACTGGGCTCAATATAAGCAGTCAAAAGGGCGGCGGTTAGGTGCGTCAGTGTAGGTTCCGACGGAGTACTAGCGTGCACAAGCTCCGGAGTGGAAAATTCAGGCACTGTGCACCAGGCATACAATTATGCATCTTTGAATCGTGTCAGGGTTGCCATTATAGGACTTGATACACCCTATACTGGAACCAGCACAAGTACTTAAAAATCACGTGGGGCCGCATGACACCGAGAATACATGAATGCGAGTTAGAGCCGATCAATACATGAATGGGATCACTTTATCATGAACATACATTGCTAGTTAAATAGCTCTTAGTGGGTGCAGAGAAGTAAAAGTGGGTGCGATAGCCAAATCTAGTTAAATCTTACTTCACCTCGTTTTAGGACTACCCTATACTTGTGGTATCATTCTAAGTTCAGTTTATTCATGTCATAGTCTTTTACTTGTTTACATGCTATTAAATAACTAGGCTTACCAGACTTATGTCTGACCCATTTTCCTTTCACTTCTTTTCTTCCCCCCCCCCCCCCCGGTCCACAGGGAGGAAACACTTCTGCTTAGTCCAGATTAGCCAAAGCTTGAAGACCGTAAATGTAAGGCTTGGACTTTCCTTTTTGAGCTTTGGCTGTGGTCAAGCACTTATTGGGGATTTATGTCATTTTATTTTCAGTATTGCTTCTTTATGTTTTCAAGACAGATGAAAAGTTGTAATAATTTGGAAGGTTGAAACAGTTGTTGAATTGTTGTGTTGAACAAGTACTTATGAAATAATATTGATCTTTTTCCGCTACATAAATTTTCTGTCTTGTAATTTATTAGTATCTTGTAACTTAAAATGCTCCACCGAAGTTAAGTCATTCCCTTTGAGAGTGACCTTAACGGAGGTGGGGTGTTACAAAAATGAACTTTTAATTACAAAATTTCATTTTTGTAATTAACAATTTTTAAATGTTTAGTAGAATATCTTATTTTATTTCATATTTAGAAAAGATAGTTGCATCTTTCTGATCAAACTGAATTTCAAATTTAAAAAAGATATTTGTTGTTTTGTTAATCATACGTATATATTCAGTGTGTTAATCATACGTAATATGAATCAATTTATAGTGATCATATAACATAATATGAAACTGTTTGATTGATCATAAGTATACATTCAGTGGTAGATATTATTTTGTTTGACAGTCTAAAAAGATAAAGGTGTTTATCTTTTGATTTGAATGATTTAATTACGTATTAAACCTTAGAAATATTTGATAATTACCGATACATGTTAAACATATTTGTTGTTTTTCTTCTGATTTGAATTTATTATGATAAAAACATTTTAAGTTTTTACATGCATGATTTACTTCTACTAACTTATACAATACTGGTTACAAAATTAATGATAAAACCGAATGTTTGATTAGAAAATTTAAAATGAAAATATATGTCATGTGTTGCATCTATCCTTAAATGAATTTTTGTAATTAAATTTTTTTAAATGTTTAGTAGAATATCTTATTTTATATCAAATTTAAAAAAGAGAGTTGCATCTATCTGTTCAAAACTGAACTTTAGATTTAAAAAAAATAGTTGAATATATATGTCATGTGTTAATTGTTAGTCATAAATATACAATATGTGACACCCCGCGTCCATTAATGTCACTCACTAAGGGATTGCATTAACTTTCGTGAAGTGTTATTATGACGGTCCGCCCCGCACCAGCCGACATTTCCTCCGAAAGTGCACTGTACACATGTCCGACTAGCACGGAACGGTCGCCAAAGAAAGGAAAGAAGGGAATGAACTAATCAAGAACCTGTAGAATGTATCACAGCACATGGAACAAAATATAATAATAATAATAATATACTTGACATAAAACAGGTGAGACAGTACATAAGCTGATGACTAAAACCAACATCATCATCAGAGAAGCGGAAATCCAAATACAGCTTATTACAACTTTCCAAATTAATGTCTCTAAAACAAAAGAAAGTTAAGGTAGAAGATGCACTACTAATGCCCAAGCAGTGATCTTCAACAACACAGGGAGAATACTATATGTATCATACGTGAAAGCCTCCTGCTCGTCTTCGGATCAGCTACCCGTGCATACCTAGCTAACCTGTCTCTAGTCTGCTCGTGAGAGCACCCGGAGTAATAAGAAAAGAGCAATAAGCAGCTAAACAGAGCAATAACATGTATACTAAACCATACCTGAACCTGGACCTGCAACCAAAGAGTTAGCATTACATACTGTACAATACTCTAAGGTGCCACTAAACAGATGGTGTAAAGAATACGGGGTGGGGGTGTGCATGTCATAATGACGGCAAACAAATCAACATAGCAACCATCCTCACATCTCTCACTCAGTGCGTAAAGCATACGATGTCCACTACTATCAATCACTAGACCCATCGAAGTAGTGACGGAGTTCGACTTGTACAACTACTGCTACTACCAAGCTCACCTCATGGAGTCATGACCAAATCTTACAAATGACCCCACTTCATTGGTCCATAGCTCTTTAGTCGTACCTAGGCCACTGTGGCCCTGAATCCGTTCACGTACTCCCTACACATAGTGATTCAAAGTTACAGACATCGACAACCCCTTTGCACACGTCCCGCAGCGAAGCCCAATCATGAAGCTCACTCATTGGTTCCCAACTGGATCCTGAGTCAAAGCTCCTCATTTAGACTTCCTTTGCATCTCGGGTTTTGGTCTAATTGGAGTTGGTCTTCAAAAGAGTCGTCACGATAAGGTAAAAGTATACATTTGGTTCAGTTCGGTGATCCCGATCCAGTTCGGTTCGATGGTTCTGGCCCATGCCTTGATCAGTGCTCCATCCCTCCTCGGTTCGGTCCTCTAGCTCTGGTTCGGTTCGGATGCCCTACGCCTAGGTTCGATGGTTGATTCCTGGTTCGGTTCGGTGGTTGCTCCCTCCTAGATGTCCCGATCGGATCCCCCTTCCCTTCATAAGTCCGATCCGGTCCCCCTTTGGTCTTTCCGATCCGATCCCCTCTTGGTCCCCCTGATCCGATCCCCTACCCAACTCCAACTCTAAGCAAACGGCCTTCCTTCTCGCCAAGTCTCCTTTAGTGCAAAGTTCCGATCCGGTTCGACTTCCCTACCCAGTCCACCATCCGATCCGAGCCCATCCAGCCGATCCGATCCGAAAACCTGCACCAATTTCCTGCAACTTTACCAGCGAGTGTTTTACGCCATTCGATGGCGTTTTCGACCAATCTATCAGTTCTAATCAATCATAAAACATACCATACAGTCATAGCAACATGTATAATCATTCACAAACATCAAAACAATAATTTGATAGGTTAAAACGAATCAAACATACCCAAAACCCCATATTTTCCCTTAAGCATGATTAGGCAAAACTAACGATATGATTAGTAAAACTTAACCAAATCAAGCCAAATTTCTAACAGAGGTCTAAAACATTATTTAAGAATATTTAAATATTTTTCCAGAATTTATTTATGTATAAATCCGCTAATCTTCACTAATTACCTTTAATTAACCATAATTAGTGAGGAACTATGCAAATCACTCACCTTAGCCACAAATAAAACCCCAAAACTGAAATGAATCTCTATTTGGCGATGTTCCCAATGCAACACAGCAGCTCTAACCTTGCTTTGGTGCTATTTCTCCTTAATTTGATGTAATTTAAGCCAAAACTTGATTAAGAGATGATTAGAGGCGTATTTAGATGTTGGAGGCCATTGTTAGGTTGAAGAGAGAGTTTGTGGCGGCTGGAAAATGAATGAAAAACCGAAATCCTAACCCTAGCAGCCCTCAAATACCTCTAATCCCGAAATCACCCATTGGGCCTAGCTGTTAATCACCCGGATAAGCCCAATTAAGCTGTTTTTCACTATTTGAAACTTGTTTCAGCAATATCTCCCAAACGGTAAGTCCTTTTGGCTAATGTGACCACTCCACGGAATTGTAAACCATCAAACGAATCTAATGGAAGTGGTTTCAGGTCAAAATTCCTTTCCAGTCAAAAGTTAAGGCCAAAACAGTATTAGCTAGGGGCAAAACGGTCATTTAAAAATCGGCAAAAATCATGAACATGGGAAATGACCCCATTAGTCGTCTCCCAAAGTTACATGACCATACGACTCCGTATGTGAAACAAATAAATATTCTACGATCTTGCGATGCGTAGAATGCGGGTAGTTATATTCCCCCCCCCCCCCCAACCCCCCCACCCCTTAAGAAATTTCGTCCCCGAAATTCCTTAACCCAAAACATACAAAGGATCCCGCACGCCTACCAACCACAAACAACAATCAAACATGCAAAACAAACAAGACAAGCCTATCCTAGCATGCGGAAAGACTAATTGAAACTGAAATCTTACGAGGCGAAGAGTTCTGGATACGTCTTCCTAATGCTCTCCTCTGTCTGCCAAGTACAGTCATTCTCACTCTCGCCCCACTGAACTTTGACTAGTTTCACCGCCTTCCTTCGAAGCTGCTTTGTATCGTTCCCAACAATACGCATAGGCCTGCGGTTCCCAACCGCCTCGGGTTCAACTTCGACATCATCCAACTGATCAGGTGAAATAGTCACATCTGGGTCGTATACGAATTTCCTTAACTGGGAAACATGAAATACGTTGTGAACTCCTGCCATCTTCTCTGGTAATTCAACTTTATATGCCAAATTTCCAATCTGCTCTAGAACTGGGAATGGACCAACGAATCTTGGTGCTAACTTGCCTCTCCTGCCAAATCATATCACGCTCTTCAACGGAGAAATCTTGACAAACACCAAGTCGCCAATGGAGAACTTTAAATCTCTTATCCTTTTGTCAGCATAACTTTTCTTCCTATCTTGGGCAGCCTTCATTCGCTGTTGAATGACCTTAATCTTGTCTGATGTTTCTCTTATCACATCTGGTCCAAGCACAAACTTCTCACCAGTTTCTAACTAACATGACGGTGAGTTGCACGGTCTTCCGTACAAAGCTTCAAACGGAGCCATACCGATACTGGATTGATAGCTATTATTTTATGCAAACTCTACTAGATGCAAATGGTCATCCCATGATCCACTAAAATCCAATACACAGGCCCTCAAGAGATCCTCTAAAACCCGATTCACCCTCTCTGTCTGTCCGTCGGTTTGAGGATGATATGCGGTACTGACATGTAGTTCTGATCCTAATGCCTCTTGTAAGCTCTTCCAAAATCCACTACTGAACAACGGATCTCGGTCACTCACAATGCCCCTGGGTATTCCATGAAATCTCACTACCCACTTTACATATAGTTCAGCTAGCTTAGTTGCCGTCCTGTTTGACTTGACGGGTATAAATCTTGCACTCTTAGTCAATCGTCCACAATCACCCAAATGCTATCATGGCCCGATCTAGTCCTTGGTAACCCATCAATGAAATCCATTGACACTTGTTCCCATTTCCATTCTGGAATTTTTAATGGTTGTAGTAAACCACTAGGTTTCTTTTGCTCAGCCTTAACTAGTTGGCAATTCATGCATTTGGATATAAACTTCCCAATGTCTCTTTTCATCCCTTCCCAGTAGTAGGTCTGCTTCATGTCTCGATACATCTTGTTACCACCGGGATGTATAGTTAGTTTTGAGTGATGACATTATCTAAGCACTTCATCTCTCAATCCATTGACATTGGGTACAACTAACCTTCCATTCTTTCTAAGCCATCCATCTCGATCAAGCCCATACTTGTTCATCACTTCGTCGATTCCCATCTCTAACTTTGAGATGATTTCTAATAGGTTTGGATCGTTCCTCTGACTGGAACCAATCCGCTCAATCAAAGTGTGTCTGATCGTCAAACTTGCTAACATTTCTGGATCCAATTTGTGCTTTGGTCTGAAATCATACCCAGCGATGTACTCCAATTGCTTCCATTCTAGAAACATAGCCCCTAAACTGGCATGTCTTCCACTCAGTGCATCAGCCACCGCATTGCCCTTTCCTGGTGTATATGGGATGTCGAAATCAAAGGAAGCTAAAAATTCTAACCATCTTTGTTGTCGGAGATTCAAATCCTTCTGAGAGAAGAGATACTTTAATGATTTATGATCGGTAAACAGCTCGAATCTTTCTCCCAAGAGATAATGTCTCCACATTTTCAATGCAAACACGATCGCTGCCAATTCCAAATCATGGGTAGGGTATCTTTTCTCGTGCGGTTTCAGTTGTCGGCTTGCATAAGCTACAACCCTACCTCCTTGCATCAATACAACACCTAGCCCTGTGCCACATGCATCCGTATATACTGTCATCTCTTCATTCCCCTTTGGAATGACTAACACTGGTGCATATGTCAACTTTTCCTTTAGACTCTTGAATGCATTCTCGCACTTTTCGTCCCAGACGTAAGCTTGATTCTTCTTGGTCAACTGAGTCAACGGTGCTGCTATCTTGGAGAAATCTTGGATAAACTTACGATAATATCCAGTTAATCCCAAGAAACTTCTTATATCCGTTGCATTCTTGGGCGTAGACCAATCTTGTACCGTAGCCACCTTCGCAGGATCTACGGCAATACCATTCTCTGAAACAACATGGCCCAAGAATCTCACTTCCCTCCTCCAGAAGTGACACTTAGAAAACTTTGCTTTCAATTGTTGTTTTCTCAACACCTCCATCACTATTCTTAAATGTTCCTTGTGTTCTTCCTCTGTCTTTGAATAAACAAGTATATCGTCCATGAACACAAGAACAAACTTATTCAACTGATCTCTGATTACCCTATTCATAAGATCCACAAAATATGCTTGTGCATTGGTCAGCCCAAATGGCATGACCAACCACTCATAAAATCTAGACGGCGTCTGAAATGCTGTTTTAGCTATACTCTCAGCTTCCACTCTAAGCTGATGAAAACCTGTCGCGAGATCCAACTGAGAAAATACTCTCGCGCCACCCAACTGATCAAACAAATCATCTATCCGCGGTATAGGATACTTATTCTTCCTCGTCACTTTATTCAACTCGCGGTAGTCTACACACAAACGAAGGGAACCATCCGCCTTGGTAGCAAACACAACTGGTGCTCCCCATTCAGAAACACTCCTTCTGATAAATCCCTTCTTCAAAAGATCGCTGACTTGCACCCCGAGCTCTCGCTGCTCTCTTGGTGCCATACGACGAAGTGGCATCACTATAGGTCTGGCATCTTTCACTAAATCAATACGGAACTCGATCTCTCGGTGTGGTGGAAGCCTGGTCACTTCTTCGAAGACATCCGGATATTGGCCAACCACGGGCAAACCTGACAACTCACCTTGCGGGATGTCGAGGGAATTTAGAAAACTAGCCATTACCCCATCACTAGGTAGACCACCAAACACCACCCCCTGTCCATCATCCGCTCTAGCTGTCACCAAAAAGCCCTCACAGTCTACCACCACCCTGTATCTTTGGAGCCAATCGACTCCCAAAATAATGCCAAACCCAGTAAAGCCTAAAACAAAGCAATCACAAACAAACATGCATCCATGACTCGATAAGACCACATTACGACAAATCATGCTAAGGCTAGTCGAACCACCAATCGGGTTCATCACTACTAAAGGTCTATCAACAATCTCGGGCTCTAATCCCAACCTATCTACCAGGTAACTAGATATGAAAGAACTAGAAGCCCCGGTATCAAACAAAACTCTAACAGGAACATCATAAACAGAAAACATACCTTGAATAATGACATTCTTTCCCTTCTCCGCCTCAGTTGGGGCATTCGACGAAGAAAGAATAGCATTAAGGGCATATGCTTCCACCATCTTCTTTTCTTTAGGGGGTTGCGGATAATTGTCCTTGTGATGTCCCACTTGGCCATAGTTGAAGCACTTCCTATCCGCTGGCTTGGCCTGAAAATTACTAGCATAATGGCCCTTCTTACCATAGCTGAAGCACTCAACATCCTTCTTATTCTTTTTCTTCTGGCAATCCTTAGTCTGATCCTGCTTTCTCTTATTCTGAGAACCATTCCTGCCTCCACCGCTTGCTTGCGACTTTGGCTCCTCTGCAGATGAAACCTCAGTCTTCGACTTAGGGTAAAGACTCTCTGACCTCAATGCTTTCCACTCAATCGATTCTAACGTCTCATCGATGTGGTTAATAAGCTTTTCCCCCAAGTACTGATCCAAACCTATTATAAACGTCTCGTTCTTCTTCTCTGCATTATCTATTAGGGATAACCCATACTTCGATAAAGTATCGAATTCTGCAATGTACTCGGAGACAGCTCTGCCATTCTGCTTGAGCTCCAAAAATTTCCTAAACAATACTGACTTCTGAGCAGCTGGAATGAACTTATCGCTAAAGCAAGCCTTAAACTGATCCAAAGTAATCGAATCCTTGGGAGTAGCTGCCTTTGTAGCATTCCACCAATTCATAGCCCTCCCTTGCAATTGACGGGATGTTAGCCTTCTCTTCATCGCATCCTCGATGCCCAAGTCTTCGAAGATACGCTCGTAGCTATCCAACCAATCCTAAATATCTGTAGCCGACTCCATTCCGTGGAATGGCTTCCCGCCAAGACTAGTATAATCTTTGTTTAGCTTGGCGAAATCGGCCCTAGGCGCCTGCACTATTGGACCACCACCATTACCACCATTGGGAGCTGCCATCTGCACATCCTTAAGCATCTCTCTCATGAGGTCAGTAAACATCGTCCTCATGTCAGCAGCATTCCCATTATTGGCTCCTCTACCGGTACCCCTTGCGTATCATCTCATCGCTTAATCTGCATAGAGAAAACGATTAACCATCTCCATAGTGGTGCTAGTGCAGTGCGACTTCATCCTTAGCTATACTAATAATATAATATATATATAGCTTTGAAAACCAAAATAATCACAAATACGCGCTCCCATATACGTATACTATCACTCCCTGATGACTTCCCTAGGTTAACTACGGCCCGCCCCGCACCAGCCTGCATTTCCTCCGAAAGTGCGCTGTACACATGCCCGACTAGCACGGAACGGTCGCCAAAGAAAGGAAAGAAGGGAATGAACTAATCAAGAACCAATAGAATGTCTCACAGCGCATGGAACAAAATATAATAATAATATACTTGACATAAAACAGGTGAGACAGTACATAAGCTGAAGACTAAAACCAACATCAACATCATCATCAGTGCAGCGGAAATCCAAATACAGCTTATTACAACTTTCCAAATTACTGTCTCTAAAACAAAAGAAAGCTAAAGTAGAAGATGCGCTACTAATGCCCAAGCAGTGATCTTCAACAACACAGGGAGAATACTATATGTATCATACGTGAAAGCCTCTTTCTCATCCCCGGATCAGCTACCCATGCATACCCAGCTAACCTGTCTCTAGTCTGCTTGTGAGAGCACCTAGATTAATAAGAAGAGACATAAAACTCTGGGTCAGACAAAAAGTTTGGTATGAGCGATAAGCAGCTAAATAGAGCAATAACAGGTATATTAAACCATACCTGAACCTGGACCTGCAACCAAAGAGTTAGCACTACATACCGTACAATACTCTAAGGTGCCACTAAACAGATGGTGTAAAGAATATGGGGTGGGGGTGTGCATGTCATAATGATGGCAAACAAATCAACATAGCAACCATCCTCACATCTCTCACTCAGTGCGTAAAGCATACGATGTCCACCACTGTCAATCACTAGACCCATCGAAGTAGTGACGGAGATTGACTTGTACAACTACTGCTACTACCAAGCTCACCTCATGGAGTCATGAATAAATCTTACAAATGACCCCACTTCATTGGTCCATAGCTCTTTGGTCGTACCTAGGCCACTGTGGCCTTGAATCCGTTCATGTACTCCCTACACATAGTGATTCAAAGTTACGGACATCGACAACTCCTTTGCACACGTCCCGCGGCGAAGCCCAATCATGAGGCTCACTCATTGGTTCCCAACTGGATCCTGAGTCAAAGCTCCTCATTTAGACTTCCTTTGCATCTCGGGTTTTGGTCGAATATGAGTTGGTCTTCAAAAGAGTCGTCACGATAAGGTAAAAGTATACATTTGGTTAGGTTCGGTGATCCCGATCCGGTTCGGTTCGGTGGTTCTGGCCCATGCCTTGATCAGTGCTCCATTCCTCCTCGGTTCGGTCCTCCAGCACTAGTTCGGTTCGGATGCCCTACGCCTGGGTTCGATGGTTGATTCCTGGTTCAGTTCGGTGGTTGCTCCCTCCTAGATGTCCCGGTCCGATCCCCCTTCCCTTCACAAGTCCGATCCGGTCCCCCTTTGATCTTTCCGATCCGATCCCCTCTTGGTCTCCCCGATCCGATCCCCTACCCAATTCCAACTCTAAGCAAATGGCCTTCCTACTCGCCAAGTCTCCTTTAGTGCAAAGTTCCGATCCAGTTCGAATTCCCTGCCCAGTCCACCATCCGATCCGAGACCATCCAGCCGATCCGATCTGAAAACCTGCACCAATTTCCTGCAACTTTACCAACGAGTGTTTTATGCCATTCGACGGCGTTTTCGACCAATCTATCAGTTCTAATCAATCACAAAACATACCATACAGTCATAGCAACATGTATAATCATTCACAAACATCAAAACAATAATTTGGTTGGTTAAAACGAATCAAACATACCCAAAACCCCATATTTTCCCTTAAGCATGATTAGGCAAAACTAATGATATGATTAGTAAAACTTAACCAAATCAAACCAAATTTCTAACAGAGGTCTAAAACATTATTTAAGAATTTATAAATATTTTTCTAGAATTTATTTATGTATAAATTCGCTAATCTTCACTAATTACCCTTAATTAACCATAATTAGTGAGGAACTATGCAAATCACTCACCTTAGCCACAAATAAAACCCCAGAACTGAAATAAATATCTATTTGGCACTATTCCCAATGCAACACAGCAGCTCTTGCTTTGGTGCTATTTCTCCTTAATTTGATGTAATTTAAGCCAAAACTTGATTAAGAGATAATTAGACGTGTATTTAGATGTTGGAGGCCATTGTTAGGTTGAAGAGAGAGTTTGTGGCGGCTGGAAAATGAGTGAAAAACCGAAATCCTAACCTAGCAGCCCTCAAATACCTCTAATCCCGAAATCCTCCATTGGGCCTAGTGTTAATCACCCGGTTAAGCCCAATTAAGCTGTTGTTCGCTATCTGAAACTTGTTTCAGCCAAATCTCCCAAACGGTGAGTCCGTTTGGCTAATGTGACCACTCCACGGAATTGTAAACCATCAAACGAATCTAATCGAAGTGGTTTTAGGTCAAAATTCCTTTCCAGTCAAAAGTTATAGCCAAAGCAGTATTAGCTAGGGGCAAAATGGTCATTTAAAAATCGGCAAAAATCGTGAACATGGGAAATGACCCCAATAGTCGTCTCCCAAAGTTACATAACCATACGACTCCGTATGTGAAAGAAATAAATATTCTACGATCCTGCGATGCGTAGAATGCGGGTCGTTACAGTTATACGTAAATAAGAACATAATAGCACAAGACAGACATGTAAAATAGCAGCGGAATTAAAAACTTTATTTAAATCATAACATCATGGTCCCAAATACTGAATTTACATCATAGGTTTGAAATAACCAGTTACATTTTTAATAATCCGTCTTGCCAAAAATATCAGATTACAAAAACATAAAACATATTTCCCAGGCAAAGCCATACGAGAGTTGACAATGAGTCAAAGCTGTACATCAATATCCAAAGTCCACGCTAAGCAGAAAAGAATCCAAATCAACTCTAAGCAAGCACTTCCACCCTGAGAACATGTGGGGGACGGAAGAGAGAGAAGAGGAAACAAAAAGGGTCAGACATAAAGTCTGGCGAGTCCAGTTAGTTTTAAATTTAAATAAATAGAAGTTTCATGGAAGGTATATAAAAATTGGAAGAACAAGATAACAATAACAAGGATAAGTGTGAATTGAATAGGATAAGATGAACAGGATATATTGCGCTTCTTATATACATTTCTCTGTACCATACAGATACTAGTATATCAGAAATGGAATGATCCCTATTAATACCGTTCTATTTCATTTTCTTGTTTATTAGGTCACTTGGGTTAATCGCACTCAAGACTTATATGCGCATCGTACCCATTTACTTTCCCATGGATTCACCTAATACAATATATGTAGTTATCTCTCAATATTGAGATACACCCCATGGTAACCCACTCGCACGGTCTCCACCAAAATGCAATAGAAGTGAACACAGTCCATCGTCCTATGTCGGAGTCTACATAACAATGTTACGTTCTACATACATTTGTCTTTACTATGCTACGTAAGCATACGGACTGCCACCATCGATCGAATTAGAATCTATATCGGAAGAATGCCCTCTAGTCTACGATACATCACCGAGAGTAGATGTGCATATATCTAGACTGTCCCACGTATGTATTGTAATTGTAGCTCGATGCCTCAATCGCACGTCCACTAATGTGTACCGAATTCTGTGGCAGGGCGTGACACGGAACTCGGCCGGGAGCTTTTCCATATTTGTATAGGCCCGTCTTTAATGAACCTTTATGTACAGATATACCTAGGGTTTGTTTTTGTGGTGGATATGGCCCCACCTCGGCCTCTCCCTCAACTAGTAAAGACTACATAGCTAAGCGACCACCCCTAATAACAACCAATCTAAGCATACATGTAGCGTCCCCCCTCAACCCCGTACCTCGATTGTGAAAGGTGAAATGATACCTGGGGGTTAGCTCCAGTCTTTTCGCATCCCGTTGGCTGCCTATGACGGATATCCGACGGTCTACTATCCATGTTGGTCGTGACCCTCTCTACCTCCTCGTGAGGCAACCGTTGAACTATCCTAGTGCCATCTTGTCACAGCATTCTAACCGCATAGCTACATTTGCTGTCAAGGCCCACCCACCTAGTAGTTACGCGCAGACCCAACCTTTGTGAGCACAGTCCGAAACTACACAACCACTGAGGACTACTAGGGGCACCTTCAATGTCTCAGGAAGCCGCGTACTTCCCTTTCCAGTCCTTTGGAGCCATCAAACCAATCAGATGAATGTGCGCTTCCCTTGTGTCTTATAACACCTCAATGATCTACCCCGTTGGGTTATTCACCATCAACCGTACAGACTGATCTAAGTGCCTTACTTTAGCATGTTGTTAGACCCTATGTCTAAATATTCTTTTATGCGCTTGTCTCACCTTACTAGGTTTCCAACTAACTTGGTTATTCCAATTCATATTGAATTCTTATTCAAATTACCAAGTTTCTCTTGCTTATTAATTTCAGTTATACAACTTAATTCATTTAAGTTTATTAATAAGCTTACAACATGTTATTCTCTAGATTATGGCCTATGGTCTGTAATCCACAATCTATTTTATGTTCTTGCTTGGTTACATCATTACCATAACATGTTTTTTACTTAATGTTTAATTAAGTACGTCTCATTTTACATGTTTCCTTTTTAACATGTCAGTCAATATTTATGATTAAATATAACTTATCTTATAAGTTTTCCTCATTCTTTCTCATTTAATCATAATTCCATTTTTAATACAACTTATCGTTGTTTACTTGTTAACTTAGTTCTATTAACTAAGGCCCATTAACAAGTTTCCCAACCCATTAATTATAACATACGCTATGATTTCCTCTTGTCCCTAGGACAGGCCTAAGCATGTTGTTCACATCAGTGGGTTTCAGACTTCTAGATTGCTTAATTTATAATTAAGTACCTCTTATCTTATTACACAGGTTGTCTCATTTCCTTATAAGTTATGCTTACCCTAAACGCTGTCCTTTAATTACATAACTTTATTGTTTCTACCAGTTATGTATACCACTAGGCGTCTTTAATTACATAACCTTATCGGGTTAAGTTTATGGGTCTATATGCATATATTACCCATCCCGCTCTACTTTACTTAACCCACCCACTACCCATCCAATTTTACTTAACCCTAACTTAAGTTTATAATCCCGCAACCCTTATGAATTAAATTAGGTTAAGTAGTCCAATTCATTACCATGTCCAATTATGGTTATAATAGGCTAGACCTCTCACATTAGGCCTACAACATGTGGATGCTGGATATGCTGGTTCGTCCGGGCAGTCTTATTCCACAGTTAGGCCTAACCTCGTGTCTTAGCCCGGTTCGTATTTGCGTACTCCTACGTTAGGTTCAACATTAGTGGCTGCTGGATATGCCGGTCGGGTCCGGGCAAACTTCCGCCGCTAATGCAACTTAACCTCGTGTCATAAGTACGATTACAATTTCTAGTTGTAATGACTAAATATTCCATTTTTAATTAATTTACCAATTAATTAATCCTTTCCTTTTATAGGTATCAATACCTATTTTTCCCCAGTAATTTGAATCACACGTCTAAAAATGTTCATATTCAAATTATACCATCTTTATCCAAATCTACCTATGTCATTATAGGTGATTATTCTATGTTTCCCCATTTGAATTATGTCTAATACACTATTTAAATCATAATCCTATATGCCTCTTTTTAATTCACCTTTCTAATTATGCACCATATGTCCCTTATCATAAATTAAGGAATATATATATATATATATATATATATTGCATAAACCCTAAATCCACATATTTTCCAACTTGTGCCCCAAGTTCATATTCACCTATTCCAATACAAGTTGTGCCCAAACCCATATTCGCATATCTTCTAATGTTTGCATAAAATTCATATTTACACCTGTACAAATTTATGTCCCAAATCAATATTTAGACATGTTCCAATTCATATGCCAAATTAATATTTACACGTTCCAATACAAATTAACCCAAATTCATGTTTTCCAATTTATGCCAAAAATCACATTCATGTTATCCAATATGAAATATGCCCCCAAATCCATATTCGTATATTTCCAAATTATGCCCACATTTAGATCCATATTTTTCCCAATACCGATTATGCCCCAAATTATGTCTTTCCCATTATTCCCAATTTCGCAAGTTCGCATTTTTCAGCGTTAGGCCTAGACTCGAAGGTAGCCTGGCTATATGAAAATAAAAAGGAAAATAAGGAGAGAAGAGAATCAGAATAGGCATAATAATGAATCAACAACATAATGATAGAAAGAGGCATAACCGAGTTGACATATTATGACAAGATTAGACTTGCTGATGATATAAACATATAAGAACAGATCAATGGAATGTGTCATAATATAACTGATTAGGCACCGATTCAAGATTTAAGTATTATATACATATCAATATTACTATTTAGATCTAAAAGCAACATGAACTCACAGTGAATTTGCTGCGAAGAACACGTTGATTAAGTTGTTGTAGGCATCGCTAAATTTGTTGTAGCAATCTTTAAATATGCATATTCCTCTTTGAATTGATTGTTTTTAGATCTGATCTTCTAATTGGAATACTCCTATTCTGATTTGTTTTGGTGGAGAAGAAAGGCTAGTTTAGATTAGAGCAGCATGGAGGCGCCATGGATGAAAACAATGAGATTAGGGTTGGGTTTAGGTGTCTATTTATAGGAGTATTAGGTGAATTAGGACCTTTAGATTTGATTCGGAACCATCCGAACCACTCAAATTAGAAAACACATCATCAGAAAACTGCCCAGAATCAACCACTCGACTGGCCAATTTCAACCAGTTGACAGTTTTCACTTCTGTCTAAAAACTATCGACTGGAGATAAATAGGCGGTCGACTTGTACCCGTCGAATGGTGAAAATGGGCGGTTGACTTGTTTTACAGCTTTAAACTTTAAATCTTTCGAGCTTCATAACTTCTTCATACGATGTCCGTTTTACGCAAACTCGGACTCTATCTCAAGCAGAATTCCAAGACGAACGAAGTGGCGTAACCCATTTCACTTAATTCTTCATCTAAAAATTAAGTATTCTTTAATTTGTCATTTCAATATTTAAAATTACGGGGTGTTACATTCTCCCCTACTTAAAGGATTTCGTCCCCGAAATCTCAAAGTTAAGAAGATCGTATATCCTAACATCCAAAAATCGTACATCCATCTAGCAATCACAGGCATCCATTGTCCTTAAGGAATTTCTAATGCTTTTATGAACATACGCAATAGTGTGTGTATATGTCCGTAAACTAATGCGAAAGATCAGGCGGTCTACTGATTCAGTTGACCTCCTTAATGCAATGTATGTTTGTGCCATGCAACCAAAATGTATGCAAATCACCCTAGCATAACATACAAGTTCTATATGGGTGCACAACCATCCGTCCAAATGCAACATCAATGCAACAACAATCCATAAAAATTTAAAATGTACACACATCAATATGCAACATGTAAGTGACTAGGCCGACCTAGTGCCTATTGTGTGTATATGCATCCACGAGCAATCACTAGCAACCACTTGCATCCATCATACATAACATGTCTCAAACTTGCATTCATTAGTTTTCTACCTAGAGACTCAGTTGATATGAGATATTCAAACGATAGATGTAAGTATTAATTCGAAGCTTGGAAAAAGAAGTTAAGAACATATTCTCGAAAAGGAAAGGATATAAAGCGTGAATCTTGTCTTCAGCCTCCCAAGTAGCATTCTCGCGGCCCTTTCCCCATAGCACTCTTACTAGCTTCACTTCATTGTTGCACAATTTATTATCCTCCGATCCAAGTATGCAATTCGGAACTCGTCCAATCGTTGTTTCTTCTCTACTTTCACTTCCTCTCGCAAGTTTGGCTCCACTTTCTCGAACTCTATACCTTTTATTGCCTCTTGAATGAATAGTCATCTATCAAACCTCTTCTCAAGTAGCTCCCCTACTTTCTTATCAAGTTCCCTCTTTTCTTTCACATGTCGCAAATCATCGATATATATATCAAGAGGTTCCAGGAGACTAAGCATGACAGACCCTTTTGGGGTCATAAGAAATCTCGAGAGTCTTTCTATGGCAAGTCAGAAGTTTAACGACTCTCCTTTCTCAATCTAGAAAGGCTCCATATACAGTTAACCCATCCGTATTAGAATCAAACCGTATCTTATGAAATCAAGAACATATGCGTCACAATCAAACTCGACGCCTAACATAGAAATTCTCAAATCGCGACAAATCATCGATAAAAGAGCCGTACTCAAATGGGGTTTGGGATCCAAAACCATACTAGTATCTGGGTGCAGAGACTCAACTCAACTAAAGGACCAGATATGAAAGAATATGAAGCGCCAGAAAAAGAATCCTAACAGGATGATCAAAAATATAAATCAATCCTTCGACGGAAACTTTCCTACCCCTATCCTGTCCACCAGCTATGAGAACATTAGCTTGCCTCCTAGAAGTTCCTGCACTCTGGCCTTGTCCTGTCTCTTTGGGCACTCCTTAATAAGGTGCCCCACCTTACCAAAGTGGTAACGAATGTCTTACCTCTTTCTGCAATCCTTTTTCGGATGTCAGAAGTTATGGTATTTCCTATTTTCTTCATTTATCTATATTCCCTTCTTAAGCCACCATTTTCTTTCATCTTTGGGTTGTGTTCCTTAGCCCCAATTCCCTTATTCTCCTTTTTACCATCCTTGTGCAACATGCTAACCAGTCTCTTGAAAGCTGCCTCCATCGCACGGAAATCCTTACGAGGTTCGAAAGAAAATAAGACGCAGGTGAAACCACTACGGCTAAAGATGGAGGTTGGGCACTTCTTTGCCCTTCGACATGTACCATAGTTTTAACATGCCTAAGGAACCATGACGAGATGGGGATACCCTTTCGGGAAGAAACGGTTCCCTGAACAAAAGGAAAAGGAATCAAGCGGAAAATCGAGAAGATATTTATGGCTTTGGGAAATACGCTCTTCAAAAACAGACTTTTTATTTTAAAATACTTTGTTTTTGAGAGCTTTTTGAAAATCATTTTCAAAATACTTTATCCGATCTTATAACCATATGTTGTGATACCAAATGTGACACCCCACGTCCATTAATGTCACTCACTAAGGGAATGCATTAACTTTCGTGAAACGTTATTGGTAAATAAGAACATAATAGCAAAAATTAGACTTGTAAAATAGCAGCGCAATTGAAAAATTTGTCTAAATCAGAACATCATGGTCCCAAATACTTTATTTACATCATAGGTTTGAAATAACCAGTTACATGTTTAATAATCTGTCTTGCCAAAAATATCAGAGTACAAAAACATAAACTGTATTACCCAAGAAAAGCCATACCAGAGTTGACAATGAGTCAAAATTGTACATCAATATTCAAAGTCCAAGCTAAGCTGAAAAGAATCCAAATCTACTCTAACCACTTCCACCTTGAGAACCTTGGGAGGAACGAAAGAGAGAGAAGAGGAAACAAAAAGGGTCAGACATAAAGTCTAGCGAGTCCAGTTACTTTTAAATATAAATAAATAAAAGTGTCATGGCAGGTATATAGAAATTGGAAGAACAAGATAACAATAACAAAAATAAGTATGAACAGAACGGGATAAGATGAATAGGATATTGTAACGTCCCGCATTTTGATTGATTTATGTTTGAATATTTAATTCATTTTAAATATTGGATCGGTAAAATAAATGGAATTTTATATTAGTTGAATATTGGATTAACTTGTAAATGAAATATCGGGTTTAATATCCAAGTTAATTTATTCTGGATTTATAGAAATTCAGTTTATATAAAAATAATAATTTATTTGTTATTTGAATTGATTTATATTCAGTCGAATTTAATTGTAAATTATCGATTTAAACTAATATCTTTTCCATACGATCGATTGGGGCTTCGAAACCCGTTCCGATGTGTTCAGAATAGCGGTATTACCCTAGAAATACCTTTTATTGCATTTAAATAAGAATTAGAAATTAGCGCTATATTTTAATTAAATAGATTCACAATGGCCCGAATTTATTTAGGGTTCATTACGGAATTCCTTCCTCTGTACGCAGGGCATTTATTTCCCTTCTCCCTAAGCTAACCCATATTCCTTCGACGTTAAGATTCATGAAGTACAGTTCAAAGTCTTCCTCTTTCACATCGCGTTACATCTTTCCCTTCCTTCAGGGCAAAGTTAAACACGAATTAATGGCTTCGTACGATGTGATTCCCTTCGCATCTATAAAACCAAGCTTGCGTTCACCTCTATTTCCCATTATGGATCCATGAAAACTTAGTTCAGGTCTTTGGCCTTCATTTTCTTTTCTTCTGGCATTTCAAAACAAATGTTTTATTCCAACTCCTCTTCATTTATATTTCAGCAAAAATCAAAATCCAACGATAATAAAATAAAATAAAAAGAATATCAAAAGCAAATATAGTGAGATTTCTTGGAGCGATCGAAGACTGTTAAATCGCAATTCAAATCCGCGATGTTTTCTGAACCTCTTATAGTGGGAGACGTGCTTGCAGATTCTGGAACTCGAGATCAACACGGGAGCGCTCGCGATAAGGAAGGATGGGTGTGATGTCGTTCAAAGGGGATTTCGACTGTGAAGATGGTATGCGATAGGATGTTTAGGCATTGCAATTTCTGGCAAGCCGATGTCGTGCTGAAGTTGGATTGGTGAATTTGGGGACTGTGCAGTAAAACGATGGGAAGACAGAGCCGATACTAGAGTTTTGGGGTTCAACAAAAAAGGAAAACAGGAAGTTCGATTCCTGTATTTTGTAGAAGGGGTGTCATGAATAACATTTTTTCCGAAGGAGAAGATGAGTGTATTGATGGTGGAAAGGGATGGACTGGGTGCGACATGTTAGTTTTTAAGGAATGAAAATCTGTTGTTTGAAGGTAGAGTTCGATTTCTTGTTAATGAATTTGGGGTGTTGAGGGGTACGTTACCTTGATGATGAACCGGTGATTGATTTTTTCCAGCAGAGTTTGTGGGAGTCGCTGTTGATTTCTGCTGAGGGATATTGTGGTGTTTTTCTTTCTGTAATTTTTGGCAGAAGGGAGGTGAAACGACCTGGCTTTTTGACCGTCTCAAGTTAGTAATTAAACCAACCCAAGCCGTTCAAAATGTCAGATTGTTATTGCTTATGAAGTTGAAATACAAATCATCACAGAATCACAGACACAGAAATCTCACAGCGGAAGTAAAACTTATACCATATTACAAAATCTTTTAAATTTACATAACATCAGAGTACAAAATAAATATAGGAACAGCGGAAGACTAAGAACCTTAATAATACATGAATAACTGACTGAAGTGGGAAAAATAGCAAGAGTGATAACAGATGGATGACTGGATCTCCACGAATTTCAAGCCCTAAAGATATATCTTCAAGCTGAAATACTCAGTCTGACCTGAGCAATTGCAAGAATAAAACAAACAAAATACTCGAGTCAGGACTAACATTCTCATATATGTGAATTAAATCAAATGAAGTGTTAACCGAAATGTACAATAACTTAGAGGATGTTTGGGATTTCCATCCTCTAAGGATCCGCAAAACTTATATCTATATAATAATACACTATTATTGTAATGTCTATTCAATAAAGTAAATATAATAAAAATAGCGTAAGCAGGATTACATTTTTACCCTTACACCGTTTATAATACCGCAGTCTATAAAGTACCGTAAACCCACCGTAAAACGATGGCATCAGAGGGCACTCCATAGGTACGATACAAATCAAAATCGTAGGGGCTCGTATAGGATAAATATGACAAGGCACACGAGGAAATACCCAGGGTAGGATTCTACCAGTTGCACTCTCGGACCAGTGGTAACGCATAGCAGCCACTATCGCCCACCTCGGAACACACTCCCATAATCAAAAGGGCGCCCAACATCATCAACACATAGTCATAGAAATGGTATCGGAGAAGTGCGTCCGATCAAAGGTGCTACCTCAATTAGTCACGGTATAGCTCCTGTTTTAGTCATTTAAATTATGACCCGAAGGTCAAGGCCATTTTGTTATCGTTCGCCTTCTTCAATCCAGTAATCACCTCCAAGTCATTATGCTTCATTCCGGATACGTCATCACGTACACAGTTGTTAAAGTGGCATCGGCACTGACAAAGAGTACGTCACTTACCGACTCTGGTCTCTTTAACAACTAACGCTTACATTTTCCACACCGTGGTCATTAGATTTGAAATCATATTTTGAGTATCACCAAATCAATTTTATCTCAAGTATTTCCCAAAACCGATTTATCAAATAATTCATTATTGATTTGGTTGAGATTTCGAATCCGACATTACAAATATTCCTCGTCAAACATTTCAGTTTAGATTTCAATTTTTCACAAATCCCAATTTGTTGAAATCTTTATTTTTAAATCACTTATCAATACCATACGAGTTTGGATTCCACTTTTACTCGAAATATCATTTTCACCTGATATCCTCAGTCTAATTCTTTGGATTTAGTAGCTAGGATTGGACATGAATTTATTTGAATTTATAAAATATTCTTAAATTAGAAAAGTTTAAAATAGGGTAATATATTAAGTTTGAAAACAAAAAAATATATATACTTATGAAAATAATTGAAAAATGGCATAAAATTGATAGTATAAAATTTCTAATTGCTAAAAATGGTCATAAGTCATATATTGAATACAAGAAACGTAATTAACATAGTTAAATTTGAAACTATTATATATGTGTGTATACTTGTACAAAATAGATATAAATAGTTGCAAAAATATTTATAACTTTAGAATAGCCAAAATAATATAACTTTAAATAGTTATAAGTAGTTTTGTTAAAATCTAGTAATCAGGTAAGATTTGGTTGTACAGCAATGTAATTTGATTTAGTAACATGATCCAATCCAAACCGAATCTGTATTTCGCAAGTTCAACTTCATTCGCTTCTCATCCCACTAACTTCTCACTTATTGGTTCGGATTCAAATATTCCAAACTATTCTTTTCTGATTCAAATCATTTTCCCACCAGAATTCATATTAAACACAATCCTCTTGATTTTGTTTAATTTCAACACTTCATCGTTAAAACGATTCTCGAATCATTACTTAACTTGAAATTCACATATCCATTCATAGAATAAATTGTCAAACCCACTTTAGTGTTAGCTATGAATCAAAATCTTTTGTACGCATTCTCCTGGTAAATATCCATTTGACAAATCATATAAAAAAATAAGTTTGGAAAATATTATCAAAGCTTTGCAAATCTGTTACATCAATTCAAAGATCGTCGTACTATTAGATTCAGGATGTGAATCATAAATGTATAAAGAATTTATTTAAATAAATTAAACTTGGTGTTAAATTGCGAAATTGCTTTAAACTTAATTTAATACAAATTGGGTTTCATGAAATTCCAAGTAAATATTAGAACCAAATTAGTTTTAAAACTTACTTTACGCTATATAAAGATTTCATAAAAAAAAATTCAACTCACAAAATCAATGAAATAATTTGAAAATATTTTTATTTTTATTTGACCACGGTGTTCATATAAAATTTTCTATCCTATGGTCAAGTGCTACGGATATTTATCATTTCAATCTGTTCTTTTAAAAATATTCGAATCTCGGGTATGTATCATTTCAACCTGCATCCCAAATTGATTCGAATACACAAGGGGTTCGGGTATGTATCATTCCAACCCGTAGTGGATTTTTTTTTTCAAATCAAAAGGGAACTTGCATTTTGAGAAAATAAACATAGCACATCACGCATACATCCATATTGTGTCATATGATATAACTGTGTGTGTCGCACGTGCACAACCACGAAGCAAACAATTTCTAAAGCAACCTAACATTTCATTCAACATCTTAATATTTAATTCACTTAATAATTAATTAGTCTATGAGTGAGAAAACTCCCTTTTCCGTGGAAAACAAAAGTGATACGAAGTTGATGTGGATACAGGACACGATAAGCGGGAATAATCCAATGATACCACAATCCCGATAGCGCTCTCGAGTCAACCCTACTACAAACATAACGAGCTCAATGACCTACAGAATTAATAACCAACAAGCTCAATTTCCCCCCATGCATGAAAAATCCCAACACTACAAGCCCTAGACAGCGATGATTCTCGAATTAATACCGCTGATATTGTATGCAAAAAATATATTTTATTATTATTATTATTATTATTATTATTATTAAGAGGAGATATACCAAATAGTGTTTCGAACGGGCAAGAACGATTGCTGTTCCGACGGGATAGCCTTCTCATAGGGAATTTATCGAACAGTTAAGGCGCGAGTTCCCTAAACGCAACTTTACAGCCCGACTGGAGCTATTGGGTGGACGCCAGCTGATTCCTTTGAAGGCTTGCAACCTTTGCATGTTGGTGGAAGTAGCATCGGACTTCAAAGCTCACTCCTTTTTTTTCTGCTTTGCGATGAACGAAGAAAAGAAGGTGGGTGCACGACTTAGAGGTGGTGATTGGTCTTGCCGGTGGTGGTGACGCCAGTTTTTGTGATGATCGATGGAAGAAGCGAGTAGGGTTTTGGCACTGTTCGCCTTGTCCCGTTTGGCTCCATTTGAACTGAAGAGGAAAAAAAATGACTTTCAGGATGTTCGGAGCTCGGTGCTGATGGGGTTTCCCTAGCGGTCGGCGTCACACTATGACGATGGGTAGTATGAGCTGATGCATGGCCGATGGACATCACGGTGGTCGCGGTTTTGATTTGGAGATTTGAGGTTTCCAATTTTTCTCAATGAACGGAAGAGTTAACAGAGAAGGGAAAGGGAATAAAAATAATAGAGGGAGAATGGACGCGTGGTTAAGGAAGGGTACGCGTGTGTGGTTCCATCTGACAGTTGAACACCTGTTTTCCTTCCATTCTTTTATTATTATTTCTATTTTATTTTATAATTTCCTCTAAACAAGGATCTCTCTACCAAAGTATGTATACACGGTATGTAATCATATACCAATACACCAACCCACAAATACGGACATGATTCACAACAACCAACGTCCTCTGTTTTGCATATTTTTGACCTGACTTGTAAATTCGAAACAACAAACGTTCGAATTTCGTGAAATGGAAATAAAAATAGCGCTACTTAGAATATTATCTAATATATTTTAGTTCAAATTCACTCACATTCTAATAGCGTTAAATTCCAACGATCTATTAAATGTTTTAAATAAATTAACGCAAACGAAATGAATTTCTTTATCTCACTATGAACTTCATTCCTTCATTGTCTAATCGAACGTATCTCAAATATTAAATTTTCGAAATTTTAATTCAACTTTTAATATTTAACATCGAATCAAACACCGGTTGTTGCTAACCATACTGATCCTGCAAACTGATTTAAACGTAGCGACGAACCTCGACATTTCGCTACAAAATTAGTTAGATTACTTCCATGCAACGTATTCATACGTTCAAGACTTAATGTTATAATTTATAGATTTCACTTCTATTCCAATAAACAACATTAAAATGTAACTCGTCACTTGCATTATAGTTTCAAAACAACATACAAGTTTCAGTATATGAATTAGAAATTCAAATCCGCGTTTGGGACATAAATTGAGATTTCATGTTTCACTTCCAAGTTAAAATTATAAATATTCACTTACAACATTAAATCTTAAATTAACTTTGCATCCTAAGACATCAAAATTACCGGTTCGTTACATTCTCCCCCACTTGGAGCTTTTCGTCCTCGAAAAGGAACGTGGTATAGATTTTCATATATAACATATATAGCTACACGTATACTTTTACTTAGTTTAAAACGTATTTAGAAAGAAAATTAAGTTATAGAATTTTAAAACTCAAAATTTTTCTAACATCCAGATTTACGGAAAATTTCGGCAGCATCTCCTCTGCATGGTTTGCTCGGGAAAATTTTTCCATACACAAAAACAACAAAACACAAAATATACATCTCATCTATAGGATGAGGCATCCCAAATTAGGGGAACCAAAACAAAAACAACCCAAAAGCGATAAATAATGCGAGATACGTACCTTTTTATAGCGTTTTAATGCATATTTTCTTATTTTTTCTTAGCATTTTGTGCAAAAGCGAGCTCCAACAGCAAAGCATGCCATTGCAACCTATTAAAACACTTGACAAATAATGAGAATCAAACATATGCAAGTTAAAGCTTAATTTACAACATGCAACATATGACATGAATAAAATAACATTTTGTTAATATGCATATGAAAGCGAATCAAACATGAAATCTTTCTACTATACGAACTCATTATATATCATTCATTTAGCATACAAGTTCATGTCCATTAATTTACAATTTTTTCTTACTTTACTTCCCAACTATTGATTTTATTTGAAAATAAGACAAAACCATATAAGAAAATGTATGTAACAAAAATGTAAATGGTTTCAACAATTCTTATTTAACTTATGTTAATACACTTTATCTGCATGTTATTTCAATAATATTGTAGCGGGAACATTTCACAAAAATCTAATAGCCACCTATAAGCTCATGTTTCATTTTTTTTCTATATATATACATACCATTTATTTGACATTTATTCCATGTCCATGCCTATTTAGATATTATGAACCAATATTTCGCTTGCATGAGATTTGTTTGTTATTGATTCAATTTGAAAGTAAAAGAGAACAAAATACTGTACAAAAAATACATAACAAAAATGTAAATGGTTCCAAACGATTCTCTATATTGATGTTTCAACACAACTACATTTAGATTGATAAATTTAATCACATCTCAATTCATGTACAAGTTTATACATTAACTTGCATTCAAGTTTCTCTTCTCTTCCTGTCTCTAATTCCTTTTGTCGGGGTTTTTTTTTTCATTCTTTCCAAATTGACCATTCTTATTAGTTTCATTTGATAACAACAAAAATATCATTTGAATGGCTTGAATGCTTATCCCATTTTTGTTGCATTAAGTTCGTCGTTCAAGCGTCTTGCCTTTATTTATTTTCTTTATTCTCATTTGTTTCACTTATGGCACGCTTCCTTCGCATCGTCGCTACCCAAGAATTCATTTATTTAAATCGATTCACTCATCATTCACTTTTTTTTTCATGAAGGATATATTTCTATGCTCTCGACAATATTTAGTTTACATTCATACAACTACACCTAAGTTAAATCTATCTTCTAATATAATTATTTAAAATTCCTCAACTAGTTTAAGTACTCATTCAACGTCTCAACTGGAAATGTACGTATTAATCGCTCTTTCGAAACCTGAAAATAAATACTGATGATGCTGCAGTCATCGTTAGAATCATTTTCAAGTGACTAGAGTACGATTTTTTTGCATCTATCTAGTACATCTAGGATTTAGTACATATGCTGGCCTGGCGTATATTCGAAATCTTGACACACCCGATAGTCCAATTTTGACATTCCATTAAACATTTGGTATTTTTATTTTTAAATCAAAGGTTCATACTAAGATTTAAATATATGTATATGCGACAAAATAATATCTCTCAAAACGTTTCTATAATAAGATTTCAATTAGGGAAATTTATACCTCCCCCACTTATTTGTTTGCCATATAATGATTATAATCGCTATTTATATATAAGGTCTTAATGGCAAATCATATATCATATGATATTTTCCTTTCAGCCTTTAGTCTTCTACACATATTGTTTTCACAAGCTTAAGTTTACTGTTTGCTTTACTTATACATGAAATCCCATTATACATATAAATACTTTACACAAGCCACGACAACAAGTTTTATGTTTACATATAAAATGATTTCAGTTCCAAGAGTTAGATTACTACTTACATATATATACCTTTTCTCTAAACCAAATTTTGTTTCGAGAGCATGCTTTAAGTATCAAGTTACCCTTTTAACACATATACACAAATCAATTTACATTCGTACCATGAACCCATTTCACTCTTATTTATGAAGTTTATAATCTTCTAGTCATTCATTTTCCAACATTTCAGTCTCACCAGTTCCATTCACATACAATTTATTATAACTTATGAGTTCACAATATTTTAATCGATAAATTCACATATAACTTAATAATGTTGGATTTCAATCCAATTTGTTCAATGCATTCAAGGTTTAAAACTTAATTGGTTCTTCAAGTTTTATTGTAAATTCTCATTCCTTAGTTTAATTTAATTCGAGCTAAGTTGAATCATAAGCTTAGAGCTGAAAAACTGATGAACAACATGGACTTCATCAGGAATAAGCAAAATGAATTAAGAAGGATTTGGTATGTCAAAAGCGATGCAATCTAAATTCCTAAGACCGGACATGGCACGATCAAGACTAAGAGTCGAAAATCATAAATCAAGAATAATCCAGCAGGGGGACGAGTTCAAAGGAATGAGGTTTAAAAGAAGGATATACTTTAAAACAAGACTAAAATTCTAAATAATTTTATATATAGAAAATCAACTCAAAATCCTTTAAAATCATTTAAAAATATTTTATCTTCAAAATACGCTCTCTCGGGTATGATTCCATAACGATTTCACTCATTCTAGAGTATTTCTACTCAATCTCTAATGAGTGCTTCAACTTCATAAGCTGCTTTGTATGAACCAAAGCTCTGATACCAACTGTAACGACCTGGCTTTTTGACCGTCTCAAGTTAGTAATTAAACCAACCCAAGCCGTTCAAAATGTCAGATTGTTATTGCTTATGAAGTTGAAATACAAATCATCACATAATCACAGACACAGAAATCTCACAGCGGAAGTAAAACTTATACCATATTACAAAATCTTTTAAATTTACATAACATCAGAGTACAAAATAAATATAGGAACAGCGGAAGACTAAGAACCTTACTAATACATGAATAACTGACTGAAGTGGGAAAAATAGCAAGAGTGATAACAGATGGATGACTGGATCTCCACGAATCTCAAGCCCTAAAGATATATCTTCAAGCTGAAATACTCGGTCTGACCCGAGCAATTGCAAGAATAAAACAAACAAAATACTCGAGTCAGGACTAACATTCTCATATATGTGAATTAAATCAAATGAAGTGTTAACCGAAATGTACAATAACTTAGAGGATGTTTGGGATTTCCATCCTCTAAGGATCCGCAAAACTTATATCTATATAATAATACGCTATTATTGTAATTTCTATTCAATAAAGTAAATATAATAAAAATAGCGTAAGCGGGATTACATTTTTACCCTTACACCATTTATAATACCGCAGTCTATACAGTACCGTAAACCCACCGTAAAACGATGGCATCAGAGGGCACTCCATAGGTACGATACAAATCAAAATCGTAGGGGCTCGTATAGGATAAATATGACAAGGCACACAGGCAATACCCAGGGTAGGATTCTACCAGTTGCACTCTCGGACCGGTTGTAACGCATAGCAGCCACTACCGCCCACCTCGGAACACACTCCCATAATCAAAAGGGCGCCCAACATCATCAACACATAGTCATAAAAATGGTATCGAAGAAGTGCGTCCGATCAAAAGTACAACCTCAATTAGTCACGGTATAGCTCCTGTTTTAGACATTTAAATTATGACCCGAAGGTCAAGGCTATTTCGTTATCGTTCGCCTTCTTCAATCCAGTAATCACCTCCAAGTCATCATGCTTCATTCTGGATACGTCATCACGTACACATTTGTTAAAGTAGCATCGGCACTGACAGAGAGTATGTCACTTACCGACTCCTGTCTCTTTAACAACTAACGCTTACATTTTCCGCACCGTGGTCATTAGATTTGAAATCATATTTCGAGTATCACCAAATCGATTTTATCTCAAGTATTTCCCAAAACCGATTTATCAAATAATTCAATATTGATTTGGTTGAGATTTCGAATCCGACATTCCAAATATTCCTCGTCAACCATTTTAGTTTAGATTTCAATTTTTCACAAATCCCAATTTCTTGAAATCTTTATTTTTAAATCACTTATCAATACCATACGAGTTTGGACTCCACTTTTACTCGAAATACCATTTTCACCTGATATCCTCAGTCTAATTCTTCGGATTTAGTAGCTTGGATTGGACATGAATTTGTTTGAATTTATAAAATATTCTTAAATTAGAAAAGTTTAAAATAGGGTAATATATTAAGTTCGAAAACAAAAATATACATATACTTATGAAAATAATTGAAAAATGGCATAAAATCAATAGTATAAAATTTCTAATTGCTAAAAATGGTCATAAGTCATATATTGAATACAAGAAACGTAATTAACATAGTTAAATTTGAAAATATTATATACGTGTGTATACTTGTATAAAATAGATATAAATAGTTGCGAAAATATTTATAACTTTAGAATAGCCAAAATAATATAACTTTAAATAGTTATAAGTAGTTTTGTTAAAATCTAGTAATCAGGTAAGATTTGTTTGTACAGCAATGTAATTTATTTAGTAACATGATCCAATCCAAACCGAATCTGTATTTCGCAAGTTCAACTTCATTCGCTTCTCATCCCACTAACTTCTCACTTATTGGTTCGGATTCAAATATTCCAAACTATTCTTTTCTGATTCAAATCATTTTCCCACCAGAATTCATATTAAACACAATCCTCTTGATTTTGTTTAATTTCAACACTTCATCGTTAAAACGATTCTCGAATCATTACTTAACTTGAAATTCACATATCCATTCATAGAATAAATTCTCAAACCCACTTTAGCGTTAGCTATGAATCAAAATTTTTTGTATGCATTCTCATGGTAAATATCCATTTGACAAATCATATAAAAAAATAAGTTTGGAAAATAGTATCAAAGCTTTGCAAATTTGTTACATCAATTCAAAGATCGTCATACTATTAGATTCAGGATGTGAATCATAAAGGTATAAAGAATTTATTTAAACAAATTAAACTTGGTGTTAACTTGCGAAATTGCTTTAAACTTAATTTAATACAAATTGGGTTTCATGAAATTCCAAGTAAATATTTGAACCAAATTACTTTTAAACTTACTTTACACTATATAAAGATTTCATAAAAAAAAAAAATTCAACTCACAAAATCGATGAAATAATTTGAAAATATTTTTATTTTTATTTGACCACGGTGTTCATATAAAATTTTCTATCCTATGGTCAAGTGCTACGGATATTTATCATTTCAATCCGTTCTTTTAAAAATATTCGAATCTCGGGTATGTATCATTTCAACCTGCATCCCAAATTGATTCGAATACACAAGGGGTTCGGGTATGTATCATTCCAACCCGTAGTGGTTTTTTTTTCAAATCAAAAGGGAACTTGCATGTTGAGAAAATAAACATAGCACATCACGCATACATCCATATTGTGTCATATGATATAACTGCGTGTGTCGCACGTGCACAACCACGAAGCAAACAATTTCTAAAGCAACCTAACATTTCATTCAACATCTCAATATTTAATTCACTTAATAATTAATTAGTCTATGAGTGAGAAAACTCCCCTTTTCGTGGAAAACAAAAGTGATACGAAGTTGATGTGGATACAGGGCACGATAAGCGGGAACAATCCAATGATACCACAATCCCGATAGCGCTCTCGAGTCAACCCTGCTACAAACATAACGAGCTCAACGACCAACAGAATTAATAACCAACAAGCTCATTTCCCCCCCCCCCCCATGCATTAAAAATCCCAACACTACAAGCCCTAGACAGCGTTGATTCTCGAATTAACACCGCTGATATTATATGCAAAAAATATATTTTATTATTATTATTATTAAGAGGAGATATACCAAATAGTGTTTTGAATGGGCAAGAACGATTGCTGTTCCGATGGGATAGCCTTCTCATAGGCAATTTATCAAACAGTTAAGGCGCGAGTTCCCTGAACGCAACTTTACAGCCCAACTGGAGCTGTTGGGTGGACGCCAGCTGATTCCTTTGGAGGCTTGCAACCTTTGCATGTTGGTGGAAGTAGCATCGGACTTCAAAGCTCACTCCTTTTTTTTTTTGCTTTGCGTTGAACGAAGAAAAGAAGGTGGGTGCACGACTTAGAGGTGGTGATCGGTCCTGCCGGTGGTGGTGACGCCAGTTTTTGTGATGATCGATGGAAGAAGCGAGTAGGGTTTTGGCACCGTTCGCCTTGTCCCGTTTGGCTCCAATTGAATTGAAGAGAAAAAAAAGACTTTCAGAATGTTCGGAGCTCATTGCTGATGAGGTTTCCCTAGCGGTCGGCGTCACACTATGACGATGGGTAGTGCGAGCTGATGCATGGCCGATGGACATCGCGGTGGTCGCGGATTTGATTTGGAGATTTGAGGTTTCCAATTTTTCTCAATGAACGGAAGAATTGACAGAGAAGGGAAAGGGAATAAAAATAATAGAGGGAGAATGGACGCATGGTTAAGGAAGGGTACGCGTGTGTGGTTCCATCTGACAGTTGAACACCTGTTTTCCTTCCATTCTTTTATTATTATTCTATTTTATTTTATAATTTCCTCTAAACAAGGATCTCTCTACCAAAGTATGTATACACGGTATGTAATCATATACCAATACACCTACCCAAAAATACGGACATGATTCACAACAACCAACGTCGTCTGTTTTGCATATTTTTGACCTGACTTGTAAATTCGAAACAACAAACGTTCGAATTTCGTGAAACAGAAATAAAAATAGCGCTACTTAGAATATTATCTAATATATTTTAGTTCAAATTCACTCACGTTCTAATAGCGTTAAATTCCAACGATCTATTAAATGTTTTAAATAAATTAACGCAAATGAAATGAATTTCTTTATCTCACTATGAACTTCATTCCTTCGTTGTCTAATCGAACATTTCTCAAATATTAAATTTTCGAAATTTTAATTCAACTTTTAATATTTAACATCGAATCAAACACCGGTTGTTGCTAACCATACTGATCCTGCAAACTGATTTAAAAGTAGCGACGAACCTCGACATTTCGCTACAAAATTAGTTAGATTACTTCCGTGCAACGTATTCATACGTTCAAGACTTAATGTTATAATTTATAGATTTCACTTCTATTTCAATAAACAACATTAAAATGTAACTCGTCACTTGCATTATAGTTTCAAAACAACATACAAGTTCCAGTATATGAATTAGAAATTCAAATCCGCGTTTGGGACATAAATTGAGATTTCATGTTTCACTTCCAAGTTAAAATTATAAATATTCAGTTACAACATTAAATCTTAAATTAACTTTGCATCCTAAGACATCGAAATTACCGGTTCGTTACAGGAGGGAGTTCAATATGGTGATAATAGTATGTTTTTTTAAGGAAAGTTTAATTTATTGTTTTGGAGAAGATGGGAGTTCAGGTGACGGGAATGGAGAGGGTTTTGAATACAATAAGGCTAATGGTTTTTTCTTTGCATGGAAGTGGTTGTATGTGATGAAAATGGAGTGTCGCTGAGCTGTTCGATGAAATGTCCAAGAGAGAAATTGCAGTTTGGGAGTTGATTGTGTTAACTAGAGCTATTCAATGATTTGTTGCATCAATTAGTTGAGTAAAACAAGGTATACGTTTATTTAATGCATAGGATGATTAATTTATTTATTTGTAAGTAATTTAAATAAATATTAAATCGTTATTTAAAAATAAATAATCATAGGTGAATAATTCATTCAAGACGATTCGTAGACGCGGAAATGGAAATTTAATGGATATTCAGCAAAGGAAAATCGAGGTGAGTTAAACTCACTCAGATAAATTATTGGGAACTATTTTTAGTAGTTCAATTTTAATTTATTGTTGGATGATAATTGATTGATATAAAGTGATAGTATATATATAATATTATATAATAATATTGGGGTTTGGTGATTGGATAATTCCCGCAGTACCATTAGCGGATGCCCACAGTACCATTAGCGGATGATTTCCCTACGCATCCCACAATATATATAGTGGATGACCTTCTATACCGCGATATCCTGCCTCGAAGCAGGATGGGTATTATTATTGTTGACTAACATCTGTGGATGCAGGAAAAACAGGTTGGAGGAATCCAACTGGATTCCTTAACATTTATTTGTTTTCACATATATGTTGTTATATGATATGATTGATTACTTGCAATGGTGTGTGACATGTTTTGGATGTGTATTGACAGTGGATTTGATTTTTGATATTTTTGAATGTCAAAAATAATATATGTATTTTAAAAGAGAATTGAAAATATAAAAGAGTTTAAAGTAAATTTTATTTTCAAATAGACATATTTATTTAGAAACCGAATTATAAATGGAATGAAACAGTTAAGATTTGTATTTTACAAATAAGACGACATGTTGATTTATAAACAATATTTATAAAGAAGTGAATTATTATTATTATTAGAGAATTCAGAAAATACAATATAAGTATGAAGAAAAAGGGAAATTGGGTTTGAAATCGGAATTGTTAATGGATTTGTATTTTCCAAGTTCAATGGAAATTTTAAATTAGATTATATGAAATAAATCGAATAATTGAAGTGATAATAGAATAGAAACTTGAAACTGACAATTTTGGAATCCAATCGATAAATTTAGTCAAGAATGGATTGTATTAAAAGTTATTATTCACGGGTGAGGTGAATAGGGGTCGAAGTAAATATTTGGCAAATGAGAATTTTTGAAAGGAAGTTAGAAAGGGTTTTTAAGTTATAAATCATAATTGAATTGGAGATAAACTAATTGGAGTAATATAATATGGATTATATTAAAGGATTTTATATACGGGTTATTGATAGTAAATCATGATTAGTAAGAATTTGCAAAAGTTATATATGAATATTTTGAATAGAAGTTAGAATAGAAATAAATGAAGCTTATTGAAATAAAACTAGAATGGAATGAAGTTTTAGATATATATATATATATATATATATATGTTTGAAAAAGATTATTAATGGAATAAAGATGTGAGATAGAACCTGGTCTACGAACGTTAAAACAAAATTTGTTTGGTTAATAAAAATATATCATTATAAGAAAAATCTTGTTTCCAGTTTTAAAAATGAACAAGGGTTAGCAAATGTTTTGAAAATTATACTTATAAGTAAAATATTGAACGAGTATTAGTTGAGATAAATATCTCGTTTGAAGTGATAATTAATATTGGAAATTTCTATTCGTTTAGAAGTTAATAAAATGAAGTTAATGGAATTAGAAACTTACTGGAGATTTGTTGAGATGAATGGTTTTCTGAATATCAATCTGATGTTGGTTTAGGCCTTCGGGGTTGATATTTAGGAAGCTATTCACTTACTAGTTTACGGTTAGGGACTAATAACCAAGATGAGAAGTGTGTTCTCTAAGTATTTAAAATGAACCGTTTTAATATTCTTATACTAATATAAGAAGAGAAATGAGTATTTTAATGTTGGGAAATTGAACAGTTTTAATTAACAAATGATTAATTAAAGAAGGTAAATATTGAATTAGTAAATTCAATTTTCTTTTATGGATGAATGGTTGTTTAATTTGATAGTTAAATAACTGATTATCAAATCTGGCCTATACGATTGTTTGTACGGAAAGACTGGGATCAAATTTATATTCGAAAACCATTCCGACCAGCAAATACGAAAACATTGAATATACCAGACGCTAATCGAGACGGAGTATTCGAAGACCGTGGATCTTCATAAAACATAAGAACTACTTAAAATCTTTGGTTTAGTGGCCAGATATATATTGTGGTTCTGTTGTGGTTGGAAATTTACGGATTGCAAGGACTACTCGCTAATGATCTATAGGGTGATACCTAGGATGTGGTAGGAGGGTGCCTTCGGTTCATCCTGTTACTAGATGACTTGTATGGACGAATGTCTGACAGAATATTTCTTGAGAATCACACACATTGATTTTTACAAACGTATTTCTGTTAGTGACGGAGAATGGTCGTTCTCTTAGCTTATAGTATTTTTGTGGACATTAATTAGTGATTTGATAGATCTGACAATGTGACGTTCAAAGTAAATTGTGATATGGTGTTCTAAAGGTAGTGTTAAACCTCAAGCCTCACTACCGAAAAATGACAAAAATAGGGCAGGTAGCGTGGCTTAGTGGGTCGCTCCCATTAGGGTGTATTGTCACCATCTAGAGAATATTCATATTTGTTACTTCATTTTGTTTCTGTATTTCCCGGGAACGGTTATGTTGGTATACCAACTATAATGTGACAAGACATTCGACACACTCAAGAGAAATGAGTGGTCGGTCATGTGTGGCTGAGTTACAAGATGTTCTTTTTGAACTCTGGTATATCTCCTCTAGAGTATACTGATCGAAAGGTGGTTCTATACCTTGTCTTAGTCTGAAATCCATTCTCCAATAAGCGCCCGCGGTTTTTCTTATTATATATTAGATATGTAGAATGTGAGATGCAAACGTTCTACTTGATGATTATTTATTTGATTTAAACATTATTATAATATCAGAAAAGAATATTATTACAAATTTTTTGTGATTATCATAAGGTAAAAACCGTCCTTGTTAATGTGTGGGTTGGTCTTACGATTATCATTTTTTTCGAAAAGATTTTTAACGTAAAATCAAGTTGGACGATACCAATAATTTAGAGAGTTTTTCTCACGCTGGTTCACCAGACTGACCTGTTGCGTTTGTAATGCTCGGGCCAGTCCGAGTTGTACAGGTTCAGGATAAGATACGAATTAGAAAAGACGAGCTGGAAGAGTTCAGAATTATGATACGTATGTAGAAATTATTTCGCTGTGTGTTATAAACGAGGACAGGCTGTTATAACTGTCCAGATATGATGAATGTCTACTGTACTATGATAAATTGTAAGTATTGTTTCAAGTTTTCAATAAAGATTTATTTCTGTATTATATTTTATTTTGCTGCGATGTAAGACTGTGTATTGTTCTTCTTCTTTCTTCTATTCTTAACTTTCTTTCTATTTCTCATCCTCTAATTTCTTTCTATTAGCTTTCGGGTTTTTGATACTTGAATCTGGACACGGGATGTATTAGTGTCTGAATTTGAGAGTCGAATTTTCCGAGATGCTACAGTTGGTATCAGAGCAATGGTTTAGGAATAACCTTGGCTCTGTGGTATAACTCGATATAGATGGGGTTAGTAATACCCTAGATTGAGTTTGAGTGTATATACGTATATATGAGAGTGTATTTGTAAATTTTATAAAAATGTTTTGTATTGTATTATTTGATCGGTTCAATTTTGAACTAGTGAATGACACAGTATTGTTTTGTAAAGAGGGAAAATGAAATAATTTTGCCTAGAGTATATTTTTGGTATAGGAATTTTTTTATCAAACTATTATTGATATTGGATTGCTTGATTGATTTGAACAAAATTCAAATGGTATTATGGATTTAAGATGGTTTGATATAACCAAAAGATGAAATAAATGATTGTTGAAATAAAATCAGAACTTGAAATATAAATTGGAAGCTAAGGAAAATAAATTTCAATAAATGGATTGAAACTTGTTTGAAAAATAAGTTAAATAAATTTGGATTGAAACGATATTAAACTAAGACGAATTATTGAATCAATATGAAATGAAAATGCTTGAATTGAAGTTGATACTTCAATAAATTGAACATTGATAATTTTAGCAGAACTCGACACATATTGTTTAAGTATATCGATTGAAATAAAAAGTGAATTGAAATGAATCCAATTCAAATGAGTATAATTGTATGTAATTAGGAAGAATAAATCAAATTGAGTTTGATTGAAATTGAATGTAAATTTGAACTCGAATGTAAATGGACTTGTATATTAAAAGTAAAACATGGAACTTGGATTATAAATAAACCCAACTTGGTTATAATAAAATGAATATACATTTGAACATGAAGGTTTAAATTATCATGAGTTGAGTAAGATAACAAGTTAGTGGATGAATTTGTGAATTTGAAGTTGGAAGTTAAATTGTTTATAATCAGTTAGAGATGTAGGTGTATATGATTGATCAGGTTTATTAGATGGAAGCAAGTGTGAGAAGTATTATGGTTTGCCCGACAAAAAGGTACATGTCTAATTCAATATGGGATTTTGTGAGCCTATTTGGCAAGCTGCTTAGCTTTTTAATTTTTTTTTTTTGACTAGAGAGGGCCCAAAGAGGCATTTTGTAGTTTTACCGATCAACCCGTACAAAAGAGGTGCTGGCGAAATTTTCCAAAAATCCAGGGAGTTAGACAAAATTTCAACAATTTTGAAAAGTTTTGTTAACAAAAAGTTAATGTTTAATTGGAGATTGAAGTTAAGGATTTTCGAGTGAACTAATGAGTTGGTTATAATGTTTAGGTGCGTGTCAAGTTGCATAGGTGGATTATGGGAAGTTAATGAGATATAACTGTTTTACCTACTTAGTAATTTCGAGGACGAAATTCTTTTAAGGGGGAAGGAATGTGATGTCCCGCATTTTGACTGATTTATGTTTGAATATTTAATTCAGTTTAAATATTGGATTAGTAAAATAAATGGAATTTTATATTAGTTGAATATTGGTTTAACTTGTAAATGAAATATCGGGTTTAATATCCAAGTTAATTTATTCTGGAGTTATATAAATTCAGTTTATATAATAGTAATAATTTATTTGTTATTTGAATCGATTTATATTCTGTCGAATTTAATTGTAAATTATCGGTTTAAACTAATATCTTTTCCATACGATCGATTGGGGCTTCGAAACACGTTCCGATGAGTTCAGAATAACGGTATTACCCTCGAAATATCTTTTGTTGTGTTTAAATAGGAATTAGAAAGTAGCGCGATATTTTAATTAAATAGATTCACAATGGTTCGAATTTACTTAGGGTTCATTATGGAATTCCTTCCTCTGTAAGCTGGGAATTTATTTCCCTTCTCCCCTAAGCTAACCCATATTCCTTCTACGTTAAGATTCACGAAGTACATTTCAAAGTCTTCCTCTTTCACACCACGTTACATCTGTTTCGTTCCTTCAGGGAAAAGTTAAACACGAATTAATGGCTTTGTACGATGTGGTTCCCTCCGCATCTATAAAATCAAGCTTGCGTTCACCTCTATTTCCCATTCTAGATCCATGAAAACTTAGTTCAAGTCTTTGGCCTTCCTTTTCTTTTCTTCTGGCATTTCAAAACAAATGTTTTATTCCAACACCTTTTCATTTATATCCCAGCAAAAATCGAAATCGAAGGATAATATAATAGAATAAAAAGAAAATCGAAAGAAAATATTGTGAGATTTCTTGGAGCGAACGAAGATTGTTAAATCGCGATTCAAATCTGCGATGGTTTCTGAAGTCCTATAGTAGGAGACGCGCTCGTGGATTTTGGAACTCGAGATCAACGCGGGAGGGCTCATGATAAGGAAGGATAGGTGCGATGTTGTTCAAAGGACGCGGGAGCGCTCATGATAAGGAAGGATACGTGCAATGTTGTTCAAAGGGGATTTCTACTGTGAGGATGGTATGCGATAGGATGTTTAGGCATTGCAATTTCTGGCAAGCTGATGTCGTGCTGAAGTTGGATTGGTGAATTTGGGGACTGTGCAGGAAAACGATGGGAAGATAGAGCCGATACTGGAGTTTTGAAGTTCAACAAAAAGGGAAAACAAGAAGTTTGATTCCTATATTTTGTAGAAGAGGTGTCGTGAATTACATTTTTTGCAAAGGGATGGACTGGGTGCGATAGTGTAGTTTTTGAGGAATGCAAATCTGTTGTTTGAAGGTAGAGTTCGATTTCTTGTTAACGAAGTTGGGGTGTTGAGGGGTACATTACCTTGATGATGAACCGGTGATTGATTTTTTCCAGTAGAGTTTGGGGGAGTCGTTGTTGATTTCTACCGAGGGATATTGGGGTGTTTTTCTTTCTGTAATTTTTGGCAAAAGGGAGTGAGTTCAATATGGTGATAACAGTACGTATTTTTAAGGAAAGTTCAATTTGTTGTTTTCGAGAAGATGGGAGTTTAGGTGACGGGATTGGAGAGGGTGTTGAATACAGTAAGGCTGATGGTATTTTTGCATGGAAGTGGTTGTATGTGATCAAAATGGAGTGTCGATGAGCTATTCGATGAAATGTCCAAGAGAGAAATTGTAGTTTGGGAGTTGATATCATTAACTAGAGCTATTCAATGATTTGTTGCATCAATTAGTCGAGTAAAACAGGTATATGTTTATTTAATACATAGGATAATTAATTAATTTATTCGAAAGTAATTTAAATAAATATTAAATCGTTAATTAAAAATAAATAATTGTAGGTGAATAATTCATTCAAGATGATTTGTAGACGCGGAAATGGAAATTTAATGGATATTCAGCAAAGGAAAATCGAGATGAGTTAAACTCACTCAGATAAATTATGAAGAACTATTTTTAATAGATCAAATTTAATTTATTGTTTGTTGGATGATAATTGATTGATATAAAGTGATAGTGTATATATATACACACGTAATATTATGTAATAATATTGGGGTTTGGTGATTGGATAATTCCCGCAGTACCATTAGCGGATGATTTCCCTATGCGTCCCACAATATATATAGTGGATGACCTTCTATACCGCGATATCCTGCCTCAAAGCAGGATGGGTATTATTATTGTTGACTAACATCTGTGGATGCAGGAAAAAAAGGTTGGAAGAATCCAATTGGATTCCTCAACATTTTTTTGTTTTCACATATATGCTGTTATATGATATGATTGATTACCTACGATGGTGTGTGACATGTTTTGGATGTGTATTGACAGTGGACTTTGATTTTTAATATTTGTGACTGTCAAAAATAATATATGGATTTTAAAAGAGAATTGAAAATATAAAAGAGTTTAAAGTAAATTTTATTTTCAAATAGACATATTTATTTAGAAACCGAATTATAAATGGAATGAAACAGTTAAGATTTGTTTTTAACAAATAAGACGATGAGTTGATTTTATAAACAATATTTATAAAGAAGTGAATTATTATTATTATTAGAGAATTCAAAAAATATAATATGAGTATGACGAAAAAGGGAAATTGGGTTTGAAATCGGCATTGTTAATGGATTTGTATTTTCCAAGTTCAACGGAAATTTTAAATTAGATTATGTGAAATAAATCTAATAATTGAAGTGATAATAGAATTGAAACTTGTAACAACCCGGAAAATCAGAACCAATTTAAATTTTTTATTTTGGAAATTTTGATGAATTTTGAATATTTAAAATGATTTATTTTAAATAATTACAACGAGAAATTTATTTTGAATAGAATTAGAACGTATATATTTTTTTGAATCATCATTCGTATATAAATATTTATTTTAATTATAAAAGGAATTGAAAATGGCCTGGTAGTTTGAAAATTCGATTTCAAATTTCAAATGAATGTACAAGATTCAAATTAAACCAAATTTTAGCGAAACCAAAAATATTAGAATCTATTTAAAAATATCTTTCCAACGAATCCAAAAAATTGAAATTTCATAGCGGGAATAAAAAATTATGCCCAGTTGAAAATTCAGAATAGTCGCTATGGAATTTTGGCCCTTAAAAATGGAAATTTTGCAAATGACCTCCGTTTTCGATGAAACCACTTTTGTTGGATCTGAGATGTCAATTTATTGCTAGATTCCAAAATTCATAATTTTTGGGATTAATATGTGTGCATGGTGAAGGAAAACGTGTTTTGATAGTTTCAGTCAATTTAAATCGACCAGAAAATGGCCATTTTTCAAACGGTCTCCAAATTTGACGAAATTTGTTTTGTTAGGACCGTATCATCAAAACATAACCAGATTTATTTTTCTGGAATTTTTGGGGTCCGTATGTGGCACCGATAAATTAAAATGTGCGTTCAAATTCAATATATAGATCTATATTTTGATTTTAGCGAAAACAGGTCGAAACAGCCGAACTGGCTTGCGATACATATCCCATTGTATTTGGAATAGGGTAATTAGCTAGGGACGATAGTCGTTGGTTTTGATTTCGAGTTCGAAATAAAAAGTTGCTGCTTGAAATTTAAAATATAATAAAATATTATAACACCCTCACTCCCTTCTCTCAGAAGTCAACGTTCAAAACAATAATAATAAAAAAAAAGAAAAACCTAAATCGATCGCGCCCCCTACCGGTGATCGATCCCCCCTCCCCCCGCCCCCCGCCGGTGGTGCCGCCTCCATCTTCTCCCCCCCTCGGCAACTCCCTCTCCATCCCCTCCTTCAGCGCGAGGAAGCCGCGCCCTCCACCCAAACCCATGAGACCCACCACCGCGACCGCCAAATCCCCTGCGCCACCCCCCTGAGCGCCGCTACTTCCCATCCCTCCCTGTAACACACAATGAGTTCTTCTATTTTATTGATTTACATTTACTTATTTTCTGTTTTATTATATTTATATATGTAAAAAATCTGAAATTATGCATATATGAATATATTTGATAATATGAAACTGATATGTATGTATGTGATAAAGATTAGATTTTTATTATGATAACGATTCGATTTTTAACTTAGCAAAGATGATATTTTTAACTTAGTAAAGACAAGGTTTTAAATTAGGAAAAGGTATAATTTTTATTGGATATACATATGATTTTTAATTATATAAAAAAATAATTCGATTTTTATATGAGTAGCGAAATAAAAATATGATTTTTTTATTATAGAGATAATTAAAATATGATTTTTATAATGCAAACATCGATATAAAATTATGAACTTTATTTTTATCATGAAGTAGCGAGAATAAAGATTCGACTTTTATATGAGTAGCGAGTGAAAAATAGAATTTTTATATAATAGAGAATATAAAAATATGATTTTTATATATGTAGCGAAATAAAAATCTGATTTTTATTATATATCTAGCGTTGAAATAATAATGTGATTTTTATAGCATTGAAATAAAAATGTAATTTTTATAGCATTGAAATAAAAAATGTGATTTTTATAGCATTGAAATAAAAATGTGATTTTATATATGAACAGCGTGAAAAGGATGCGTTGGAATTTCGAACAAATCCAAACAGTTCAGAAAGAAAGACTGACGGAGTGGAACCCAAAGGTGAGAACTTCTCACTTAAATTTTATTTCTATTTAAAATATATATTAAGATGCAGATGGTGCTTAGCAGCACCCGACACCCGTCGTCCACAAACCATGGAGGACTTGTTTGTTTGTTTGATTGTGTTGTGAAAATTGATTGTGTGATGTGGAATGGAATAAAATATTTGTAGTTAAAAATATGATTTTTAATGGGTATATGAATAAAATAAATATTTATAAACAAATTGGACGATTTGTTTATGTACACACATTTAACTGATATTGATTGGGACGATAAATTTTACACATCGCCCAACTGCACAAATAAAATTCATTATTTGTTGATTGAAACCCCACACGGGTATTGGGATGATATTGGACATGCACTAATCCCAGTAGTTAGTTGTATGTCAATCGATTGGTTGACAAGGTGTGTAAGCATTGAATATTTATATTTAATGCTTATGCAGTGTAGAATGCACTCTAGATGATGGTTGACTTTGTTTAATTGTTGTTGTGTATATGTGTTGTATGAAATCCACATAATCACATTATATGGTAATTGACTGTGTCTGATTCCAGTTCAGAAAGAATGAATATTTTAAAATAACGATTATTTTAAAATAAGGAATATTTTAAAATAATATTCAGTAAAAGATCAAAATCTGATTTTGATGTCCGATTTAGGATGGACACGAAGATATTTAAATATATAAAGCCGTGCTGATTAGATTGACGCTATTTTGACGTGAACAATATTTATATTGATTTATTTCATTTTTATAATGAATATCGATAAGGAATTGATTTCGAAATCTAATGTTTTTAAAATACAATCATTTATATGTCGATGATATGGAATATTCAATTTTGATTGGAAATTGAATATGAAATTGAAATCATTTTGAAAATGAATTAAAACGATTTATAAAATACGTTATAAATGGAATTCGAGTAAATATATAATATGTAATAACCCGAAAATCTGAGCCAATTTAAAATTTTTATTTTGGCTATTTTAATGAATTTTGAATATTTAAAATGAATTATTTTAAATAATAACGTCGAGAAATTTATTTTGAATAGAATTAGAACGTATGTATTTATATAGCTCGTCGTTAGAATATAAATATTTTATTTTAAATTATAAAAGGAATTGAAAATGACGCGGTAGTTCGAATTCGATTTCAAAATTCAAATGAATGTACAGGATTCAAAATAAACCGGATTTTAGTGGAACGAAAAATATTTGAATCTATTTGAGAATATCTTTCTAACGAATCCGAAAATTTGAAATTTCATAGCGGGAATAAAAAGATATGCCCAGTTGAAAATTGGGATTAGTCGCTATGGAATTCTGGCACTTAAAAATAGCCATTTTGCAAATGACCTCTGTCTGGGATGTCAAGTTATTGCCAGATACCAAAATTTGTAATTTTCTGAATCAATATGTGAGCGTGGCAGGGGAAAACAAGTTTGGCCAATTTTAGTTGAATTTAATCGACTGGAAAATGACTATTTTTCAAACGGTCTTCAAATTTGATGAAATTAGTTTTGTTAGGACCATATCGTCAGTACGAAGCTAGAAAATATTTTTCGGGAATTTTTAGAGATAGTATGTGGCCCCGGTAAATTAAAATGTGCATTTGAATTTAAATTATAAATTTATATTTTAAATTAAACGGAAACTGATTGTAACAGCCGAATTGGGTTACGCAACATATACCATTGTGTTCGGAATGGGGGTAATTAGCTATGGGCGACAGTCATTGGGTTCAATTTCGAGTTCGAATTAAAATCTTCCTTTTTGAAGAATAAATTAATATAATAATTAAATTATTATATATACTCAAAACTCCCTCTCCTCTCTCCTTACCAGTCAACGAAGAATAAAAAAAACGAAAACCGTATCAGAGAAACCTGTCGCTCCCTCAGGCGGACCGCCTCGCTGTCATTCTCGGCGCCGCCTCCCCCTCCTACGGCCGTCGAGCGACACCCTCCCCCTTCCTCCTCCCCCACGTCACTCTTCCCTCTTCAAACCCCTCCCCAAAACGAGACTGCTGCCACTGTCGGGGCCTGCCGCAGGTCACCACTACCTCGCCACCGCCTGGCCGCCGGTCCCCTGAGCCGCCCAGCCTCCTACACCGCCCCTCAGACCGCCAACCCCGACCCCGGGCCCTTCCTCTCCTCAAAGATCCAATTTTTAACATAAAACCGGCCCTCTCAAACCCTAGCCGACGATCTCCAGCACTCGACGCTCCCTTGCTCCGCCTCGTTAGCTGCGCAATGTAAGTACGTTCAAATTGAATTTCGTTTTGATTTTTATTATATATAAAGCGGTATAAAAGAAAATGTGATTTTCACCCATATGAACATCGATTTAAAAATGGTATTTTGGGTCGTTACATTATATATATATATATATATATATATGTATATGTATATATATATATAATGGCCTGAATAGAACGCGCCGCCCCGCGACAGTTCGTGAATTTCGACCATTGACTTCGAACGGGCATTACTGGGAGATCCGACTGTCGGATTCTCCTAAAACCAGAACCGTTAGGTCCGTATCGAAAAGAGGTTTCCAAAGAATATTAGAGATTTGAAATCTAACGGTTGGATTTGGAATCATGTCCAAATCAAATTTGGAAAAGGTCGTTGTAAGTGCAGGTCGATGGCCGTTTTTGGAGATCGACTATACGGGCCTTGATAAAATTATTAAAAATATCAATAATTTGTGCAAAATCATAATAAATGATTTGAAAAGGATTGGGATGAAAAATTCCATATTTGAAAAGGTAAAAATATATTTTTATCAAAATGAACTAGTTATGAACTAGAATTATAATCCAATATTTTTAAATAAATAAATGGGATTTGAAATGGTTTTAAAAATAACCGGAATTTCCAATATATGAATTGGAATAGGGTTGAATCGAAATTACCTTCGGAATATTTCGATATTGGATTCCGTGATTATACGGATAATGCGGAGGAATTTGGAAGATATATGTATATCGTTATTCCAATATGATATTTGTTGATTTCAGAATTTGATATTGAATATAAGCCGATATACTTTCTATTTAGAGCCTTGTATTTATATCAAATTGGATTTTGGGTTTGTCATGAATGGTATCTTTAATAATACTGTTCTTAAACCCAATGGAGTTAAGAAAATTAGAAACTGACTGGAGATTAGCTAAGTTTAATGGTTTCTTGGTTATTGATCTGATGTTGGTTTCGACTTTCGGGATTAATACTTAGGGAATTGTCCTCCTACTAATTTACGGTTAGAGACTGATGGGATTTTGGGTTTGTCATGAACTGTGTTTTAAATGACACTGTTCTTAAATCCAGTGCAAAAAGGATAAATCTTTTAATTAAGATTTAAAGAAGAATTACCAATTAATTAACATTTAATTGGAAAAGTAAATGGAATGTGAATTGGGTTTATTGTGAACTGTGTTTTTAACGACATTCGTTCTTTAACCTGATTTATAGTGAAATGTGATTTGGAATTTATAAACCTTTTTATTAAGATTTAATGGGAATTTTCCAAAGTAAAGTTTTCCAATTAAATATATTAAATTGGAATTGAATGGAATTCGATTGGATAATAATCGAAGCGAACGTCTATGGAGGAAGACTGTTAATACATATGGAATTTAAAAGGCATTGCAGTTATTCCATTTATATTATTGGTCGGATATGGAAATTGATTTCGATTATATGTTGAATTGTTTTTCCGTTACGATTCCATAATTAATGGAATATGATTTGGGCTTAGCGTGAACTGTGTTTTAAATGACATTAGTTCTTTAACCCAGTTAGAAGCAGGATTATATGTCTATCATTGTATTTCAAACTGTATGGTTGATCTTTGCTAAATATATATCTGTTTGGTGGCGGATAATTTATTCTCTTGCTTAACACCCTTCTCTAAGATGTACGAGCTTAGAGGTTATATGTCGGCAGCAATCAATAGTACGGTGTAGATTGTCAATGCGACATGTTAGTGTTTCCAAAGTTAAATAATCATTAATATTGATTTTTGGAAAGATTAAACCTAAGTGGAGTTTTACTGAATCTTTAAATAGATTGAAAATGGGAATTGATAATTTAAATTATCAAATTTGGGAGATGATCGAGAATGGAGTATCGGCAGTTTTGTTCCTAGCGATATTTAAATCTTTAATTAGATTTGAACGTTTGGTAATTAAATTTAATGATAACACTGTGGGGTTAGTTATGGGATAATATTAGTTTTTCTCCATGGGATGAATAGGTTGGGATTGGGAAAAAAATATAAATGATTACTTCGGTGTGGTTCGCTAATCCTGACTAGTTTGGAAAACCTTAATATGATTTGAATTGACATCCAAAGGAAGAAAAAAATTTAAAGAATTTATCTTTGATAAAATTAATGGGAACAAATCCCTAAAGATATGAATATTTAAATAAAATAATATTCAGAAATGGAATGAGGCGTATGTTGTGTTTTTATAGCACTTGTTTATTATATACGCGAGTTATTCATAAAGGCTGGGTTTATACCCATCCTGAATAACTGATTCGACAATAAGTCAACGATGAAGACGGTGTTTGAAGACCAGAGGTCTTCACATCGTTTGGATGATTACTGATGTCTTGATTGGGCTTTACAACCAAGACGAGGTAATAAGTGGTGATCGTCCAGACGTACTTGGAGATCGACGGATATGCGAGGACCTCTCTCCTGTATTGGACATACGGGACGAGGAATAAGGTGTTTACGGTTTCGTTCAGACCCAGAACGAACTTGTAAATGGATTGTGTGTCTGACATTGGATTTTATTCTATGTTGATTGATTTTTATTAAATATATATCTGTTTGGCGGCAGAGAATTTATTCTCTTGCTTAATGCCCTTCTCTGAGATGTACGAGCTCAGAGGTTATATATCGATAGATATTAGTCGCATGGCACGAATTTCCTATGTGGCATGTTGAGATGCAGTGATCAAGGCTTTTGTTGAAAAGCAGAGTCTTGTGGTTGATGATCAAAGCACGACTTTAATACAGCGTAGCTTTGTGTATGGTGTTAATTCGCGAGCCTCACACCTCGGTATGAGTTAAAAATGGGATCGGACCGTTGGGAGAACACGACGTTTCTTTCGAGCTATGGGTGGTGTCAGCGTTTTACATGCCCTGACATTTACATTATTTTTACCTATGTGGTTGCTGGATTGCGAGGCGCCTCGGTTATATCGGTCTCTACGGAGCCGATGGATAGGTCCAATAGGACCGGGAAATGTGTGTTCAGGAATTGCCAATCCTCAAACATAACGGAGGACCGACCCAACCTATCCAGGGTTAACCAGAGTGTGTAGTCCTGATACATTTACTAGAGTGTCTCGAAGCAGTGAGGAGCCATCCCTGGCCTCGACTCATGACGGAAACCAATTTCCAATACATGACATTTCAATTTTGATTGTAAAGCCAAGTATTGGCAACATGATAGATGGTACCCATGCTGCCTATGATTGATACATTTATATTTGAAGTTGTTTTCATACACTTTACACTATAATAGTATCAAAATGATTTGTTTTAAACGTACCAAGCATGTTTGTCTATTATAAGGGAAAACCCTATCCTCCAGCTTGCGTTGCATTGTGTGATGGGACCCGGGTCTTATAATAGCTTCATTTTTCCAAAAAGCATTGCGTTGTTTATCCTATGCACTAGTATACTTGGGAGGAATCCCGTCCTGTGTTATACGGCGTGGTCCCTTAAATTACTCTCTTTTAAAGTAAAGTTTTAAATAACTATTTTAGTTCTCACACCAGTCGCATGACTGAGCTGGAGTTTATTGTTTTATCCTAAACTCTGGGTGCCCCTATTTTCCACACGGGCAGCTAGTAGTTTTGGTTTTTCATAATTATATTCACAAGATCCTAGTTTACAACTGGAATGATATTCGAAAATCTCTATATCCGTATATCACCTTCATTTGTGTTTGTATTGTTTTCCGTTGCAGTAATGAATTTAAATCTCTGATATTTTATTATGTGTAATATTTATTCATACTCTGTATATTCCTGTATTCTGATGAAATTATTGTAATAAGCAATGAAATGTTCTGTCGTTTGTGTTCAAATTCGTCTTGTCCTCAAAGCAATCCAGGCTTTCCTTCACGGGGAAGTTCGGGTCGCCACAAAACTTGAAACTAACAAGTTTGGAATCCAATTGATAAATTTAGTCAAGAATGTATTTTTATTAAAAATTATTATTCACGGGTGAGGTGAATAGGGGTGGAAGTAAATATTTGGCAAATGAGAATTTTTGAAAGGAATTTAGAAAGGGTTTTTAAATTATAAATAATAATTGAATTGGAGATGAACTAATTTGAATAGCATAATATGGATTATACTAAAGCATTTTATATACGGGTTATTAATAGTAAATAATTATTAGTGAGAATTTGCAAAAGTTATATATGAATATTTTGAATAGAAAGTTCGAATAGAAGTAATGAAGCTACTGCAAAACGATGAATGAAGTCTTAACTAATACTCGTATCAATATTTCACTTATAAATATAATTTTGCAAAAGCATGTGGCTAGAACCTCGTTTACGAACGTTAAAACTGAAACTAGTTGTTTCTTATAATAAAAATATATCGTTATAAGAAAAAACTAGTTTCCAGATTTAAAAATGAACAAGGGTTAGCAAATGTTTTGAAAATTATATTTATAAGTGAAATATTGAACGAGTATTAGTTAAGATAAATATCTCGTTTGAAGTGATAATTAATATTGGAAATTTCTATTCATTTAGAAGTTAAGAAAATGAAGTTAATGGAATTAGAAACTTACTGGAGATTTGTTGGGATGAATGGTTTTCTGAATATCAATCTAATGTTGGTTTAGGCCTTTGGGTTGATATTTAGAAAGTTATTCACTTACTAGTTTATGGTTAGGGACTAATGACCAAGATGAGAAGTGCGTTCTCTAAGTATTTAAAATGAACGGTTTTAATATTCTTATACTAATATAAGAAGAGAAATGAGTATTTTAATGTTGGGAAATTGAATAGCTTTAATTAATGAATGATTAATTAAAGAAGGTAAACATTGAATCAGTAAATACAATTTTCTTTTATGGATGAATGGTTGTTTATTTTGATAGTTAAATAACCGACTATCAAATCTGGCCTATACGATTGTTGGTATGGAAAGACTGAGATCGAATTTATATTCGAAAACCATTCCGACCAGCAAATACGAAAACGTTGAATATACCAGACACTGATCGAGATGGATTATTCGAAGACCGTGGATCTTCATAAAACGTAAGAACTACTTAAAATATCTAGTTAAGCGGCCAGAGATATATTGTGGTTCTGTCGTGAATGGAAATTTACCAATTGCAAGGACTACTCACTACTGATCTATAAAGTTATACCTAGGATGTGGTAGGAGGGTGCCTTCGGTTCATCCTGTTCCTGGCTGACTTGTATGGACGAATTTCTGATAGAATATTTCTTGGGAATCACGCACGTTGATTTTTACAAACGTATTTCTGTTAGTGACGGAGAATGGCCGTTCTCTTAGCTCAGAGTATTTTTGTGGATATTATTTAGTGATTTGATAGATCTGATATTGTGACGTTCAAAGTAAATTGTGATATGGTGTTCTAAAGGTAGTGTTAAACCTCAAGCCTCACAACCGGAAAAAGAAAAAATCGGGCAGGTAGCGTGGCTAAGTTGGTTGCTCCCATTACGGTGTATTGTCACCATCTAGAGAGTATTCATATTTGTTACCCCTTTTTGTTTTTGTATCTCCCGGGAATGGTTATGTTGGTATACCTACTGTAAGGTGACAAGACATTCGATACACTCAAGAGAAATGAGTGGTCGGTCATGTGTGGCTGAGTTACAAGATGTTCTTTTTGAACTCCAATGTATCTCCTCTAGAGTATACTGATCGGAAGGTGGTTCCATACCTTGTCATAGTCAGAAATCCATTCTCCAATAAGCGCCCACGATTTTTTTTATTATATATTAGATATGTAGAACGTGAGATGCAAACGTTCTACTAGATGATTATTTATTTGATTTAGACATTATTATAATGTCAGAAAAGGATATTATTACAAATATTTTAGGGTTATCGTAAGGTAAAAACCATCCGTGTTTATGTGTGGATTGGTCTTACAATTATCATTTTCTTTTGAAAAGACTTTTAACGTAAAATCAAGTTGGATGATACCTATAATTTAGAGAGTTTTTCTCATGTTGGTTCACCAGACTGACCTGTTGCATTTGTAATGCTCGGGCCAGTCCGAGTTGTGCAGGTTCTGGATAAGATACGAATTCCAGAAGACGAGCTGGAAGAGTTCATACTAATGATACATATGTAAAAATTTGTAACACCCCGTAAATCAGTTAATACTAATATTCACAAATGAAAGAATAATTAATTTCAAATATAAGAATATTGGGAAATGGGCTGTGCCATTGTGTTCGTCTCGGAAAAATACGCGAAATAGAGTCCGAGTTTTCGAAAATCGGAGTCCGTATGACCCAGATAAGGCCCAAAGAAGTTTTCAGAAATTTAAATTCAGATTTAAAAACAAAATTTTCAATTTTCAGAAGTGGCGGGAAAAATCCCGCCAGACCCAGGGGGTCGACTGGGGAGTCGACCTCCCCCCCAGGTCGACTGGGGAGTCGACCCTAGGGTCGACCTGGGAGTCGACCTCCCTGGTCGAGCCCATGTGACCTGGGTGCATCTGGTTGGGTTTTCGGGCTGTGTTTTGAAGGCTGGACGAAATCTAATGGCTCTAATCTATTCTAGGGTAAATCTAATGGCCTGAATGCATCCTAACATCTATAAATAAGTGGGTAGACTCTAACCCTAAATCACTTGAAAAATTGGAGAGCTACCGACATGCCGTTGCCATGGAGTTCAGCGTAGCCGTCACAAACTGAAGAAGAAGGAGAAAGCCTAGCCTACAACTAAATCTACTCAACTAACAAATTAAATCAAAGACTCTTTCTATTTCTCTTCTTTCACGATTGTGAGTATGATGAATCTCACAATATTATTATAAAATAATTTGATTAAGTTATGAATGGATCACAAGAAAGTGATATGAATTGTTATGTATTTGTGAATTATGTGGTGGATCTCTTGTTATGCTATTATGTTATCATATATATGTTGTTATGTTGTAGTGATTATGTTGTAAATAATCTTATGCTATGTTATAAATCATGTTATGCCATGTTGTAAATCATGTTATGCTATGTTGTAAATCATATCATGCTATGTTGCAAATTATGATATGCTATGTTGTAAATCTTATATATGATGTAGATCTCATATTATCACATACGTTGAAATACTTATGTTATATGATAATGATGTCATGTTAAGTTGTGTTGAATCGTACAAGTTGTAAAATCATGATGTTGTTATTTATGTGAATTGGATCATGTTTAAAGTTTATGTTTTTTTTAATAGATCTTGATTATGGGAATTTGCCTATTGAGTTAGGTGTACCCATATACATGAATCTACAAATTAATTGGATCTTGAATATGGGAATTTGCCTATTAAGTTAGGTGTACCCATATACATGAATCTATGATTAAATGAATTTTGATTTTTGGGAATTTGCCTATTGAGTTAGGTGTACCCATATAAAACCATATTGTTAATGATGTTGATTCACACATGTCCTATACAAGTTTATGAAATTTGATCAAAATCATATTATGTGAATTATGAATAAGTTGACACCCTTAGATCCATGACATGTATAACCTTATGCAAGTTGTAATTTTGGATGTATGCAAGTTTCACCCCTTGTTATGATTAATTTAGTCACATATATATGTTGTTGTTGTGAATATTTTCTTTTATGCTATGATTTAGACTAATCGGGTCTAGCATACATTTTGCGAATAAACGTTCAAACGTGGGGTAGGGGTAATATTAGGAAATTAATAAATTGGGGTGCAATTGATATGATTTTGCATGCCTTAAATGGATGTCCATAATTGAGTCAATTATGGACATTGCTAAATTTGGAATTAATTAATAATTCAAGTAGGGAATTATTAAAATTGGGGAAAGTGGATTATTAATAATAATCAATGCTTAGGGCACGAGGTTGGACCCGTTTGTGACGTAAACCTGCCCGGACCCGCCCGGCAAATCCAGTAGTCACAAATGTCGGCCCAATGTGAGAGGTCCTAGGCCCAAACTAAAGCATAACAGTTGTAAAGACAAGAGGTTAGACTCTTTTATGGTATAAGACTGCCCGGACCCGCCCGGCAAATCCAGCTGCCATAAATGCCAGTCTAATGTGAGAGGCCTTTATGAGGTTATGGCCTTAATGAATTAAGAAATACTTAGCCAGATAATCATGTAAGGTGGGACATGGGGGTTAAGTAGGTGCCTTGGGTGGCATGAGAAATCTAGCGGTTGCCTTTAGAGGCAATTGAAATACGATTAGACTTAACCAAATACACATGTAAATGAACATGACGTGGATGGACTAATGGGACAAGCTTAGGTGGAATGCTTGTGGGAAATAATGGGGGCCCATTTCAACCAGTATCCCAAAACGTATCTTTGTGGGCTCGACCCAAGTCGAGGACGGGACACGCATACTGGGTTTGATTATAAGAGGCCAAAACAGGGAGCAGTGGCAACGCAAGTCCAACGGGTTTCATATGCGTGTGTGGACCCGGGCTGGTAGGTAAGACGTTGTTGCATCGTGTAGGTATAAGCCGTGCATCTCCGTTATATCGGGTTGCCACTTTAGGGGAATGATACACCCCACTGTGGGGGCAGCACGGGTATCTACGAGTAGGGAGCCGATCGAAAAATAGAAAGTGGGGTACACCTAGTGGAGATAGGGGCAGGCGGCACCTATGTAGTCAGCTAGGAGTACGTAAAGCCATTAAGAAAGTTTCTAAGTGAAGCTAGGTGGGATCAATCTTTAGGGTGACTGGTGTGGTGCAGTATAGTGTTTATCCTTTAGTATTTAGGAGCGCCTATAACGTTGCCTTTAACGATTGTCTATGTCCTTAATCTGCTCTTTCATAGACATTTCCTTGTTTTCCAGCTTATGCCTTAGTCCAGTTATTTTGATAATAGTATTGTAGAATTATCATACTCGCCAGACTTTATGTCTGACCCCCTCTTTTCCATCTTTTTTTTCTCCCTTCAGGTCCTCAGGTTGGGTCAAGTTCCAGTGGAGTCTGATTGGATTGCTTATCTCTTGGAAAGCTTGGACTGCTGAAGTATAGTCCAGCTTGTTATCTTTCTTTTTAATGGCTATTTATGTAACGGGATTATGTACTTGTTTTATCAAGATAGATATTGTACTTGACTTTGGTTATGGTGTTATGATGTAATCAAACATGTTTTGACTTCTGCTGCAATTGAAATAAAGTTTTTTTTTCAAGTACTATTTTATATCTGTCTTGTTGTAATTTTACTGTTCTATATTCACCTAAAACCTCCATAGAAGTTAATGCATTCCCTTTGTGAGTGACATTAATGGACGTGGGGTGTTACACGTGGTATCAGAGCATAAGGTTACCAGAACAGATAAAATTTTTAGAAAAATATTTTTCTAAAGTATTTTTGGAAGAAGTGCTTTCAAAAACATGTTATTTAGAGAGAGTTTTTATGAAAAACATAATCCCAAATAGCCATATCCTTATCTTCATCATTCGAACTCTCCATTTTGAATCTTTCCTTTTTCGTTTCAGCATGGCTGAAGATCTTAATCTCCCACAAGGTGTGACGGTTCCAGGGTGGTTTAGGAGATATTTGGAGGCTAGGGCCACCACTGCAGGCCCAGCAGATGTTCCTCCACCCCCAGTTGCACCCATTCCTCCTCCTCCTCCTCGTGTTGACACTTTTGCAAAGACGTGCAAGGAATTTAAGGCTATGGGAGGAAAAACTTTTCAAGGGACTGAGACGTTTGTGGAGGCCAGAGACTGGCTTAAGGAGACTGAGGAATTTTTGGATATCTTTGAAGTGGATGATGGGAGGAAAGTCCGTTTAGTTGCTTGGTTAATGAAGGGAGAGGCCTCGTTTTGGTGGGAGGTCACTAACGGGGAACGTCCAGTTGATTCATGGGCAGATTTCAGACGAAGGTTTGAGGCAAAATTTCTTTCAAGGGCAGAGGAGAATTTAAATATGGAAAAATTCCTGACATTAAAGCAAGGGAGCTTATCAGTGAAGGAATATGTCAATAAATTTAATCAGTTAGCAAGGTTTGGCTTGGAGTTGGTGAACACGCCAGAGAAGAAAGCTTTGAGGTTCGTTAGAGGGTTGAATGAACTGTTGCAAGGGTTGGCTATGACCCACATCCCTATGGGAGCCACCTTTGAAAGGCTAGTAGAAATGGCACTTATGCATGAGGATAAGGCAGTTGAAAAGAAAGGGGATCATAAGAAACCCCAACAACAAAATAAGAAGGGTGGTAAAAACAATAATGGCAAAGGGAAGAAGAGATGCTTCAATTGTGGGACGCCTGGCCATCTCAGCAAAGATTGTAGAAAGAAAAAGAAGACTGGTTGTTTTCATTGTGGAGATGCGGGACATTTGGTGAATGACTGCCCAAAGAAGGGGCAGAGGGCAGGGTCTACCTCAGGAGGACAGGTGCAGGCTCTTATGGCACCAGGGCAGGCAAGGGGGCAAGTTCAGGCTATTGCGGCCCCACCGCTGCAAGAAAGAGGTAGAACAATTTCTGTTGAAAGCTTAGTTTTTCTGTTTGATCATCCTGTCCGTACCTTATTCGATTCTGGCGCATCTCATTCGTTTATCTCTGCATCATTAGTTGAATTACTGCACTTGAACACCAGTTTAGTAGAGGATCCCTTGGTTGTTTCAAATCCAATTGGGGGTTCGGCTCATTTGACCATGATATGTTTGGATTTGAAAATCTCTATACTTAGTGTTGAATTTAGATGTGATGCTTATGTATTGGGCTTCACGGTCTATGGGCTAATTTTAGGAATGGATTGGTTATCTAGAAATGGGGCCATTCTTGATTGTGAAAGGAGAGTAGTTAGGCTTGTGACTCGCCTTGGTAATACTATCGACATCTTTTGTAATCCCATAGATTCCGTTATGCTGAGTTATCTTGAATCGCTTGATGCATCTGTAGAGAATCTGCGATCGGTAGAGGTGGTCCGGGAATATCCGGATGTGTTTGAGGAGGTGAAGGGCTTACCTCCAAAGCGGGAGATAGACTTTCGAATTTATCTTGTGGATAATGCTAAACCCGTATCTTTGCCAGTGCGCCACATGGCTCCTTGTGAAAGGAGGGAACTCAATAAGCAAGTGAAGGAGTTGCTTGAGAAGGGGTTCATAAGACGTAGTATATCGGAGTGGGGTGCTCCAGTAGTATTTGCTACAAAGGCGGATGGGTCCCTTAGAATTTGTGTGGACTATAGAGAACTAAACAAGCTTACTAAAAAGAACCGACACCCACTGCCGAGGATTGACGATCTCTTTGATCAGTTAGTTGGCGCCTCAGTGTTTTCGCAGTTGGACTTAGCCACTGGCTTTCATCAACTGAGAGTGGCTGAGGATGGTATAGATAAGACTGCTTTTAGGACTCCTGACGGATTCTATGAATGGCTAGTGATGCCCTTTGGTTTGACAAACGCCCCCGCATATTTTGTTGATCTAATGAGCAGGGTGTTTAGGGAGTACCTTAACAAATTCGTGGTAGTCTTTGTGGATGACATCTTAGTCTTTTCTAAGAATGAAGAAGAGCATGCCCTACATCTTAGGGAAGTGTTGGAAACCCTTCGAGCGCATAACCTTAAGGCAAAATTTTCTAAGTGTCACTTCTGGAGGAAAGAAGTACGGTTCTTAGGGCACGTGGTTTCCAAGGAAGGGATAGCTGTGGATCCCGCAAAGGTGGTGGCCATCCAAGATTGGAAGGTCCCTAAAAATGTAACCGAAGTAAGAAGTTTCTTGGGGTTGGCTGGCTATTATAGGAAGTTTATCAAAGACTTCGCAAAAATATCAGCTCCATTAACACGGTTAACGAAGAAGAACCTGGTTTTTACGTGGGACAAAGATTGTGATGATGCGTTCCAACGTTTAAAGAGAGCCTTAACTTCAGCCCCAGTCTTAGTGCTGCCAGACGGGAATAAACCGTTTACCGTCTATACTGATGCTTGTGGGACGGGACTTGGCGCGGTCCTCATACAAGAGGGAAGAGTAATAGCCTATGGTGGAAGACAGTTGAGGGTTCATGAAAAGAATTACCCTACGCATGACCTTGAGTTAGCCGCAATTGTTTTCGCGCTTAAGTCTTGGCGTCACTATCTTCTTGGTGAGAAATTCGAACTGTTCACTGACCACAAATCATTAAAATACTTATTCTCTCAGAAGGATTTGAATTTAAGGCAGCAATGGTGGATGGAATTCTTAGCCTCCTACAATTTTGAAATAGCATATACCCCGGGCAAGGGTAACGTGGTAGCAGACGCCTTAAGTAGGAAAAGGTTGTCCTTGAGTCCGTTGTTTGTTGAACGACGAAGCTTAGAATTCATCTCCATGTTTGACTTTAGACCCTCCGTTGACCTAGTACCTGGTTTATTAGCATCCTTGGAGGTTAGACCTACACTTCTAGGACGAGTTGGCGAGGCACAGCAAGACGACCCACAGTTGGTTGAGATAGTAGAAAAGCTCAAAGGAGGGGAGTCGTCTAGCCATCTTCGTAGGTATACCCTAGACGATAAGGGTTGGTTACGAAGGGATAATAGACTTTGTGTACCACAAGACGAAGACTTAAGGAAGGCCATTCTTGATGATGCTCATCGCTCAAAGATGACCATTCATCCCGGCGGAGACAAGATGTACAAAGATATGAAGCGGGTTTTCTTTTGGGCCGGTATGGAAAAGGATGTGGCCGAGTACGTCGCTAGATGCTTGGTGTGCCAACGAGTAAAAGCGGAATAAAAGAAACCCGGTGGGTTGCTTCACCCATTGGAAGTTCCACTGTGGAAATGGGAAAGCGTCTCAATGGATTTTGTGGATGGATTACCAAGATCAAGGAAGGGTAATACGGGGATTTGGGTTATAGTAGATAGACTTACTAAGAGCGCCCATTTTATTCCCGTGAAAAGTAAGAGGACTGCTCCGTGGTTGGCTTCTATATACATTAAAGAGATAGTTCGTTTGCACGGTATTCCTTCTAGTATAGTAAGCGACCGTGATCCCATCTTCACTAGCGAATTTTGGAAGAGTTTACAAGAGGCGGTAGGGACTCAGCTATGTTTGAGCACCGCATATCATCCTGAGACGGACGGCCAGACCGAGAGGGTGAATCGTATTCTAGAGGATCTTTTAAGGCTTTGTATCCTAGACTTTGGGGTACATGGGAAGAGCACCTTCCGTTGGTAGAATTCGCATATAATAATAGCTTTCAGTCTAGTATTGGCATGGCACCTTCCGAAGCTCTTTATGGAAGGCCTTGCCGTTTGCCTACATGTTGGTGGGAATCTACCGATAAAATCCTACTTGGGCCCGATATGGTTAGGGAAACCTCGGAGAAGATTGATTTGATTCGAACGAGGATGAAAGCAGCACAAGATAGGCAGAAATCGTATGCTGATAAGAGGAGGACAGATCTTGAGTTTGACATTGGGGACATGGTTTTTATCAAAGTATCTCCGTTACGGAATGTTGTTCGCTTCGGGTCCGTTGGGAAATTAGCGCCAAGGTTTGTAGGGCCGTTTCCTATAAAAGACAGGATTGGGAAGATGGCGTATAGGGTGGAGTTGCCTGAGAAACTTAGTGGAGTACACGACGTATTCCATGTATCACATTTGAGGAAGTGTTTGCACAAGACCGCGGAGGTGGTAGAGCCGAGCTTGCTTAAAGAGGCGGAAATAGAGCGTGATGCAACAATTAGACGGGCTCCTACATGCATTCTAGGGTCGGAGATCAAATGTTGAGGAATCGAGAGGTCAGACTAGTTAAAGTGCAATGGGGAAATTGTGAATTCAATCCCAAATATGATGTGGTTAATGAAGAGTATGCAATGAATAATACTGAGGAGCTGCGTGGTAGAGATAATGTGGTAGACAATCAGTTCACCAAAAAGAATTTCTCTCAGGATAAACCTAATAATTGGAATGCTGTATCAATGGCGCCCGTCCCTTTCAGCCATTCCCAGTCTCCCAACCATCATCAGCCTCTCAGTCGTTCCCAGCCTCTTGCCTCTAACCTCAGTCAGTCCTCCTCATCCTCGTTCCCTCGTCGACCGCCTGCCACCTCGCCGTTGTTCTCCAACCATCCTCTTGACACTGACTCCCTCCCTGTCCACCGCTTCTCTGCTAGTCCACCACCCGCGTCTTCTACCAGATCGTACGCCCAGGTGGCTGCCTCGCCTCCGCCCCGCTCCCCCATTCTCTCCAATCCACCGCCCCTGAAGCGTAGAATCCTGCCGCCGTTCACAACAGTCAGAAACATGATCGATTTTTTGAAATTTGAACGTCGGTGCTTGAGATGTGCAGATAGACGACACGTGGCAAGCCAGTGTAGAAACACATCGATTTGTTATTGCTGTTCGCTCTTTGGGCACGCAAGCTCGCGTTGTCCCGATAAAAGAAAATCCTTCCAGCACAGCGCTGAGCTGTCGCTCCATCCCAAGGGTTCTCGAACACTGAAAGGCCGCGAGGCATTTAGGCTGCGCGATCAGAACAATGGGACCCAGCGGTCTACTCCTATTTCAAATCGTAATTATAACTTGAATAATCCAAAAACACGTAACCCCTTAAGCTTAACCCCCCCTACAAACAACCCATTACCCTCGTCCTCCTCTCCTTCCCCAAATCCACTCAAAAAATTTCCAATCTTGCTTGAAATGGCGGATGCTTACCGCTATCTCTCAGCAACCATTATTGATGGACTATGGTCTATTGAACTTATCAGTCGAGCTCTTAATCTAGCCCTCGACGTTCACCTCGACTGGCCAATGTGGCATACCTCTGATAACACTTTTCTGATTTACTTCCCTGATTTAGAAACAAAAAACCGAGCCCTTCAACTGAAATCCCTGACTAAGGAAGATGGAGCTGTGTCCCTTTATCAAGCCCCCACCCTTTCTAAGCTCATAGAACCAGCCTTTGAACAAGAATCCTGGGTGAAAGTCAGTGGCTTTCCTGAGTTTATGAGAACCTTTAATGCCATTAGTGAAGCCCTCAAGCCGATGGGACGCGTAATTGAAGAAGACTCCTGCGATTGGTCTCTGGTGGATCATCGCTATCTCTATGTGAAGATGCAGTTGTATGAGGGCATCACCACCCTTTGTACTTTCATTTCCCACCTTAACAATCATGCTGTTAAGCTTTGTATCGAGCGTTGGGATCATGCTCACCCTCCGCAACGCCCAGAAACGCTCCTCCTTGGTATGGATTATAATCATGAGGGCTACATCTTCCAAACATTGGAGCAACATGACATGCAAATTGATGACACCAGATATGATGTAATGACGGATGAAGTGGAGCGTTGGGTGCCTGGACTCATCCCAACGCATGAGCAGGATCTGGCAATGTTGATTCACCACAACGTGGATCAGTTTGTGCCTCGTTGGGACCCTCTTGCAGATCTGGATCTTTCAGTACCCCTCCACCTTCAGTTGACACCCCAACAGGAGCATCAACATCAAATTATTCAGGATAACCTCGAGCATGCTGACAGCGAGCAACATCCCCAAGCTCCCCAGGAACATCAAGATTCAACTTCCCCTTTGGTGGTATCCTCTACAATCAGGCGGAGTGCCAGGATCAGCAGACCACAATCCCTTCCGCCTGAAACCTCTGGTACCTTTTTTGTACCTATTGTTTTTTCTTCTGCTAATAAGACTTTAAATAAAAAACTTGCTAAATGCATGGGCGTGAGTCTGCATGATACACACTATTCTGCCATGCAAACCCTAGAACAGCAGCGTACTAACCAAATTAAATGAAGATTGTATCTTGGAACATTCGTGGGTCAGGGGACCCTACAAAAAATCGTGCTGTCAATCTAATCATTTCCCCTCTTCGTATTGATATCCTATTTATACAAGAATCTAAAGTCTCGAATCCACCCAATGCTCTCATTCGTCAACTCTGCGGCCCCCACCTCTCTGGTTGGTCCCACGTGGATGCAGTTGACTCACGTGGAGGACTTATTACTGTGTGGAACGAAAGTATTTAGAAGCTTTGTCACACCTCGTATCACCCTTCTGTTTTGCACGTGATCCTCCTCCACAACCCCTCCAACACTTTCTTTCATTTCACCAATGTTTACGCTCCCAATGACCCTCTCCTCAGATCAGAAGTTTGGCAATTCTGCCTTGACTTATCTCATAATATTAATGGCCCATGGATCATTGGTGGTGACTTCAACACTACTAGATTTTCCTTTGAACGTAATTCAGGAACCCCCTCCGTTGATTCCGACTCTTTTAACTCCCTCATCAACTCATGCCAACTCATTGATCCACCCATTAATAATCGTAGATTCACTTGGTCCACCAGAAGAGACAATCCTTCCTTATCAAAAATTGATAGATTTTTCTTTAATTTAGCCTGGGAAGATCGGTTTCCCCTCTCCTTGGTCAACGGCCTCGCCGCAACTATTTCTGACCACTGTCCAATTGTCCTTGACACTCAGGATAATGCTTCGATTAAGAGACCATTTAGATATGAGAGATTGTGGACACTTGAACCCTCCTTTGAAGATTTCATCAAACACATTTGGTCTCAACCTTTGAATTGTAATTCTGCAACAACCAGAGTGGTTTATAAGCTTCGCTCTCTTCGCAAATTAATTCGCCCTTGGGCTAAGAACATTTGGAATTCTTTGAAATCCAGAATCTCATCCATTCAAGATACCATTTTAAACTTAAACATCATTGAGGAGAGTCGTCCACTAACTGACCTGGAGAAACACATCTTGAAAAACCATGAATTGGAATTAGAGAGACTTATCAAACAGGAAGAAATTGGATGGAAACAGCGATCCAAAGCTAGATGGATCAATGAAGGGGATAAAAACACGGCATACTTTCACCGATTAGCTAATGGTCACCGACGAGCTTCATTCATCTCTGAAATAATTCACGACAACAACTCATTTTCTGATCCTAAAGAAATTTGCTCCTTGTTCACACAATTTTACAGAAACATTCTGGGTGCACAACCCCCTCCATCCCCTTTGATTGATTGGCATAAACTTTATCCCAACCCTAAGCATATTGCCATTGATCACCCATTCACAGATGAAGAGATTTGGGCCGCAATCAATGACATGGCATCAGACAAGGCTCCTGGACCTGATGGCTTTGGCCCATGTTTTTTCAAACATTTTTGGCCCACCATCAAATCTGACATTATTGATATGTGCACTGAATTCTACACTGACCCATCTTCTATTGCTAAACTTAACTATGCTAATATAATCCTCATTCCTAAATTCCCTGGAGCTAGCACCCTACCAGCATTTAGACCCATTAGCCTCCTCAATACTACTTTCAAAATCATCACCAAAATATTAGCTAACAGACTTCAAAACCATATCTCTGAGTTAGTAGGTATTGAACAATCCGCCTTCATTCTGGGAAGAAATATATTAGACTGTGTTGCTGCTACACAGGAGATCATCTCCTTCTGTCACACCATGAACTCCCCTGGAGTGCTTCTTAAACTTGATTTCTCTAAAGCCTTTGATTCGGTTAACTGGTTTTTCATCCTGGACCTTATGACTCACAGAGGCTTTCCCATGCAATGGTGCAACTGGATCAAGCATATCCTATTCACTAGCTATTCAATGATCAATATCAATGGAGAAATTGGCGGCAAAATTAAATCTAAAAGAGGCTTACGGCAAGGAGATCCACTTTCACCTTTGCTTTTTGTCTTGATAGCTGATGTCTTCAACCAGATGGTGAAACTCTCATCAACCCACAACATCCTCTCTGGCATTTCTCTTCCTAATTCCAATCTCTCCACAACCAACTTACAATTTGCCGATGACACAATTCTCTTTACTGTTCCTTCACCCCAAAACATACACAGTCTTAAAGTTCTCCTTTACACGTTCGAACTCATCTCTGGTCTTTCTATCAATTTCAATAAAAGTTCTGTTATAATGTTGGGAAATTGTTCTTCTCTTGGTGCCCCTATTGCCAAATGTCTAAATTGCAAGGTTGGTTCTTTCCCCATTACTTATCTTGGCGTACCCCTTCGCCCTACCAAACTTCATAAATCAGATTGGATTCCTCTTATTTCAAAGATTGAATCTAGACTTTCATCTTGGAAGGCAAATTCCTTGTCCTCTGCTGGTCGCCTTGTGCTCCTCAAGCATGTTCTCTCCTCAATACCAATGTACTGGATGTCGTTTCACAAATTACCCATCTGGGTTATCAACAAGATTGACTCTATTCGAAGCTCTTTCCTTTGGAATGGTGATAAGCTCCAGAGGCTAGTCAACTGGCATAGAGTTTGTCTCCCTTATTCTCATGGGGGACTGAATGTCCCTCAGCTTGCCTCCTTCAACCAAGCTCTGTTGGCTAAATGGATTTGGCGTGCTCTTTCCCCTTCTCATTTCATATGGAAAGATTGGATCTTAAAGCGGCTTTACAATGCAAACCCAGCTTTCATCCTTCACTTCAGCCCTGCCTCTAACCCATCTCCGTTCTGGAGGGGTGTTTTATCCACCCTCGTGAGAATTAAACCGCTTTTCCATGTTAAAGTAAATAATGGTGAAGCATGTTTGTTTTGGCAAGATATTTGGTTCGGAGAACTTCCTCTTTCCTCCTCCTTACCCAATCTTGGATCTATTTACATTCCTAACCCTCAGACGGTTGCTGAAGCCTTTAATTTGGGCCCATTGGGCTTGTTTCCCAGTTCCATATTTGGGCTGTCCAGTTTACAAGAGTTGGCTAAGATAGAAATACTCTTTAATTCTTTCCAACTCTCGCATGGGCCTGACTCTTTTTATTGGGCTTTGGGCTCTACCCGAAAATTCTCAGTCAAGTCTTGTTATGATTATTTGATCCATCTTGGTCGATGCTTCTCTTTCTCCAGAGTCTGGAGCTGTCATCTCCCCCCTCGAATCATTTTCTTTCAATGGCTCTTAATTCACAATCGCCTCAACTCAAAAGACAGACTCTGTCGATTTGGGATCGATGTCAACCCCATTTGCGTCCTTTGCAACCTGAGTAACGAATCCCTCACCCATCTTTTCTTTGAGTGCGACTTTTCTTTTGCGGTTTGGGCCGCGGTTAGCTCATTCATTCTCGGGTTCGTCCCTTCTTTCTGCTCTTTCTTCGACTACTGGCAGTACAATCCCCCTGATCCCTCGATTGACTCTCTGGTAGCGATCTTCTCCTGGTGTATCTGGTTAGAACGAAATGCATGCGTATTCGGAAGACCCAAAAAGTTATTCTGGGGAACTTGTTTTCATATTCTGCATCTCTTCGAATCATGGACAGGCTCGGCTAGGCACGCTCGTTTCAGACTCTCCCTCCCCCAGCCTCGCTCGCCTGGATCTGAAGAAAGCAGCTCGCTTTTTCCTCTGTGATCTGGTTGGAACGAAGTTTATGTATGTAGCTCTATTTTGGTAGTGTTCTTATCACTTAGCGGTGTTGTGGTTACATTATGTACATCTTAATAGTACTCTTTAGACTGTACTTTATATGACCATCTTGGTCTGTTCTTAGACTGCTACTGGTTGGGCCTGTCAACCAGATATTACTACTTGCTCTTTTGCTTCTACGCGTAACCGGCTGTGTAGTGCCCGCTACACACCCGTTTTCCTCAAAAAAAAGTGCAATGGGGAGATGATGAGAGCAACGCTACTAGGGAGACAGAAGAGAAGATGCGTTCGTTGTACCCTTTTCTTTTTGAGGGTATGTCTTTTAATTTCTCCTTTATCGCTTAGCTTATCTTATCTTATCTTTAGTATGTCCTCTCATTAGTATCTTTGACCTTTAGTTAGGATAATCCTATGGTTGAAACATGTGTTTGAGACATGTTATGTATGATGGATGCAAAATGGATGCAAGTGTTTGCTAGTGGTTGCTCGTGGATGCATATATACACACACTTTAGGCACTAGATCGGCTCAGTCACTACATATTGCATATTGCATAAATGAACGTATTCAGTATAATGGATGTATATTGGTTGTACCATCATATAGATGCTGCATTCGGTTGAATGGATGTGCACGCATATAGAAGTAGTATGTAAGCAATTAGGATCTTTTGCATACATAATGGATGCATGGTTCTATCATGAATTGCATCACGGAGGTCAACTGAATCAGTGGACCGCCTGATTTTGCATTAGATACGGACATATACACACACTATGCATTTAAACATAAAAGCATTAGATGTCTATAAGGACAGTGGATGCCAGTGTTTGATGATTGAGTAGATGGTTGATTGGATGTTAGGTTGAACATTCTTCTTGACTTGAAGATTTCGGGGTCGAAATCCTTTAAGGAGGGGAGAATGTAACACCCCGTAAATCAGTTAATACTAATATTCACAAATGAAAGAATAATTAATTTCAAATATAAGAATATTGGGAAACGGGCTGCGCCCTTGTGTTCGTCTCGGAAAAATACGCGAAATAGATTCCGAGTTTTCGAAAATCGGAGTCCGTATGACCCATATAAGGCCCAAAGAAGTTTTCAGAAATTTAAATTCAGATTTAAAAACAAAATTTTCAATTTTCAGAAGTGGCGGGAAAAATCCCGCCAGACCCAGGGGGTCGACCTGGGGGTCGACTGGGGAGTCGACCTCCCCCCCAGGTCGACTGGGGAGTCGACCCTAGGGTCGACCTGGGAGTCGACCTCCCTGGTCGAGACCAAGTGACCTGGGTGCATCTGGTTGGGTTTTCGGGCTGTGTTTTGAAGGCTGGACGAAATCTAATGGCTCTAATCTATTCTAGGGTAAATCTAATGGCTTGAATGCATCCTAACATCTATAAATAAGTGGGTAGACTCTAACCCTAAATCACTTGAAAAATTGGAGAGCTACCGACATGCTGTTGCCATGGAGTTCAGCGTAGCAGTCACAAACTAAAGAAGAAGGAGAAAGCCTAGCCTACAACTAAATCTACTCAACAAACAAATTAAATCAAAGACTCTTTCTATTTCTCTTCTTTCACGATTGTGAGTATGATGAATCTCACAATATTATTATAAAATAATTTGATTAAGTTATGAATGGATCACAAGAAAGTGATATGAATTGTTATGTATTTGTGAATTATGTCGTGGATCTCTTATTATGCTATTATGTTATCATATATATGTTGTTATGTTGTAGTGATTATGTTGTAAATAATCCTATGCTATGTTATAAATCATGTTATGCCATGTTGTAAATCATGCTATGCTATGTTGTAAATCATATCATGCTATGTTGCAAATTATGATATGCTATGTTGTAAATCTTATATATGTTGTAGATCTCATATTATCACATATGTTGAAATACTTATGTTATATGATAATGATGTCATGTTAAGTTGTGTTGAATTGTACAAGTTGTAAAATCATGATGTTGTTATTTATGTGAATTGGATCATGTTTAAAGTTTATGTTTTTTTTAATAGATCTTGATTATGGGAATTTGCCTATTGAGTTAGGTGTACCCATATACATGAATCTACAAATTAATTGGATCTTGAATATGGGAATTTGCCTATTAAGTTAGGTGTACTCATATACATGAATCTAGGATTAAATGAATTTTGATTTTAGGGAATTTGCCTATTGAGTTAGGTGTACCCATATAAAACCATATTGTTAATGATGTTGATTCACACATGTCCTATACAAGTTTATGAAATTTGATCAAAATCATATTATGTGAATTATGAATAAGTTGACACCCTTAGATCCATGACATGTATAACCTTATGCAAGTTGTAATTTTGGATGTATGCAAGTTTCACCCCTTGTTATGATTTATTTAGTCACATATATATGTTGTTGTTGTGAATATTTTCTTTTATGCTATGAGTTAGACTAATCGGGTCTAGCATACATTTTGCGAATAAACGTTCAAACGTGGGGTAGGGGTAATATTAGGAAATTAATAAATTGGGGTGCAATTGATATGATTTTGCATGCCTTAAATGGATGTCCATAATTGAGTCAATTATGGACATTGCTAAATTTGGAATTAATTAATAATTCAAGTAGGGAATTATTAAAATTGGGGAAAGTGGATTATTAATAATAATCAATGCTTAGGACACGAGGTTGGACCCGTTTGTGACGTAAACCTGCCCGGACCCGCCCGGCAAATCCAGTAGTCACAAATGTCGGCCCAATGTGAGAGGTCCTAGGCCCAAACTAAAGCATAACAGTTGTAAAGCCACGAGTTTAGACTCTTTTATGGTATAAGACTGCCCGGACCCGCCCGGCAAATCCAGCTGCCATAAATGCCAGTCTAATGTGAGAGGTCTTTATGAGGTTATGGCCTTAATGAATTAAGAAATACTTAGCCAGATAATCATGTAAGGTGGGACATGGGGGTTAAGTAGGTGCCTTGGGTGGCATGAGAAATCTAGTGGTTGCCTTTAGAGGCATTTGAAATACGATTAGACTTAACCAAATACACATGTAAATGAACATGACTAAGTGGGTTAAGTGGATGGACTAATGGGACAAGCTTAGGTGGAATGCTTGTGGGAAATAATGGGGGCCCATTTCAACCAGTATCCCAAAACGTATCTTTGTGGGCTCGACCCAAGTCGAGGACGGGACACACATACTGGGTTTGATTATAAGAGGCCAAAACAGGGAGCGGTGGCAACACAAGTCCAACGGGTTTCATATGCGTGTGTGGACCCGGGCTGGTAGGTAAGACGTTGTTGCATCGTGTAGGTATAAGCCGTGCATCTCCGTTATATCGGGTTGCCACTTTAGGGGAATGATACACCCCACTGTGGGGCCAGCACAGGTATCTACGAGTAGGGAGCCGATCGAAAAATAGAAAGTGGGGTACACCTAGTGGAGATAGGGGCAGGCGGCACCTATGTAGTCAGTTAGGAGTACGTTAAGCCATTAAGAAAGTTTCTAAGTGAAGCTAGGTGGGATCAATCTTTAGGGTGACTGGTGTGGTGCAGTATAGTGTTTATCCTTTAGTATTTAGGAGCGCCTATAACGTTGCCTTTAGCGATTGTCTATGTCCTTAATCTTCTCTTTCGTAGACATTTCCTTGTTTTCCAGCTTATGCCTTAGTCCAGTTATTTTGATAATAGTATTGTAGAATTATCATACTCGCCAGACTTTATGTCTGACCCCCTCTTTTCCATCTTTTTTTCTCCCTTCAGGTCCTCAGGTTGGGCCAAGTTCCAGTGGAGTCTGATTGGATTGCTTATCTCTTGGAAAGCTTGGACTGCTGAAGTATAGTCCAGCTTGTTATCTTTCTTTTTAATGGCTATTTATGTAATGGGATTATGTACTTGTTTTATCAAGATAGATATTGTACTTGACTTTGGTTATGGTGTTATGATGTAATCAAACATGTTTTGACTTCTGCTGCAATTGAAATAAAGTTTTTTTTCAAGTACTATTTTATATCTGTCTTGTTGTAATTTTACTGTTCTATATTCACCTAAAACCTCCATAGAAGTTAATGCATTCCCTTTGTGAGTGACATTAATGGACGTGGGGTGTTACAAAATTATTCTGTTGTGTGTTATAAATAAGGACAGGCTATTATAACTGTCCAGATATGATGAATGTCTACCGTACTCTGATAAATTGTAAGTATTGTTTCAAGTTTTTCAATAAAGATTTATTTCTGTGTTATATTTTATTTCTCTGCGATGTGAGACTGTGTATTGTTCTTCTTCTTTCTTCTATTCTTAACTTTCCTTCTATTTCTCATCCTCTGATTTCTTTCTATTAGCTTTTGGGTTTTCGATACTTGAATCTGGACACGGTATGTATTAGTGTCTGAATTTGAGAGTCGAATTTTCTGGGATGCTATAGATATATTGCGCTTCTTAGGTACATTTCTCTGTACCGCACAGATACTAGTATATCAGAAATGGAATGATCCCTATCAATACTGTTCTATTTTATTTTCTTGTTGATTAAGTCAATTGGGTTAATCGCACTCAAGACTTATACGCGCATCGTACCCATTTACTTTCCCATGGATTCACCTAATACAATAAATGTAATTATCTCTCAATATTGAGATACACCCCATGGTAACCCACTCGCACGGTCTCCACTATAATGCAAGAGAAGTGAACGCAGTCCCTCGTCCTATGTCGGAGTCTACATACCATGTTACGTTCTGCATATATCTGTCATTACTATGCTACGTAAGCGTACGGACTGCCACCATCAATCGATTCAGATTCCATATCGGAATAATGCCTTCTAGTCTACGTTACATCACCCAAAGTAGATGTTCATGTATCTAGACTGTCCCACGTATGTATTGTAATTGTAGCTCGATGCCCAAATCGCACGTTCTCTAATGTGCACCGAGTTCCGTGGCAGGGCATGACATAGAACTCGACCAGGAGCTTTTCCATATTTGTATAGGCCCGTCCTTAATGAACCTCTGTATACATATATACCTATGGTCTATTTTCGTGGTGGCTATGGCCCCACCTCGGCCCCTCCCTCAACTAGTAAAGACTACAGAGCCAAACAACTGCCCCTAATAACAACCAATCTAAGCATCCATGTGGTGTCTCCCCTCAGCCCCGTACCTCTATAGTGAAAGGTGAAATGATATCTTGGGGTTAGCTCTGGTTTTTTCGCATCCCGCTGGCTACCGATGATGGATATTCGATGGTCTACTATCCTTGTTGGCCGTGACCCTCTCTACCTCCTCGTGAGGCAACCGCCGAACTACCCTAGTGCCATCTCGTCACAGCATTCTGACTGCAGAGCTACATCTGCAGTCGAGGCCCACCAACCTAGTAGTTACGCGCAGACCCAACCTCTGTGAGCATATTCCGAAACTATACGACCACAGAGGACTACTAGGAGCACCTTCAACGTCTCAGGAAGCCGCGTACTTCCCCTTCGAGTCCTTTGAAGCCATCAAACCAATCAGATGAATGTGCGCTCCCCTTGTGTCTTATAACACCTCGATGATCTACCCCGTTGGGTTATTTACGCTCAACTGTACGGATTGATCTAAGCGCCTTACTTTAGCATGTTGTTAGCCCCTATGTCTAAACCTTCATTTATGCGCTTGTCTCACCTTACCAGGTTTCAAGATAACTTGGTTATTCCAATTCATATTGATTTCTTATTCAAATTACCAAGTTCTCTTGCTTATTAATTTCAGTTATACAACTTGATTCGTTTAAGTTTATTAATAAGCTTACAACATGTTATTCTCTAGATTGTGGCCCACGGTCTGTAATCCACAATCTATTTTATATTCTTGCTTGGTTACATCATTACCATAACATGTTTTTACTTAATGTGTAATTAAGTACGTCTCATTTTACATGTTTCTTTTTTGACATGTCATTCATTATTTACGATTAAATATAACTTATCTTATAAGTTTTCCTCATTCTTTCTCATTTAATCATAATTCAATTTTTCATTTTTAATACAACTTATCGTTGTTTACTTGTTAACTTAGTTCTATTAACTAAGGCCCATTAACAAGTTTCCCAACCCATTAATTATAACATACGTTATGATTTCCTCTTGTCCCTAGGATAGGCCTAAGCATGTTGTTCACATCAGCGGGTTCCAGACTTCTAGATTACTTAATTTATAATTAAGTACCTCTTATCTTATTACACAGGTTGTCTCATTTCCTTACAAGTTATGCTTACCCTAAACGGTGTCCTTTAATTACATATCTTTATTGTTTCTACCGGTTATGTATACCACTAGGTGTCTTTAATTACATAACCTTATCGGGTTAAGTTTATGGGCCTATATGCAAATATTACCCATCCTCCTCTAATTTACTTAACCCACCCACTAACATCCAATTTTACTTAACCCTAACTTAAGTTCATAATCCCACAACCCTTATCGATTAAATCAGGTTAAGAAATCCAATTCATTACCATGTCCAATTATGGTTATAATTGGCTAGACCTCTCACATTAGGCCTACAATGTGTGGATGCTGGATATGCTGGTTGGGTCCGGGCAGTCTTATTCCACAGTTGGGCCAAACCTCGCGACTTAGCCCGATTCTTATTTGTGTACTTAGACCTCCCACATTAGGTTCAACATTAGTGGCTGCTGGATATACCGGTCGGGTCCGGGCAGACTTTCGCCACTAATGCAACCTAACCTCGTGTCATAAATACGATTACAATTCCTAGTTGTAATTACTAAATATTCCATTTATAATTAGTTTACCAATTAATTAATCCTTTACTTTTATAGGTGTCAATACCTATTTTTCCCCAGTAATTTGAATCACTCGTCCAAAAATGTTCATATTCAAATTATACCATCTTTATCCAAATATACCTAAGTCATTATAGGTGATTATTCTATGTTTCCCCATTCGAATTATGTCTAATACACTATTCAAATCATAGTCCTACATGCCTCTTTTTAATTCACCTTTTTAATTATGCACTATATGTCCCTAATCATAAATTAAGGCATATATATATATATATATATATATTGCACAAACCCCAAATCCACATATTTTCCAACTTGTGCCCCAAGTCATATTCACCTATTCCAATACAAGTTGTGCCCAAAACCATAATCGCATATTTTCTAATGTACGCCTAAAATTCATATTCACACCTGTACTAATTTATGTCCCAAATCAATATTTAGACAAGTTCCAATTTATGTGCCAAATTAATATTTACACGTTCCAGTAAAAATTAACCCAAATTCATGTTTTCCAATTTATGCCAAAAATTCACATTCATATTATCCAATATGAAATATGCCCCCAAATCCATATTCTTATATTTCCATATTATGCCCACATTTAGATCCATATTTTTCCCAATACCGATTATGCCACAAATTATGTCTTTTCCCATTATTCCCAATTCCGCACGTTCGCATTTTTCAGCGTTAGGCCTAGGCTCGAAGGTAGCTTGGCTATATGAAAATAAAAAGGAAAAGAAGGTGAGAAGAAATCAGAACAGGCATAATAACAAATCAACAACATAACGATAGAAATAGGCATAACTGATTTGACATATTATGACAAGATTTGACTTGGTGATGATATAAATATATAAGAACAGATCAATGGAATATGTCATAATATAACTGATTAGGCACCGATTCAAGATCCAATTATTATATACATATCAAGATTACTATTTAGATATTTAGATCTATAAGCAACATGAACTCACAGTGAATTTTCTGTGAAGAACACGTTGAATAAGTTTTGTAGGCATCACTAAATTTGTTGTAGCAATCTTCAAATATGTATAATCCTCTTTGAATTGATTGTTTTTCGATCTGATCTTCTAATTGGAATACTCCTATTCTGATTTGTTTTGGTGGAGAAGAAAGGCTAGTTTAGATTAGAGCAGCATGGAGGCGCCATGGATGAAAACAATGAGATTAGGGTTAGGTTTAGGTGTTTATTTATAGGAGTATTAGGTGAATTAGGAACTTTAGATTTGATTAGGAACCATCTGAACCACTCAAATTAGAAAAACACGTCATCGGAAAACTGCCCAGAATCAACCAGTCGACTGGCCAATTTCAACCAGTTGACAGTTTTCACTTCTGTCTTAAAGCGGTCGACTGGTGATAAATGGGTGGTCGACTTGTACCGGTCGAATGGTGAAAAATGGGCGATCGACTTGTTTTACAGCTTTAAACTTTAAATCTTCCGAGCTTCATAACTTCTTCATACGATGTCCGTTTTACGCAAACTCGGGCTCCAGAATTCTGAGACGAATGTAATAACGTAACCCATTTCATTTCATTCTTCTTCTAAAAATTAAGTATTCTTTAATTTGTCATTTTAATATTTAAAATTACGGGGTGTTACACAATATTAATGATAAAACTAAACCATTGATTACAAAATTGCATTTTTGTAATTAACAATTTTTAAATGTTTTGTATAATATCTTAATTTATTTTTGATTTAAAAAGATAGTTGCATCTATCTTTTCAAAACTGAACTTCAGATTTACAAAAGATAATGAATATATATGTCATGTATTAATTAGTTGTAAATATGCAATGTTAATGATAAAAGTGAACTTTTAATTACAAAATTGCATTTTAGTAATTAACAATTTTTAAATAGTAGAAAATCTTAATTTATTTCTGATTTAAAAAAAGATAATTGCGCCTATCTTTTCAAAACTGAACTTCAAATTTAAAAAAGATAAATGAATATATATGTCATGTGTTAATTGTTGTTGCAAATATGCAATGTTAATGATAAAACTGAACTTTTGATTACAAAATTGCATTGTAATTAACAATTTTTGAATGTTTAGTAAAATATCTCAATTTATTTCTAATTTAAAAAAGAGGGTTGCATCTATCTTTTCAAAACTGAACTTCAGATTTAGAAAAGATAGTTCAATATATATGTCATGTGTTAATTGTTAGTTACAAATATGCAGTATTAATGATAAAACTGAACTTTTGATTATAAAATTGCAATTTTGTAATTAACAATTTTAAAATGTTCAGTAAAATATCTTATTTTATTTCAGATTTAAAAAAGATAGTTGCATTTGTCTTTTCAAAACTGAGATTCATATTTAAAAAAGATATCTGAAACTACTCTGATAAAGATATGATAAACTACTCTAGCTATTTTTCCAAACGAATAGCTGCCCTTTGTAGCATGAACGACGGTGATGTAAAATCTATGACAATACCTTTTACTGCAGATAGATGCAGCTTCTTCAAATCAAACATGAATCAGTTTCATAATGTGCGAAAGAAGCTTGTTGCTTATCTTGTCTCAGACGCAGCCAAATCAGAAGCACTACACTCTATTGTGGTAAGATACGTGTTGTTGATGATATCCTAGGCTGAGACGACTGGATTCTTCTTCATGTTAGAGGCCCTACTAGCTTCTATATCCCATGTCTTGTTTGTATTTAACAAGTTGTTCTTCTTTGTGTGAAAAGATAAAAGTATTTATCTTTATCTGAAAAGATAAAAAATATACATTTTCAGCTGTTATAGAGTCAGTCCCTTGTATTTATATTTGTATTTATACATGTTCAGGAGTTTAAAATGTTTTGTTCCTTGTATTTATATTTGTATTAAAATTATTTATGTATATCCAATGAAATATTTCGTGTAAATGTAGAGATTTTGAAAGTCATCAAAAAATATTTCATGTTTATGCTATTATTAGTTCTGAGCTTAGCTGCTACAGCCTACAACAGTAGATGACATGGATCAAGATATGTTGCCTTATTTACATTTATCTTATTCGTTTCGATGATGAATTTGTAATGTCTAATGTTAACTAGCAAGCTGTAACACAACTGATGTTAATTTGATGATGAAATTCTAATAAATGATCATGAATTTTCAATGGCTTATTGGATTCTAATGCTCAGCTAAGAAAGATAAAAGCATTTATCTTTTGTCGAAAATATGTTACTACTGCATTTTTTTGAATATTACCAAATATAATTTATATTTCTTCATAGAGCATTACAAACAAATAGTACATGAAATATCCTCATGTAGATACAATATACTGTTAATAACAAATTATGTCACGAACTTAAAAATATTATCAATAAAAGATAAAATGATTTAACTTTCTTCAAAAAGCAGTAGAACCATATTACACATTACAAACTCAAGTTCAGTTATCTGAATAACATCATCAGCTATTACAAATTCATTATCAACAAATAATTGCAAATACAGACTACAAAATTGCTAGAACGAAACATAAAAAAACAACAAACTGGCAAGTCTAATGAATAAAACAACATTTTTACACATGTAGCATAAGGAAATATATACAGTACAACATTGTAAACCAACGTCGTCTTGACTAATTTTTTTCTGCACAACAAATCTCCATATACTTCTTGATCCTTATCTTCTTTCAATCCAACGCCTAAAGTTGATATGCTGAAATTGTTTTAAAAGGATAATTCTATTTGTTATGCAACCGTTTCACCATGGATAGCATCCCTAACTAAGGAACTAGATTCAAATAAGCACTAGGTGTTAACTTCAGAATATGCTTGAAAATTAATGCTTCCTTTGAAAGAGCATTACTTCTCCCATGTAGGCTTTATTCAACATATAATTATTTCCCTTTTGCAAAAATACTAATAATTCAATACTGCAAACAATTGTAAAAATCGACTTTAAATATGTATATATAGTAGAAACACCATACATGAAAGTCATCACTGATCAAGTCAAACACTTCATGAACTCGATATGCAAACAGTGCATCAAAATAAATATTATCACACAACCATATTATCTAAAACGCTGATTTGTATTTAATATCTGTTAATATCACCGGCTGTAAATCACCTGTCATATAATACTTACAACGCAAAGAAATTTTTTCTTTAAGTACAATTGTTTAAAATAACATTCCATTCATCCAAAAGCAAAAGACCGCTTAACTATTATAGTCTGTCAGTACTAATCAACCTGGCTCAACATCTTAATATTACAGAAGAGTAAAACCATTCTATCTAGATAAAACTAACTTGTATATCTTTTGTTATGAAACACTTGAAAAAGATAAAACTATTTATGTAACACTAATATGTATATGTTTTTATACAAAAAAAAATTAATTATTTAAAAAGATAACCACATTTATTTTTTTTGTCTATTTATTTCCTAATACAAAAATTAATACTGTTAAAACTTAAGTTATTTTATCTTTTCAGTAAAAAAAAGCTAATCTGTCTCTTCTTAGCGTGGCTATAGCCCCATGCAGGCACCCCTTAAATAGTTAGAACACTTTCTAATGGGTTAAAGCTTTCCCTACGATAAACACCCTAAGCTTATACACTTTCCTAGATAGTGAAAGATCACTGGCATGTTGGTTTAACACAAATCTTCCTCGTGCTCGCTTCTGACAGAAGATGATAGGTATCTGAACAGTTGCTATACTTGTTGGTCCTGACCACAAAGCCTGCTCCAGGCAATCACAAGAATCCTCCTATCACCAATCAGCCTTTTGACTGTTCATAAGTGACGGCCCATTGGGCCTATAATACAAATGCAATAAAGCCATACCATTTTGATGGACATTACAAACCTACCTCCAGTGGTCCTCTCTACCACGTCTAAATTGGAGGGTCATCCTAGGATATCCTCTGCATCTCGTTTGAAGTCTCTATTTCTTGCTCTAGCACAATGCACCCGATCATTATCCTTGGTCTGAAATCATCAATACTCGAGCGAACGGGATAGCTACTACAAATGTGCCTTGTGAAATCAGCGTATTCTGAAGGATCTGCTATAGTCTGGTTTGTTAGGCCTATATCCGAATTCTCTTTAGATTGCTCTAAAACACACCTTACCTTTTAATTGTACCCTATGTCTAATCTTTTCTTACGAATTTAGTTTATCCTCTCTTTCCTGTTTTATTCTTTTATTATGATACTACATTCACTTTATCTTTCTTACATTTTATGAAACTCTTAGTCTGAAACTATTCCCACCTATTATAAATTATTTATTATAATAATTACTTTATTTTATATTGTCTACATTGCAACAATAGATCTTAATCACGGTACTCATTTAGTTTCTCGGATTCTTGAGTATTTAACTAGACTTTTGCCTTTATTTATTTTTGTCAACTCTTGTTTGTTCCGTTCTTTCTCTTTTTACCGTCACTTTAAGTTTTATTTTAGGAAATTAGTCACATTCTACCTGGTTGGTTACATAAACTTTACATTTCCATATCTTAATATAAAACAATACAAGCAGTAAACCTTAATTACAAGATATTTCTCTTGCTATTTTCCTTTAACTGCTAGATAGTGTAAAATACAGTAACATTCCTATTTTTCCATTATTCCTTCTTTCTTTTTCTTTTATTCTTGTAATTGTGCTCACTGTTTTAAGTTAGGAAAAGATTATTTTTATCTCTACCAACCAGCTAGGTTATTACCGACTTCCTATTTTGCTTATACGTTAAATTCCCATGTTTGTTTCATTCAGTATATTTGACTTTTTATACTATAAATTTTCACTTTTAGGCTTAAACCTTTATCTATAATTCTTAAGCCCAAGATTACATATATTTATTTGGATTCTATCTAAAATGAACTATATTTGCATATAAGAACAATTTCTTAAGATTTATAGTTTGGATATGAATAACTTACATAAACTAATTACCATATTTTAATCCAAGTTTATGTAGATAAACCTTCGCTTTAGCCCTTAGTTCTCTTCAACCACTATGCTATTTCAATTTAGCACTGATGAACAGTAGATCCACTTTAGCCCCACTATTTTTCGCTGCATCCCCTAAATCAAGGCTTTTTAGCGTCCGCTTTAGCAGTATTAATATATAGAGCTCGATTTAACTAGTTCTCTTTTTAGAAAATTCAGTAAATTTAGCAAAAAGGGTTAATTTTAAGGCATAAATGTCTAGTATATGGTAACAATCAATTACACTCATCAAATTTAGCATGCATAACTATGATATTCCTTGATTTTGTCATATAAGATTAATTAATATTAGTTTCTTGTACACATATAATATGAGAAAGATGATTAATTAATTTTCAAATATTCGATTTTATGTCTAATGAACCTTTTTGCACCTCCTTTATTCACTGCAATTTTCCCACTTTATCCCCGCAACACCTTTTTGCACCTCCGCTGCTATAAAGCTACTAAGCGCTTTAACTGCACAGGTCCAAGTATGCCAATGCCAATTAAATAATTTCAGCAAGAATCAAACGATATTATATACCATTCCAAGTTCCTTTTGTAATCCTACTTGGACCCACAAACTGGAATATGCATGAAATTATAAATTTGGGTCTAAACAAATAAAATAAACCAACTAGACAAACCAGATAAGTAAAACTTACCTCACACAAACAACTCTTTTTGGACATCTCTTCCCTAGACCTATAGTTTTGGCCTACAATTTGCAAATCAAAATTCCTGAATCTAAAAAATATACTTCTGAAGAACTGGAAGAGTAGGAAAAGTGGCAGACCTTCTACAGCCATTCAAAAAATTTGGGTTTGGAAGCTAGCCTTACATGTTTATTTATAGAGAGACAAAATGATGTCATTTGTCCAATTTAAACGAAATAAAAACCACTTGTTTAACGCTTAGAAAAACACGCTTGTATATTTATGAGTCGACCACCATATCCTCAACGTTGACTTATTGGTCAATATACATATACATAGGTCGACCACCACATGTTTAAACATGTCATTTTGAGAAGTTGTTTGTAACAACCCGGATTCCGACGGACCGATTTTTTTTCAAAAATCCGATCCACCGAAACCTGAGTTGGTTGCTCTGGTATCCTGCAGAAAAAGACAGAGAAAAGAGATATGTAAGAGTTCGGAAAACACCTCACAGTGGAAGGAGTAAAATATAATATATTTAAAACATAGCTTTACCTTAATCACAATACTGCTAAATCAGTATCCCCGAAGCTATAAGTCTCTGTCTAACCTGCGAATGTTATGAGGAGGGGATCAGAACATAAGTTCTGTGTGAATGAATTTAAACTACACTTCTTGAATAATCCTACAGATACCGTTCAATTACACTTTCTTATTTATTAGGTTATACGTGTTATTAGCACTCAAAGCTTACACACACGTCGCACCCATCTACCCCCTAGTAGATTAACTTAATATAGTGTATATGTAGCTACCCCCAAACTGAGGTACACCCCGTGATACCCTACTCACACGGTCTCCACCATATCATCACAGAAATATGCGCAGTCCCTCATCCTATGCCATAGTAGCATACAACACTACATCCGCAGAGAACCACTGTCACTGTGCTACGTAAGCGTACTGACTACTATCCTCGAGCTATTCGATCGAGTCTGGTTCCATCACCGAATAATGTCCTCTAGTTATGATACACCACCCAGAGCAGACATGGTTGTACCTAGACTTTCCCATGTACGTATCATCAATCGTGCTCTATGTTTCTACTGCACATAACCTCTACTTGTGCACCCAAGTTCCGTGGTAGGGCTACACCAGAAAACACGGAACTCTGTCGGGAGATTTCTATATCTGTACGGGCCCGCCTCTAAGAGTGTCCAATGTACATATATCCCTCGGGTCTGGTTTTTCTATGGTGGCTATGGCCCCACCTCAGCCCCTCCCTCAACTAGTAAAGACCACACGAGCTAAGAGACCTCCCCTAACAAGCAAACAATCTAAAAATCCTTGTGGGGTCTCCCCGCGCCCGTCCCTTGATAGCAAAGGTTAACGATCTCTAGAGGTTAGCTCTTGTCTTTTCGCATTCCTTAAGCTGCTGGTGACAGGCGTCCAACGATCTTGCTATCGTTTGGTCTTGACCCTCCGCCTGAGGCAATCGCTGAACCACCCTTAATGCCACCGCGTACAACATTCTGACTGAACCCTACTTGTGCAGTCAAGGCCCACCCACCTAGTAGTTCCGCGCCCTCTGTAATCCTAGCCCGAAGCTAAACCACTACAGAGGACTACCAGGAGCACCTTTAACGTCTCAGGAAGCTGCGTGCTTCCCCTTCCAGTCCGTTGGAGCCGCCAAAATAGCGAACGTGTGCTCTCCTCGTGCCTTATGACACTATCGTGATCTACCTCGTTGGGTTATTCATCCTACAATGTACGGACTGCTTCAAGCGCCTTAGTTTTATATGTCATTAGACCCTAAGTCTAACCATTTATTTCACGCTTGTGCCACCTCGTCAACTTTCTCATTTAACTTGGTTATTCATATTAGCCTCCTTTTTTTTCGTATTCACCAAGTTACCCTTGCTTATCAATTCAATTTATACTTAACCCACTTATGTCCATTAATAAGCCCACAACATGTTATTTTCCAGTTTCATAAATTATTCCCTTTTTGGGTTACAACAACATGTTATACTTAATTCATAGTTAAGTATACCTTATCCCACATACATACTGATTAGGAGAATAACCCTCTAAACACCAGCCCCGAAGACCGAAATCAACATCAGACTGGCACCTAGAGAATTACTCAACCCAACCAACATATATGATTCTAATTTACTTCTTTTCCACTCATATAACTTATATCATTTTTAATTTCACATTTCTCCTTTCCAAACAACTTAATTTAAGTATATCCTTAGATATAAGTTATCTCGTCTTCCTTATCGTTTTCTACAACTTATCTTGTCCCATAAGTTATAATTTCCACCTATTATTCTTTCTTGCCTTATTCAAGTTTATTCATAATAGGTTATTTATCATTCCCCATTTCTTGTCATTAATTTTAGATTTGACTTATTACATAGTATAAGTCGTCCCACCCTTCATGTCTTGTATTACATCTTAAGTCATAACTTGCCCTTGTCCCTATGACAAGTTTGCCTATTATTTAATTTTACATCACCGCAACTCAAGTTTATAATAGGTAATTATCATTCCCCCATTACTGTGTCATTAATTTTAGATTTGACTTAACCCTTCCTTTTACTTAACCCGTTACTTAAACTTTACCCAATTCAATTAATTTATGATACCGTTACGGGTCCCATTTGGTTAAGCATATCTAAATTATGTTTCACATGTCACACGTGTCCCACTTAACCCCCTTTTTTAATTACAGTTTCCATGTCTTACACATGTTTTACTACGGTTAAGCTTACCTTGGTTATGTCTTACATCACATGTCTCACAATGGTTAAGTCCACCTTAGTTACGCTTTACATGTCATTTATATCACCCACTTAACCCTCTAACCATTCCCATGTCACCCACATGTCTTATTATGGTTAGTATTTCTTAATTTATTTATAATGCTGTAATAATGTATGACCTCTCACATTAGACGTCCGTTCGTGGCTGCTGGATTTGTCGGGCGGTTCCGGGCAGTCTTACACTACAAACGCGCCTAACCTCGTGTCATAAACCATTACGCCTCTAGTTCTTGTCGTTGACCTCTCACATTAGACGTCCGCTTGTGGTTTCTGGATTTGTCGGGCGGTTCCGGGCAGTCTTACACCACAAACGCATCTAACCTCGTGTCATAGGCGTTCATTAACAATCGTCTATCACCCAAACCCCAAATTCATGTCATATGTTCCAAATTCAACTTAATTACATTTCATTTTTATGCATATTTCCAATTTGCCATTCACTACACCAATTACATAATAGTTAGCCAATTTTCATGTTACCCAAATTATCCAATTATAGCCAAATTCACTAATTCCATGTTATTCATACCCAAATATGTCAATTTCCAATAACCAATTATACCCAATTTCATTTAATCAATATTTTCCCGATATATATCCAACATTCCCACGTTCATACATATAATCTAATTCACCCTCTAGGCTTACTTTTCAAGTCACAAATAAATTTCACCAATCCATGTTATCCAATTACATGTTGTTAATATTGAATTATACCAATTTCAAATCCAATAGTTCCAATTAAATTTACACAATTTCATGTTAACATCATAAATCAAAATTCATAGTTGCGCACTGTTCAGCATAGATTATATTCGTCGACTGCATAAAATAGATTATGCCCAATATATGCAATAACAATTGTTATGCCACAAACCCCAAAATTTCAGATTATATTCCAATACTCCCATATTCCAATCATGCGTATTGCATAATAAGATTTCATCTAGGTTTTAGATAACCTAGATCCAAAAATAAAAAGGGGAAAGGATAAAAGGAGAGAACTCAAACGCAGGCATAAATAAAATAAAAGATCTTATTAAATTAACATCATATTCATTATGGGGAACGGTAAACGATATAAGCAACATTATACAACAAATATAGTTCAAATCTACTCACATTGACTGGATTAGAGAAATAAGTGATTTGTCATTGATGTAGAACGCTGATTTAATCTTCTTATTTGATTATTGGTGAAGAGCATGAATTGTTGATGAAGAACTTTGCTACTTGATTTGATTAAACTCTAAATTTGATGTAAATTAATTTGGGGTTTTGAAGTGGCGGCGATGTTTGGTTGAAGTTTAGTGGCATGGAAGCATCATAGAGAATTTTTATGAATTAGTTTAGGTCTAAGCACTATTTTATAGGTATAGAGAGTGTTTTAGAGCCATAGGATTGACCTAGTAGCCATCCGGTCCGTACAACGCATCAAAAATCGTCACTGCCCAAAGATCTGGAAAAATCAGGGGGGAGGTCGACACTTAGGTCGACCCCCAGGTCGACCTCCCTGGGTAGGTCGACCCCCAAGTCGAACTACCTGGGTATTTTTTCTGAATTTTTGTTGAATCTTCCGCAGGCCATAACTCTTTCATACGGAGTCCGATTTTCGAAAACTTGGACTCTATTCCAAGAAGAATTTCAAGACGAACGCAATGGTGATGTCCGTTTTACTTAATTCCTGATATCTAAATTAAGTATCCTTTATTCTCTTCGCTGTTACGTACACTGTTATCAAATTAATTTTTCCTTCTCTTCCATGTATTAATTAATTCTCATTGTACATCACCATTATTTACCTATCTATGCATATACACATATTTTTAATTATATTAAAAATGCAGGGTGTTACATTCTCCCACCCTTAATGAATTTCGTCCCCGAAATTCGATAAGAGTAAAATAGATAACCCCTCGTAATATCCATCCATCAAGTGTGCATCCAATTATTGCAAACATTGTGCACATGTGCAAAGTGAGATACATCATATTATAGTATGTATGCCTAATTTGGATCCACTTATATGTATGCAAATCTTGAAACCTCTTTCAAAACATGATGCTCACATCCTAAATATACTTGCAGTTCTATATGAATGCAATATTTTTGAAAAATCAAAACATTTTTCATCCAAATTTTCCTACAGTCTTACAGAGTAAGAGCATAGTTCATCCAATTTTCGCATCCAAAGCCCTACCAACCATCATTAAATTCGAAATTTAGAAAAATCTAATTTTCCAAATTCGATTTCTTATGTTATGAAAACGGAAAATTTTACATCCTCCGTTATTCTTTTCTAATTGCACTTGGATTTTTACATAACTATTTTATAAAGATTTCCTATCCAAGTACAACCACATAAGAAAATTTCTTCTCTTTTTCCACTTATCTTGGAAAAATTTCATATTTATTCATCTTTTTCTTAAGATTTCCATTTTCTTTTCCCGTCTCGTTTTGCTGCTTGATTGATTCTGTTGTTTTCTTTTTAATTAGGCTAGTTTCTTTCTTAGCTTATTTGACTTACTCCAATTAATTAAATTTATTATTTTCAAATATGCCTTTTCGTTTTCAAATCAATCAGCATCCTACATAGCTACTACTATAGGCCAAGAATCTTAGGACTTATGTCATGAGTCCACTCAACAGGATCTATACACTTGCTTGCCCTTCACTACCTAGTAGTCACCACTAGTCCATGCTGTGTATTACTAGCCTATACTTCTCTTTCAAGCAACAATCCTTTTCTCAAGCAACAAACCTAGGTTTCTCAATGCTTATGCATTCTACGGGAAATTTTCCATTAGTTTAATATTATCTAATCCCTGACTGTAAATTGGCAAGAAAATAACTCTCTAAGTGTCAACCCCGAAGACCGAAATCAACATCATATTGATACTCAGAGAATTTCTCATCTCAACCAATTCCCAGTTGGTTCTAATAGCTTTAACTTTATCTCGTTCTTTCTAGGCCTTAATCCTTAACTACTCCATTTTTAAAACATGGTTTGGCCTTCTTTTTTTTTATTACATTCTTCTTTCAAAAAAAACTAAAGTGGTAAAACTTTTATTCTTTTCTCAAAAACTTGCTTTTGCCAAACCATAAAAACATGTTACAAAGTGAAATTGTAAAATATTTTTATTTCAAATCACAAAAACTGGAGTAGACAAGGGCAACTAATTGGTTTCACTATTCCTATTTACAATGTTAACTTTGGCTGCTAAGGTGCAAATATCTACTCTGTTCTTGCACTCTACCGCTTATTTTTTTCACCCAACAAAATTCCTTTTTAAAACAATAATCAAAATTTATTGGTAACAGAATAGAATTTCAAAACTTCTTGTCATATATGAAAACTAGCAAGCTATTTATGCTCCATAATATGCGCCTTTTTATGAGAGAATTCTTTTAAAACAAGAAATCATTGTTTTACACAATATACCCCACTTTACTTTAAAACTCAACATACATTTATCAAAATACTTTTAAGATTAAATCTTGGAAAATACCACAAATCCTTTTTTTACAAATTCAAGTTCTTAAAAGTTTATCATTGGGTTAGACTCAAAGCGGGTCTTCAACTCAACTAGGCTTTCCTAGGCACTTTCACGAATTCAATTCTCTCGACTATATATATTCCTAATGCATTTTTCATTTTTCAACCTTTTCTAGTTTCTAAGGTTACACTTCTAAACCCACTACTCTAACATTTCAGTTTCCACTTTATGGGATACTTTCTTTCTTCAATGCCAAGTCATATTGTACACTTTCCCAACCACCTAATGGTCTCAAAAATTTCTATGTTTATTACTTTAGTGTACAAACTAAATATCCCAACTCTTTCCCTACCTAGTGGGCTACTTCATGGATTTAGGTTTATGTAACACCCCGCCTCCGCTAGGGTCACTCGCAAAGGAATGCACTAGCTTTAGAGCGGCATTATTGGTAAACATGCACAGAAATATCACAAGACAGAACATATAAAATAGCGGAAGTAAAATCAAACTTTCATAACATGAATAAATAAGGTCTAAAGCCTTTTACATCAGAGTACATCAAAACCTGTCTTGCAATAGTAAAGAAGCATAAAGACATTTTCATAAATTATTCCCCAAGTAAAAACAGTAAAGTAGCCGTTAGCCAAGAAAAGTCCAAGCCATCCATGATGACCTTCAAGCAGAAGAAGTCCGAACTAAACAACAGTATTTCCTCCCTGTAACCTGGGGGGGGGGAAACGGAAGAAAAGAGGCGAAACAAAACGGGTCAGTCAAAAAGACTGAGTAAGCCCTATCTACTATTAGCATAAAAACTAGTAAAGTTAACTGACATGAGAAACTGAGATGAGCATAAGCATGATAACAAGATAGATAAGCTAAATCAAAATAACAGGATGAACTACTGAACTCAGATAAACTAAGGTGTCATGATAAATTACGATGTCAAGATAAAAAAAGGTATCACATCGTCAGGTTTCTATCAAGTATAATATCCCCAAGATATCTGTCACGTATAACGCCCCGTGATATCTATCCTGTATTTTAGCTCTGCACCTACCGTACTAGTATCCCCACCGTGTCATGTGTTAACCAAGAATGACCCTCACTCAAAAGTCGTGTAATGGTCCATGTCAACCTAATATATCGCATATATAGGTTACTCAACTTGTATGTTTTATTCCATGTAAATGTTCAGTCTCTTGCCGTAGACCATACGGGCTTTCCCATGAGATTCTATATTACTTTAACATAGTTCCATGATCCTTAAGATCGGTTTGGACTATTACCCTAAACCTAGCTAGGGTCTTCCAACATGAATTATTGTTTGTACAACTAGGACTTATCCTACCTAGGGCTGCTAGGGATTATGCTTACCTATTGCACGTTTTCGTATCTCGGTTTGGGTTCAACCACCTAGGGCCACTAGGGATTACGCTAACCGCCAACCGCGCCCTTTTTTCCACGCATTCATCGTGAATCGCTTTTCCATGACTGTATGCACATGTATCACATCGTGCCATCCGAGTCCTGTCACAGGGCAAATCAAGAAATACAGGACTCGGTCGGGAGCTTTCGATTTATCTGCCGATGCAGATGCTAAGGTCTGTTTTTCTTATACGTGGCTATGGTCCCACGAGACCACTCCCTCAACTAGTGAAAGACAAGACAGGATAAATCCTGTATGAGAACACAACACTGGCCAACCCACATCCAAGCCTTACCGCAACCATAATTAGATAGCAATTATGGTCTTTTGGGTGTTCTCTGCCTTTCCGTACGTACACGCTTGACCAAAGATGGTAGGTAGCCGGACGAAATGCTATCCAGGGTACGACCGTGTATCGTCGACTATCCCCTATCCATCCCCGTCTTTAGGTCGCTCGTATAGCAACCAAGGCATACTCTTGGTTCTTCTAACGCAGACCTTAACCTCTCATGAGCCTAGTATAATCACCTGGCAGCTCATAGAGGGATACCAAGAATATCCTCACGTTCCCCGAAGCCGCTGCTTCGTTACCCAGTTCGCTGGAGCCTTTATCTAAATCAGATACTTGCTCCTACTCGTATACTTAAACGATGACCTACCGTATCAGGTTACTCATCTATCTATGAACTGGTCTAAATTTCCTTGACTAAGAATCATTACTTAGTTATTCTTCAACTAAGGTTTACCACTTAGCATTGTTCCCGTTATCCTTGTTAACTACGGTTATCCACCTAATCCTCAGAACTAGGGTTTACATAATGGATTAAGTGTCACTTAAGTTCATGACTTAACCCGTCTACAAATCCTATAAAAATTGGCTAAGTATCCAAGTTCATGGCTTAACCCTACAAACCATGCTCAAGTTGGTTAAGTATATTAAGCAATTCACGACTTAACCTCGTCCAATTATCATTCTAGATTGGTTAAGTATATATTAACTTGACCCTATCAATTTACTTAGTCAAATCGGTCAAGTGTATTCAAGCGATTCGTGACTTAGCCTTATCATGTTTTCACGTTATATTGGTTAAGTGTGGGTTAACTTAACCACAATAAATTAACGAGTTAGATTGGATAAGTATAGGTCACTTAACCACATCAATTCATCATGTTTAGATTAGTTAAGTGTTTAACTTAACCCCATTAAACTACCAAGTGGGATTAATTAAGTCTAGGCTAACTTAACCCCATCCGATTTCCATGTTTAGACTAGTTGAGTCTAATCTTAACCCCATTCGTTAACCGTATTTTTCGGTTAAGCGTCATTAAGAAAACTTACTTAACCTTACCAAGTTATCGCGTTGGATTGATTAAGTGTTGGTTAACTTAACCCCATCCACTAGTCATATAAAAATGGTTAAGTGTCATTAGGCAAATCAAGTTACTTAACCTACCCAACCTTGTCATGTTTTGTTAAGTATCATTAGCCTAATCAAATTACTTAACCCATTTGTCCATGTCATATTTGGTTAAGAGTCATTAATCAAATTAACTTAACCCTATCATGTGGCATTAATTACTTAATGCACCTTCACCTCTCACATTAGACTTTGTTGTGGTTACTAGTTAAGCCGGTCGGTTCCGGGTAGCTTTACACCACAACTTGGTCTAACCTCGGGTTCAAGAACAACATGACCAACTTCTCACATTGGGTCCTATTGTTTGCAACTACTAGTTAGGCCGGTCGGTTCCGGGTAGTTTTACGTTGCAAACTCAACCCAACCTCGAGTTGGCCACACTTATATTATCTAAGTGTCATGTCCATCATGTTTCCCAAAACATGTTACAAGTTTTCAAGCATTTGGGTAGACCTAACTTAATAGGTAAATTCCCAAAGGGTAGACCTAACTTAATAGGTAAATTCCCAAGCTTATGTTTTTATGCGTACTTACATGTCAACTTCCATGTTATATTTCAAGTCATGTTTTCAAGTTGTATTTTCATGTCATTAGAAATTACCCATAACATAACCCAACGCTTTTAAACTCGCATATACGTTCGCGACAACGTAATGGATTAATAGAAGAGACTTGGCAAAGGCATGACAAAAATGGATATTAAGCCACAAGTTAATCATGGTGGCAAATGAGGCACAAATGTGTTCATTAACTTGCATGTTACATTCTTAAGCCTCAAAACATGCATAAACCCAAACTTGGCACATAAGCGAATCATGGTGACAAAAGATATGGAATGATGACTAGTAACTCGCATATATCATCATATAAGGGTTATGACTTCATATGCAAGTTGACATAAAGGTTATGAGGGTTCTCATGTTGCCTAATGCAACATTTCAACATAAAGGTTATAGCTTTTAGCTCACAAGATCAAGATAATGACTTCATAAACTTGCATGACATGATAGCATGTATCATACTCAATGATCAAACCCAAACTTGCAACATGAACATTTAACTTCATAGTTAATATCTAAGAGTAGGGAAAGGGCTTACATTGCTATGAAGGCACAAAAGATATGACAAAGCCCTTATGCAATCAAATAGACCCAAAATGCAAGCTCTAACATAAAAACCCTTGAGCCAAAATGATCAAAACCCTTGCTTTATGATGCAAAGATAGAAACTTGACTTGAATGCAAGCTAATGACACTCATACAAGCTTGAAAACACTTGTATGCATGGAAAATCTCTCATAGAAACCATTTAGAAATTTTATGAAGAGAGTGGAGGCCATGAGAGGTAAAATTTTGCCATAGTTTAGTTGCATGAATGCATAATGAGGATTTAGGATAGGTTAGGGTCTTATTTATAGATTAGGCAAGTGTTTTAGGCCATAGGATTAAACCTAGATTCAATCCAAGCCATCAAAGCATGTCTTGGGGAAGAAGTCAAGTGTAGGAACCATCTAGGGCCTTTAGATTAAAGAGGAACCATGAGAACCATCCAAATGCAAAATCTGCATTTGAGCGAATCAGCCCACGGGTTGACAGCCAAACACCCTGGATTAACCCCTAGTCGACCCAGCAGGCTCGGGTCGACCTCAAAAATCGGCCGGTTCGATTATTCCCCTCTCCCAATTCGCTGTTTTGAACATTTTTGCATATTTATTTATTTAATTTTCAATTATATATATATATATATCAATATATATATATATATATATATATATTTCTCTGCGCAACCCATTTCACTTAATTAAGTATACTTTAATTTGGGAATTTTTCGTGAAACTTCGCGAGGCCATATCTTGGTCATACGGACTCCGATTTTCGAAAACTCGGACTCTATTTCGCGTATTTTTCCGAGACGAACGCAATGGCATAGCCCGTTTCCCTTGATTCAGATTTTACAGTTTAATTCTACCTCCATTTATGTTATAACAGGTTATTGAAAATACGGGTTGTTACAGTTTATATATATAATATATTTATATTTTTGAAAATACAAATACGCTCACTCGTTATCTATACAGGAATCGTAAACCTATGCTCTGATACTAGATGTAACAACCCGGATTCCGATGGACCGATTTTTTTTCAAAAATTCGATCCACCGAAACTCGAATTGGTTGCTCTGGTATCCTGCAGAAAAAGACAGACAAAAGAGATATGTCAGAGTTCAGAAAACACCTCACAGCGGAAGGAGTAAAATATAATATATTTAAAACAAAGCTTTACCTTAATCACAATACTGCTAAATCAGTATCCCCAAAGCTGTAAGTCTCTATCTAACCTGCGAATGTTATGAGGAGGGGGACAGAACATAAGTTCTATGTGAATGAATTTAAACTACACTTCTTGAATAATCCTACATATACCGTTCAATTACATTTTCTTATTTATTAGGTTATACATATTATTAGCACTCAAAGCTTGCACACACGTCGCACCCATCTACCCCCTAGTAGATTAACCTAATATAGTGTATGTGTAGCTACCCCCAAACTGAGGTACACCCCGTGATACCCCACTCGCACAGTCTCCTCCGTATCGTCACAGAAATATGCGCAGTCCCACATCCTATGCCATAGTAGCGTACAACACTACATCCGCATAGAAACACTATCACTGTGCTACGTAAGCGTACTGACTGATATCCTCGAGCTATTCGATCTAGTTTGGTTCCATCATTGACTAAGGCCCTTTAGTCTATGATACACCACCCAGAGCAGACATGGTTGTACCTAGACTTTCCCACGTACGTATCATCAATCGTGCTCTATGTTTCTACTGCACATAACCTCTACTTGTGCACCCAAGTTCTGTGGTAGGGCTACACCAGAAAACACGGAACTCAGTCGGGATATTTTCTATATCTATACGGGCCCGCCTCTAAGAGTGTCCAATGTACATATATCCCTCGGGTCTGGCTTTTCTATGGTGGCTATGGCCCCACCTCAGCCCCTCCCTCAACTAGTAAAGAACACACGAGCTAAGCGACCTCCCCTAACAAGCAAACAATCTAAACATCCATGTGGGGTCTCCCCGCACCCGTCCCTTGATAGCAAAGGTTTACGATCTCTAGGGGTTAGCTCTTGTCTTTTCGCATTCCTTAGGCTGCTGGTGACAGGCGTCCGACGATCTTGCTATCGTTTGGTCTTGACCCTCCACCTCCGCCTAAGGCGATCGCCGAACCACCCTTAATGCCACCGCGTACAGAATTCTGACTGCCCCCTACTTGTGCAGTCAAGGCCCACCCACCTGGTAGTTCCGCACAGACCCAACCTCTGTAATCCTAGCCCGAAGCTAAACCAGTACAGAGGACTACCAGGATCACCTTTAACGTCTCAGGAAGCTGCGTGCTTCCCCTTCCAGTCCGTTGGAGCCGCCAAAATAGCGAATGTGCGCTCTCCTCGTACCTTATGACACTATCATGATCTACCTCGTTGCGTTATTCATCCTACAACGTACGGACTGCTTCAAGCGCCTTAGTTTTTTATGTCATTAGACCCTAAGTCTAACCATTTATTTTGCGCTTGTGCCACCTCATCAACTTTCTCATTTAACTTGGATGTTCATATTAACTTCCATTTTTTTTGTATTCACCAAGTTACCCTTGCTTATTAATTCAATTTATACTTAACCCACTTAAGTCCATTAATAAGCCCACAACATGTTATTTTCCAATTTCATAAATTATTCCCTTTTTGGTTACAACAACATGTTATACTTAATTCATAGTTAAGTATACCTTATCCCACATACATATTGATTAGGAGAATAACCCTCTAAACACCAGCCCCGAAGACCGAAATCAACATCAGATTGGCACCTAGGGAATTACTCAACCCAACCAACATATATGATTCTAATTTACTTCTTTTTCACTCATATAGCTTATATCATTTTTAATTTCACATTTCTCCTTTCCAAACAACTTAATTTAAGTATATCCTTAGATATAAGTTATCTCGTCTTCCTTATCATTTTCTATAACTTATCTTGTCCCATAAGTTATAATTTCCAACTATTATCCTTTCTTGCCTTATTCAATTTATTCGTAATAGGTTATTTATCATTCCCCATTTCTTGTCATTAATTTTAGATTTGACTTATTTCATAGCATAAGTCGTCCCACCCTTCAAGTCTTGCATTACATCTTAAGTCATAACTTGCCCTTGTCCCTATGACAAGTTTGTCTATTATTTAATTTTACATCACCGCAACTCAAGTTTATAATAGGTAATTATCATTCCCCCATTACTGTGTCATTAATTTTAGATTTGACTTAACCCTTCCTTTTACTTAATTTTTTACTTAAACTTTACCCAATTCAATCAATTTATGATGCCATTACGGGTCCCATTTGGTTATGCATATCTAAATTCTGTTTCACATGTCACACGTGTCCCACTTAACCCCTTTTTTATTATAGTTTCCATGTCTTACACATGTTTTACTACGGTTAAGTTTACCTTGGTTGTCTCTTACATCACATGTCTCACAACGGTTAAGTCCACCTTAGTTACGCTTTACATGTCATTTATATCACCCACTTAACCCTCTAACCACACCCATGTCACCCACATGTCTTATTATGGTTAGTATTTCTTAATTTATTTATAATGCTGTGACGATGTATGACCGTTCACATTAGACGTCCGTTCATGGCTGTTGGATTTGCCGGGCGGTTCCTGGCAGTCTTACACCACAAACACGCCTAACCTCGTGTCATAACCGTTACGCCTCTAGTTCTTGCCGTTGACCTCTCACATTAGACGTCTGCTTATAATTGCTGGATTTGCCGGGCGGTTCCGGGCAGTCTTACACCACAAACGCATCTAACCTCGTGTCATAGGCGTTCATTAACAATCGTCTTTCACCCAAACCCCAAATTCATGTCATATGTTCCAAATTCAACTTAATTACATTTCATTTTTATGCCTATTTCCAATTTGCCATTCACTACACCAATTACATAATAGTTAGCCTATTTTCATGTTACCCTAATTATCCAATTATAGCCAAATTCACTAATTCCATGTTATTCATACCCAAACATGTCAATTTCTAATATCCAATTATACCCAATTTCATATAATCAATATTTTCCCAATATATATCGCAACATTCCCATGTTCATACATTTAATTTAATTCACCCTCTAGGCTTACTTTTCAAGTCACAAATAAATTTCACCAATCCATGTTATCCAATTACATGTTGTTAACATTGAATTATATCAATTCCATATCCAATAGTTCCAATTAAATTTACACAATTTCATGTTAACATCATAAATCAAAATTCATAGTTGCGCACTATTCAGCATAGATTATATTCCTCGACTGCATAAAATAGATTATGCCCAATATATGCAATAATAATTGTTATGCCACAAACCCCAAAATTTCAGATTATATTCCAATATCCACTATTCCAATCGTGCGTATTGCATAATAAGATTTTGTCTAGGTTCGAGATAACCTAGATCCAAAAATAAAAAGGGGAAAGGATAAAAGGAGAGAACTCAAATGCAGGCATAAATAAAATAACAGATCTTATTAAATTAACATCATATTCATTATGGGGAACGGTAAATGATAGAAGCAACATTATACAACAAATATAGTTCAAATCCACTCACATTGACTGGATTAGAGAAATAAGTGATTTGTCATTGATGTAGAACGCTGATTTAATCTTCTTATTTGATTATTGGTGAAGAGCATGAATTGTTGATGAAGAACTTTGCTACTTGATTTGATTAAACTCCAATGTTAATGAAGAACTTGCAAATTAATTTCGGGTTTTGAGGCGGCGGCCATGTTTGGTTGAAGTTTAGCGGCATGGAAGCGTCATAGAGAATTTTTATGAATTAGGTTAGGTATAGGCACTATTTTATAGGTGTAGAGAGTGTTTTAGAGCCATAGGATTGACCTAGAAGCCATCCGGTCCGTACAGCGCATCAAAAATCGTCGCTGCCCAGATCTGGAAAAATCATGGGGGAGGTCGAAACTAAGATCGACCCCCAGGTCGACCTCCCTGGGTAGGTCGACCCCCAGGTCAACCTGCCTAGGTATTTTTTCTGAATTTTTGTTGAATCTTCCGTAGGCCATAACTCTTTCATACAGAGTCCGATTTTCGAAAACTTGGACTCTATTCCAAGCAGAATTTCAAGACGAACGCAATGGTGATGTCCGTTTTACTTAATTCTTGATATCTAAATTAATTATCCTTACTTTATTCTCTTCTTTTTTACGTACACTATTATCAAATTAATTTTTCCTTCTCTTCCATGTATTAATTAATTCTCATTGTACATCACCATTATTTACCTATCTATGCATATACACATATCTTTACATATTTTTAATTATATTAAAAATGCGGGGTGCTACATTGTTAATTGTTTATAAGTTTTTCTGTTTAAATGTTAACATTACATTAATAACGTTAATAAGCTTCCATTTATTTCCGATTAAATTCCGTTTATGACACGTAATTATTTTCGAATTCAAACGCACATTATTTCTAGAATTTCATATGTACAAATATTTACAAAGTTAATATATTCATATAAATTTACATGTATAATTATTTTTCGATATAGAACTTCAAACATCAATAACTTTTCCGTGTGGACTCCATTGGTAACATATTATATATGTATCTTGATCAAAAAATCACCTTGAACATTATTGTATTAGTCTTAAGGCCAAATTCTGACAATTCTAAAGTTGCTTATTATCACATTTCACCAATCAACTATATTATTTATTTATTCTAACAAATGCATGGTTTTACATTCTCCTATCCTTTTGGAATTTCATTCCCGAAATTCAAGGACAAAACCATGTAATCCCTTGCATCTACTTTTATATCCATATCCATTTTGTGTACATCCAAATTTGCAACCATCTCTGTCAATATGAAAAGTGCATTACATCATGAAATATATGAATGTACATGAAATTCTAAGTGGTACCTCCTATATGAATGTGCTCTTTTCTTTAAAAAATTGTTTTTAAAACATGATGCAAGCATCCTAACTATACTTGCAATTTTATATGAATACAATGTTTTTAAAACCAAAATAGCATTGTATCCATTAAATATTCCCATACTGCTACAGAGAAGGAGCATATTTCAAACAATTTTTCATACAAAACCCTATCATACAATTTTTAATATTCGAATTTCAGAAAAATCCAATCTTTCACCCTTGATTTCTTATTTTAAAATGAAGGTAGGAATTGGGAAACTCGCTTTTTCCATCTTGCTTTTGAGCTTTTTTTCTCCGTAGTTGAAACTTCAATTTAATGCTATAATAAAAAACTTTATTTTTTCCGAGTACAATTTACATAAGATTTGTTTTCTAACCTTTTGTGGAAGAATTTATTTTTCTTTCAAGTTTTCATCGTTTAATAATACAACTATTTTTATCACTTTCACATACATTTTGTCGTTTTCTTTTTGGTTTCACATGATCTTTTATTTGTTTATTAATAGCTACACCCTATGTTTATTTTCTTTTAAAGTGTTAATTATATAAACACAAAAAAGAAAATCTTACTAATGAGACTTGGTGTACAATAAACTAACATTGTAGTACAAACTCATAACCAAAAGAGAATACAAAGCTAATACATAGTGATGCTTAACACATAAACACGACAACTAGACACAACTATAATCCAGGGGTTAGGAGGTCTAGGATCCTATCCTCCCGACAAAGAAAGCTCCTAATTGATGAATCCAAATGAGTGATATGCTCCTCTTGTTGCATGCCGCTCACTACAAGGTCATGTTTTGTTCTCGCGATCTCTTGTTGTTAATGGAGAATCTTCTGGTGCTCTCGATCCAACTACATTTCTGCCTCTTAGCAATGGCCCCAACTCTCTACTCCATATCCCCTCATCTAGTGTACTAAAAGGATCCCTCACCCTCTTGTAGGGTTCCATGCCACCATGGCATATGAAGCTCTGATCCGTACGGCTAGGACTCCATTGTGGTGGCTCTATTGGCTGAATGCCCCCTCCAAATGGTGGCTTTGGAAAAGCCTAATCTAACTGAAAATACCGTGGCATCTCATACTGTGGGAAATGTTGTTGCTTGGGCTCGAAATGTTGTGATTGCTACAAAGGATGTCGAGCCTCCAATTCTATATGCATCCTCCTCAATTTTGAAAAATCGGTCATAGGATGTACCTGCTCAGTATATACCTCTCTCTCTCCATGTCCACTCCTACACATCAAAATACCATAGTTCAGAGATGAAAAAATGGGAGTGAAGTACTTTGGTATTCGACCACTGCCGTATAATAAGCCATAATCACTCAGGCCTAGTTCACCTATATGCCTCCAAAAATAGCCTAGATGGTCTGTCTAACTATATTTTAAATCCGGTTAAAGGTTTATGTCTTGGGGATAAGGTTATACCACAAAATGCATATAAACACTTTAGCCAAAGGATGAATATATCCAATGCTCCAAATCTATTGCTAGACATCCACATAAATCTGCTTTAAAGCGGAACCATTGGTCAATAAGGCCCACTCTAGATCCTTATCATGGCTCTTAGTTCCCAGAATGGCAACTAACTGACTATCAGTGAATACTACCTTGACACCCTTTACCTCATTGACTATCAGCGAATACTACCCTAACACCCTTGACCACCGACTTGAAGTCCAACTCATCACCAACATTCTTTGAATGTGAATTATTATCAAAGAGACACGCTAGTTTGGGATACATTCAAACATCTCGTGGCTGAGAATCTGATGATGTCAAATATCCATAAAACATTGTTGCAACAGGTACCTATAAAATCAGTTTACTTCACCTCTCTTCACTTTAGAACCTGATAAGCGGTTGTATCCACATAATCTTACACTTTCCTCTTTCTGCCTTGACATCAAGCTATCACCTATGGCATCAACTGTGAAAAAAGATCAATCGAGGATGGCCTTTGGGGCATGGTGAAAACTCTTCAGATCTACAAGAATAGAGGATGGAAATGTGTGGAATTGAGAATGCATTTTGATTTAACACATTTTTCAGAGTGATCGGTGGAGTTCTGCGGCAATGAGAGGTGGTGGAAGTGGTTATAATCGGTGGTTTTGATGGTGAAGCCGCTCTTGGGTTTGGGGAGGAAGAAAATAATAAAGAATCTCTTGGCTTTGTCCATATTTACCTGTGTGAAATCGCATAGGCAGGTCGACCTGTAAGTCGGCCTAGCCAATACCGAGGTCGACTTGACCGAGGACTATAATTTTTTTTTGCACCTTCCACTCTTCAAAAGTTTATTCTATTCTCCCAGTATAGTCTTGTCACCTTCCACTCTTCAACTAAACCTGTATACTGAATCCATGTCTTACCCTTTCCATTTTCAATACTTAACTTTTCCTACCACTTATTGCCTAACCCCATAACTTAGGAATATAATTTTTATTAACTTTTTCCTCATATTCTTTGAAAGAAAAAAATTGTTTTTCATAATTCATTACCTTTAGTTAAAGGAATATTTTTAAACTGCATATTTTAGACTTAAAAGCCGAAAACCTTCGAATTTTTTTTCAAGTTTAAAAATCTAACCGTGGGGCAAGATTTAAATGGGTTCTCAATTTTCTTACTCGACTTATTTTATAAATAGTTATTATCCCACTTAAATTTCTCTCTCAACAAATTTTACAAGATTGTCCATTTCTGTACTAAAATCTGTCTCTAGTCCCATTTGTGCATAATATATTTGCCTAATCCAATTTCGAAGGCACTATCACCTTACCCATAAATTTGAGATAACTCCAAATTTCCATATATTAGACATATGGATTCTCTACTTTACATCTAGCCTATTGCACATCTTATACCTGGTCCCTCTAGGAACTATAACCCTTGGATTTCCAACATCTCCACTTTGGATGTACAAAACGGTTACCAAAACTTTCTATATGTTGTTCCTTTTAACAGTGTGTTTTCTTTATGGATTTAGGTGTATATATATATAATAATTATATTTTATAAATATAAATATATTCACTCATTATCTATTTAAGACCTCTAAACTGGGGTCTGTGAGTTTGATACGAAATGTAACAACTCGAATCCCATCGGTCCAATTTTTTTGTAAAATACTAAAATCAAAGTCCATTGAATTTCGAGTAAGGTGTTTGGTATCGTGCAAATAGGCAAAAACAAAATATCATAGCTAAAAATAAATAATTAACAGCGGAAATGATTAAAATGTAATAGTAATAAAACACTTACCAAGGAAATAACACTTTCTAAATCACTTGTCTCTAAGCAGAAAAACCTTTACCTTCTATTTAAGCCGCGGGTTGTTATGAGGAGGGGACATAACTAAAGTTATAGTGAACGAAAAGTTTATATATCTTTAAACATAATAATACATACACCATGCCATTTCCATTTTAGTTATACTAGGTTTGTTTATGTTACAATACCCTTGCCTCTGTGGGTAAACCGTACCCTTCTACTCCAAAGTAGACAAAACCTAATAGTTTATATGTATGTAGCTACATACCCTTGGACCACCTAGGTCCTAGATATTACCTATAATACCCCTCATATCATCCTCGATAGAACACCAATATATCGCTACGAGAGTGCTATAACTACATCGACAAAGTATCCCCTCGTATGACCTGTATTGATAGAAAACACGAACTGAATCCATAGTGTCAATACTGCGGATGTCCATAGCGTACCACCCAGTGTATATATCGAGTATTCACACGTCATCACTTAATCTATATTTTGGAATTCTGCTAACAATTAGTGCTACTAAGGTCTACTTCATACGGAAATCAATCAGGGATTTACTGCATCTATAAAGAATAGATTCTAGGCCTACAATACAGATGTTCTATAAGGTATTTTTCCTTTTTAGTATGACTACAGCCCCACAAAGCCACCTCTCAACTAGTTGGAAGACTTTCTAATAGGTTAAGTCCTTGCCTTACAAAAAAACGAACTAAGCAGCCAAATGTTTTGCCATGTCATCCAGTATCTTGATAATGAAATATCACTAGCCTGTTTGTTTAACCCTAATCTTCCCCGTGCTCACTTCTAATTGACGATGACAAGTATCCAAATGGCTATTATCCTTATGGGTCCTAATTACTAAGCCTACAATAGGCAACCACAAGGTTCCATAAATCACCCATAATCTTTTAGCTTCTTGTTAAGGAGCACCCTATCAGGCTTATAAAACAAAAGCAGTCAAGGCATACCCTCTTGATGGATACTACAGAGCCACCTCTAATGGGCAGCTCTATTATGCCCACATTAGAGGGCCATGCTAGGGTGTCCTCCTCATTTTGATTAAAGTCACCGATTTCTAATCTAGCATAGTGTGCCCGATCTCGATACCTGATTTGATATTGTATCCTCGACTAAATAGGGACAGCTTCTACAGACGCATCTCGTCAAATTATCGTACTTTGTAGAAACTGATGTGGTCTGCATCTTTCTGCCCACATTTATATTCTGTTTGGACTGTTCCAAACACATCTCATCTTTTTATTAGACCGTATGTCTATTATTTTCTTGCACATTTAGTTTCTCTTACCTTTCCTTTAATATTTTTTTATCCTTTTATTATGAAACTACATTCGCTTTATCTTTACTACATTTGACAGTCTTAGTCTAAAACTGTGTCTATAGATCATAAATCATTTATCATAATATTACTTTATTTCTTATCATTTGCATTGCAACGACAAATCTTAATCACGTTACACATTTACTCTTTTTTCAAGTTTCTCAAATATTTAACATTATTGTTATCTTTGTATCTTTTTGTCAATTCCATCTGTTCTGTTTTTTCTCTTCTTACCGTCATTATAAAAATTTCTTCTAATAAGTTATTCATATTCTTCTTGGTTGGTTACAGAAACTTCACAAACCTATTTCCATATTTTAACATAAAAAATTATAAGATGTAACTCATAATTACAAGATATTTCTCCCACTATTTTCCCTGAATTGTTGTATAGTACAAGATACAGTAACATCCCCATTTTGCACTAATTCCGCTTTCTTTGGTTTTATTCTTGTAATTGCATTTACCGTATTAAATTAAAGATATGCTCTTTTTCTCAATAAAAAAACTATGCTATTACCGACTAGCAATTCTATTTATATATTAAATTCCACATTATTATTCCATTTTGTACGTTTGACCTTTATACTTTAAGATTTTTGCTTTTTGGTTTATGCCTTTCTCTATAATTCTTAAGCCTAAGATTACTTATATTTATTTAGGTTCTATTCCACAAGAACAATATTCGCATATAAGTACACTTTCTTAAGATTTACTGTTTGGATATAAATAACTCACATAACATAATTACCATACTTTAGTCCAAGTATGCCAATTCCAATTAAATAATCTCAATAGGAATCAAACGATACTGTATATCACTATCTAGAAGATATATAATCTAAATCTACTTATCTGAAAAAACATTCCTAGTTCCTGATCTGATTCAAATCCAGTTCTACTATTCATAGCCATCCTTTTTTAACCCTATTTGGACCATAAATTAGAATTAGTGCGGATTTACAAACCTCGATATAAACAAATAAACTAAACTAATTAGAAAACCAGATCTGTAAAACTTACATCATTACATCATACGCACGACTTATTTAGACATCCCTTTCCTAGATCTACAGTTCCAATTTGAAATTCATAAATCCTACTATTAATTTTTTGAAGCATTGAAGGAGAAAGAAAAGTAGCAGACTTCTATGAACATTCAAAAAATAGGCTTGAAGGCTAGCCCTGCACATTTATTTATAGAGAATCAAAATAATGTCATCCTTTCGATTCAAATGGAATAAAATCTATTTGTTCAATGCTTAAAAAAACACGCTTTCTTTGCATGTTTGGGTCGACCCACATATCTCCAAGAACGACCTATGGGTCGACCAAACCTATTATAGGTTGATTCCCATACGTTAAAACATGTCATTTTGACGTGTAATTAATCGTGTATTAGTTATCCCATTTAAATGTTAACGTCACGTTATTAACGTAATAAACTTCCATTTATTTATGACTAAATTTCATTTATAATATGCGTTTGTTTTCAAATTTAAATGCAAATTATGTGACAGCCCACCTCGCACCAGCCGACATTTCCAATGAAAGTGCGTTGTGCCAATATCCAAATAGCACGGGACGGTCGCCAAAGAAAGGAAAGAAGGAATTTGAACTAATAAGGAACCTGTAGAACGTCACACAACGCATGGAATAAAATATAATAATAACATAACTTTTACATAAAACAGGTGAGGCAGTGCACAAGCTAAAACTAAACCATCATAGCAGCGGAAAATCCAAAATACAGCTTGTGTTCCACATCATCATTATTACAACTTCTAAAATAGTCTCTAAACCAAATAAGAAAGGTACACTACTAATGCCCAAAGTAGTGACCAGCAGCGACACAGGAAGAATATATATATATATATATATATATATCATACGTGGAAGCCTCCTGCTCGTCTCCAGCACAACTACCCTTTCATAATTACCTAACATGTCACTAGTCTGCCCATTTAAGAACTCCCAGAGTAATAAGAAGAGACATGAAACTCTAGGTCAGACAAAAGTCTGGTATGAGCGATAAGCATCAAAACAGAATAATAACAGGTATAATAAACCATACCTGAACCCGGACCTGCATCCAAAGAGTTAGCACAACTAGATGTACAATACTCTAAGGTGACACTAACATATGGTGTAAAGATACAGGGGAGAGGTGTGTATGTCATAGTGATATCAAACAATCAGGCATAGCATCCATCCTCACATCTCTCACTCAGTGCAACAAGATGTACGATACTCTAAGGTGACACTAACATATGGTTTAAAGATACGGGGAAGAGGTGTGTATGTCATAGTGATATCAAACAATCAAGCATAGCATCCATCCTCACATCTCTCACTCAGTGCGTAAAGCATACGATATCCACTGCTTTGACCACCCAAATCCTTGCTATGATCACTCTGCCCCATGGAGTTATGACGACTCCACTGCACTGATCCATAGCCACTAGTCCTTGCTAAGTCCACTTTGCCCCCCATGAAGTCATGAAGACTCCACTGCACTGGCTCATAGCCATGCTACGATCACTCTTCCCCATGGGGTAATAACTACCCCACTGCACTGATACGTAGCCTAACATCCGTCCTGGTGGTGTATCAAAGGTGTAGACGTCGATAACCCCTTTGCACACGTCCCGCAGTAAAGCCCAACCATGAAGTTAACTTATTGGTTCCCAACTGGATCCTGAGTTACAACTTCCCATTTGGACTACCTTTACATCTCGGGTTTTGGTCTCCTCCGGATCGGTCTTCATTTGGTTCGTAGCTCATGCCTCGCGTCCAAGCTCCTTGGTTCGGTTCGCAGTCCCCCTTCTAGTTTGTGCCGGACTGTCCATACGGGTCTGGTCGCGAGATCCTCCCAGGTCGGGTCATTTCGTGGTCTACCAATTAGTCTCCCACCGGGTCGGGTCGAGAGCTACAGGTGCGAATAGTTCGTGAGATCCTGGTCGGATCATGGTACTTCATTCTGTTCGGACTCGTGAAAGGTCATCCGGGTCAGGTGCTCCAGTTTGGTCCCCTCATGGTGCTCCAGTTCGTAGTTGATACATCCATTCATGGAGACCTAACAGATCGGGACAGTCCTCTTGGCTCGAGCGGTGACTCGTGAAGTTCCCCTGGTGAGCGGGTCAGTTCAGAGAGGGGTGTAACGATCGGGTCGGGCAATCTAATCCGGTCCGGTTCCTTACACAATTTTCCTGCAACCTTTCCAGCAACTATTTTTCACCACACGACGGCGTTTTTTACCATTCTAACTGTTCCAAGCAATCATAAAACATTCCAAATAGTCATAGCGACAAGTGAAACCAGCCATAAACACCAAAACAACAATTTGATATGTTAAAATGGATCAAACAAACCCAAAAACCCATATTTCTCCTTAATCCCCCTTAATCATGTTTAAGCATACAATTAGCAGAACTTATCCAAATTAACCCAAATTACTAACAGATCCCAAAAATAATATTTTAGAATTTTACAAATTTTTCCAGATTTTTCCGAGTTATAATTTCGGTAATTATCACAAATCACCCCTAATTAGCCGTAATTAGTGAAAAACAATGCAAATCACTCACCTTGGCCACAAATAAAACTTAGATCTGAAACTATCTCTAATATAGGATGAATCCCTGTGTGTTCCAGCAGCTCTATTCCCAATTTGATGCTAATTTGCCTTGATTTTATGTAGATTAGGCTAAAACGTGATTAGAGAGCGATTTGGGATGAAATTAGAAGGTGGAGGTCATGGATAGGGTTAGAGAAATGTTTTAGGTGGCTGAAAAATGAAATAAAAATCGTTTTCCTACGTTCTCAGCCTCCCCATAACCCTAATCCCGAAATGGGTTATGGGCTCTCTTGTTAATCACCCTAATTGGGTCCGATTAAGCTGCTTTTCACCTTCTAAACCTTGTTTCAGCCATATCTCCCAAACGGTGAGTCCGTTTGGCTAACGAGACCACTCTACGGAAAGGTAAACCATCATTCGGATCTAATGGAAGTGGTTTTAGGTTAAAACTCCTTATCAATCAAAAGTAATGGCCGAAATAATAACAGCTAGGGGCAAAACGATCATTTAAAAATCGGCAAAAATCATGAACATGGGGAATGACCCCAATAGTCGTTCCCCAAAGTTACATGACCATATGATTTTGTATGAGAAAGAAATAAATATTCTATGATCCTTCGATGCGTAGAATGCGGGTCGTTACATTCTCCCCCCCCCCCCCCTTAAGAAATTTCGCCCCCGAAATTCCTTAACTAAGAAACAAGTAAAGGATCCCGCATGCCTACCAACCATTTACAACAATCAAACATACAAAACAACAAACAAGTCTATCCTAGCGTGCGGAAAAATAAATCGTAATTAGAATCTTACCAGGCAAAGAGTTCTGGATACGTCTTTCTAATTCTCTCCTCTGTCTCCCAAGTACAGTCATTCTCATTCTTGCCCCATTGAATTTTGACTAAATCCACCGCTTTACTTCGAAGTTGCTTCTTATCGTGCTCGACAATACTAATCGGCTTGCGATTCCCAACCACCTTGGGTTCTACTTCAATATCATCCAACCGATCAGGTGAAATAGTCATATTGGGTTCGTGCACGAACTTCCTTAACTGGGAAACATGAAACACATGATGAACTCCTGCCACCTTGTCTGGCAACTCAACTTTATATGCCAAATTCCCAACTTGCTCGAGAACTGGGAATGGACCAACAAATCTTGGTGTTAACTTGCCTCTCCTGTCAAACCGAATCATGCTCTTTAGCAGAGAAATCTTGACAAACACCAAGTCACCAATGGAGAATTTTAAATCTCTTCTCCTCTTATCAGCATAACTCTTCTGTCTATCTTAGGCAGCCTTCATTCGCTATTGGATAACCCCGAAATTGTCTGAGGTTTCTCTTATCACATCTGGCCCAAGCACAAACTTCTCACCGGTTTCAAGCCAACATGATGGTGAGTTGCATGGTCTTCCGTACAAAGATTCAAATGGAGCCCTACCAATACTGGATTGATAACTATTATTATATGCAAACTCTACTAGATGCAAATGGTCATCCCATGATCCACCAAAATCCAATACACAAGCTCTTAAGAGATCTTCTAATATACGGTTCACCCTCTTCGCCCGACCGTCGGTTTGAGGATGGTACGTGGTACTGAGATATAATTCTGACCCTAGAGCCTCTTGTAAGCTCTTCCAAAACCCACTAGTAAACAACGGGTCTCGGTCACTCACAATGCTTTTAGGTACTCCATGAAATCTCACCACCCACTTCATATACAGTTCTGCCAACTTAGCTGCTGTTCTATTTGACTTGACGAGTATAAACCTTGCACTCATGGTTAATCGGTCCACAATAACCCAAATGCTATCATGGCCCGATCTAGTCCTTGGTAACCCATAATGAAATCCATCGAGACTTGTTCCCATTTCCATTCTGGAATTTCTAATGGTTGTAATAGGCCACTAGGCTTCTTTTGCTCAGCTTTAACTAGCTGGCAGTTCATGCATTTGGATATAAACTTCCCAACGTCTCTTTTCATCCCTTCCCAGTAGTAGGTCTGCTTCATGTCTCGATACATTTTGATACCACCGGGATGTATGGTTTGTTTTGAGTGATGACATTCTCTAAGTACTTCATCCCTCAATCCATTGACATTGGGCACAACTAGTCTTCCAATCTTTCTAAGACATCCATCTCGATCAAGTACAAACTTGTTCATCTCCTCATCGATACCCATCTCTTACTTGGAGATGATTTCCAATAAGTTAGGATCGTCCTTCTGACTGGAACCAATCCTCTCAATCAAAGTGGGTCTGATCGTCAAACTTGCTAATACTTCTGGATCCAATTCGCACTTTGGTCTGAAATCATACTCAGCGATGTACTCTAGTTGCTTCCATTCTAGAAACATAGCCCTTAAACTGGCATGTATTCTACTCAATTCATCAGCTACCGCGATGCCCTTTCCTGGTGTATATGCAATACCGAAATCATAGGAAGCTAAGAATTCTAAACATCTTTGTTGTCGGAGATTTAGATCCTTCTGAGAGAAAAGATACTTTAGTGACTTATGATCAGTAAACAACTCGAATCTTTCTCCCAAGAGATAATGTCTCCACATCTTCAACGCGAACACGATCGCTGCCAATTCCAAATCATGGGTAGGGTATCTTTTCTCATGTGGTTTCAGTTGCCGACTTGCATAAGCTACAACCCTACCCCTTGCATCAATACAACACCTAGTCCAGTACCACATGCATCCGTGTATACTGTCATCTCTTCAATCCCTTTAGGAATGACTAACACTGGTGCTCACGTCAACTTTTCCTTTAGACTCTTAAATGCAACCTCACACTCTTTGTCCCAAACAAAAGCTTGATTCTTCTTGGTTAACTGAGTCAACGGTGCCGCTATCTTGGAGAAGTCTTGGATAAACTTGCGATAATATCCAGCTAATCTCAAGAAACTTCTTATGTCCGTTGCATTCTTGGGAGTAGACCAATCTTGTATCGTAGCCACCTTTGCAAGGTCCACAGCAATACCATTCTCTGAAACAACATGGCCCAAGAATCTCACTTCCCTCCTCCAGAAGTAACACTTAGAAAACTTTGCTTTCAATTAGTGTTTTCTCAATACCCCCATTAATATCCTCAAATGTTCCTTTTGTTCTTCCTCTGTTCTCAAATAAACAAGTATATCGTCCACGAACACAAGAACAAACTTATTCAATTGATCTCTGAATACCCTATTCATAAGATCCACAAAATATGCTGGTGCATTGGTCAACCCGAATGGCATGGCCAACCACTCATAGAATCCAGATGGAGTCCGAAAGGCCGTTTTAGTTATACTCTCAACTTCCACTCTAAGCTGATGAAAACCTGTCGCGAGATCCAACCAGGAGAACGCTCTCGCGCCACTCAACAGATCAAACAAATCATCTATCCGCGGTAGAGGATACTTATTTTTCCTTGTCACCTTATTGAACTCGCGGTAGTCCATACACAATCGAAGGGAACCATCTGCCTTGGTAGCAAACACAAGTGGTGCTCCCCACTCGGAAACACTTCTTCTGATAAATCCCTTCTTCAACAGATCGCTTACTTGCACCCCGAGCTCTCGCTGCTCCCTTGGTGCCATATGACGAAGTGGCATCACTATAGGTCTGGCATCTTTCACTAAATCAATATGGAAATCAATCTCTCGGTGTGGTGGAAGTCCAGTCACTTCCTCGAAGACGTTCGGATACTAGCCAGCCACGGGCACATCTGACAACTCATCATGCGGGATGTCGAGGGAATTTAGAAAATTAGCCATTACCCCATCACTAGGTAGACTACCAAACACTACCCTCTGCCCATCATCTGCTCTAACTGTCACCAAAAAGCCCTCACAGCCTACCACAACCCCATACCTTTAGAGCCAGTCGACACCCAAAATAATGCCAAACCCAGTAAAGCCCAAAAAAAAAAAAGCAATCACAAGCAAACATGCATCTATGACTCGATAAGACCACATTACGACAAATCATGCTAAGGCTAGTTGAACCACAAATCGGGTTCATCAACGCTAAAGGTCTATCGACTATCTCGGGTTCCAATCCCAACCTATCTATCAAGTCACTAGATATGAAGGAACGGGGAGCCCCGGTATCAAACAGTACTCGAACAGGAACATCATAAACAGAAAGCATACCTTGAATGATGATATTCTTTCCTTTCTCTGCTGCAGTTGGGGCATTCGACGAAGAAGGAACAACATTAAGAGCATATGCTTTCACAATCTGCTTCTCTTTAAGAGGTTGTGGACATTTATCCTTGTGATGTCCCACTTGGCCGCAGTTGAAGCACTTCCTGTCCGTTGGCTTCGCTCGACATTCTTTAGCATAATGGCCCTTCTTGCCACAGCTAAAGCACTCAACATTTTTCTTACTCTTTTTCTGACCATCCTTAGCTTGTTTCTGCTTCCTTTTGTTCTGAGAATTATTCTTGCCTCCACCGCTTGCTTGCGGCTTTGGCCCCTCTACAGAAGCAACAGCGACTTCAGTCTTAGGCTTAGGATAAAGGCTCTCTGACCTCAATGCTTTCCCAACAATTGATTCAAAAGTCTCATCAATATGATTTATAAGCCTTTCTCCCAAGTACTGATCTAAACCAGTTATGAACTTCTCGTTCTTCTTCTCGGCAGTGTCGATAAGGGATAATCCATACTTCGATAAAGTGTCGAACTCAGCAATGTACTCCGAGACTGCCCTACCATTCTGCTTAATCTCCAGAAATTTCCTAAACAATTCTGATTTCTGAGCAGCTGGGATAAACTTATCGCTAAAGCGGGTCTTGAACTGATCCCAAGTAGCTTGATCCTCTAGAGTAGCTGCCTTAATAGCATTCCACCAAATCATCGCCTGTCCCTGCAGCTGACGTGATGCTAGCTTTTTCTTTGTTGCATCCTCGATACCTAAGTCTTCGAAGATACGTCACAAATATCCAACCAATCCTAAACTTATGTAGCTGATTCCGTTCCATGGAACAGCATCCCACTAAGGCTAGTGTAATCCTTGCTAGCTTGGCGAAATCGGCTCTAGGCGCTACACCGCTGCACCACCACCATTTGCAGCATTGGGAACTGCTCCTTGCACATTTCTAAGCATTTCTTTCATAAAGTCAGTGAATATCATCCTCATATCAGGAGCATTCCCATTATTATCTCCTCTACCAGTACCCCTAGCATATCGGCTCATCGTTCAATATGTAAGGAGAAAACGATTAACCATTTCTTCAATGGTGCCAGTGAAACGCGACTTCATCCTTAAATGTACTAATAGTATATATATATAGCTTTTGAAAACCAAAATATCACAAATATGCGCTCTCATATACGTATATTATCTCTCCCTGGTGTCTTTCCCTAGGACAACTACGTAACCTGGAGCTCTGATACTAAATGTGACGACCCGCCCCGCACCAGTCGACATTTCCAATGAAAGTGCGATGTGCCAATGTCCAGCTAGCACGAGACGGTCGGCAAAGAAAGGAAAGAAGGGAATTTGAACTAACAAGGAACCTGTAGAATGTCTCATAGCGCATGGAATAAAATATAATAATAACATAACTTTGACATAAAACAGGTGAGGCAGTGCATAAGCTGAAACTAAACCATCATAGCAGCGAAAAATCCAAAATACAGCTTATATTCCACATCATCATTATTACAACTTCTAAAACTGTCTCTAAAGCAAAATAAGAAAGGTACAATACTAATGCCCAAAGTAGTGACCAACAACGACACAAGGAGAATATATATATATATATATCATATATGGAAGCCTCCTGCTCGTCTCCGGCACAGCTACCCGTGCATAATCACCTGAGTTGTCTCTAGTCTGCCCGTTTAAGAGCACCCAGAGTAATAAGAAGAGACATAAAACTCTGGGTCAGACAAAAGTCTGGTATGAGCGATAAGCATCAAAACAAAACAATAACAGGTATACTAAACCATACCTGAACCTAGACCTACAACCAAAGAGTTAGCACAACAAGATGTACAATACTCTAAGGTGACACTAACATATGGTGTAAAGATACGGGGGAGGGGTATGTATGTCATAGTGATATCAAACAATCAAGCATAGCATCCATCCTCACATCTCTCACTCAGTGCGTAAAGCATACGATATCCACTGCTTTGACCACCCAAATCATTTCTATGATCACTCTGCCCTATGGAGTCATGACGACTCCACTGCACGGATCCATAGCCACTAGTCCTTGCTATGTCCACTCTTCCCCATGAAGTCATGACGACTCCACTGCACTCGCTCATAGCCATTCTACGATCACTCTGCCCCATGGGGTAATAACTACCCCACTGCACTGATACGTAGCCTAACATCCGTCCTGGTGGTGGATCAAAGTTGTAGACGTCGATAACCCCTTTGCACGTGTCTCGCAGCAAAGCCCAACGATGAAGTTAACTCGTTGGTTCCCAACTGGATCTTGAGTTACAACTTCCCATTTGGACTGCCTTTGCATCTTGGGATTTGGTCTCCTCCGGATCGGTCTTCATTTAGTTCGTAGCTCATGCCTCACGTCCAAGCTCCTTGGTTCGGTTCGCAGTCCCCCTTCTGGTTCGGGTCGGACTGTCCATACGGGTTGGGTTGCGGGATCCTCCCAGGTCGGGTCGTTTCGTGGTCTACCAATTAGTCTCCCACCGGGTTAGGTCGAGAGTTATAGGTGCTAGTAGTTTGTGAGCTCCTAGTTGAATTATGGTACTTCATTCAGTTCGGACTCGTGAAAGGTCATCCGGGTCAGGTGCTCCAATTTGGTCCCCTTGTGGTGCTCCAGTTTGGTCCCCTCGTGGTGCTCCAGTTCGTAGTTGATACATCGGTTTGTGGACACCTAACGGATCGGGTCAGTCCTCTTGGCTCGACCGGCGACTCGTGGAGTTCCCCTGGTAAGCGGGTCGGTACAGAGAGGGGTGTCACAATCGGGTCGGGCGATCCGATCCGGTCCGGTTCCCTGCACAATTTTCCTACAACCTTTCCAACAACTATTTTTTGCCACACGACGGCGTTTTCGACCATTCTAAATGTTCTAAGAAATCATAAAACATTCCAAACAGTCATAGCAACATGTGAAACCAACCACAAACACCAAAACAACAATTTGATATGTTAAAATGGATCAAACAAACCTAAAAACCCATATTTTCCCCTTAATCCCCCTAATCATGTTTAAGCATACAATTAGCAAAACTTATCCAAATTAACCCAAATTTATAAAAGAGCCCAAAATAATATTTTAGAATTTTACAAATTTTTCTAGATTTTTCTGAGTTATAATTTCTCTAATTATCTCTAATCAACCCTAATTAGTCGTAATTAGTGAAAAACAATGCAAATCACTCACCTTGGCTACAAATAAAACTTGGATCTCTAATATAAGTCTAATCTCTATGTGTTCCAGCAGCTCTATTCCTAATTTGGTGCTAATTTTCCTTGATTTGATGTAGATTAGGCTAAAACTTGATTAGAGGGTGATTTGGGATGAAATTAGAAGGTGGAAGCCATGGCTAGGGTTAGAGAAATGTTTAGGCGACTGAAAAATGAAATAAAAATCGTTTTTCTACTGTTCTTAGCCTCCCCATAACCCTAATCCCGAAATAAGTTATGAGCTCTCATGCTAATCACCCTAATTAGGCCCGGTTAAGCTGTTTTTCACCTTCTGAACCTTGTTTCCGCCATATCTCCCAAATGGTGAGTCCGTTTGGTTAACGTGACCACACTACGGAAAGGAAAACCATCATCCGGATCTAATGGAAGTGGCTTAAGGTCAAAACTCCTTATCAATCAAAAGTTGTGGCCGAAATAAGATTATCTAGGGGCAAAATGGTCATTTAAAAATCGGCAAAAATCATGAACATGGGGAATTACCCCCAATAGTCGTTCCCCAAAGTTACATTTCCATACGACTTCGTATGAGAAAGAAATAAATATTCTACGATCCTTCGACGCGTAGAATGCGGGTTGTTACAAATTATTTCTAGAGTTTTATTCGTTTGTATTTATAAAATAAATATATTCGTGCACATTTACATGAATAATTATTTACTGATAAAGAACTTCAAAAGTGAATAACTTCACCATAAAACCTTCATTTGTAACATATTATACATGTATATTAATCAGAAAACCATCATGAACACAATGGTGTTAGTCTCAAGGCAAACTTCTGACAATCCCAAAAATTCTTATTTTCCCTATTGACTAATTAATTATATTATTTATTTATTATGGAAAATGCGAGGTGTTGCATCATTGGCATGAGTAAATAAGTGGCTTCAAAGAGATGTGAAGTATACCCTAGGATGGCCTTCCAATGTTGGCACAGTAGAGTGGTTCATTGGAGTCATGGTCTACGCAGTTCATCATGAGCGTATGCTTTGATTAAATTAGGAAGTCTAAAGGCTAATGGGTGATTTGAGTATTCATTTAATACTTTGTTCGGTGCCTTTTTAAGGAAGTATAATAGCCACTGAAGTAACGGTCATCATCAGACAGTAGCGAGCATAGGGAAGGGCTTGGGTTATACCTCTACTATGCAGTTAAAGCGCTCAACTAATCCAATGCAAAGGAAGTGAAAAAAGTCGCAGTGGGGATAAAGCGAGGAAATAGGGGGATATAGTGGATGAGTCTAAGATAACATATAAAACTCATACTTAATGCTTTTACCAATATATAAATGGTAAATAAATTGAAAATTAACATTCAACTTAATTATAGTTACTACATTTTTAATTTTAAATGAATGTATATGTAAATAAATGCAAATAAATGTAAACTTTTATTTAGCTTGATTAAATTTAATATAATATTATAGTATTTTTTATTCTAAAAAATATATGTTAAAAAAATTATATTTAGAAAATAATTTTATAAATTTTATAATGTATAAATTCATTTCTTTTATAGAAGATATAGAGGAATATAGCTGAAATAATGGGATATATCAGGAATATCGAAATATAACTAGGCTTAAAAAGGAAAAGCTATTTTAGAGGCTACTTGAAAATAACATAACGGTAGAAATCCGTTATACGATATAGACCGAATATGGCGGGGTAATAGCGGGGTATTAACTACACAGAACCTTTATAATAGGGTTGTTTGGAAAAGACGTTAATCCTTGAGAAACACTTTCTAACTATTTGAGGAGTGGCTACATATGGCCATAGCCGTGTTGAGAAAGGGGAAGACCATAGTTAAAGTAAATCCTCGATTGAGTATTACAGAGTGGGCATTAGCACTGCACGTGAGCAGGATTCAGAAGTATAAACAAAAATATCATGTGCATGACTACAACTTAGGCATAGCGAGGCAGTCTGAAACACCCCACCTCCATTAAGGTCACTCACAAAGGGAATGCCTTAACTTTGGTGGAGGTTTATAAGTAAAAGCCACAGATAAACCCAAGACAGATATAAATACACATATTTTAAACAGTAGAAACCAAACAAACTTTTATTTCCTCAATACGTGTATCAAACAAAAGATTTCCATAATTGTCTCAAAATACTTCCAACATTACAACCTCATAACTGCCTTGATTATTAAAGAAGCATGAAAACATAAATAAAGTGACAAAAATCCCCATAGTGATATCCAAAGCCATTATCCGTGCAAGAAAGATCCAAATCATACATCTACGTTCTTGGTGCTTGTAAAGAGTCTGACTGAGTTGAGCTGTTAACTCCCTGCGGACCTGGGGGGGGGGGGGGGGACGAAAGAAAAGAAGACAAAAAGAAAACAAGGTCAGACATAAAGCCTGAGTAAATCTAGTAACTCTTCAGTATGTGAATAAGAAAAGGGTATGATAGACATAAACTAAAAATAGGAAAGTGTCATCAGTTAAGGAAGTGTCGAATGTACTATCGCACCCATACTATATCTCTGCACCTATTTGAATTTATTCTAACTGGCACCCTATGGTGAGGGTGAAGTGATCCCCATTCTTGTTAAAAGATCGGCTCCTACTCGCGTTAACATGTGTCATACGGCCCCCAAGAATTGTAGATACATATGCTGGTCCCACCATGGGGTGTATCAAGACCCATGGTGGCTGCCCTTACACAAAACTAGAAGGCATAGGTTATACTACTGGTGTCCCCAGTGCCTTGGTTGTCTGCTCCGGAGTGTGTGCACGCCCGCACCCCGTTAGACCTGCACTGTGTACCCACCGCCGTCGTTTGACCGCTTACAATCAGCCCAGTAATTGTGCCCCACCCTGCCTAGTTTCAGGGTACCGTTGATACCTAACTTTGGGATACTGCTGAAACGGGTCCCTCGTTACCAGGATTTTTTAGTCAAACATGTTAAGTGGTTAAGTTTCTGATTTACCTAACCCCACCCATCAATTCTTGTTACATGTTGAATTTGGTTAAGTGTTATAATTGACTTAACCCTACCATCTGTCCTTAGCCTCTTAGGAGCACCAGACCACTCACATTAGACATGTATTGCTACGGTTACTGGATGTGCCGGTCGGTTCCGGGCAGGTTTACACCGTAGCTCAGTCTAACCTCGGGTCCTTATTGGGCTCAATGCTTAACCACCCACATTGGATAGGTATTGTTGTGACTACTGGACAGCCGGACAGGTCCGGGCAGGTTTACATCACAACTCAATCCAACCTCGGGTTAAGCATATCGTGTTTTCTAAATTTACATATTTTATTATTTCTCAACTATATGTAAATGTCATATCTTTTTATTTTTGGGTATTTCAATTCATACCGCTTATGTGTCATAATCATTGGCATGTGCCAAACATGCCAACATATATTTTCATATTTTACACCCAACGTTATTACCCCCGTTTGTTCGCAACGTTATAAAATGTGTTGGGCTTGTCACAATTCAGCCCAACTTTATAAACGTGAGGAAAAAGGGGAAATCAAGATCATGTAATACATAAAGGTGTGTGGCGCATGAACTTGCAATTTGGCAATTCAACTAACATATAACACGGGTCATGTGAACTTGCTTTCAAATCAAAGTATGACTAAGTAGGTGACATATGAAATGGCATAGTTTAGGCAAATACAAACTTGTGTTTAAACATGTTTAACTTGGCATAATATCGACCACAAAACTAGCGTGTTATATATTCATCAAAAATGTACAATTTTTACATCTAATCATATAGCCTATTTCAACATGAACTTGCATAGTTTATGAAACCCAAACGATGTTTGACATAGAACCAATTATATTTTGCAAATAAACATGAACTTGCATAGTTTATGAAACATATATCCAATTATACTTGCAAACATAGATCTAATTATACTTGCCAATAAACATAAGAATGATATCATAGGTTTTGGGTCATGTAGGCATAAAAGGTCTATAACATGTTTACATAAATTCTAATTTAGACTAAGGGAATATACATAGTCCATGCCATCAACATATACAAAAAGGGATCAATTCCTAGTTTTTGCCACAAAATTGCAAGTGCCATTGTTTTTATATACAATTGTTCAATAGGCTTGCATCAATCAATTTATGCCACAAACATCAATACACAAGTCATGATAGAACCATTACAATACACAAAATTTATACAATATAACAACACGATTCTATTTTAATTTACATCGAATCACATCATAGTTTTTATTCATATTCTGAAAGGTCACTATACTTACAACAAATGCAGAATCTTGAATTTTGGATTCTGAATTCTGAAACTGAGATGCGCTCCTTTGGGTAGACTAACATTGCGTTGATTGATTTGATTAAACTTTAATCTTCTTCTAAATTTGATTCGTCTCTTAGGCTTTAGTGTTGGCTTGTCTCTAGGCTTTCTAATTGACGGCCATTCCTAGTTCCTCTCCAGCAGCATGACGACTTTTGTATTCTATTATTTGTGTGAATTTAGGGTTAGACTTGAGTTGTATTTATAGGATTTTAAATTGTTTTGAGCTGTCGGATGAAGATAGGAGGAATCTAGACCATACAAAGTTCAAAGAGCCAATCAAAAGGTGACACGTAAGCCCTAGTGACTCAGCCAAGCATCAGAATTCGACCAGACCCTAACCAGGCCAGCCAGGACCTGACCAGCAGGTCATTCTGACCTAGGCGCACTTGGCAGGTGCGCCAGTTCAACTTTGTTCTGGCGCACTTCCCAAGTGCGCCAGTGCATTCTGACCCGTTTTCTGGTTTTTCTGCCCAACTTCGTTCGTCCATATCTTCTTCATACGATATCCGTTTTACGCAAACTTGGGCTCTATCTCAAGAAGAATTTCGAGACGAACGCAATGGTGTAACCCATTTCCCTTAATTTCATCATTTATAATTAATTATACTTTAATTTGTGAAGCTTAACGTTATAGAATTCACGGGGTGTTACACAGTCCATTGTAGATATCCATAATGTTGGCATAGAGGAGCGGTCCATTGCAAAAGCATTTTACACATTTTCATATCGAACGACGAAATATATGTATTGTAGGCATCATTAGAGTTCCTTTATAGATTTGTTTTCAACATTTCATAACATCTATGCTGTAGGCATTATTGGTGGTCCTTTATAGATGTAGTTTCAATTCTCTTATGACAAGATGGTGGAATCCTGGCTAAGAGAATATGAAACTATGAAAGGTTCTAAGAGCAGTACTTAGAATCTAGGTAGTCCAAGTGAATTTAGCCATACACACACATATGTATATATTGTTTATTAGGTTAGATTTATTGAGGAGTAGATAGATGCGACTTACGTGCAGAGATGAGAGTATAATAACCTTGATGAACCTAATACAACAATATATATTGTTTATTTGGTTATATCTACAGGGGACTAGATGGGTGCAACTTACGTGCAGAGATGAGAGTATAATAACCTTGATAAACCTAATATGAAAAAGATAGTAATGGAGCAGTATATATAGCATTGTGCTTAAATGCTCGTAATTTCCCATTTATCAGAATATTAGTTCTCACCCCCTCCTTATAACAACCCGCTATTTAGATAGAAGACAAAGGTTACTAATCTTAAGGATACTTGATCTAGAAAGTGTCGTTCTCTTTATGAGTATCTGTATACTAATATTTTAAATCTTTTCCCTATGAGTTATTTACTCAAAATCTGATATATTTATCTTTGTCAATTTGCGGGATACCAAACACGCAACTCGGACTTTATTGGACTTGGAATTTAATTTTTTACGAAAATCCAGACCAATGGGGTTTTGGTTGTTACATTTGGTATCAAAGCATGTGTCTAGCAACTCCTAAATAGATGCTGCATGAATGTATTTATAATTTAAAAATATAAATACGCATTATATATACCTGAATCCTAAGAAAACCACTTTAAAGAAATAACATGTAGATTGGTCTTGAGAATATTTTGTGCATTAAGACTGGGATTAAGAAAATCCAAGTGTATTTTTTGCTTTAGTGAACATGAGACAATATGTTCAACAAGCTTTCTATAAAGTTGTGAATCCATCTATTAAGTATTTGTAATTCATAATTAGTTTCAAATTAAAGGGAAAGTAGTGGTGTTTTAAAAAAAAAAAATATTAGGCGTGTACATGTATATATATGGCTCTAAGAACGGATTTTAGATTATAAAGGAATAGATAGCATTAGAGGAATTTGGATAAAGAGCAAGTGGATTTGAAAAACCAGCTTCCAATATAGAAATTAGTTTAAGTACGATAACGAGACTAAGAACCCACATGAGTCTAGCCTTATAATTTGACTTTGAAAATGAAAGATTTTAGATTTATAAAATTTAGACTGAAATCCCCGATTTCAAGGTATTATAAAGTAGGAATTTTTTTAAAACAAATTTTGATGAAAGCAAGCTTGTGTTGAGAAAATATATGTTTTATGGGTTATAAAAATAAGTGGAAGGGATGCTAGAGTTTTTAGTAGCAAGTCTTAAATACTCTATTCTATTAGGATTGTAAAAAGTTGAATAGAGTGGGCACTTTAGAAAAGAAGGTTTGGAATAGTGTAACAAAACCCTTGATGGCTATATGATATTTTTTTATAAGTAGGATGGCTTATGATACACTTTGATTCAATGGAACATGAAGAACTGTAAAATGGGTTTTTATGAATTGACATATTTATAAATAAATGTATTTTGTTAATGTAATGAGAAATGCATAGTAGAAAAGATGTACAAAATATAGACAAAACACCATATTTTGTGCGGTCTAATTCAAAAAAAAATATGGAAGAACAAGTTTCCTTGTTACTTTACACGAAATGCAAAATCCTTCTTTGTGAAAATTAATACAAACTTAGTGTTAATAGTTTCCGTTAAAACTAATAATAATAATAATAATAATAATAATAATAATAATAATAATAATAAGTAGCTCTAATGTATTAAGTGCATAATTCTTAGAATATAATAAAAAGTGTCATAATAGATAGATTGTGTTAAATGAAATATAGGAAAACTAAGAAGAAAAGGCTATGCAAAGGAAAATACACATTTCCCCTTTATTGTGCATATTTAGTTGCGTGTTTCTTAAGAAGTTCCTCCTTTAAATGATAGGTTGAGACTTTGCTAATAATTATGGCTAGAAGGATAGAAAGCGAAGGAAATGAAAATGATATGGTTTATCCTATCAACTCCAGTTTTCAAATTTTATGAAGTGTTTTTGAGAAAAATGGTTTAGTGAAATGAATAAAATTTTGAAAATAAGAAAGAGAGAAAAGTGAATAAACGCCAAAGAAGATTTTTAAAGTATGGAGTAGACAGGAATTAGTTCCTTAATAAGATGGGGAAAAAGTAGATAAGGCTATAAATGGAATAGTAATAAGAGATCCCCGTAGTGTGCAAAGGACATTATGTAGAGCTTAGGAGGGTTATCTTGGAATATAAATGGGCCATAAATGGGAAATTAGGCAGATCCCTACATGTTTTGGATTGTAATTATAGAAATCTTTAAGAATGAGATTAAAAATGGATAGTGAGAAATAGTCAATACTCAAAAATCAAAAAATGGTATATGATAGTTAAGAAAAAGTAAATCGACAACGGTTGCCTTCAAAGTAGTTACCGTTCAACTGTGAGAAGAACTAAATATAATGTAACAACCCGGAAAATCAAAACCAATTAAAAAATTTTATTTTGGCAATTTTAATGAATCTTGAATATTTAAAATGATTTATTTTATCGTTTTGATTCTCTGGGTTCTCACCACGAAGAAGTAGCCCATCCAGGCACTCGAGGCAAATCTCCGTGGGAAGATAGCGGAAAAGGAGACTTCCCTCCGGATCTGGGTCGACCACCATTTTCGGCAAGTCCTTTCTACGATGAGAAATTTATTTTGAATAGAATTAGAACGTATAAATTTATTTAAATCGAAGTTAGAATATAAATATTTATTTTAATTATAAAAGGAATTGAAAATGGTGCGGTAGTTTGAAAATTTGATTTCAAATTTCAAATGTATAGGATTCAAAATAAACCGTATTTTAGTGAAACTAGAAATATTTGAATCTGTTTGAAAATATCTTTCCAACGAATATGAAAAATCCAGATTTCATAGCGGGAATAAAAAGTTATGTCCAGTTGAAGATTCAGAATAGTCGCTATGGAAATATAGCCCGTAAAAATAGCCATTTTGCAAACGACCTCCGTTTTCGACGAAAACACTTTTGTTGGATCCGGAATGTCAAGTTATTACTAGATTCCAATTTCATAATTTTTGAAATCAATATGTGAGCGTGGTGAATTTACACGTGTTTGGCAATTTCAATTTGAATTTAATCAATCGAAAAATGGCCGTTTTTCAAATGGTCTCCAAATTTGACGAAATTAGTTTTATCAGGACCGTATCATCAATATGAAGCTAGAAATAATTTTTCTGGAACTTTCAGAGTCAGTATGTGGCCCCGGTAAATTGAAATGTACGTTTAAATTTAATATATAATGATTTATATTTTATTTTAAATGGATACTGATCATAACAGTCGAATTGGCCCATGAAACATATCCTATTGCGTTCGGAATAGGGGTAATTAGCTAGGAACAAAAGTCGGTGGGTTTGATTTGGGGTTCGAATGAAAAAGTAACCTTTTGAAATGAAATAAAATATACATATTAATAAAGGGGGTTGACTTTCTCTCTCTCCTCACTTTCTTTCCATCGTTAATTTCAAAAAAAAAAGAAAAAAAAACAAACGAGGCACGCCCACCGCCAGCGCTCCCCAGGTCGCCGCCTCCACCGCTGCTGTAACACCCCACATCCGTTAGTGTCACTCACAAAGGGAATGCACTAAGTTCTGTGGAGCATTTAAGGTAAAAGATGCAGATAAATTACAAGACAGAAAAAAATTAAAACAGCGGAAAATAAATCTTTACTTTATTGATAAAATAGTTTGTACATCAATTGCTTTCCAATACCAGAGTATCATCTGTCTTACAAAATAAAGAAGCACAAAATAACATTTATATTCCCCAATGTAGCATAAGCCAGCCATAACAGCGGAAAAGAGAGTCTGAAGCGATATATCCAAGAGTCTTCAAGCTTGGAAAGAGTAACAGTCCATACTAAGCAGAGTTATTCCCTCCCTGACTACCGGGGGGGGGGGGGGGGGACGGAAGAAAAGAAGACGGAAGAAAAACAGAGTCAGACATAAAGCCTGAGTAAGTTTAGTGGCTTTTAATATGTGAACAGGATAAAGTTCATGATAGGAGTAAACTAGAAAATGGGACAGTACCAGAATAACAGACTAATATAAACCAAAGCAAGACTGTTTAATCCGAATATACTATCACACCCCCATTCTATATCACTGCACCACCTAACTAGTATCCCAACTAGTAATCTGTATAAAGATGATAACGTGATCCCAATCCCTGTAATTGCGGTTGCCTTTAGGTCTACATCTATTATTTATTACCTAGATCTAATCTAGGGTTTTCTTATCGAGCGCTTCCTAGATTCAACTAGGGTTTATGAGACTTATCTAATACTTCTCGGATTCAGGATTTATGCCACCTAGGTCCAACTAGGGATTATGCTACCTGTCGAACGATGCCCCTAGTCTAGGACGCACTACATAGAGTGGTATATGTTCCTAGGCTTTCCCCACGTATGTGTCGCGAATCGTTTATCGCTGTCTAGATGCACATGTCCTGAAATGAGCGACCCGAGTCCCGTGGCATGGCTATTCTAGAAACACGGAACTCGGTCGGGAGCTTTCAGATATCTGCCGATGCAGATGCTAAGGTCTGTTTTTCCAGTGGCTATGGTCCCACCTGACCCCTCCCTCAACTAATGAAAGGCCACCCTTGAAAAATTGAGAACTATACGCAGGCCCCCTATGCCCCACTGTCTTATGGTCATCCTCACCCATAACTAGATAGCAAGTATATGGTATTTTGGAGTTCTCCGCCTTTCCGCTTTACGTATCTTGACTGACTCAAGATGGTAGGTAGACAACGAGTTGCTATCACAGGGCTACTGGTCTCGCCGAATCACGCTGGTCCATCCTAGTCTTTAGGTTGCCTTATATTGCAACCAAGGCATACCCTTGGTTCTTCTAACGCAGACCTTAACCTCTGTGAGCCCAGGAGGATCATCTGCAGCCTCACAGAGGGATACCAAGAATACCCTCACGTCCCCTCTGTAACAACCCGAAAATCTGGGCCAGTTTAAAATATTTATTTTGGCAATTTAGAAGAATTTTGATTATTTAAAATGAATTATATTAAATAATAATGATGAAAAATTTATTTTGAATGGAATTCAGACGTATATATTTATTTGAATCGTCGTTAGATTATAAATATTTATTTTAAATTATAAATAGAATTGAAAATGGCGCGGTAGCTCGCTAATTCGATTTCAAACTTCAATTGAACATACCGGGTGCAAAATAAACCGGATTTTAGTGAAACCAAAAATAATAGGATCTAATTGTGAATATCTTTACAACGAATCCGACAAATTGAAGTTTCATGGCGGGAATCAAAAGATATGTCCAGTTGAAAATTCTGAATAGTCGCTATGGAATTCAGGCCCTTAGAAATAGCCATTTTGCAAACGACCTCGGATTTCGACGAAACCACTTTTGTTGGATCCGGAATGTTAAGTTATTGCTAGGTTTCAAGTTTCGTAATTTTTCGAATCAATATGTGAGCGTGGCAAAGGAAAACGCGTTTGACCAGTTCTAGTTGATTTTAATCGACTAGAAAATGGCCATTTTTTCAAACGGTCTCGGAATTTGACGAAATTAGTTTTGTTAGGACCGTATCGTCAATACAAAGCTAGAAATAATTTTTCTGGAATTTTTAGAGTCTATATGTGACCCCAGTAAATTGAAATGTGCGTTGAGAATTCAGTATAATGATTTAAAGGTTAATTTAAATGAAAACTGGTCGAAACAATCGAAACGGCTTGCGGGACATATCCCATTATGTCCGGCATGAGGGTATTTGGCGGCGGGTTCGGGGGAAATTCAACTTTTTAGAATTTAATAATATTAAATTATATATTCCTTAACCTAGTCCAACAGGGTCAAACCCCTTGTATACTCTCCTGCGTGGTCAACAGCCCCCTCTTTTAATCGTTCAACCGAAGCTTTAAAGAATAAAGGAAAAAAAATTGAAATCCCTAATCGATCGAAGCGCACCATCGTCACCCGCCCCCAGTCGATGGCGACGCCGCCCAGCCGGAGCTCCCCCACGGCCGCCATCACCCTCCACGAAACCCCCCCTAACCTAAAAGCCGACGCCAGCGAGCCTAGCACCCACAAGATCCACAGCCGCCTGAGCCCCAGTCCGCCGCACCATGGCCAGCGCCGCCAACGGCGAACCCCACCCACCTCAGAAAACGAGCACAGTAAGTTTCTCTTGTTGATTTATTTTAAATAATTAGTTTTTTTATTTATAATAGTGGTTTATTTTCAGTTTTAAAACAATGTAAAAAGTCGGATTTTTGAAATGTAAAAAGTCGGATTTTTGAAATGTAAAAGGTCGGATTTTTGAAATGTAAAAGGTCGGATTTTTGAAATGTAAACGATGTAAAAATGGAATTTTTGTCTATATAGTAACGATGTAAAAATGGATATTTTGTCAATATAGTAACGATGTAAAAATAGAATTTTTGTCTATATAGTAACGATGTAAAAATAGAATTTTTATCTATATAGTAGCGGTGTAAAAATAGAATTTTTATCTATATAGTAGCGGTGTAAAAATAGAATTTTTATCCATATGGAGTGATTATAAAAATATGATTTTTATATACATAACAACAATATAAAAATGTGATTTTTATATATGTAGTGGCTACGGATAGTGAAAGTGACAAAAGACGAAAAGGTGATGATTTCCTACATAAAAAGAGTCGTGGCGTTTGGATTAGCTTTGGTGAGAACTTCTCACTTTAAATTTCTTTTCTAGTTATATAAATATATACTAGGATGCAGACGGTGCTTAGCAGCACCCGACACCCGTCATCCACAGATCATGGATGGCTTGTTTGTTTGATTGATGTGTTGTGAAAATTGATTGTGTTGTGGGATGATTGAATAATAAAATATTCTTGTGTCGAAAGGAAATAAAATATTTATATAGTTAAAAATATTTTATCGTTAAAAATATAATTTTTAATGTGAATGTGAATAAATAAATAATTATAAAACAAATCGGCCGATTTGTTTATATACACTGATTTGACTGATATTGATTGGGACAATAAATTTTACACATCGTCCAACTTCACAAATAAAATCTGTGTTTGTTGATTTGAAACCCCACACGGGGATTGGGATAAATTACGGCATACACTAATCCCTGTAATTAGTTGTATGTCGATCGATTGATTGACAGGCTGTTATAAGCGTTAGATATCTATATTTAATGCTTGTACAGTGTAGTGCACTTTGGATGATGGTTGATTATTTATCGTTGCTATTATATACATGTGTTGTATGGAATCCATATAATTAACTTTATATGGTGATTGATTGGGCTTCATTCCAATTGGGAAAATAAAGAATATAATAAAATAAAGGTTCATGTGTTGACAGTACTCATCCGTTGAGACTATTCATGTATTGAACGAAATATTTTAACAATATAATTTACATCTTTATCATATATAAAATTAGAAATTAACTACAAAATAGATGAGATGAGTGGTCTCCTAGATATTGATCTGATGTTGGTTTCGGCCTTCGGGGTTAATATTCAGGGAATCGTTCTCTTACTAATTTACAGTTGGAGTCTGATTTGAAATCAAACGCTAGATACCATAATTTTTATAAAATATATTAAATAACAAAAATAGTCACACGAGGACAGTACTCATTCGTTGAGATTAGTCATGTGTTGACAAAAATATAGATTCATGTATTGAATAGGATAAATATTCATTTGTTGAATAGAATAACGGAATTATTGAAATATATAAAGCCGTGTTGATTAGAGATGCGCTATTTTGACGAGAAAGATATTTATATCGATTATATTCGTTTTAAGAATTGAATATAAAACGAATTTAAATTGAATTGAAAACGAATTGAAATTGAATAAAAATCGATTTGAAATGAATTCAAATTGAATCGAAATTTGAATTAAATTGAAATGAATTTAAAACGAATTTGTAAGGAAAAATTCAATTTTGATTTGAATTGGAAACGGAAGTTGAAATGTTTTTGAAACGAATTTAAAACTATTTATAAAATTCATTTTAAATAGTAATCGATGAAATATATATTATATATATTATATATAATATAATGGCCTGAATAGAACGCGCCGCGCCGCGGCAGTTCGCTAATTTCGACCATTGACTTCGAACGGACATTACGGGAGATCCGACCGTCGGATTCTCCTAAAATCGGAACCATTGGGTTCGTATCGAAAAGAGCTTTCTAACGAATATTAGAAATTTGAAATCTAACGGTTGGATTTGGAGATATGTCCAAATCAAATTTGGAAAAGGTCGGTGTAAGTGCAGTTCGATGGCCGTTGATGGAAATCGACCGTACGGGCCTTGATAAAATTATTAAAAATATCAATAATTTGTGTAAAATGATAAGAAATGATTTGGGAAAAATTGGGATGAAAAATTCCATATTTCAAAAGATAAAAATAGATTTTTATCGAAATGAACTAGTTTTGAACTAAAATTAAACCCGTTTATTTTTAAATAAATAAATTGGATTTGAAATGGGTTTTAAATAGAATTGATTTGTGGGTTTATCGTGAAGGGTGTTTTAAATAACACTTGTTCTTTAACCCGATACTAAATAGAATGTGATTTGGGTTTATCGTGAACTGTGTTTAAAATGACATTAGTTCTTTAACCCAGTAAAAGGGAGTTTTAATAAATCTGTAATAAGATTGAAATGTGAATTGATAATGAAAATTATCAAATTTTGAAAGTGAGCGAGGATGGAGTATCACCAGTTTTGCTCCAAAGAGATAGTTAAAACTTTAATTAGATTTGAACGTGAAATGGTAATTAATTTTACCAATAACACCGTGGTGTTAGATATGGAGTATTACCAGTTTTGCTTCATGGGATAAATAGGTTGGGATGGGGAAATAAAATAAAATAATTACTTCGGTGTGGTTCGCTAATCCCGACTAGTTTGGAAAACCATAATTCGGTTTGAAATGACATCCAATGGATGATTAAAGAATAAATTTAAAAGAGTTTATCATTGATAAAATTAATGGGAACCTTTCCCTAAGAATTGAAATATAGAAACTAGCTGTAGGTTAGTTAAGAAGAATGGTTTCGTGGGTATTGATCTGATGTTGGTTTCGGCCTTCGGGGTTAATATTTGGGAAATTGCTCTCTTAATGATTTACGGTTAGGGACTAATGAATTGGAATGAGGCGTTTGTTGTGTTTGTGTAACATTTGTTTACTATATACGCGGGTTATTCAGAAAGGCCGGGTTTATACCCATTCTGAATAACCGATTCGACGATAAGTCGAAGATGAAGACGGTGGTTGAAGACCGGAAGTCTTCACATCGTTTGGATAATTACTAATGATCCTGATTGGGATGTACACCCAAGAGGATGGAAATAGTCAGTGGTCATCCAGACGTACTTGGAGATCGATGGATATGCGAGGAAAGTGCCTCTGGTTTCGTTCAGACCCAGAACGAACTTGTAAATGGATTGTGTGTCTGACATTGGATTTTATTCTGTGTTGATTGATTTCTGTTAAACATATATCTGTTTGGCGGCGGAGAATTTATTCTCTTACTTAACGCCCTTCTCTGAGACGTACGAGCTTAGAGGTTATATATCGATAGATATCAATCGCATGGCATGAATTGCCTGTGTGGCATGCTGAGTTGCATGGATCAAGGCTTCTGTTGAAAAGCAAAGTCTTGTGGTTGATGATCAAAGCACGGCCATTGTGGTGTAGCTTTGTGTATAACGTGAATTCGCGAGCCTCACATCTCGGTATGAGTCAAAAACTGGATAAGGACTGCAGGGAGAGCACGACGTTTCTTTCTAGCTTTGGTGGTGTCAGTGACTTACCAGCCCTGACATTTATATACTTTTCACCTATGTGGTTGTTGGATGAGGCGCCTCGATTTTAGGTCTGTAAGGACCGGGAAATGTGTGTTCAGGAATAATTAATCCTCAAACGTAAGAGAGGACCGGCCCTGAAGCATCCAAGGGTTGCCCAGAGTGCGTAGCCCGGAGACATTTGCTAGAGTGTCTCGAAAGCGGAGAGGAGCTTGCCCCTTGCCTCGACACATGATGGAAATCCAATTTCCATTACGTGTATTGTGGTTTTAATTGTAGAACTAGTAGGGCGACATGATATATGGTACCCATGCCGTCTATGATTGATATTTATGATTGAAATTGTTTTGACACTATACACTTATAATAGTATCAAATGATTTGTTTTAAACGCACCAAGTATGTTTGGCTATTATAAGGGAAAACCCTATCCTCCGGCTTGCGTTGCATTGTGTGATGGGGCCTGGGTCTTATAACAGCTTCATTCTTCCAAAAAGCATTACGATGTTTTGTTATATGCACTGGTATTCTTGGGAGGAAACCCATTCCGTGTTATACGGCGTGGTCCCTTGAATTATTCTCTTTTAAAGTAAAGTTTTAAATAACTGCTTTAGTTCTCACACCAGTCACATGACTGACCTGGAGTTTATTGTTTTAACCTAAACTCTGGGTGCCCCTATTTTCCACACGGGCAGCTAGTAGTTTTGGTTTTGCAGATTTATATTCACAGGATCCTGATTTACAGCTGGAACGATGCTCGGAAAGCTCTGTATCCGTATATTACTTTCAGTTGTGTTTTATATTATTTTCCGCTGCTATGTAATTTATTGTAATCTCTGATATTCTTTGTTGTATAATATTTATTCATACTCTGTATATTCTTGTATTCTGATGGAATTATTGTAATAAACAATGAAATGTTCTTCCGTCTGCGTTCTGATTTGTCTTGTCCTCACAGTAATTCGTTCTTTCTCATCTCTTCGGAGATCGGGGAAGTTCGGGTCGCTTCATTTGGTATCAGAGCTTTGGTTTACAGAGCTCGAGAACAAGACACATTAGAACCAAACGAAAGAATTCATCAGATATTGGATTAGTAATGTCCAATTAGAATGACTCGTTAGAGATAGGATCAGTAGTATCCTAGAACGAGTGTGAAGAGTATATTTTTCAAATGAAAACAATTTTGTTTTAAAATTTAAACCATTTTATATGTATTTGATTATTTATTTATTTTGAATTCGGACAATCGAGTATATAAAGATTTCGCGTATACGCGTCATGAACGTGTATTCAAAGTTTTAATATACTGGATAGATATAGAATCACACTCTAGTCGCCCGGAGATAATTCTGGTAATGCGGCCGCATTATCAATATTTATGTTCGGTTGACGAAGGTGTGATTTCTATATATTTCCATTTAGGCTGGTGTGAGAACCAAAACTTATATAGATAGATTTATTGTTGTGAATTGGCATCAAAAACATGATTTTCTGTATATGTATCAAGTTATGAATTTTAAACGTTAATCCACTAATTGATTGATGGTTGAGTTGTTTGTTTATTTGTTTGTAATTTTGAACCATTATGCCTAATTGTACCAAATATTGAACTGTATTGAAAATTGGTCGCATTTGCTTGCATATACATGTACTTACATTGAACAGGTCATAGCAAGAGGCTAGAGCAGAAGAATAAAATTTGTTTGCCCGACAAATAGGTACATGTTTACTATAATTTACTGTTTTGTTTGGGTGATGATGATTTTATGAGCCAATTGGCTAGCCGCTTGGCTTTTTCTTTTTCTTTTTGAGATCAGAAGGCCTGTATGGCAATTTCGGGATTTTCTCGGTGCTCCCGGTGCAGGGGAGGTTATGGCGAAATTTTTCGAAAATTTAGGGTTTTAGCCAAATTTTTGAAAAATTTGAAAAGTTTTTAGAAACTGAAAAGTTGAAGAACTTAAGCCATAGTCAAAATAATGGAAGTTGAGTTGATTTGTTAAACAACTTTCGGCTTCGTTCCTTTTCGGGGACGAAAAGTTTTAAGTGGGGGAGATTGTAACAACCCGAAAATCTGGGCCAGTTTAAAATTTTTATTTTGGCAATTTAGATGAATTTTGATTATTCAAAATGAATTATATTAAATAATAACGATGAAAAATTTATTTTGAATGGAATTCAAACGTATATATTTATTTGAATCGTCGTTAGATTATAAATATTTATTTTAAATTATAAATAGAATTGAAAATGGCGCGGTAGTTCGCTAATTCGATTTCAAACTTCAATTGAACATACCCGGTGCAAAATAAACCGGATTTTAGTGAAACCAAAAATAATAGGATCTAATTGTGAATATCTTTACAACGAATCTGACAAATTGAAATTTCATAGCGGGAATCAAAAGATATGTCCAGTTGAAAATTCTGAATAGTCGCTATGGAATTCAGGCCCTTATAAATAGCCATTTTTCAAACGACCTCGGATTTCGACGAAACCACTTTTGTTGGATCCGGGATGTAAAGTTATTGCTAGGTTTCAAGTTTCGTAATTTTTCGAATCAATATGTGAGCGTGGCAAAGGAAAAGGCGTTTGACCTGTTTTAGTTGATTTTAATCGACTGGAAAATGGCCATTTTTCAAACGGTCTCGGGATTTGAAGAAATTAGTTTTGTTAGGACCATATCGTCAATACAAAGCTAGAAATTATTTTTCTGGAATTTTTAGAGTCTGTCTGTGACCCCAGTAAATTGAAATGTGCGTTGAAAATTCAGTATAATGATTTAAAGGTTAATTTAAATGAAAACTGACCAAAACAATCGAATCGGCTTATAGGACATATCCCATTGTGTCCGGCATAGGGGTATTTGGCTAGGGGCGACAGTCGTTAGGATTTGTTTGGTGTTCGAGGGAAATTCAACTTTTTAGAATTTAATAATATTAAATTATATATATTCCTTAACCTAGTCAAACGGGGTCAAACCCCTTGTATACTCTCCTGCGTGGTCAACAGCCCCCTCTTTTAATCGTTCAACCGAAGCTTTAAAGAATAAAGGAAAAAAAATGAAATCCCTAATCGATCGAAGCGCACACATCGCCACCCGCCCCCAGTCGATGGCGACGCCGCCCAGCCGGAGCTCCTCAACGGCCGCCATCACCCTCCACGAAACCCCCCCAACCTAATAACCGACGCCAGCGAGAATAGCACCCACGAGATCCACAGCCGCCTGAGCCCCAGTCCGCCGCGCCATGGCCAGCGCCGCCAACAGCGAACCACACCCACCTCAGAAAACGAGCACAGTAAGTTTCTCTTATTGATTTATTTTAAATAATTAGTTTTTTTATTTATAACAGTGGTTTATTTTCAGTTTTAAAAACAATGTAAAAAGTCGGATTTTTGAAATGTAAAACGTCGGATTTTTGAAATGTAAAAGGTCAGATTTTTGAAATGTCTACGATGTAAAAATGGATTTTTTGTCTATATAGTAACGATGTAAAAATGGATTTTTTGTCTATATAGTAATGATGTAAAAATAGAATTTTTATCTATATAGTAGCGGTGTAAAAATAGAATTTTTATCTATATAGTAGCGGTGTAAAAATAGAATTTTTATCCATATGGAGTGATTATAAAAATATGATTTTTATATACATAACAACAATATAAAAATGTGATTTTTATATAAGTTGTGGCTACGGATAGTGAAAGTGACAAAAGATGAAAAGGTGATGATTTCCTACATAAGAAGAGTCGTGGCGTTTGGATTAGCTTTGGTGAGAACTTCTCACTTTAAATTTCTTTTCTAGTTATATAAATATATACTAGGATGCAGACGGTGCTTAGCAGCACCTGACACCCGTCATCCACAGACCATGGATGGCTTGTTTGTTTGATTGATGTGTTGTGAAAATTGATTATGTTGTGGGATGATTGAATAATAAAATATTCTTGTGTTGAAAGGAAATAAAATAAGTATATAGTTAAAAATATTTTATCGTTAAAAATATAATTTTTAATGTGAATGTGAATAAATAAATAATTATAAACAAATCGGCTGATTTGTTTATATACACTGATTTGACTGATATTGATTGGGACGATAAATTTTACACATCACCCAACTGCACAAATAAAATCTGTGTTTGTTGATTTGAAATCCCACACGGGTATTGGGATAAATTACAGCATACACTAATCCCAGTAATTAGTTGTATGTCGATCGATTGATTGACAGTATGTTATAAGCGTTAGATATCTATATTTGATGCTTGTACAATGTAGTGCACTTTGGATGATGGTTGATTATTTATCGTTGCTATTATATACATGTGTTGTATGGAATCCATATAATTAACTTTATATGGTGATTGATTGGGCCTCATTCCAATTGGGAAAATAAAGAATATAATAAAATAAAGGTTCATGTGTTGACAGTACTCATCCATTGAGATTAGTCATGTGTTGAACGAAATATTTTAACAATAAAATTTACATCTTTATCATATATAAAATTAGAAATTAACTGGAAAATAGATGAGATGAGTGGTCTCCTAGATATTGATCTGATGTTGGTTTCGGCCTTCGGGGTTAATATTCAGGGAATCTTTCTCTTACTAATTTACGGTTGGAGTCTGATTTGAAATCAAACGCTAGATACCATAATTTTTGTAAAATATATTAAATAACAAAAATAGTCACACGTGGACAGTACTCATTCGTTGAGATTAGTCATGTGTTGACAAAAATATAGATTCATGTATTGAATAGGATAAATATTCGTTTTTTGAATAGAATAACGGAATTATTGAAATATATAAAGCCGTATTGATTAGAGATGCGCTATTTTGACGCGAACGATATTTATATCGATTATATTCGTTTTTAGAATTGAATTGAATATATAACGATTTCGAATTGAATTTAATATAAAATGAATTTGAATTGAATTGAAAACGAATTGAAATAGAATAAAAATCGATTTGAAATGAATTCAAATTGAATCGAAATTTGAATTAAGTTGAAATGAATTTAAAACGAATTTGTAAGGAAAAATTCAATTTTGATTTGAATTGGAAAAGGAAGTTGAAATGTTTTTGAAACGAATTTAAAACTATTTATAAAATTCGTTTTAAATAGTAATCGTCGAAATATATATTATTTATATTATTTATATAATATAATGGCCTGAATAGAACGCGCTGCGCCGCTGCAGTTCGCGAATTACGACCATTGACTTCGAACGGACATTACGGGAGATCCGACCATCGGATTCTCCTAAAATGGGAACCGTTGGGTTCGTATCAAAAAGAGCTTTCTAACGAATATTAGAAATTTGAAATCTAACGGTTGGATTTGGAGATATGTCCGAATCAAATTTGGAAAAAGTCGATGTAAGTGCAGTTCGATGGCCGTTGATAAAAATCGACTGTACGGGCCTTGTTAAAATTATTAAAAATATCAATAATTTGTGTAAAATGATAAGAAATGATTTGGGAAAAATTGGGATGTAAAACTCCATATTTCAAAAGATAAAAATAGATTTTTATCGAAATGAACTAGTTTTGAACTAAAATTAAACCCGTTTATTTTTAAATAAATAAATTGGATTTGAAATGGGTTTTAAATAGAATTGATTTGTGGGTTTATCGTGAAGGGTGTTTTAAATAACACTTGTTCTTTAACTCGATACTAAATAGAATGTGATTTGGGTTTATCGTGAACTGTGTTTAAAATGACATTAGTTTTTTAACCCAGTAAAAGGGAGTTTTAATGAATCTGTAATTAGATTGAAATGTGAATTGATAATGAAAATTATCAAATTTGGAAAGTGAGCGAGGATGGAGTATCACCAGTTTTGCTCCAAAGCGATAGTTAAATCTTTAATTAGATTTGAACGTGAAATGGTAATTAATTTTACCACTAACACCGTGGTGTTAGATATGGAGTATTACCAGTTATGCTTCATGGGATGAATAGGTTGGGATGGGGAAATAAAATAAAATAATTACTTTGGTGTGGTTCGCTAATCCCGACTAGTTTGGGAAACCATAATTCGATTTGAAATGACATCCAATGGAAGATTAAAGAATAAATTTAAAAGAATTTATCTTTGATAAAATTAATGGGAACCTTTCCCTAAGAATTGAAATCTAGAAACTAGCTTTTGGTTAGTTAAGAAGAATGGTTTCCTGGGTATTGATCTGATGTTGGTTTTGGCCTTCGGGGTTAATATTTGGGAAATTGCTCTCTTAATAATTTACGGTTAGGGACTAATGAATTGGAATGAGGCATTTGTTGTGTTTGTGTAACATTTGTTTACTATATACGCGGGTTATTCAGAAAGGCCGGGTTTATACCCATTCTGAATAACCAATTCGACGATAAGTCGAAGATGAAGACGGTGGTTGAAGAACGGAAGTCTTCACATCGTTTGGATAATTACTGATGATCCTGATTGGGCTGTACACCCAAGAGGATGGAAATAGTCGGTGGTCGTCCAGACGTACTTGGAGATCGATGGATATGTGAGGAAAGTGCCTCCGGTTTCGTTCAGACCCAGGACGAAATTGTAAATGAATTGTGTGTCTGACTTTGGATTTTATTCTATGTTGATTGATTTATGTTAAATATATATCTGTTTGGCGGCGGAGAATTTATTCTCTTGCTTAACGCCCTTCTCTGAGACGTACGAGCTTAGAGGTTACATATCGATAGATATCAATCGCATGGCATGAATTGCCTGTGTGGCATGCTGAGTTGCATGGATCAAGGCTTCTGTTGAAAAGCAAAGTCTTGTGGTTGATGATCAAAGCATGGCCTTTGTGGCATAGCTTTGTGTATAACGTGAATTCGCGAGCCTCACACCTCGGTATGACTCAAAAACAGGATAAGGACTACAGGGAGAGCACGACGTTTTTTTCTAGCTTTGGTGGTGTTAGTGACTTACCAGCCCTGACATTTATATACTTTTCACCTATGTGGTTGTTGGATGAGGCGCCTCGATTTTAGGTCTGTAAGGACCGGGAAACGTGTGTTCAGGAATAATTAATCCTCAAACGTAAAAGAGGACCAGCCCTGAAGCATCCAAGGGTTGCCCCGAGTGCGTAGCCCTGAGACATTTGCTAGAGTGTCTCGAAAGCGGAGAGGAGCTTGCCCCTTGCCTCGACTCATGACGGAAATCCAATTTCCAATACATGTATTGCGGTTTTAATTGTAGAACTAGTATGGCGACATGATATATAGTACCCATGCCGTCTATGATTGATATTTATGATTGAAATTGTTTTGACACTATACACTTATAATAGTATCAAATGATTTGTTTTAAACGTACCAAGCATGTTTGTCTATTATAAGGGAAAACCCTATCCTCCGGCTTGCGTGGCATTGTGTGATGTGACCTGGGTCTTATAATAGCTTCATTCTTCCAAAAAGCATTACGATGTTTTGTTATATGCACTAGTATTCTTGGGAGGAAACCCGTTCCGTGTTATATGGCGTGGTCCCTTGAATTACTCTCTTTTAAAGTAAAGTTTTGAATAACTGTTTTAGTTCTCACACCAGTCACATGACTGACCTGGAGTTTATTGTTTTAACCTAATCTCTGTGTGCCCCTATTTTCCGCACGGGCAGCTAGTAGTTTTGGTTTTGCAGATTTATATTCACAGGATCCTGATTTACAGCTAGATCGATGCTCGGAAAGCTCTGTATCCGTGTATTACTTTCAGTTGTGTTTTATAATATTTTCCGCTGCTATGTAATTTATTGTAATCTTTGATTTTCTTTGTTGTATAATATTTATTCATACTCTGTATATTCTTGTATTCTGATGGAATTGTTGTGTAACACCCCGTATGTTAAATAACTTGTTATAACATAAATCAGAGCAGAATTAAATTTAATATTCTGAATCAGGGGAAACGGGCTGTGCCATTGCGTTCGTCTCGGAAAAATACGCGAAATAGAGTCCGAGTTTTCGTAAATCGGAGTCCGTATGACCAAGTTATGGCCCGTCAAAGTTTCACGAAAAATCAAAAACGAAAACTGCTCATGTTTTGAGGCCCGGGATGAGTTTTGGGCTGTTTTTTTTTTTGGGCCCTAAATGGTTCCTACACTTGACTTCTTCCCCAAGACATGCTTTAAAGGCTAGGATTGGTTCTAGGGTATATCCTATGGTCCTAAAACATCTAACTAATCTATATATACACCCTAATACCCCCCTTATCCTTACCAAAAATAGATCTAAGGCCATTATGCCACCACTTAGAAAATTGGAGAGCCTCCACTAAAAATCCTAAGAGGGTTTGCAAGCTAATCTACATCTTCTTCTACTTAATCATTGGGATTTGCTTCATTTAACTTGCTAATCTTGTTTTGGTGAGCTTCTATCCCCTTAATAATCAATTATTGAATTGATTATGATAAGATGTGATAAAGTATGGCTATGTTTGTGGATCCATATATTTATGCAAGCTTGATGTAGTGAATATTATGTGTTTTGCAAGTTATATGCCTTATGTCATGCAAGTTTCATAATATGTAATCATGATATTTTTGTGCAAGTTGTTTCATGATGTTTATGATGCAAAACACTAAGTGAATATGGATCCATTATGCAAACATGTTATGCAAGTATGTGAGTACTTATGCAAGTCATGTATATGCTTATATGCATGTTTAACATCTTATGCAAGTATATGAATGTTTATGCAAGTTATGTATATGTTGAAATGCAAGTTTAACATAATATGCAAGCCTATGCAAGTATGTGAATGTTTATGCAAGTTATGTATATGTTGAAATGCAAGTTTAACATAATATGCAAGCCTATGCAAGTATGTGAATGTTTATGCAAGTTATGTATATGTTGAAATGCAAGTTTAACATGATATGCAAGCTTATGCAAGTATATGAATGCTTATGCAAGTATGTGAGTGCTTATGCAAGTTAAGTATATGCTAAAATGCAAGTTCTACATGTTATGCAAATCACATGTATGATGATATGTAAGTTCATATGCAACATGTTATGCAAATCACATGTTTGATGATATGTAAGTTCATATGCAACATGTTATGTAAGACACATGTTTGATAATATGCAAGTTTGGGTTGAATATAGTTGGGTTAATACATGCTCATATATGCAAGTTGACATCCTCTTAACCCATGATAAAGTTATATGCTAAACCCATGTTATGTGTGGTAAATCTTCCCTTTATTATGTTATGTCATAATGACGATTTACGTGGGGAACGATGGGGTTAATTAATATGTTAATTAAAAGTATGTTGAAATGGGTATGATTAAGCATACCATAAAAAATTAATTAACATAAGTGGGAATTTACCTATTGAGTTAGGTCTACCCCATGGGAATTTACCTATTGAGTTAGGTCTACCCATGTTATGAATAAATTGATATTAATTAGGGATAATTAATATGGGGGTGATTAATTAGGTGTAATTAATCGACTAAGACACGAGGTTAGGCTCTGTTATGACGTAAGACTGCCCGGACCCTACCGGCTTAACCAGGCGGTCATAACAGCCAGTCTAATGTGAGAGGTCTTAGGCACAAATTAAATACGTGATTAAAGTAAAGACACGAGGTTAGACTCTGTTATGACGTAAGACTGCCCGGATCCTACCGGCTTAACCAGGCGGTCATAACAGCCAGTCTAATGTGGGAGGTCTTTATGGGGAATCACGGTCTTAATTAATTAAGAAACACTTAACCATATTAGCATGTAGTGGGACATGAGGGGTTAAGTGGGTGCCTTGGGTGGCATGAGGAATCTAGTGGGTTGCCTTGGGTGGCAATAAGAAATACGATTAGAATACTTAACCAAGTGAAACATGTAATTAAACATGATTAAAGGGTTAAGTGGGGAACACTAGATTAATAACAAGCTCTGGTGGGTAGCTTGTGGAGGGCCCATTACAACCAGTATCCCATATGTATCTTTGTAGCTCGGCCCAAGCCGAGGACGGGACATGCATACTGGGCTTGTCTATAAGTGGCCAAAACGGGGTTAGCGGTGGCAACGCAGGCCCATCGGGTTTCATATGCGTGTGTGGGCCCGGGACTGGGAGGTAAGACGTTGTTGCATCGTGTAGGTATAACCCGTGCACCGGTGTTGCTTTTGGGTTGCCACTTTGGGGAATGATACACCCCACTGTGGGCCCAGCACGGATACCTACGTTAGGGAGCCGATCGCTTAGGGTAGTGGGGTACACCTAGTAGAGATAGGGGCAGACGGCACCTATGTAGTCAACTAGGGTACAGGAAACTACTGGTTATATCTATCTTTGATATCCTTGGGTGGGATCAACCTTTGAGTAGGAGTGACTGGTGTGGTGCAGTTAGTAATTATACTTGGGTGGGTAGATGCGTCTTTACGGTTATCTTAGTTCGTCCTGTGTTCGTGGGCAACTTAGTGTAGTCATTATCCCCAAAGATACCATACCGAGTTCATATCATACCCTAATTACTTTAATAATTGTATTATTAAGGAGATAGGGTTCACTCAGGCTTATGTCTGACCCCCGTTGTTTTTATCTTTTTCCTTCAGGTCCTCAGGTTGGGCCTAGTGCTAGTGGGCTTTGATCAGTTTGCTTTATCTATCTCTTGGAGCTTGGACCGTAGATGTAGAGCTCAGCTTATCTTATCTTTTCTGTTATGGCTATTTGTTATGAGTAGTGGGATTATGTACTTATTTTATTCAGGATGGATATTTTGTACTTGACTCTTGTTATGGTTTTATGATGTAACCAAACATGTTTTACTTTCCGCTGCTATGAGATGATGTTTTAAATTTTCAAGTATTACATTATATCTGTCTTGTTGTAATTTTACTGTTCTATACTCACTAAAAATACTCCACCGATGCTATGGCATTCCCTTAGTGAGTGACTATAGCGGGTGTGGGGTGTTACACGTGGTATCAGAGCTTAAGGTTACCAGAACAGATAAATTTTTTAAGAAAAACTATTTTCTAAGAATATTTTAGAAGAAAGTATTTTCAAAAACATGTCTTTTAAGAGTAAAGATTTTGAAAGAAAAGCATAATCCCAGATAGCCATATCTCTATCTTTCGAATTCTCCGTTTGAATCTTTCCTTTTTTCGTTTCAGCATGGCTGAAGATCTTAACTTTCCGGAGGGTGTAGCAATACCAGCATGGTATAGGAGATTGATGGAGGCTAGGGCCGCCGCTGCAGGGCCAGCTAATGTTCCTCCACCACCAGTTATACCCGATCTTCCTCCTCATCCTCCTCGTGTGGTTACTTTTGCTAAGACTTGTAAGGAATTCAAGACTATGGGAGGGAAACCTTTTCTAGGATCAGAGACTTTTGTGGAATCTAGGGATTGGCTTAAGGAGGTGGAAGAGTTGATAGACATCTTTGAGATGGAAGAAGCAAAGAAAGTTAAGTTAGCTGCTTGGTTAATGAAGGGAGAGGCCTCGTTCTGGTGGGAGGTCACTAATGGAGAGCGCCTTGTTGATTCTTGGGCGGATTTCAGACAGAGGTTTGTGGCAAAGTTTCTCTCAAGGGCAGAAGAAAATCTGTATATGGAAAGGTTCTTGAACTTGAAGCAAGGGAACTTATCAGTGAAGGAGTATGTCAACAAGTTCAATCAGTTGGCAAGGTTTGGCATAGATATGGTGAATACCCCGGAGAAGAAAGCTTTGAGGTTCGTTAGGGGCTTGAACGAACTGATGCATGGATTGGCTATGACTCACATTCCTATGGGGGCTACCTTTGAGAAGCTAGTTGACATGGCACTTATGTATGAGGAAGAGAAGGGTCCCAATACTAGTAAAGCACCCGAGAAGAAAGGAGATCAGAAGAGACCTCAACAGCAACAGCAAAACAAGAATGGGAAAGGCAATGGTGGCAAGGGGAAGAAGAAGAAGTGCTTCAATTGTGGGACACCAGGCTACCTAAGCAAGGATTGTCACAAGAAGAAGAAGACTGGCTGCTTCCACTGTGGCGAAGCAGGGCATCTGGTGAAGGACTGTCCTAAGAAGGGGCAGAGGACGGGATCTACCTCAGGAGGACAGGTGCAAGCTCTTATGGCACCGGGTCAGGCAAGGGGGCAAGTTCAGGCTCTCGCGGTTCCACCACTTCAGGAAAGAGGTAGAACTATTTCTGTTGAAAGTCTAGTTTATCTGTTAGATCATCCTGTCCGTACTTTGTTTGACTCTGGCGCATCTCATTCGTTTATCTCATCATCTTTAGTTGAGTCACTGCACTTAGACACCAGTCTAGTAGATGATCCCTTGGTTGTTTCAAACCCAATTGGAGGCTCCACTTATTTGTCCATGATGTGTTTGGGTTTGAAGATTTCTATACTTAGCGTTGAGTTTAGATGTGATGCTTTTGTTTTGGGCTTCACGGGCTATGGGTTGATTTTGGGCATGGACTGGTTATCCAGTAATGGTGCCGTTCTTGATTGTGAAAGGAGAGTTGTTAGGCTGATGACCCGCTTGGGTAACACTCTCGAGATCTCTTGTAATCCCATGGAGTCTGTTATGCTAAGTTATCTTGAATCGCTCGATGCTTCGGTCGAGAGTCTGCAATCTGTCAGAGTGGTCCGGGAATATCCGGATGTGTTTGAGGAGGTGAAGGGCTTACCTCCGAAGCGGGAGATTGACTTCCGAATCTATCTTGTGGACAATGCTAAACCAGTATCTTTGCCAGTGCGCCACATGGCTCCTCGTGAAAGGAGGGAACTCAATAAGCAAGTAGGGGAGTTACTTGAGAAGGGGTTCATAAGACGAAGTATATCGGAGTGGGGTGCTCCGGTGGTTTTTGCTACAAAGGCAGATGGGTCCCTCAGACTTTTTGTTGACTATAGAGAACTCAACAAGCTCACAAAGAAGAATAAACACCCATTGCCGAGGATTGATGATCTCTTCGATCAGTTAGTTGGCGCTTCAGTGTTTTCGCAGTTGGACTTAGCCACGGGGTTTCATCAGTTGAGAGTGGCTGAGGATAGTGTAGAGAAGACTGCCTTCAGGACTCCGGATGGTTTTTATGAGTGGCTTGTGATGCCATTTGGTTTGACGAACGCCCCTGCATATTTCGTTGATCTGATGAGTAGGGTGTTCAGGGAGTATCTTAACAAGTTCGTGGTGGTCTTTGTGGATGACATCTTGGTCTTCTCCAAGAGTGAGGAAGAGCATGCCCTACATCTTAGGGAAGTGTTGGAGACTCTTCGAGCGCATAGCCTGAAGGCTAAGTTTTCTAAATGTCACTTTTGGAGGAAGGAAGTGCGATTCTTAGGGCACGTGGTCTCTAAGGAAGGGATAGCTGTGGATCCTGCAAAGGTAGTATCTATCCAAGATTGGAAGGCTCCGAAGAATGCTACCGAGGTGAGGAGTTTCTTGGGGTTGGCTGGCTACTATAGGAAGTTTATCAAGGACTTCGCGAAGATATCAGCCCCATTAACTCGCTTGACAAAGAAGAATCAGGTTTTCACATGGGATGTGGATTGTGAGGATGCATTCCGACGGTTAAAGAGAGCTTTAACCACTGCTCCAGTTTTAGTGCTGCCAGATGGGAGTAAGCCGTTCGTTGTTTATACTGATGCTTGTGGGACAAGACTAGGCGCAGTCTTGATGCAAGAGGGAAGGGTAATAGCCTATGGTGGGAGGCAGTTGAGGGCGCATGAGAAAAATTACCCTGTCCATGACCTAGAGTTGGCCGCTATCGTTTTTGCGCTCAAGATCTGGCGCCATTATCTTCTTGGTGAGAGATTTGAGTTGTTCACCGATCACAAATCTTTGAAGTACTTGTTTTCTCAGAAGGATTTGAACTTGAGACAGCAAAGGTGGATGGAGTTCTTAGCATCCTATGATTTCGAGATAGCATATACCCCTGGCAAGGGTAACGTGGTGGCAGATGCCTTAAGCAGAAAAAGGTTGTCCTTGAGTCCGTTGTTTGTGGAACGGAGAAGCTTGGAGTTTATCTCGATGTTTGACTTCAGACCTTCTGTTGACTTGGTACCCGGTTTGCTAGCATCCTTAGAGGTTAGACCTACTCTTTTGGGACGAGTTGGCGAGGCACAGCGAGACGACCCACAGTTGGTTGAGTTGGTAGAGAAGCTCATAAGGGGGGAGTCGTCCAGCCATTTGAATAGGTACACCCTAGATGATAGGGGGTGGTTGCGTAGAGACGGTAGACTTTGTGTACCGCAAGATGAAGACTTGAGGAAGGCTATACTTGATGATGCACATCGTTCGAGGATGACCATACATCCCGGTGGGGATAAGATGTACCAAGACATGAGGCGAGTTTTCTTTTGGGCCGGTATGAAGAAAGATGTGGCCGAGTATGTTGCTAGATGCTTGGTGTGCCAAAAAGTAAAAGCAGAGCAAAAGAAGCCAGGTGGGTTGCTTCATCCTTTGGAAGTTCCGATATGGAAGTGGGATAGTGTCTCGATGGACTTCGTTGATGGTTTACCGAGATCGAGGAAGGGCAATACAGGAATTTGGGTCGTGGTTGATAGACTTACTAAGAGCGCCCATTTCATACCCGTAAAGAGTAAGAGGACTGCTCCATGGCTTGCTTCAGTCTATGTTCGAGAGATAGTTCGATTGCATGGGGTACCTTCCAGCATAGTGAGTGATCGAGATCCTATCTTCACTAGTGAGTTTTGGAAGAGTTTACAGGAGGCGGTGGGGACTCAGTTGTGTTTGAGCACCGCATATCATCCTCAGACAGACGGCCAGACCGAGAGGGTGAACCGTGTTTTGGAAGACCTTTTGAGGCTTTGTATCTTGGATTTTGGAGGTACATGGGAAGAGCATCTTCCTTTGGTGGAGTTTGCATATAACAACAGCTTCCAGTCTAGTATTGGCATGGCACCTTTTGAAGCTCTTTATGGAAGGCCTTGTCGATCACCTACATGTTGGTGGGAATCTACGGATAAGATCTTGCTAGGGCCCGATATGGTTAGAGAGACTTCAGAGAAGGTTGATTTGATTCGAAGAAGGATGAAAGCAGCGCAAGACAGACAGAAATCTTATGCAGATAAGAGGAGGACTGATCTTGAGTTTGAAGTTGGGGACATGGTTTTTGTCAAAGTGTCTCCATTACGGAATGTTGTTCGCTTTGGATCCGCTGGGAAGTTAGCACCGAGGTTTGTAGGACCGTTTCCTGTCAAGGAAAGAATTGGACGGATGGCATATAGGGTGGAGTTGCCAGACAGACTTAGTGGTATACATGATGTTTTCCATGTGTCACATTTGAGGAAGTGCCTACATGAGACCGCAGAGGTGGTAGAGCCGAGCTTGCTTAGAGAAGTGGAAGTAGAGCGTGATGCGACGATTCGACGAGCTCCTACTCGCATCCTTGGGTCAGAGATTAAGAAGTTGAGAAACAGAGAGGTTCAGCTAGTCAAAGTGCAATGGGGAGATGACGAGAGCAATGCTACTTGGGAGACGGAAGCGAAGATGCGTTCTTTGTACCCTTTTCTTTTCGAGAGTATGTTCTTTAACTTCTCCTTTATTGCCTATCTTGTACTTATCTTGTCCTTAGTATGTCCTCTCGTTAGCACCTTTGACCTTTTAGATAGGGTAAACCTATGGTTGAAACATGTGTTTGAGACATGTTATGATTGATGGATGCAAGTGGATGCAAGTGTTTGCTAGTGGTTGCTCGTGGATGCATATACACACACTTTAGGCACTAGATCGGCTCAATCACTTCATATTGCATATTGCATATAAATGTGTGTAGGTAGCTATATTAATGGATGTATGATGGTTGTGCTATCATATGGATGATGCATTTATTCGGTGAATGATTGTGCACGCATGTAGAAATAGTATGTGTCGATAGGGTTCTTTCGCATACATATTGGATGCATGGCACTATCATGGTTTGCATTAAGGAGGTCAACTGAATCAGTAGACCGCCTGATTTTGCATTAGATAGGGAACATATACACACACTTTTTGCATATGTTCATACAACATTAGAAACTTTAAGGACAATGGATGCCAGTGTTTGATGGTTGAGTAGATGGTTGTTTGGTTGGTAGAATACGTTCTTCTTGACTTAGAGATTTCGGGGACGAAATCCTTTAAGTAGGGGAGAATGTAACACCCCGTATGTTAAATAACTTGTTATAACATAAATCAGAGCAGAATTAAATTTAATATTCTGAATCAGGGGAAACGGGCTGTGCCATTGCGTTCGTCTCGGAAAAATACGCGAAATAGAGTCCGAGTTTTCGTAAATCGGAGTCCGTATGACCAAGTTATGGCCCGTCAAAGTTTCACGAAAAATCAAAAACGAAAACTGCTCATGTTTTGAGGCCCGGGATGAGTTTTGGGCTGTTTTTTTTTTGGGCCCTAAATGGTTCCTACACTTGACTTCTTCCCCAAGACATGCTTTAAAGGCTAGGATTGGTTCTAGGGTATATCCTATGGTCCTAAAACATCTAACTAATCTATATATACACCCTAATACCCCCCTTATCCTTACCAAAAATAGATCTAAGGCCATTATGCCACCACTTAGAAAATTGGAGAGCCTCCACTAAAAATCCTAAGAGGGTTTGCAAGCTAATCTACATCTTCTTCTACTTAATCATTGGGATTTGCTTCATTTAACTTGCTAATCTTGTTTTGGTGAGCTTCTATCCCCTTAATAATCAATTATTGAATTGATTATGATAAGATGTGATAAAGTATGGCTATGTTTGTGGATCCATATATTTATGCAAGCTTGATGTAGTGAATATTATGTGTTTTGCAAGTTATATGCCTTATGTCATGCAAGTTTCATAATATGTAATCATGATATTTTTATGCAAGTTGTTTCATGATGTTTATGATGCAAAACACTAAGTGAATATGGATCCATTATGCAAACATGTTATGCAAGTATGTGAGTACTTATGCAAGTCATGTATATGCTTATATGCATGTTTAACATCTTATGCAAGTATATGAATGTTTATGCAAGTTATGTATATGTTGAAATGCAAGTTTAACATAATATGCAAGCCTATGCAAGTATGTGAATGTTTATGCAAGTTATGTATATGTTGAAATGCAAGTTTAACATAATATGCAAGCCTATGCAAGTATGTGAATGTTTATGCAAGTTATGTATATGTTGAAATGCAAGTTTAACATGATATGCAAGCTTATGCAAGTATATGAATGCTTATGCAAGTATGTGAGTGCTTATGCAAGTTAAGTATATGCTAAAATGCAAGTTCTACATGTTATGCAAATCACATGTATGATGATATGTAAGTTCATATGCAACATGTTATGCAAATCACATGTTTGATGATATGTAAGTTCATATGCAACATGTTATGTAAGACACATGTTTGATAATATGCAAGTTTGGGTTGAATATAGTTGGGTTAATACATGCTCATATATGCAAGTTGACATCCTCTTAACCCATGATAAAGTTATATGCTAAACCCATGTTATGTGTGGTAAATCTTCCCTTTATTATGTTATGTCATAATGACGATTTACGTGGGGAACGATGAGGTTAATTAATATGTTAATTAAAAGTATGTTGAAATGGGTATGATTAAGCATACCATAAAAAATTAATTAACATAAGTGGGAATTTACCTATTGAGTTAGGTCTACCCCATGGGAATTTACCTATTGAGTTAGGTCTACCCATGTTATGAATAAATTGATATTAATTAGGGATAATTAATATGGGGGTGATTAATTAGGTGTAATTAATCGACTAAGACACGAGGTTAGGCTCTGTTATGACGTAAGACTGCCCGGACCCTACCGGCTTAACCAGGCGGTCATAACAGCCAGTCTAATGTGAGAGGTCTTAGGCACAAATTAAATACGTGATTAAAGTAAAGACACGAGGTTAGACTCTGTTATGACGTAAGACTGCCCGGACCCTACCGGCTTAACCAGGCGGTCATAATAGCCAGTCTAATGTGGGAGGTCTTTATGGGGAATCACGGTCATAATTAATTAAGAAACACTTAACCATATTAGCATGTAGTGGGACATGAGGGGTTAAGTGGGTGCCTTGGGTGGCATGAGGAATCTAGTGGGTTGCCTTGGGTGGCAATAAGAAATACGATTAGAATACTTAACCAAGTGAAACATGTAATTAAACATGATTAAAGGGTTAAGTGGGGAACACTAGATTAATAACAAGCTCTGGTGGGTAGCTTGTGGAGGGCCCATTACAACCAGTATCCCATATGTATCTTTGTAGCTCGGCCCAAGCCGAGGACGGGACATGCATACTGGGCTTGTCTATAAGTGGCCAAAACGGGGTTAGCGGTGGCAACGCAGGCCCATCGGGTTTCATATGCGTGTGTGGGCCCGGGACTGGGAGGTAAGACGTTGTTGCATTGTGTAGGTATAACCCGTGCACCGGTGTTGCTTTTGGGTTGCCACGTTGGGGAATGATACACCCCACTGTGGGCCCAGCACGGATACCTACGTTAGGGAGCCGATCGCTTAGGGTAGTGGGGTACACCTAGTAGAGATAGGGGCAGACGGCACCTATGTAGTCAACTAGGGTACAGGAAACTACTGGTTATATCTATCTTTGATATCCTTGGGTGGGATCAACCTTTGAGTAGGAGTGACTGGTGTGGTGCAGTTAGTAATTATCCTTGGGTGGGTAGATGCGTCTTTACGGTTATCTTAGTTCGTCCTGTGTTCGTGGGCAACTTAGTGTAGTCATTATCCCCAAAGATACCATACCGAGTTCATATCATACCCTAATTACTTTAATAATTGTATTATTAAGGAGATAGGGTTCACTCAGGCTTATGTCTGACCCCCGTTGTTTTTATCTTTTTCCTTCAGGTCCTCAGGTTGGGCCTAGTGCTAGTGGGCTTTGATCAGTTTGCTTTATCTATCTCTTGAAGCTTGGACCGTAGATGTAGAGCTCAGCTTATCTTATCTTTTCTGTTATGGCTATTTGTTATGAGTAGTGGGATTATGTACTTATTTTATTCAGGATGGATATTTTGTACTTGACTCTTGTTATGGTTTTATGATGTAACCAAACATGTTTTACTTTCCGCTGCTATGAGATGATGTTTTAAATTTTCAAGTATTACATTATATCTGTCTTGTTGTAATTTTACTGTTCTATACTCACTAAAAATACTCCACCGATGCTATGGCATTCCCTTAGTGAGTGACTATAGCGGGTGTGGGGTGTTACATGTTGTAATAAACAATGAAATGTTCTTCCGTCTGCGTTCTGATTTGTCTTGTCCTCACAGTAATTCGTTCTTTCCCATCTCTTCGGAGATCGGGGAAGTTCGGGTCGCTTCACCCTCGAAGCCTCGGGCTTCGTAACCCAATTCGTTGGAGCCTTCTTTAAGATTAGATGGACGTTCTCTCCTCCTCGTGTTATACTAAGAATTACTACTTAGTTTTCCTAACTAAGGTTTACCACTTAGTTTCCTGAATCGTCGTTTTCTTAACTAAGGTTTACTACTTAGCCCCTTTCAACTAAGGTTTACTACTTAGTTCTCTTTCTCGTCAATTTGGATTGGTTAAGTGTCATTAGTCGATACAAGTTAACTTAACCCATTCATTTGTCATGTTAAACTGGTTAAGTGTTATCAGTAATTCACGTTGACTTAACCTTGCCGTCTGTTTTAGCTAACATGTTATAACGATTAAGTGTTCCCTTAGTTAACTTAACCCTAACATCCGTTTAATTAACATATTCTAATGGTTAAGTATTGTCCCTTCATGTTTTAACTTAACCCTATTCATTTATCACACTATGATGGTTAAGTGTTCTAAGTTTACTTAACCCTACATTCTAGTCCAGCTAACATATTAAATTGGCTAAGTGTATTAAATTTACTTAACCCCAACCTTTAGTCTAGTTAACATGTTAAATTGGCTAAGTTTATTAACTTTACTTAACCCCACCTTTTAGTCCAGTCAACATGTTAATTTGGCTAAGTGTATTAAATTTACTTAACCCTACCAATCCTAGCTTAGCTTTAATTGTCTTATTAAAGCACCAACCACTCACATTAGACAGGTATTGTTGTGGCTGCCTGTATGTCGGTCGGTTCCGGGCAGTCTTACGCCACAACTCAGTCTAACCTCGGGTCTTTATCGGGCTCAATGCCTTAACCTCCCACATTGGATAGGTATTGTTGTGATTACTGGACAGCCGGGCGGGTCCGGGAAGGTTTACATCACAACTCAATCCAACCTCGGGTTAAGCATATTCATATTGTCTAAATTTACATTTTTACTTATGTAAATATTTCATGTCACATGTTTTATTCCAAACTAATGGTACATAATTTATACCATTTATGGCCTTAACCCATTTCATGGTTTTGAGGCCCGCCTACATATTAACATATTTTAATTTAATAGTTAATCCCAACGTTACCCTCGCTCGATTATTCGTATTAATCATATGAAGATATTGGGCCCGCTAATAGGCCCAATCCATAAACAAAGTAAAGAAGGAAGCATAGGTTCAATGAACCTATACTATGAAATTTGGCCTAAACATAGTTATTGATTAGCGTGTGACATAAAGCTGTAACTAGATAAATAAGGTGATCTTGCATAACATGAATCATAACATTGCATAACATATCACAAACTTGCACATGAATATTGGATCTAGTTAGATAGGTGTCACATGAATCATAAATTTTGGACTATTATAAAGATATAACATGGTATAACATGGTATAGCATAATAGGTGTCGCATGGATCCAATACAACGCAGTATGACATGTAAATGTATTGATCTAAGCATAACCTCAAACATAAAACTAGCATGTGACAACATTTTAATATGTCCATAAAGCATGTATAGTTTGTCGACATTAACCTATAGCTATGGGCTAGATCTACTCATTTGGACTTATAATACATATGTATGAATATGGGTCTAACATGAAACTTATAAAATCATGTGAACATGGATCCAAATCTAAGCCTTTAACTTGCATAAGAATCATGTGAACGAATCTATTTGCATATGACTATGAGACATATAAGTTGATCTAAATTTTTATTCTAGCATAATACAATCTCCATGAATCATGTAACATATGTGTAAATCTAACTTGCAACTTATAACTTGCATAAGCACATATATAGATCTAACAGTATACATACAATTCGCACAATGGATAATAGATCCAATCACCATAAACGTTCAAATTATTATGATAAACAAGCAACATCGTCTAAACAATACTGATATAACCCCAAATTACAATTTATAACAAATCATGTCTTAATCGCATTCTCATCTAAAGAGCCACTATACTTACAACGATCGATGAACTTGAATTCTGGATTCTGAGTTCTGAAATTGTAAAGCACTCCTTTGGTGTATTTGATTTAGCTTTACTTTAGTTTTGAATTTGATTTGAGTTAACGTTTTTCGTCTCTTAAGCGGTGGCTACTCCAAGATTCCTCCTGACAGTACGGCGGCTCTGGTTCTAATTTTTGTGTGAATTCTAGGTTGAGCCTTATGTTGTTTATATAGTGTTTTTAACTAATTTGAGTCGTCCGATCAACACAAGAGCAACCAGAACCATCCAAGGAGCCACCTCAGCCCTAGTGAGTCAGCAGCAGGTCATACATGACTCAGCATTTGCATTAAAAACTTCCTATTTTAATGTTAATGTACATCTTTTCTTTTTATTATTTATTGTCAATCAATTCAAACATAAATACGTATTTAATATATACATTTTCCCTTTACCCTATACTTTAATTATTCATATATACATATCAATTAACATGAATGACAATATTAATGTATCCTTTTCATTGTAAATTAACATGAATGACTAATATATACCAGCGTTGATGCCAAATTATTCTTTTTTTTTTAAACATATTTATATATTTCTCAAATTAACATGTACAGATTAATGTTAATTGCATGTTTTCAAATCAATGCCCTATTGTCATATCTTCAAATTAAATGTCAGATAAATGTTCGTCATATTAATATGCTTATAAATTAATGTCAATTCTGCGTTCACCAAATTCATGCCATATTAATATGCTTGCATGCTATGTTCACAAAACAATGTCACATACCATATTCTTCTTATTAAGTGCCACATTGATGTCAATTGCAGGTTTATAAATGACATTCCTATTAATAGAAAATTAAGTCTAACTTATTCATATTCTTCCTCTTTAAAAATCCCCATTTACTGTATACAAATATCTATGCATAAATCTTTTTTTCACTGCATGCATCCACACATTTTTATTATAAATGCACATATGTACTAATATGTTAAATCCTTCTTTCCTTCAATTTTTCATAAATCCAATCAGAGAAGGCCACTTTAAAAAAAACAATTCTTGGCAACCAAAAATGTGCAACGTACGCCTCATGATGCGTACATGTCATATATATATGTATATGTATACGTATATGTATATATATATATATATTATATATATTTATTTTCTTTTTCTTTTTATCTATCTTCCCAATTACCCATTTTCACACTAAACCACTTTTTGAACTGCGTTCACACTAGGCTATTTTAAGCCATTCCCCTAAAACAAAAATAGGGCCCTGGCGGGGATCAAACTCTGTACCTCTTGTATGAAAGTCATGGGTTCCAACCAAATGAGCTACTAAGTATTTTGCTTACAAAAGTTAGAACAATGCTAAACATTATTCTTTTCTCATTCCTCTTTTTTTTCAAGTTTTGCTGCAATATTTAATTTAAGGATATCTTTTTCATACGGAGTCCATTTTACGCAAACTCGGACTCTAACTCAAGCAGAATTTCGAGACGAACGAAATGGCGTAACCCGTTTCCCTTAATTCTTCATCTAAAATTTAATTATACTTTGATTTGTGAAACTTAATGGTACTGAATTACAGGGTGTTACAGCTGTCGCACGCCCTCTGATTGACGCCGTCCTCTGTCCCTTTCTCTCTCCTTTCTCTCTTCCCTTTTAACCCAAAAACCCTAAGCCTCACAAACCCTTAACTGTCACGCTGGGGCCCCACTATGACCATCCACGACCGCCGCAGGCTGGCGCATCCTCCCACCGCCACCAGTAAGCCCGACGCCGCCTCTAATCCCTTCTCCGATCAAAAAGTGCATTTTTTTATTTATTTAATTAATTTTCTATTCCTTTTATTTATGTAATTAGTTAAGGGATTTCTACGTATAAATCATACTGGGTTATTAAAGATAAAGATTTGATTTATATAAATATAAACACATGATTTTGAACAATAAAGACATGATTTTGAACAATATAAATACATGGTTTTTAAAAAAAAAATAAATAGCGAATAAAAACTTGATTTTTATATAGTATTCATGTGAATAAAAATTCGATTTTTATATAGATTTCATGTGAATAAAAATTAGTTTTTTTATATAGATTACATGGTAATAAAGAAGTGATTTTTATCATAGAAGTAGCGATATAAAAATATAATTTTTATATATGTAGAGATATAAAAAAATAGTTTTATATATGTAGAGTAGTAAAAATATAATTTTTGTATATATAGAGTAGTAAAAATATAATTTTTATATAAGTAGAGACATAAAAATATAATTTTTATATAGGTAGCGAAGTAAAAATATGATCTTTATGTATATGAAAGTGATGTAAAGATATGATTTTTAACGATATAAAAATATGATTGTTATATATATAATAACTATATAAAAATATGATTTTTATATGAAGAGATTTGAAATAAAAATATGATTTCGGTTAATTGAAATATACGATTTTCTTGAATTAAAAAAAAATGGGATTTCTTCGATTTGAAAATTACGTTTTCTTTGATTGGAAAAATATATTTTCTTTGTTTTTATAGTATTAAAGAAAATATTTTTATAAGTTAAAAATATGATTTTTAACTAGTAAAAGCTAAGAAAATATTGTTATAAGTTAAAAATATGATTTTTAGCTTATGAATGATATTTATAAAATAGTCACACAAAGAATAATTATTAATGGGTTAAAAATATGATTTTTAACGTAGGTATGCGAATAGATCGACAATCAAAGAACGGCGGAGTGGATCCCAAAGGTGAGAACTTCTCACTTTGATTTAATTTCCTAGTTAAAATACATACTAGGATGCAGACGGTGCTTAGCAGCACCCGACACCCATCGTCCACAAACCATGGATGACTTGTTTGATTTGATTGTGTTATGAAAATTGATTGTTATGTGAAATGGAAAATAATATTCATGTGTTGAAATAAATATTTTGTAGTTAAAAATATAATTTTTAATGTGTATATGAATAAAATAAATATTCATAAAAAAATCGGACGATTTGTTTATGTACACACATTTGACGGATATTGATTAGGACGATATATTTTACACATTGCCCAACTGCACAAATAAAAATCTGTATTTGTTGATTGAAACCGCATACGGGTATTGGGATGATATTTGACGTACACTAATCCCAATTGTTTAGTTGTATGTCAATCGATTGGTTAACAGACTATTGTAATCGTTAAATATTTATATTTAATGCTTATGCAGTGTAGAATACACTCTGGATGATGGTTAATTGTTTATCATTGTTGTTCTATACATGTGTTGTATGAAATCCATATAATCAACATTATATGGTAATTGACTGTGTCTGATTCCAGTTCAAAAAGAATGAATATTTTAAAATAACGAATATTTTAAAATAATGAATATTTTAAAATAATATTCAGTTAAGAATCAAAATCTGATTTTGATGTCCGATTTGGGATGGACACGAAAATATTTAAATATATAAAGCCATGTTTATTAGATTAACGCCATTTTGGAAGTGAACGATAATTATATCGATTTTATTCATTTTTATAATGAATATTGAAAAGGAAGTGATTTCGAAATATAATGTTTTGAAAATATTATAATTTATATATTAATGATATGGAATATTCAATTTTGATTTAAAATTGAATATGAAGTTGAAATCGTTTTGAAAACGAATTTAAAACGATTTATAAAATACGTTTAAATGGAAATCGACGAAATATATATAATGTATATATATTATATATATATATAATGGCATGAATAGAATGCGCCCCACCGCGGCAGTTCGCGAATTTCGACCTTTGACTTCGAATGGACATTACAGGAGATCCGACCGTCATATTCTCCTAAAACCAGAACTGTTGGGTTCGTATCGAAAATAGCTTTCTAACAAATACAAGAAATTTGAAATCTAATGGTTGGATTTGGAATTATGTCCAACTCAAATTTGGAAAAGGTTGTTGTAAGTGCAGTTCGATGGCCGTTTATGGAAATCTACTGTACGGGCCTTGATAAAATTATTAAAAATATTAATAATTTATGTAAAATAATAATAAATGATTTGGAAAGAATTGGGATGAAAAATTCCATATTTGAAAGGATAAAAATATATTTTTATCGAAATGAACTAGTTATGGACTAGAATTATAAATCCAATATTTTTAAATAAAATAAATTGGATTTGAAATGGTTTTAAAAATAACCAAAATTTCCAATATATGAGTTGGGATGGATTTGAATCGAAATTATCTTCAGAATATTTCGATATTGGATTTCGTGATTATACAGATATTGTAGAGAAATTTGGAACATATATATATCGTTATTCCCAATACGATATTTGTTGGTTTCAGAATTTGATATTGAATATAAGCTGAAATATTTTCTATTTAGATCCTTGTATTTAATATCAAATTGGATTTTGGGTTTGTCGTGAACGGTGTCTTCATTAACACTATTCTTAAACCCAGTTGAGAAAAGATATAAATCTTTTTATTAAAATTTAACAGAGTTTACCAATTAATAAACATTTAATTGGAATTAAATTGAAATTGGTTTTTGGGTTTATCATGAACGGTGTTTTAATTAACACCTGTTCTTTAACCTGATTAACAATGGAATGAGATTTTGGGTTTGTCATGAATGGTATCTTTAATAATACTATTCTTAAACCTAATGGAGTTAAGAAAAATAGAAACTAACTGGAGATTAGCTAAGTTGAATTGTTTCCTGAATATTGATCTGATGTTGGTTTCGGCCTTCGAGACTAATACTTAGGGAATTGTTCTCTTACTAATTTACGGTTACATACCAATGGATGGGGCCTTCAGTAACACTGTTCTGAAACCCCATATGAAAAGAACAAATCTTTTAATTAAGATGTAGAGAATAATTACCAATTAATTAACATTTAATTAGATTTGAAATGGAATGTGATTTTGGGTTTATCGTGAGCTGTGTTTTAAAGAACATTAGTTCTTAACCCAGTTAAAGATAAGATTTATTTCTTGAATTTGAATAATCATTAAGTAATGATTTTTGGAAATTAAAACTGAATTAGAGTTTTAATGAATCTTTAAATAGAAGAAAGGTAAATTTGATAACTAAAATTATCAAATTCGAGAAATGATCGAGAATGGAGTACCACCATTTTTATTCCGGGCGATAGTTAAATCTTTAATTAGATTTGAACATGAAAAGGTAATTGAATTTACCAATAACACCATGGTGTCAGGTATGAAGTATTACAATTTTTGCTTCATGGGATGAATAGGTTAGGATTAGGAAATTTAACAAAAGATTACTTCGGTAAGGTTCGCTAATCCCGACTAGTTTGGATAAACCATAATTTGGTTTGAATTGATATCCAAAGGAAGATTAAAGAATAAATTTAAAGAATTTATCTTTGATAAAATTAATGAGAACCTTTCCCGAAGGATATGAATATTTAAATAAAAGAATATTCAGAATTGGAATGAGGCGTATGTTGTGTTTTTATAGCACTTGTTTATTATATACGCGAGTTATTCAGAAAGACGGGGTTTATCTCATTCTGAATAACTGAATCAGTGAAGAGTCGACGATGAAGATGGTGATTGAAGATAGGAGGTCTTCACATCGTTTGGATGATTACTGATGTCTTGATTGGGCTGTACACCCAAGACAAGGTAATAAGTGGTGATCGTCCAGACGTACTTGGACATCGACCAGATATGCGAGGGCCTTTCTCCTGTATTGGACATATGGGACGAGGAATAAGGTGCCTCCGATTTCGTTCAGACCCAAAACGAACTTGTAAATTGATGTGTGTCTACATCGGATTTCATTCTGTGTGATTGATAGACATCAGTTGCATAGCATGAATTGCCTGTGTAGCAAGCTGAGATGCAAATGATTAAGGCTTCTGTTGAAAAGCAGAGTCTTGTGCTTGATGATCAAAGCACGGCTTTAGTACAGAATAGATTTCTGTAGCGTTAATTCGCGAGCCTCACACCCCAGTGTGAACCAGAAACCGGAGAGGACATCAGGGAGGACATGTGTTTCCTTCTAGCTAGGAGTGGTGTCTGGGTTTTGCATACCCAGACGTTTTACTTATATGGATGATGGATAGTGAGGCGGCTCGGATATATCGGCACTGCGTGGCCGATGGATAGTATGGTCTTTAAACAGACCAGAATGATGCCTCATAGGGCGGGGAAACGTAGTGTTCAGGAATTTTAATCCACATCGAGTGGACTGGCCCTGGCGATCCAAGGGTCACTCGAGCTCTGATCCTGAGACACGGGCTAGAGCGTCTCGAAGTGGTAAGGACGATCCCTTGCCTTGGTTCATAGATGGAAATCCAACTTCCAATACGGGACATTTCAGTTTTGACTGTAGAGTCTAGTATGGCGACATAGTGGGATGGGGCACTATGCCGTCTATGATTGATACATTTATATTTGAAGTTGTTTTCATACACTTTACGCTATAATAGTATCAAACTGATTTGTTATAAATGTACCACGAATATTTGGTTATTATAAGGTAAAACTCTATCCTCTGGCTTTCGTTGCATGTGTGATGGGACCTAAGTCTTATTATAGCTTCATTTTTCCAAAAAACATTGCGCTGTTTATTTTATGTACTGGCATTCTTGGGAGGAAACCCATTCCGTGTTATACGGCATGGTCCCTTGATTTACATTGTTTTAAAATAAAGATTTAATAACTGCTTTAGTTCTCACACCAGTCACATGATTGACCTAGAGTTTATTGTTTTAACTTAAACTCCGGGTGCCCCTATTTTCCACACGGGCAGCTACTAGTTTTGGTTTTGCATATTTATATTCACAGGATCCTGGTTTACAGCTATAATGATATTCAGAAAGCTCTGTATCCATGTATCTCTTTCAGTTGTGTTTTGTATTATTTTCTGCTGCATTGTAATTTGTAAATCTCTGTTATTTATCAAATGTATGTTATTTGTTCATACTCTATATATTCTTGTACTCTGATGTAAATTGTTGTAATAAGCAATGAAATGTTCTTCTGTTTGTGTTCTGATTTGTCGTGTTCTCAACTCAATCCGGGCTTTCCTTCACGGGGAAGTTCAGGTCGTTTCAAATAATTTCATTCCCATGTAGTTCTTGTGAAAATAGTGGAAAGAGAGAGATTTCTCATAAATACACATTTAGTAAAAGATGCAAATTAATTCTAAAGGATTAGTTGATTCATATGAGAATTGAGTTCACATGTAACAAGTATAAATTGGAAAGTATAAAAGTAACTACTATAAAATGTTATAATAGACAAGAAAGAGGTTATCATAAAAGTAAAATATTTAGCAGAATGATTCATTATAGAACTGACAATTACTATATTTATGATAATTAGGGTCCCATTAGTAGATATAGGTTATCTTTGTGATAGATGAGGGTGCCTAAGAGAATAAGAGTGTGAGAAACCTTTATAAGAGATTTGTAGAATGACATGAAACATAATCATAGCTAAAACCACTACAACAAAAGCACTATATTATAACCCTAATATAACAACTGCTAGAAAATGCCAGCTGTAAAGGTTTTTTACAACTGTCATTTCCTGAAAGGTGAAATAAACATATTTTTAATAACTATTTTATTTTGCTAGTTGTAATAGATGGCTATCACAACCTTTATTTTTTATCAGTTATAATAGATGTCTATTTTTAACAACTCTAATTTTTTACCAGTTGTAATAGATGTGCACTATGAGCTTTCATTTTCGGAAGTTGTAATAGATGCGTATTTTAGCAACTAATTTTATGTTAGTTGTACTAGATGTCTATTACAACTCTTCTTTTTTATCACTTGTAATAGACGCTTGTAAATACATTTTTCATTTACCCATTATAATATAAATTAATAATTATAATTAATTAGTAATACTCAATAATTAATAAAGGATTAATAATAAATTGTAATCACTACTAAATAATAATAACTATTCAAAATAATTAATAATAAATATAATAATAATTAATAATATTAACTATTTTAAGAAATTAATTGAAAATATTAATTATTTGAAGTAAATAATTAATAGCTAATAACCAATTTTTAATAATTAATATTAACAATTAGTATAATATATTATTTTTAAATAATTAAAAATTAAGAACTAATCATTAATATTAATTATAAGGAAGTAATAATCAAAAGTAATATCTAATATTAATAATTAATTTTTTAATAATTAATAATTGAGATGTTTTCATTGGAAAGTTATAAAATTATTTTTAGCAGTTCTTTTCCTACTTATTGTAATAACCGTTTATTAAATATTAATAATAACTAATATTTAATATTTGACAATATTATTATCTAAGAATAATTAATAACAAATATTCAGCAATAACTCTATAAATCAATAATTACTTTAAAATAATTAATAAATACAATAATTTTTTAATAATTAATGTAAAGTATTTAATAGTTAATAAGTAGTAATGTATACATAATAATTAACTTCCAATACTTAATATTCAATTATAACTAAGAAGAAATAAGTAATAATTTATAATAATTATCATTAGTAATTAATGTTAGTATTTTAATAAAAATTGATCTTAGGAAATCCATATTATATTTCGTATAAAATTTTAATTATTAACTTATAATATTTCATTGTATAAATTTTGGTATAGTAAAAACCGACTGTAATGTTAAAGCGAAAGGATTAAACTTAGCGGCGGGAAAATGAAATTTTGGCTTTAAAGTAACTCACATCTTCTATTTTTGATCTTATTTGCAAATTCAAAGGCTGAAATGGTATACCATTTCTGTTATGCTTGGATTTTCGTTTAGATAATATCATTGCCATACCTTTATGTCTGACTTTTTTATGATCTTCTGGAACAAAGTTCACGTGGATTGAATAACACATACAGATCAATTTGTTTTGATTTATCTATAGCATATCTGATAAAGTGTAACAATCCGCCTGGAATGGGCCTAAATTTCGACCCAGAAAAGGCCCAACGAAACTTAGATCCATTCTAAATGGGTCGTTGGTTCTTGTAAATCACATTTGCAAAGAATAATATGTAGAAGTTTCGTTATGGAAATCTCACACAACGGAATGAGAAAATATAATACTAAAATATGGTGTACCATTTTATCAAAACCACAGAATTCGAACGTAGATTGTCAAGTTATAATTGTTCCATAGGTACATCAATAAATTCATTACCAAAAGTTTCTATAAGAAATACAACAATGATAACTAAAAATAGCATAATATTTCTGTTTTCGTCTTCAGCCTCCATCATTGCTTCGTCCATAGAATCTACCACACTTACTGACCCGTTTGATATGTTAAGGAGAGGGGTCAGAACATAAAGCTCTGTGTGACTGAAATATAGTATTTACTTATAGTTCATACCCTAGATTTATAAGATTACATATATCAAGGTATGTCTACTCAAAACACTAACACAAAGTACCAAACTAATGGGGTGGATATCCAAGTCAATCGCTTAAGACCTTCATTAGTGTATTTAGGGTAAAGACCCAATGAGGCGGGCATTCTCGGTCGCTTATGGCCCTATTAAAAGTGGATTCTTATGATCTCTTATAACCATGAGGCGGGCCCTAGCCTTTAAGACCCCGTCCTAATATGTTAATGTTCTTAAGTCAATACACTCACTTATAATATAAGAAATAATATTGCAAACATTACTACTTAATTGATATTACGGTAGAACACCTATGTCTCTTAAGACTTCCCTTAGACAATTGGTGAGCATTTTATGGCCACGTATCTTTTATAAACCAGTCTTGTCCTTCTTTGATCCCTTATAAGCTTCTAGAGGGAGTGGACATCCCCCGATAAATACCCTACTCCTTACCGCTATGCCTAACCACTTTAGAGAAGGAGGATCCATAGAATTACTTGGAATCTATTAAGGGTGAGTCCCATGACTTTATTTCCTCTCCAAGGAATAAACCTTCGAAGGGGATCATAGTCCAAACCACTTAAGACCCAAACTAGATAAGAAGAGAGTCAGCCACTTAAGACCTTCACAATGTGTAGTAAACATTTCTATTTACACACAATAGATTTATATATATGTATATATATACACACATACACACACCAGATTTAACAATCCGGACTTTCAGAACCAATTTAAAATTTTATTTTAGCTATTTGAATGGATTTTGAATAATTTAAATGATTTATTAATAATAATAACGACTAAAAATTTATTTTAAATGAAGTTAGAACGTATAAATTTATTTTAATTATAAAACGAGTTTGAAATGGCGCGGTAGTTTGAAAATTCGATTTTAAATTTCAAATGAATGTACAAAGTTCAAAATAAATCAAATTTCAGTAAAACAAGAAGTATTTGAATCTGTTAAAATTTATCTTTCTAACGAATGTGAAAAATCTGGATTTCATAATATAAATTGAAAGTTATTGTAATGACCCGAAAATCCGGTCCAATTTGAGCTGACTAAATAAAACAAGTCCAACCCCAAATTAAACTGAAAATCAGAAAATTAATAGAAAGAGGGTGAGGATAGATAAGATAGAGACTTAGAATTGAAGAAGAAGAAGAACACAACATCAAAGTAACACGAATCTCATAGCGGAACGAATAACATATAATATATATAACATAACTTGAAATATACATTTGTACTTGAATATAAATCATTATCAAAGTACAGCACTTACAACACAGCGGAAATAACTATAGCTATATGATCCTGAAGCCTCCTACTCCAGCTCTTCAAGTCTATTTGTAAAATCCTGACTACTTGACTGCGCGTACAAAATTGGGCACCGGAGAGTTTAGGGAAAACAACAAAATAAACTCTGGGTCAGTCATGGGACTGGTATGAGTAAAACAGTTTAAAACAGTTCAAGCAGGTAAATGATATCTCATAAGACCATGCCGTATAACGGAACGGGTTTTTCCCTTATGAGAATCCAAATTATTTTATATCAAAAATCCTTTGATATTATAATAATGTCTATTAACCACAATATAATAATCATCTAGTAGAAACGCTTTCATCTCACGTTCTACATATATTGTATACAATCAAAACCGCAAGCACGTATTGGGTAATGGATTTCCAACTATGACAAGGTATGGAACCACCTTCTGCTAGTGTACCTCTAGAGAGGAATACACTGGGTTCAACAAGAACATCTTGCAACCCGGCCATACATGACCGACCACTCATTTCACTTGGGTGTATCGAATGTATATCACCAATGGTTGGGATCAGCAACCGTTTCCGGAATGGGACAGTATCGACAATAGATTTTTAGAAATAAATGAAACTCTAGATCATGTGATTATACACCCTAATAGGTGCGACCTACATAGCCATGCTACCTGCCCGATTTCTATCATTTACCGGATGATGAGGCTAGAAGCTACGCTTTATCATCACACCAGATTCACTTCGAATGTCACATCGTCAAATCCATCAGATCACCTATAATGGACGGGATTTTCGACCCAGAAAATCAACGTAAATACACTGTCAATTTCTCGACCATCGAAAATACCGGGACATTAATAGAAGAATTTAGAGGGTGAGAAAGAAAAGATAGAACTAATAGAATAGAAGAAGAAGAAGAACTCACTGAACAGAATCAGAGTAAACACGAATCTCACAGCGGAATAAATAAATTGAATTAAATAACATAATCTTGAAATACAAATCTGGATATACATACCATTATCAGAGTATAACTCATATACATCACAGCGGAAATAATAACTAATAGTGGAGTCTCTTGCTTTGAGCTCCTCCAAGTGAATCTGCAAAATCCTGAAACACTTGACTGCCCGTACAAATTTGGGCACCCAAGAGTTTAGGGAAAACAACAAAATAAACTCTGGGTCAGTCATGGGACTGGTGTGAGTAAAATCAAATCATACTGTTTAACTTTGAAAAACCTTACTATAACCCAAAGTATCTTTGATATCAAAACCAGTGATATTATGATAATGTCTAAACAAATAATTATACAAGTAGTAGAACGCTTGCATCTCACGTTCCACATATATATAGTATAAAATCATAAACCTGCAGGGCGCTTATCGGAGAATGGTTTTCAACAGACAAGGTATGGGAGCACCTTCTGAATAGTGTACTCTAGAGGGGATACACTCAGGGTTCAACAAGAACGTCTTGCAACCCGGCCACACATGACCGCTCACTCATTTAGCTTGAGTGTCGCGAATATATTGCCACCACGGTTGTAGGCCATCCAACCTCCATCTGAAGATACAGAATCGAAAAGAAGTATAAATATGAATTTTCTCTAGATCGGTGACAATACACCCTGCTTGGGGATGACCCAACTAGCCATGCTGCCTAGCCCAACTTCTGTCATTTCTAGTTGTGAGGCTAGAGGCTACGTCTATCTTTAGAACATCTGATCACCATTCACTTTGAATGTCACATCGTCAAATCCGTAATCACACATTGATTACACAAATGCACACTGGGTGTAGAATAAAGAGAAGTTACATTCTCCCCACCAACTTGGTATATTCGTACAAATCAACGGCGTGACCGTTGGAAATACTCTGTCAGACACTCGTCCATACAAGTTGTCCTGGGACTGGACAAACAGAAAACACCATTCTGGAACTGGACGACACTTGCATTTAACTCCGTCTTCAATTATCTTCAGCATATCTAATTCGCAGCGCTTATGCCTATACGGAGTGGTTTCCGGATAATAAATCCAACCGGTCTCTCCGTATTGACAACGATGGTCAAACACTTTGATAGTCGGTTATTTAACTATCGAAGTAAAAAACAACATCCATTCTAATGTATAACTAACGTCACACAACCACGAGCACTTTTTATTCGACATTCATTTTTATTATTCGAATTCCCATATCTTACCGGATATTTCTATACTCCCGATTTACCCTTTTACACTCTTGGAAAACATTTCCAGTTATTATAAAACCCTTATTGTTTCATATTCCAGAAAATATATGTTATCAACGTTTGATCCATTATTTTCACATTTTTTATTTCTATACTTGGATAATCACCCTATTTATATTGGGAAATATTTCCAATTTCCTTTTAACCTTTTAATCGGCCCCATGTTCACTTTTAAAACATTATTCCCTTTGAAATGGGAATACTATCCCTTCTTATAGAAATCTAAACACCTTGATCATATAAATCTTTATTCACGTAATAATCTCCCTTATCTTGTTTACCGAAATCTCTTTCATACTTTTCACTCCTATTCCACTTTATAAACTCTGTCTCTAAGTCAACTTCTTATCAAATCGATTTCAAGTTTATAACTAAATACTGATTTCTATCCTATCAACATTTATTGGTTTAAAACTAAATGTTCATTATTCTATCAGATTATAATCCCTAAAAATAGTTTATTTTTATTACTTTCGACATCGTCGAATTCTAGTTCCAAATCCTAAAGGTTTAAATTCTAATCACATTTCGAACATCGAAATGCTGTCATTGTTTTCTAACACGATTCTCTAATTTCTCTTTCTAAAACTGATTCTTATATTTTCTTACGACATCGTTATTTCTCACTTTCTAATAAGAGGATTTCAACTAAACTGCTTCATTTCCTAGGAAGTGCTGCTATATATAAAAGTCACGCTTAAGTCTAATCAACAGCAGTTAATTTGTTGCTATAGTTCTAAACTTGTCATACGCTGTAATATTCCCTTTATAACTAATCTCAACATTACAGTCACCCTTACCTTATCAACAACGTTATTTTATTGCTATAGTTCAAACTTGTCATACGCTGTAATATTCTATGTTATAACTAGTCTCGACATAACAGTTACGCTTAAGCCCAATCAACAGCGTTTATTTTATCGCTATAGTTCTAAACTTGCATATGCTGCCATATTGCTTTTCTACTAATCTTAACATTTATCTCCGTCACAAACTGATATCATTCCTCGACAATAGTGAAGCCGTTCAAGTTGGGGTATTCTATTTACCTCTCATACCTTGATCGACAACGTTCTTACCTTAGGACAGATATAAGTCTGTATTCTAATCCTTTATTACTTATAATATTCATCAATTCGTATTTCCTTGTTTTACTTTGGAATACGGTTCTATAACATCATATTCATCCTTTGAAATCTTCGTTGTTTATTATTATTTATTTTTAAACATTTACTCTTCGCTTTCATTTCATTCCATCGTTCTATTTATAACTTCTTAAATTAAACGGGTAACTAATCTCATTAATCTTGATTAATTTATTTCCAAACTGTTTTCGTTAGATTAACTAAAATCCAATTAATCTGATAATCATTTTCCTAAATAACAGTTGATTAAATCAACTTCATTCCATCAGTAAATTCTTAACTGATTTGAATTACTTCTTAACATTAGATTAATATAATTAATCTAATAATATTTCTAAATTGTTTATCTTAAATATAATTATCCAAATATTTAATTATTGGATAATTTCTGCTTTATAAACTTATTTAAATATCAACAATCGTTTTTATTTATTTTATAAAAACGAATTCTAAAATACTGGTTTATAATAGAACTTCTATTATAAATTTAAATCTTCTTTTTAATAATAAAATATAATTTTTATAATTAACCTCATTGATTTGCCTGACGTCCAATCACTCCTTAACAAAACGATGGTTTTACGGTCGACTGTTATCACTTTCTAAATTGATATCGTTTATTGATTTATCGAAACAGATGTTGAATTTCCGTTCAACAACAATATTCACATGGGGTTTAAATATAATTCGGGTTCATACAAAACAAACAGTACATATAATTATCAAGGAATCCGGTCGAATTCCTCCAACCGATTTCCGCATCCACAAATGTCATTCAACACAATCTACAATAACTCTAGACAAGGGAATATTATAATCTATGGGATCAGTGTCCAGCCGATGATGTGTACATATGCAGTGATATATTTATTTCAACTAATTTAATTGAAATCTACTTATACGACCATCACACATCATTCAAACAACATAAAAATATAATTAAAATATTTAAAATAGATCAGAGTTAGTGATTTACTCACCTTGGCGCGTTAACCGTTAAATAACGATTTGCGTCAGCTGATTAAACCAGGCGTTCAAATCCATGCGTTCCAATTCGCACATATTGAGTTCGTCCACGCTAAACTGACGCTGCTTGTTTTGGGAAACTCTTCCCTCCTCTTCTTGAGCTCCATCAACTTAACACTTTTGTACATCGTTCGTCGCCCTCCTGCCAGGTCCGAACTTCCGACCTTAAGCAGCCACCTACACCGTCATTTTATTCACTGCTTTCCACCAGATAATGCGGGCGAGTGCCAACTACCACCGCATTATATCGACATCAGCAGTCCAATATTTGTACCAAAATATTTTGATTCTCATTCACTAAAGAACCAGAACAGCGGATCGATTGACCTTTTGATCAAACTTGTCAACCATCAAATGTATTTACACCACCTCCATGTCAGCTCACCTACTCCAAACCCAACGCCGTCCTGTCATCAACACCCCGACCTGACAATCTCCTTCGCTGTACCCAGTTCCAGCGACTTCGGTGCCACACAACCTTCCTCCACCCGTTGACTGCATGACTCCTCACATGGCCATGCTATCTCGAATATACATGAGTGGCCTCGAACTTATCCTCACCCAGCACTTTGGAGCTCATAAAGGTATTATACTCATCAATTTGCTTCTCAGGTATTAAACACCCACCTAGATGCATCTGCAAACTTGCATCAATGGATCGGTATCAACAGTTGCATGTGTACAGACTTTGGCAAGAATTTGCATGTACTCTGCGGATACCACCTTCCTCATATTTCTGACATGCGCGCAACCATATGCTACTATATATATACAAGTATATGTTCGCGTGAACGACCATCTTCACACCATCAGAATATGTACCTTCTCAACAATCCCTCTTTATCATCAACACCTTAAGGCTGAACTCGAACGAGCCTTGCAAACCGCGTCCAACAGTGATGAACCACATACAGCAGTTAAAACCCGCGTCACCATGGCTGCTTCTCCTTTGCATGAAAACGAAAACTCCTATCACCATTTTACTCTCGTCTGAGACTCCTTTGAATTGTTTTAAAGTTTTGAAAACTTCGGTTTTGTTTCCTGAAAAAGAACTGGGTTTATATAGAAGGGGATAAGGATTAAGGGCTGTCGTTTTCGTTAGGTGATGGCAGAGAGAGTAGCTTCCATGTAGACATGCTTTTAGTTCTGCGTGCGGACATGGTGACCATTTCGATTTGATATTGGGTATGGCTTACTTTGGGACTGCGTATTTGATTAGAAAACATATTGTAGCTGTCTTTTCCTTTTTCATGCGGTCTGAGTTTTATTTTAAAGCTTCGGGAAATTGTGTGGAAGAAGAAATACAATTCAGTTGTATTTATAATGTTTTGATCGCTTAGTGATTAAGCAATAGGGTTATGGTCTTTGTGTAGGTAGGGTATGCGTGTTCTTTGCAACAATAGGGCTATGGGTTTGCTGTAGGGTAGGGAAATGGTCAGTTTGCTTAAGATGTAAGCATTAGAGTATAGGGTCTATTTTATAACAAATATATATTATATATATCAACCCATAACCGCTAAAGAAGGAGTAAACAGCATATTCGACATCCATGTGTGGATATATTATCTTAGTTGCTAAGGAACGTAAAGATATTTATTTTTATAAAGGAACAGTGCCTTATTTTTGGTCTGTATTGTTTCTCGTTACAATTATATATTCACTTTCATGTCCGAGCTGCTGCAGATAGAAATAGGAGTTCGGTCGTGTCCAGCGAGGTGTCACGATCCCAAAAATGTAATAATACCGGTAGTTTGACTTATATTTTGAAATCCCGAAATATCGATACAGGGTGCGAAATACTCCAAATAAAAAGTTGCATAATTAATTAAATAAAAATTACAGTAAAATTCTAAAAATTAAATTATCGCTGCGCCTCAAAAGAACCTTGTCCCGATTTGCACCCGATATCAAGTTATATTCAAATAACTGTTACGGTCGATATATGATTTCATAACGAATTTTCAAATATTTGATTTGGGCGTATCTTGTAATCTATACGACGAAATCTTGATTTTTCACCTCTGTTAGAAAGATACAGTTCAACAGATTCCAACGCTTCTTGTTTCGAAGAAATCCGACTCAAAACGAGTCCGGTACACTCAGTTGAAGTTCAGAACGTTAAATTACGAATTGCAGGGTCGTTCTGAGCTCGATTATAATTAATATATATATATTTATACGTTCAACTTCATTTTAATTAATATATAAATCCATTTATATTTCTAATTCAATATTTAAACTGATTTAAATATTCAAATACGAATCGACAAAAATGCGGGACGTCACAGTCCTTCCCCCTTAAAATAATTTCGTCCTCGAAATTGCTAAGATGGGGATAATGCTATAATCTCTGTTATAAATAGGTTAAATATCTTTTTGGTTTACTTCATAATTTCAGTTTCATCTGAACTGATTATTTCCAATTAAAATATTAATTCTCTTTTTACTAACGAATATTTCCAATAACTCTGGAAATTTTCTAACATTTTAAACTCTCATGATATTCCGTCAGCATCTACTCTGCATGGCTCAATTGGAACTACTACACTTCGCCCTCTCTCGGCATCCTCCAATTCATAAGAAAATAAAACTGCCAAGCGCCTTGCCAACAGACTCATAAAACTCATGCTCATATATAAACATGTACCTTTTGTTGGGCATTTTAACTCTGCCACTTCCATTTGCTGTCCAATCAGCGTCTATCCATGCATTCCAATATTGATCTCCAATCAACTTATCATCAATTCCAATCATTCGCTTATAGACAAGCCCAAATCCATTTCAAAATTAAAGTTCCATTCTCGATTCCAACCCCTTACCCCCAATCCAATTCCATTCCAGATTATTTCTGGTCCAATCCAATTTTATTTCCATATTATTTTTCAACCAATTCAATTTCCACTTGGCTGGTTTCAGTTAAATTCCTTTTTGCTTTCACAATCTTTATTTAACCTATTTTAGTTAAATTTTGAATTTTTTATTTACCCTTACCAGTTTAATTTATTTAAATTTCAGAATTTAAATCCTTGGGTTTTTTTATTTCCAATCAATTGAAATCATATATACATAACAATTCAAAACATTTGAATTTCTGACACTTGTTTCTCAAAACAATACAAAACAAAATCTTTGGTAGTAATCCGTTACTTACCAACTCGAAAATGAACACCGATGATGTCCGGATCACCATCGGAATTTATTTTCCAGCCATCGAAGTGAGTTCAATACTGTATTACTTTCAAAACTCATTTTTAAACATTTTATTTTGAAATTTCATTAAAATATTCTTTTCAAAATGCTTGGAAAAACATTTTTGAATTCACCTAGGATCTTAAAATTCCATATATTTATTTCAAATTCAATTTCAACTCTTTTCCAAGTTCCTAGAGTTTTAATTCCAATTTTGGTTTTAATTTCAGATTCAGTTCATCTGATTTTTCATATTATACTTATATAATATTTCAATTGGTTATTTATATAACCGACACAATTATAAATCTTATTCGATCATAGTAATGATCACACATCCAATATATTATATCAAGATATATACTTCTTTTTATATCAAAATATATTTTGGGGTAAAATTATTTTATTTACCCTCCTTTCAAAACATATTGTGTCAAATTACTATGTTCAAGAGTTTAGAAACACCTATTGATCCAGTTTGCATTACTGTTTCGACCAGAATTCATAAACCGCTCGACTGACCAGTCAACACAATATAAAACAGTTTTTATATTATTCTACAAATACGCGCTCATATATATATACACCCAACTCAATCTAGAGTATCGCTGACTCCGTCTCTATTGAGTTACGCCACAGAGCCAAGGTAATCACTTAACCTTCAGCTCTAATACCAACTGTAATGGACGGGATTTTCGACCTAGAAAATCAACGTAAATACACTGTCAATTTCTCGAGCATCGAAAATACCGGGACATTAATAGAAGAATTTAGAGGGTGAGAAAGAAAAGATAGAACTAATAGAATAGAAGAAGAAGAAGAACTCATTGAACAGAATCAGAGCAGACACGAATCTCACAGCAGAATAAATAAATTGTATTAAATAACATAATCTTGAAATACAAATCTGGATATACATACCATTATTAGAGTATAACTCATATACATCACAGCGGAAATAATAACTAATAGTGGAGTCTCTTGCTTTGAGCTCCTCCAAGTGAATCTGCAAAATCCTAAAACACTTGACTGTCCGTACAAATTTGGGAACCTAAGAGTTTAGGGAAAACAACAAAATAAACTCTGGGTCAGTCATGGGACTGGTGTGAGTAAAATCAAATCATACTGTTTAACTTTGAAAAACCTTACTATAACCCAAAGTATCTTTGATATCAAAACCAGTGATATTATGATAATGTCTAAACAAATAATTATACAAGTAGCAGAACGCCTGCATCTCACGTTCCACATATATATAGTATAAAATCATAAACCTGCAGGGCGCTTATCGGAGAATGGTTTTCAACAGACAAGGTATGGGAGCACCTTCTGAATAGTGTACTCTAGAGGGGATACACTCAGGGTTCAACAAGAACGTCTTGCAACCCGGCCACACATGACCGCTCACTCATTTAGCTTGAGTGTCGCGAATATATTGCCACCACAGTTGTAGGCCATCCAACCGCCATCCGAAGATACAGAATCGAAAAGAAGTATAAATATGAATTTTCTGTAGATCGGTGACAATACACCCTGCTTGGGGATGGCCCAACTAGCCATGCTGCCTAGCCTAACTTCTGTCATTTCTAGTTGTGAGGCTAGAGGCTACGTCTATCTTCAGAACATCTGATCACCATTCACTTTGAATGTCACATCATCAAATCCGTAATCATACATTGATTACACAAATGCACAATGTGTGTAGAATAAAGAGAAGTTACATTCTCCCCACCAACTTGGTATATTCATACAAATCAACGGCGTGACCGTTGGAAATACTCTGTCAGACACTCGTCCATACAAGTTGTCCTGGGACTGGACAAACAGAAAACACCATTCTGGAACTAGACGACCCTTGCATTTAACTCCGTCTTCAATTATCTTCAGCATATCTAATTCGCAGCGCTTATGCCTATACGGAGTGGTTTCCGGATAATAAATCCAACCGGTCTCTCCGTATTGACAACGATGGTCAAACACTTCGATAGTCGGTTATTTAACTATCGAAGTAAAAACAACATCCATTCTAATGTATAACTAACTTCACACAACCACGGGCACTTTTTATTCGACATTCATTTTTATTATTCGAATTCCCATATCTTACCGGATATTTCTATACTCCCGATTTACCCTTTTACACTCTTGGAAAACATTTCTAGTTATTATAAAACCCTTATTCTTTCATATCCCAGAAAATATACGTTATTAACGTTTGATCCATTATTTTCACATTTTTTATTTCTATACTTGGATAATCACCCTATTTATATTGGGAAATATTTCCAATTTCCTTTTAACCTTTTAATCGGCCCCATGTTCACTTTTAAAACATTATTCCCTTTGAAATGGGAATACTATCCCTTCTTATAGAAATCTAAACACCTTGATCATATAAATCTTTATTCACGTAATAATCTCCCTTATCTTGGTTACCGAAATCTCTTTCATACTTTTCACTCTTATTCCACTTTATAAACTATGTCTCTAAGTTAACTTCTTATCAAATCGATATCAAGTTTATAACTAAATACTGATTTCTATCCTATCAACATTTATTGGTTTAAAACTAAATGTTCATTATTCTATCAGATTATAATCCCTAAAAATAGTTTATTTTTATTACTTTCGACATCGTCGAATTCTAGTTCCAAATCCTAAAGGTTTAAATTCTAATCACATTTCGAACATCGAAATGCTGTCATTGTTTTCTAACACGATTCTCCAATTTCTCTTTCTAAAACTGATTCTTATATTTTCTTACGACATCGTTATTTCTCACTTTCGAATAAGTGGATTTCAACTAAACTGCTTCATTTCCTAGGAAGTGCTGCTATATATAAAAGTCACGCTTAAGTCTAATCAACAGCAGTTAATTTGTTGCTATAGTTCTAAACTTGTCATACGCTGTAATATTCCCTTTATAACTAATCTCAACATTACAGTCACCCTTACCTTATCAACAGCGTTATTTTATTGCTATAGTTCAAACTTGTCATACGTTGTAATATTCTATGTTATAACTAGTCTCGACATAACAGTTATGCTTAAGCCCAATCAACAACGTTTATTTTATCGCTATAGTTCTAAACTTGCATATGCTGCCATATTCCTTTTCTACTAATCTTAACATTTATCTCCGTCACAAACTGATATCATTCCTCGATAATAGTGAAGTCGTTCAAGTTGGGGTATTCTATTTACCTCTCATACCTTGATCGACAATGTTCTTACCTTAGGACATATATAAGTCTGTATTCTAATCCTTTATTACTTATAATATTCATCAAATCGTATTTCCTTGTTTTACTTTGGAATACGGTTCTATAACATCATATTCATCCTTTGAAATCTTCGTTGTTTATTATTATTTATTTTTAAACATTTACTCTTCGCTTTCATTTCATTCCATCGTTCTATTTATAACTTCTTAAATTAAACGGGTAACTAATCTCATTAATCTTGATTAATTTATTTCCAAACTGTTTTCGTTATATTAACTAAAATCCAATTAATCTGATAATCATTTCCCAAATAACAGTTGATTAAATCAACTTCATTCCATCAGTAAATTCTTTAACTGATTTGAATTACTTCTTAACATTAGATTAATATAATTAATCTAATAATATTTCTAAATTGTTTATCTTAAATATAATTATCCAAATATTTAATCATTGGATAATTTCTGCTTTATAAACTTATTTAAATATCAACAATCGTTTTTATTTATTTTATAAAAACGAATTCTAAAATACTGGTTTATAATAGAACTTCTATTATAAATTTAAATCTTCTTTTTAATTATAAAATATAATTTTTATAATTAACCTCATTGTTTTGCCTGACGGCCAATCACCCCTTAACAAAACGATGGTTTTACGGTCGACTGTTATCACTTTCTAAATTGATATCGTTTATTGATTTATCGAAACAGATGTTGAATTTCCGTTCAACATCAATATTCACATGGGGTTTAAATATAATTCGGGTTCATACAAAACAAACAGTACATATAATTATCAAGGAATCCGGTCGAATTCCACCAACTGGTTTCCGCATCCACAAATGTCATTCAACACAATCTACAATAACTCTAGACTAGGGAATATTATAATCTATGGGATCAGTGTCCAACCGATGATGTGTACATATGCAGTGATATATTTATTTCAACTAATTTAATTGAAATCTACTTATACGACCATCACACATCATTCAAACAACATAAAAATATAATTAAAATATTTAAAATAGATCAGAGTTAGTGATTTACTCACCTTGGCGCGTTAACCGTTAAATAACGATTTGCGTCAGCTGATTAAACCAGGCGTTCAAATCCATGCGTTCCAATTCGCACATATTGAGTTCGTCCACGCTAAACTGACGCTGCTTGTTTTGGGAAACTCTTCCCTCCTCTTCTTGAGCTCCATCAACTTAACACTTTTGTACATCGTTCGTCGCCCTCTTGCCAGGTCCGAACTTCCGACCTTAAGCAGCCACCTACACCGTCATTTTATTCACTGCTTTCCACCAGATAATGCGGGAGAGTGCCAACTACCACCGCATTATATCGACATCAGCAGTCCAATATTTGTACCAAAATATTTTGATTCTCATTCACTAAAGAACCAGAACTGCGGATTGATCGACCTTTTGATCAAACTTGTCAACCATCAAATGTATTTACACCACCTCCACGTCAGCTCGCCTACTCCGAACCCAACGCCGTTCTGTCATCAACACCCCGACCTGACAGTCTCCTTCGCTGTACCCAGTTCCAACGACTTCGGTGCCACGCAACCTTCCTCCACCCGTTGACTGCGTGACTCCTCACATGGCCATGCAATCTCGAATATACATGAGTGGCCTCGAACTTATCCTTACCCAGCACTTTGGAGCTCATAAAGGTATTATACTCATCAATTTGCTTCTCAGGTATTAAACACCCACCTAGATGCATCTGCAAACTTGCTTCAATGGATCGGTATCAACAGTTGCATGCGTACAGACTTTAGCAAGAATTTGCATGTACTCTGCGGATCTCACCTTCCTCATATTTCTGACATGCGCGCAACCATATGCTACTATATATATACAGGTATATGTTCGCATGAACGACCATCTTCACACCATCAGAATATGTACCTTCTCACCAATCCCTCTTTATCATCAACACCTTAAGGCTGAACTCGAACAAGCCTTGCAAACCGCGCCCAACAGTGATGAACCACACATAGCAGTTAAAACCCGCGTCACCATGGCTGCTTCTCCTTTGCATGAAAATGAAAACTCCTATCACCGTTTTACTCTCATCTGAGACTCCTTTGAATTGTTTTAAAGTTTTGAAAACTTCGGTTTTGTTTCCTGAAAAAGAACTGGTTTATATAGAAGGGGATAAGGATTAAGGGCTGTCGTTTTCGTTAGGTGATGGCAGAGAGAGTAGCTTCCATGTAGACATGCTTTTAGTTCTGCGTGCGGACATGGTGACCATTTCGATTTGATATTGGGTATGGCTTACTTTGGGACTGCGTATTTGATTAGAAAACACATTATAGCTGTCTTTTCCTTTTTCATGCGGTCTGAGTTTTATTTTAAAGCTTCGGGAAATTGTGTGGAAGAAGAAATACGATTCAGTGGTATTTATAATGTTTTGATCGCTTAGTGATTAAGCAATAGGGTTATGGTCTTTGTGTTGGTAGGGTATGTGTGTTCTTTGCAACAATAGGGCTATGGGTTTGCTGTAGGGTAGGGAAATGGTCAGTTTGCTTAAGATGTAAGCATTAGAGTATAGGGTCTATTTTATAACAAATATATATTATATATATCTACCCTTAACCGCTAAAGAAGGAGTAAACAGCATATTCGACATCCATGTGCGGATATATTATCTTAGTTGCTAAGGAATGTAAAGATATTTATTTGTATAAAGGAACAGTGCCTTATTTTTGGTCCGTATTGTTTCTCGTTACAATTATATATTCACTTTCATGTCCGAGCTGCTGCAGACAGAAATAGGTGTTCGGTCGTGTCCAGCGAGGTGCCACGATCCCAAAAATGTAATAATACCGGTAGTTTGACTTATATTTTGAAATCCCGAAATATCGATATAGGGTGCGAAATACTCCAAATAAAAAGTTGCATATTTAATTAAATAAAAATTACAGTAAAATTCTAAAAATTAAATTATCGCTGCGCCTCAAAAGAACCTTGTCCTGATTTTCACCCGATATCAAGTTATATTCAAATAACAGTTACGGTCGATATATGATTTCATAGCGACTTTTCAAATATTTAATTTGGGCGTATCTTGTAATCTATACTACGAAATCTTGATTTTTCACCTCTGTTAGAAAGATACAGTTCAACAGATTCCAACGCTTCTTGTTTCGAAGAAATCCGACTCAAAACGAGTCCGGTACACTCAGTTGAAGTTCAGAACGTTAAATTACGAATTACAGGGTCGTTCTGAGCTCGATTATAATTAATATATATATTTATACGTTCAACTTCATTTTATTTAATATATAAATCCATTTATATTTCGAATTCAATATTTAAACTGATTTAAATATTCAAATACGAATCGACAAAAATGCGGGACGTTACATCACCGATTGACGTCCTCAATAATACATTATGTGTTAGCTAAAAGAAGTTTCCTTCTCCGCTTCCACTCTTGGTACGGTTGGAGAAATCAATATACGTGATCGTCTGGAATTACTCTGTCAGACATCCATCCATACAAGTCATCCAGGAACAGGATGAACCGAAGGTACTATTCAGTACATCTATCTTAGGGACTGTTATCTAAGACTTATACAATAGCCCTTGCACTTGACTCCGTCTTCAATTATCTTTGGCATATATGATTCGCAATGCTTATGCCAATACAGAGTGGTTCTTTGGATAATAATCTAACCCGTCTCTCCATATTAACAACGTAAATTGGTCAAAACTTCTATAGTCTGTGATTTAACTATCGAAGGAAAATACGTGTGCAAACAACGATATCATTTCCAAAAGGAAATTTTATCCACCAATCATCAATCACTATCATTCCACAACTATAAGACTCTAACTGTAAACTAATAAGGGAATAACTTCCTAAGTATAAACCTCGAAGGCCGAAACCAACATCAGATCGACACTCAGAAAACTATTCAACTTAACTAATCTCTAGTCAGTTTCTAATCTTGTTTAACTCTATTTCTTAACTCTATACGATTAACTCTAGTTCGTTTTTAACTCTAATCGATTAACTCTATTTGATTTACCTCTAACTGATTAATTCCTTTCAAATAAACTATATTCGATTTACTCCTTTCACTCTATTCGAATAAATTATATTCGATTAACTCCTTTTAACTCTAACTGATTAATTCTAACTCCTTTTAAAGTATCGTATTTATTTTCTAAATAAATATTTCCTTTATTCTATTTATTTTCTCAAATTAATATTCCTTTATTCTAATTCTATTTATTCCCTAAATAAATAAATAATCCCTTTTAATCTATTTGTAAATGTTCTACAAATATTTCCTTTATAATTCTATTTTATTTGTAAATGGTTTAAAAATATTTTTCTTCTTATTTGTTTGACAAATATTTCCATTATATTTGGTTTTTACAAATATCTTCCTTTATATTTGGTTTACAAATTCCTTCCTTTATATTTGATTTACAAATTCCTTCCCTTATATTTGATTTACAAATGTATTTCTTTTATTAAAAATCCCTTTTTCTTTTATAATATAAAATCCATTGATTTTATATAAATAAATTATTTTCAAAATATACTTTGAAAATCCCTCTTCCACATTTTGTTATTTCTATGGTACTTAACACACTATATAACAACGATAAAAATCGTCCAAACACATATAATCAACGTCAGATTATATATCACATCATATATCAAAATATATAAATCACAGTAAAATAAATGTTGAGGAATCCGGTTGGAATCCTCCAACCTGTTTCCCTGCATCACAAATGTTAAACAATATAGATAACATCACTTTCAGTTCCATATGATATATTCTGTTAAACAGAATCAATATAGAAATTCAACTAACTGACTAGTAGTTCAATCAAACAGTCAAAACACAGTCAATCAGCCAATATTTAACAGTTCTAAAAATACAACATGAAATTATAAACAGTTCAGAGTTAGTGAGATTTACTCACATTGGACGATCATCGTTAATAACGATAACCATCGCTCGATTTGATTCAGACGGACAATTTATTTTGCTATAAATTGTAGCGAGCTCCGATGGACTTGCGGTCAGTTTCATTGTGTTGCTCCCGGCCATACGATCCCGATGGATCTTGTTTTGCTGAAAACCGATATCATATGATAAAGTTATTAGGTTTCAAAGTTTATGTATATTTAAATTAAAATAAAATTTAACTAATTCTAATTGGGCTTTACCCAATAAAAGACTCCGGCCCAACACCATTTCTAAAACCGGATCCTCTTACTCCTTCTTCCCATCCCAGGTATTCACGACGCTCTCACAACCCTGGCCATAGCCGATTCTTTCTAACACCCTTTCCCCCTCGATATACCATAAATCTCCAAACCGTAATCACCAAAATCACTCTCCTTCAAACTCCTCCTTCAGACCCTCAAGTGAACAACAGCGCCCATCTGTGTCCTATACTATATTAGTAACTCACCACTTGCATAGGAAATTCGACTCCATTCCTTCACTATTTCATTTTACCCCATCGAACTGTCTCGGCCAACTTCAACAGCTTCTCTTCTTCTGTAAATGGTCCCTCCGTTCTAACCTGCTACAACAGAAGTAAACACACTGCATGTACCATTTCCTACATTCCCATGCGCCATGTACAATGTTTCATCTTCAGTCCCTCTCATTTCATCTTCTCGTGAAAACAAAGGACTTCATCACCTTTTAAACTTCCATACAGTACTCGATGGCCTCGAGTTCTCCGATCAGTCCTCCCAAACTCGCCCAATACTGGCGCCGTATTACTAACAGCGAACAGAAATCTTGAGAACCCCAAATTCGAGCTTCACGAGGAATACACTGAATCCAACGATAAAAATTTCCAACCTATGGATGTTCGAAACTATGAAAGTTTTCGTGATGAATATTTTTATTCGAAGCTGCTCCAGAAAGAAGGACAAACGAAGGTTGGTGGTATATTTATAGTATGTGGAAACTTAAGATAGAACGAATTAGGTCCACGAATTTAGTTCTAAGATATGCAGTAGCTGTAGGAACAGCTCCTTTCCTGTGCGATGAAGTATTTTAGGGTGTGAGGTGATAGTGTATCGAGTCAATATATTGTTTGAGTTTTCACATTTGTTAATTCTGTACACTTTCCTTACAGGCAAAGCAAAGGAAATAATACACATGTATATACAACATGGTTTAAATGTATCCAAGTAAAACTACTTACTTCATTAAATCTCGCATATAATAGCTTGGCAGAGGAGACAAGAAGTGACGTAGCTGACATTTGCAACGTATGGTCCAAACACTAGCTACGGTTGCACATAGTACGGTTACTTAATTTCTGAGAACAGAAAAGAACCTAGCATAGTTTATTTAGCTATGAAGTGATAGAAATAGTCAAGAGAATTTGATGCACAATTGGTATACATCCGTAAGGTTTGTATTTTGTGTTTGTTTTTTTTCGAAAAAGTAGGGTACTCTATTATATAAAATTTCGTTCACGGACAAACCGTTTATGGACAGAAATAATAATACCATCGTGTCGACCATTACACCACGATCCCAAAAATGTAATAACATCGGTAGTTTAACTCATATTTTGAAACCCCAAAATGTCGGTACAGGGTACCCAATACTCCAAATAAAAAGTTGCTTATTTAATTAATTAAAAATTACAGTAAAATTCTAAAAATTAAATTATCGTTATGTCTCAAAAGAACCTTGTCTAAATTCAAACCCGATATTCAAATATATTGAAAACCCTTTTATAATAGAAATAAAGCGTTGCAAATTATAAAGGAATTCCACAGTGACTTTTCTGAAATTCTATTTGGACGTAAGTCAAAATCTACACGACGGAATCTAGATTTTTCTCTTCCATTAGAAAAATATACTCTACCAGCTCCACACGTTTCTTGTTTCACAAAATTCCGGCTTAAAACGAATCCTGTACATTCAGTTGAAGTTCAAATCGCCAAATTACGAACTACAGCGCCATTTCGAGCTCGATTTTAGTTATATTATAACTCTACGTTCAAACTATCGTTTATATAATATATTCGTTATTCAAATTCAATTCCAAGCTGATTTAGATATCACAGATGATCCAGTTCACACCATATCGCGACTTCAGCCAATTCTGATTATTTCAGAATTAAATATATTATTTAATTTATTATTTTAATTAAATATTCACCATTATTTAATTAAACGACCATGAGATCCTTTTAATCACCTTTTAAATAATTAAATAAATTAATTATAATACCTCTGCCAATGCGGGTCATTACAATCTTTCCCACTTAAAATAATTTCGTCCTCGAAATTGCTAAAAGTTAGAGGACGACCCTATCGACTGGTTAGAACATATTTGTTCACTTCTTAAGTTCAGTTTCAACTGAACCAATTTAATTTCAATTAAATTATTAAATTAATTCTGACAAGCGAAAATTTTCAAAAATCCTGAAAATTTTCTAATGCCTTAACTTTTCGAAAAATTTCGCCAGCACCTCCTTTATACTGGTCAATAGGTCAAACTCCAACTCGCCTCTCTGGGCCATCTCCAACCCAAAATAAAATCAAACAGCCAAGCGGCTTGCCAATTCGGCTCATAAATCTCATGCTTATATCGAATATAAACTGTAACACCCCGCATTTTTAAGTATAATTAAAAATGAAATAAAATATATGAAAATATGCTTATGATAGGTAAATAATGGTGATGCATAAGAAGAATTAATTAATACATGAAAGAGAAGAAAATTTAGTTCGATAACGGTGTGTGTAACGGAAAAGATAGTAAAATGAGGATAATTAATTTAAGAATCAGGAATTAGGTAAAATGGACATCACCGTTGCCTTCCTCTCGAAATTTTACATGAAATAGAGTCTGAGTTTTCGAAAATCGGAGTCCGGATGAAGAAGTTATGGCCTGTAGAAGATGATGAAGGTTTCGGTCAACACGGAACTGGGCAGGTCGACCTGGGGGTCGACCTGGGAGTCGACCTCCCCCAAGGGGGTCGACTATAGTGTCGACCACCCCCCTACAGGTCAACCTGGTCGGCCTATTTTGGTCCAGAACACGTTTTTGAAGCCCAGGGATGATTTTTGATGGTTGGGATTGATTTTAGGGTTAATCTGATGACTGAAATGAATTGCTACACCTATAAAAACAACCTAAGACCTAGCCTTCTCTACACACAATTCTATTCTGCTTCTTCTCTTCCTTTGTTCTAAATAAAAATAAAAATAGCGTCGCTACTCTGCTGGAATCAAAACTAGAAGCTAATCAACATCAACCTAAGCAACTCAATTCAAATTAGAGATTAAAGCTTCTGCAACGTTTCTACAACCATTAAAGTTCTTTCTTTAATCCAACCAAGGCAAGTGCAGTTATTTTCCGATATAAACTTTAATCATAATTGTGACATGATTGTAAATCTGAATTTGAGCTTGTGTATGTTCTGTTCTAATCTATTTTATTCTGTTTCTCTTCTTCTTTCTGTTCTATAGCCAAGCTACTACGAGCCTGCGCCAATCTCCTAAGAGATTAATGCACGAACGCTAAAATGTTTGGGACAAATAATGAATGTGGAATAATTGGAGATGGTTAATCTATGACTGATTTAAGAAAAAGGACATAGGTTGTAAACTAGATTTAGATCTATGCATATTCTGTGAATTGGAAGAAGAGGAACCATGGTATGTTAACATGTGACTTGAGACAAAGAAAATATGGCTTAGGTATAAAGATTTACATTAAGGTAGGACATCTATTAAATGTAAATAAACACTTAAGTAAGGGATCTTTGGGATATATGACATGCATAGTAATCGATGGTTATATTTGGTATATGATCATAGTGTGAATCATGACAATTATTTAGGCATGCTTAGGCAAAATTTAAAATTGGGCAAGATATGTTTGTGAAACTTTAAGGAATGATTAAATCTGTTATATTTGCCTAATCTGCTAGTTCTGCTATATTGCTTAATCTGCTAGTTCTGTTATATTGCTTAATCTGCTAGTTCTGCTCTACTGCCTAGTCTGCTAGATTTGTCCGTCTGCCAAATCTGTCATCTGCTAAGTCTGTTGAAAATGCTAGATCTGCTAGGTTGCTTAATCTGCTAAATCCGTTAGTTGCCTAATCTGAAAAATATGTTATCTGCAATATCTGTTGAGTTGATATAATTAGTCCGCTATTGACATAATCTGAATTGGCTATAGTTATGAATAATTGACATGTATATTAGGCGTGGGTATAAATGGTAAATCATTAATTAATTGGCCGCAAAGATAAACATGTCTAACTCGAGGTAGAATGAGTTTGCGGCGTAATTCTGCCCGGAACCGCCCGACATATTCCAGTGGTCGCAAACAATAGGTTCTAATGTGAGAAGTTAGTCATAACGTGCTTGAAACCCGAGGTTAGACTCAGTTTGCGACAGAAACCTGCCCGGAACCAACCGGCCTAACCAGTAGCCGCAAACTGTCAGTCTAATGTGGGAGGTTTGGGCATTAATATTTAATTAATGAAAATCTGAGATAATTATGATGTCTAAAACGTGTTGGGTAAGGTTAAACCAATTGGACCAATGAATCTGATAAACCCGTTTCGTGAATCTGTAGACCCAATACAAAGTTAGATAATTTGTAACCAGTTAATCTGTAAGTCTGTTAATCTGTAAACAGTTAATCTGTAAGCCTGTTAATCTGAACATCTGATCCGTTAGTCTGAAAACCTGTTAACTTGATTGTCTGATCTGTGAACTAGTTAATCTAAACTTTGTATGTCTGAAACTTGTAGACAAGTTAAGCTGAAATCTGTTAGTCTGGGGACACAAGGTTAGGAGGGGAATTACTTGTGTCATCTGTTGTTTGGGACCCATATTAGTCAGTAACCCTTTCTGGTATCAAAACTTTGACCCAATAGTAAGTAGGGTCCGGGCACGCTTAATGAACTAATTATAAGCGGTTCATTCTGATAATGGCGAGGGGTGTTGATGGTGCGTTCCAACCGGGTCAGGTGCGTGCATGGATCCCGGACTGCCTCTGAGGATGTAAGACGCCGTGACATCTGTAAATAGGTCTGTTCCAATTGGTTGTCACTTTAGGGAATGATACACCCTACTGTGGGGCCGACACGGGATATTTATGTATTAGTGAGCCGATCGCTTGGGGTAGGGTTTTAGGGTACACTTAGTTCTGTCTGTTTCTGTTGGTACCGTTTGTTTCTGTTGGGTGGTAACACCTGTCTGTTTCTGCGTGGTACGGTCTGTTCGGGTGGTAAAGGCCCATTACTAGTGTACACCTAATTCTACATTCTGTTTCCGTAGGGATTAATCTGTTTCTACTTCTGTCTGTTTCTGATCGGGTAGTAAAGGCCCATTATTAGTGTTCTGTTTCTGTTAAATTATTCTGTACCCGTTTCTGTTTCAGTTTAGACATTAGGGTGACACCTAATTCTGTTATACTAGTATTAGTGCAGAGAAGTGTAAAGAAATAGCTTGTTTCATTCTGTTCTTCTGTTATATCTGTTACACCTGTTACAGTTATCTCTCATCCAGTTTTATTTTCATGTCATGTTATTATTATCTGTTCATAACTGAAAATCACTGGACTTGCCAGACTTTTTGTCTGACCCTTGTTGTTTCGCCTCCTTTCTTCCGTTTCCCCCCAGGTTATCCAAGGAGGGAATACTTTAGCTTGATCCGGATTTCTTCTGCTTGAAGTGCTTAAAGTATGGCTTGGCTCTGTATAGCTTCCGTTCTATGTGGATTATGATTTTAAACTATGCATTCTGAAGGCTTTTGTACAAGACTGATATTTTGTACTTGAATTCTGATAATGTGATTTGAAAGGATGTAACCAAGTTTATTTCGGTTTCTGTTGAAATAAAGTTATAAATTTTTCAAGTACTATTTTATCTGTCTTGTAAGTTTCTGTTCTGTTTAATAAATGCTCCACCAAAGTTAAGGCATTCCCTTTGTGAGTGACCTTAACGGAGGTGGGGTGTTACATAAACTTGTACCTTTTTGTCGGGCATATCAACTCTATCACTTTACCGGTTATCAATTTAACATATACCAACGTCATCTCAACCGATTTTTCGCTTATGCCTAAGTCGAATTCAATTCAAACTCAAATTCCAATCTCAATTCAAAATTCTTACTCAACACTTCAATTTACTCGATATCCTTTATTCTAATCCAATTCAATTTCCACATAATTGATTTCAACTTAATTTCCAATTGCTTTTCCAACTTTTAATTCAAATTGGTTTTTATTCAACAATCTTTTCCTGGGAATTTTAAACAGCTTGCCACATCGAAATCAGACTTCCCTTTTCAAGATTCAAAACACTTGCTTTTCTAAACAACTTCAAAAACAACCTCTTTGGTAGTAATCCGTTACTTACAACTCGAAAATGACACTGATGATGTGGTCATCATCATCAGAATTATTTCCCAGTGATTGAAGTGAGTTCAATTCTATATCAGCTTTCAAAATCATTTCTAAAACACTTCCACTTTGAAATATATTTCAAATACCATTCACAATGCTTCAAACCAATTTAAAATCTCCCAGGATTTTAAAATTTCCTTATACTTAATCCAGATTCATTTACAAGCACTTTTTCAACTTCTGAGACTTTAATTCCAATTCTGATTTAAATTTCAGATTTAATTCATTTCGATTCCATATAATTTACTTATATGGATTCTGATCGATTATTTACATAACCATTTTACTTCTAATCTTACTCGATTATAATCAAAACCAATTTATCTCCTTTATATCAAAATATAATTTGGGTAAAATTATATCATTTACCCTCTTTCCAAAACATATCTTGTCGACCCATCGTATTCGAGTGTTTATAAACTCCTACTGATATAGTGGATCAAACTGATCGACCAAAACCCATAAACAACTCACTCAATAAACCTCCACCATATAAAACAAATTTTTATATCAATAACAAATACGTTCACTCTTATATATACACTCAACTCAATCTAGGATATTACAAACCCTATCTCTACCGAGTCACGCCACAGAGCCGAAGTAATACTTAACCTTTGCTCTGATACCAACTGTAATGACCCGAAAATCCAGTCCAATTTGAGCTGACTAAATAACACAAGCCCAACCCCAAATTAAACTGAAAATCAGGAAATTAATAGAAAGAAAACAGAGGGTGAGGATAGATAAGATAGAAACTTAGAATAGAAGAAGAAGAAGAACACAACATCAGAGTAACACGAATCTCACAGCGGAACGAATAACATATAATATATATAACATAACTTGAAATATACATTTGTACTTGAATATACATCATTATCAAAGTACAGCACTTACAACACAGCGGAAATAACTATAGCTATATGATCCTGAAGCCTCCTGCTCTAGCTTTTCAAGTGTATCTGTAAAATCCTGACTACTTGACTGCCTATACAAAATTGGGCACCCGAGAGTTTAGGGAAAACAACAGAATAAACTCCGGGTCAGTCATGGGACTGGTATGAGTAAAACGGTTTAAAACAGTTCAAGCAGGTAAATGATATCTCATAAGACCACGCCGTATAACGGAACGGGTTTTTCCCTTATGAGAATCCAAATTATTTTATATAAAAAATCCTTTGATATTATAATAATGAATATCAACCACAATATAATAATCATCTAGTAGAAACACTTTCATCTCACGTTCTACATATATTGTATACAATCAAAACCGCAAGCACGTATTGGGTAATGGATTTCCAACTATGACAAGGTATGGAACCACCTTCTGCTAGTGTACCTCTAGAGAGGAATACACTGGGTTCAACAAGAACATCTTGCAGCCCGGCCACACATGACCGACCACTCATTTCGCTTGAGTGTATCGAATGTATATCACCAATGGTTGGGATCAGCAACCATTTCCCGAATGGGACAATATCGACAATAGATTTTAAGAAATAAATGAAACTCTAGATCAGGTGATTATACACCCTAATAGGTGCGACCTACATAGCCATGCTACCTGCCCGATTTCTATCATTTACCGGATGATGAGGCTAGAAGCTACGCTTTATCATCACACCAGATTCACTTCGAATGTCACATCGTCAAATCCATCAGATCACCGATTGACGTCCTCAACAATACATTATGTGTTAGCTAAAAGAAGTTTCCTTCTCCGCTTCCACTCTTGGTATGGTTGGAGAAATCAATATACGTGATCGTCTCGAATTACTCTATCACACATCCATCCATACAAGTCATCCAGGAACATGATGAACCGAAGGTACTATTCAGTACATCCATCTTAAGCACTGTTATCTAAGACTTATACAATAGCCCTTGCACTTAACTCTGTCTTCAATTATCTTTGGCATATATGATTCGCAATTCTTATGCCAATACAGAGTGGTTCTTTGGATAATAATCCAACCGGTCTCTCCATATTAACAACGTAAATTGGTCAAAACTTCGATAGTCTGTGATTTAACTATCAAAGGAAAATACGTGTGCAAACAACGATATCATTTCCAAAAGGAAATTCTACCCACCAATCATCAATCACTATCACTCCACAACTATCAGACTCTAACTGTAAACTAATAAGGGAATAAGTTCCTAAGTATAAACCCCGAAGGTCGAAACCAACATCAGATCGACACTCAGAAAACTATTCAACTTAACTAATCTCTAGTCAGTTTCTAATCTTGTTTAACTCTATTTCTTAACTCTATACGATTAACTCTAGTTCGTTTTTAACTCTAATCGATTAACTCTATTTGATTTACCTCTAACTGATTAACTCCTTTCAAATAAACTATATTCGATTTACTTCTTTCACTCTATTCGAATAAATTATATTCGATTAACTCCTTTTAACTCTAACTGATTAATTCTAACTCCTTTTAAAATATCGTATTTATTTTCTAAATAAATATTTCCTTTATTCTATTTATTTTATCAAATAAATATTCCTTTATTCTAATTATATTTATTCCCTAAATAAATAAATAATCCCTTTTAATGTATTTGTAAATGTTCTACAGATATTTCCTTTATAATTCTATTTTATTAGTAAATGGTTTACAAATATTTTTCTTCTTATTTGTTTGACAAATATTTCCTTTATATTTGGTTTTTACAAATATCTTCCTTTATATTTGGTTTACAAATTCCTTCCCTTATATTTGATTTACAAATTCCTTCCCTTATATTTGATTTACAAATATATTTCTTTTATTAAAAATCCTTTTTTCTTTTATAATATAAAATCCATTGATTTTATATAAATAAATTAGTTTCAAAATATACTTTGAAAATCCCTCTTCCACATTCTGGTATTTCTATGGTACTTAACACACTATATAACAACGATAAAAATCGTCCAAACACATATAATCAACGTCAGATTATATCACATCATATATCAAAATATATAAATCACAGTACAATAAATGTTGAGGAATCCAGTTGGATTCCTCCAACCTGTTTCCCTGCATCACAGATGTTAAACAATATAGATAACATCACTTTCAGTTCCATATGATATATTTTGTTATACAGAATAAATATAGAAATTCAACTAACTGACTAGCAGTTCAATCAAACAGTCAACACACAGTCAATCAGCCAATATTTAACAGTTGTAAAATACAACATGAAATTATAAACTGTTCAGAGTTAGTGAGATTTACTCACATTGGACGATCATCGTTAATAACGATAACCATCGCTCGATTTGATTCAGACGGACAATTTATTTTTCTATAAATTGTAGCGAGCTCCGATGGACTTGCGACTAGTTTCATTGTGTTGCTCCCGTCCATACGATCCCGACGGATCTTGTTTCGCTGAAAACCGATATCATATGATAAAGTTATTAGGTTTCAAAGTTAATGTATATTTAAATTAAAATAAAATTTAACTAATTCTAATTGGGCTTTACCCAATAAAAGACTCCGGCCCAAAACCATTTCTAAAACTGGATCCGCTTACTCCTTCTTCCCATCCCAGGTATTCACGACGCTCTCACAACCCTGGCCATAGCTGATTCTTTCTAGCACCCTTTCCCCCTCGATATACCATAAATCTCCAAACCGTAATCACCAAAATCACTCTCCTTCAAACTCCTCCCACAGACCCTCAAGTGAACAACAGCGCCCTTCTGTGTCCCATACTGTATCAGTAACTCACCACTTGCATAGAGACTTCGACTCCATTCCTTCACTATTTCATTTTACCACATCGAACTGTCTCGGCCAACTTCAACAGCTTCTCTTCTTCTGTAAATGGTCCCTCCGTTCTAACCTGCTACAACAGAAGTAAACACATCGCATGTACCATTTCCTACATTCCCATGCGCCATGTACAATGTTTCATCTTCAAACCCTCTCATTTCATCTTCTCGTGAAAACAAAGGACTTCATAACCTTTTAAACTTCCATACAGTACTCGATGGCCTCGAGTTCTCCGATTAGTCCTCCCAAACTCGCCCAATACCGGCGCTGTATTAATAACAGCGAACGGAAATCTTGAGAACCCCAAATTCGAGCTTCACGAGGAATATACTGAATCTAATGATAAAAATTTCCAACCTATGGATGTTCGAAACTATGAAAGTTTTCGTGATGAATATTTTTATTTGAAGCTGCTCCCGAAAGAAGGACAAACGAAGGTTGGTGGTATATTTATAGTATGTGGAAACTTAAGATAGAACGAATTAGGTCCACGAATTTAGTTCTAAGATATGCGGTAGCTGTTGGAATAGCTCCTTTCCTTTGCGATGAAGTATTTTAGGGTGTGAGGTGACAGTGTATCGAGTCAATGTATTGTTTGAGTTTTCACATTTGTTAAGTCTGTACACTTTCCTTACAGGCAAAGCAAAGGAAATAATACACATGTATATACAACGTGGTTTAAATGTATCCACGTAAAACTACTTACTTCATTAAATCTCGCATATAATAGCTTGGCAGAGGAGACAAGAAGTGACGTAGCCGACATTTGCAACGTATGGTCCAAACACTAGCTACGGTTGCACATAGTACGGTTACTTAATTTCTAAGAACAGAAAAGAACCTAGCATAGTTTATTTAGCTATGAAGTGATAGAAATAGTCCAGAGAATTTGATGCACAATTGGTATACATCCGGAAGGTTTGTGTTTGTTTTTTTTCGAAAAAGTAGGGTACTCTATTATATAAAATTTCGTTCGCAGACAAACCATTTATGGACAGAAATAATAATATCATCGTGTCGAGCATTGCACCACGATCCCAAAAATGTAATAACATCGGTAGTTCAACTCATATTTTGAAACCCCAAAATGCGATACAGGGTGCCCAATACTCCAAATAAAAAGTTGCTTATTTATTTAGTTAAAAATTATAGTAAAATTCTAACGATTAAATTATCGTTATGTCTCAAAAGAACCTTGTCTAAATTCAAACCCGATATTCAAATATATTGAAAACCCTTTTATAACGTAAATAAAGCATTGCAAATTGTAAAGGAATTCCACAACGATTTTTCTGAAATTTGATTTGGACGTAAATCAAAATCTACACGACGAAATCCAGATTATTCTCTTCCATTAGAAAAATATACTCTACCAGCTCCACACGTTTCTTGTTTCACAGAAATCCGGCTTAAAACGAATCCTGTACATTCATTTGAAGTTCAAATCGCCAAATTACGAACTGCAGCGCCATTTCGAGCTCGATTTTAATTATATTATAACTCTACATTCAAACTGTCGTTTATATAATATATTCGTTATTCAAATTCAATTCCAAGCTGAATTAAATATCACAGATGATCCAGTTCACACCATATCGCCACTTCAGCCAATTCTGATTATTTCAGAATTAAATATATTATTTAATTTATTATTTTAATTAAATATTTACCATTATTTAATTCAACGACCATGAAATCCTTTTAATCACCTTTTAAATAATTAAATAAATTAATTATAATACCTCTGCCAATGCGGGTCATTACACTTATGTCCAGTTTAAAATTCAGAATAGTCGCTATGGAATTTATATATATATATTAATATAATATATAGCCCTTAAAAACATCCATTTTGCAAACGACCTCCGTTTTCGAAGAAACCACTTTTGTCTGATCCGGAATGTCAAATTATTGTTATATTCCAATTTTCATAATTTTTGGAATTAATATGTGAGCGTGGTGAATTTAAACGCATTTGGTCAATTAAGTTTGAATTTAATCAATTGGAAAATTTTCAAACGATCTTCAAATTTGACGAAATTTGTTTTTTTAGGACCGTATCGTCAAAACATAGCTGGATTTATTTTTCTGTAATTTTTGGAGTTAGTATGTGGCCTTGGTAAATTAAAATGTACGTTTAAATTCAATATATATATATATATTTATATTTTAATTTAAAGAAAAACTAATCAAAACAGTCGAATTGGCTTACGAAACATATCCTATTGTGTCCGGAATGGGAGTTTTTGGCTAACGTCGACAGTCGTTGGGTTTGATTTGGAGTTCGTAGCAATAAGTAAATTCATGAATTAAAATAGTATAAAATATAATATAATATATATAAATACCCTAGTTTAAAGTCGAACCCTAATTCTCATTTTCCCAGTTAAAATAAAACGCGCCTCCACCTTATTGAACCGACGATCGAAACCTTCCACGATCTTTTGATTTTTTTCTCCAAATCCAAACATTAACATTCAAAACACATAAAGACAAAAATGAAGAGCTTTTCGAGCTCTAGAGAATGAACGAATATGATGGATTATTATGGCCTAAGCTGATCGAATTGGGTCTCAAAGCCGCACTGTTCCCCGACGATTCTAGGGAGGCATGGGGGTTCAACGCCGAGGTGTTTGCGGCGGGGGTAGGCAATGGTCGGGGCTTTCGTTCAGGCATGTCAGATCAGAGGATAGTGGCTTATGTAGAGGGGTGCATGCGGGGGTTTGGAGCGAATGTTGGGTTCGACTGTTGAACGTGTCTCAGGGAATCGTGATGAGGATGATTAAAAGTAATTAGGATTTAATTAATTAATGTCATTAATATTTAAATTGCCATATCTTTCTCATACAAACTCCAAATCGCGTGAAACATGATACATTGCGATCGTGGAGCCAAGAGCTTCGCAACAAAACTGACTGGGTCCAATTTGGAGCAACTTCGAGGTCGTACCTACAGTGAAACAGAGAAAGGTTTTGTTTCTTTTTATTTTATTTATTTAAACTAATTATATCATTTAAAAATCAGTTTTTTTAAAAATAAATTTTGTTTTAAAAATCATTGTTTTAAAAATCAGATTTGTTTTAAAAATAATTGTTTTTAAAATCTTTTAAAAAAATCATTATTTTAAAAATCAGTTTTGTTTTAAAAATCATTGTTTTAAAATTAGATTTTAATAAATATACCATTGTTTTTAAATTTCAGATTTTTAAAATAAAAATAGCATTGTTTTTGTAAATAAAAATAGGATTATTTTTAAATAAATTTGCCTTGATTCTATTTTCAGATTTTATTTGAATAACCTTGGTTTATTTTCAGTTTTAAAAATATAAATAACATAGGATAAAAATGAAATTTTTATATATATTGTATAGATAAAAATATGATTTTTATATACATAGCAGTGATATAAAAATGTGATTTTTAAATAAATAGCACTGTATTAAAAATGTGATTTTTATTATAAACCGCATGAAACAGAATTGCATTGGGGTCACGTTGAAGAATATTACGCGATGGAACTGTCTAGAAACAAAGCAGAATCCAAACCGTTCACTAAAGAATGGCGGAGTGGATCCCAATGTGAGAACTCCTTCTCACTCTAATTATTTTACAATTAAATGTATACTAGGATGCAAACAGGGCTTAGAAGCCCCCGACACTATTTATTGTACAAACCATGGTTGTTTGTTTGGATTGTATTGTGGAAATTTGGATGATGATTGTGAATTGGTTGTGAATAAAATATTTGAACAATAAAAATATCATTTTTATTGAATGTATGAACTATATAAAATAGTCAAGTGTTGAAACAAATATTTTAATGTTAAAATATAATTCTTAACGTATATATGGATGGTATAAAATTCTCCTGAAATAAAATAAATATTCATTTACAAATTGGACGGTTTGTTTATGTACACCCATTTAACTGATATTGATTGGAACGATAAATTTTACACATCGCCCAACCACACAAATAATAAACAATATTTGTTGGTTGAAACCCCACACGGGTATTGGGATGATATTTGACATACACTAATCCCAATATTTAGTTGTATGTCAATCGATGGGTTGACAGACTGTATAAGCATTATTTATTTATTTTAATGCTTATATAGTGGTAGAATGCAATAGTGATGATGTGTAGATGTTTAATGATTATCCATTATTGTGAATACAAGCGATGTATGGAAATCCATATACAAATATTTATATGGTAATTGATCGAGTCTTGATTCCAATTCATAAATAACATATAGTTTTAAATTAATATTCAGTATAGTTTTGAATTAATATTCAGGATAGTTTTAAATTAATATTCTGTATAGTTTTAAATTAATATTCTATATAGTTTTAAATTAATATTCTGTATAGTTTTAAAGCAATATTCCGTAAAGGATTAAAATATGATTTTGATGTCCGATTTGGAATGGACACGAAAATATTAAAATATATGAAGCTGTGTTAATTAGATTTGCACCATTTTAACGCGAGTGATATTTATATCGATTTTATTCATTTTTATAATGAATATCGAAAAGGAAATGATTTCAAAATTAGATATTTTGATAATATTATCATTTAAATATTATAATGATAAGGAATATTCAATTTTGATTTAAAATTGAAATGAAAGTAAGAATCATTTTAAAATGAATTTATAAACGATTTATAAAATACGTTTTAAATGGAAATCGACGATATATATATAATATATATTATATATATTTAATGGCCTGAATAGAACGCGCCGTGCCGCGACCGTTCGCAAATTTCGACCATTGTCTTCGAATTGATATCACGGGAGATCCGACCGTCGGATTCTCCTAAAACCTGAACTGTTGGGTTCGTATTGAAAAGAGTTTTCCAACTAATATAAGAATTTGAAATCTAACGTTTGGATTTGGAATTATGTCCAAATCAAATTCGAAAAAGGTCGCTTTAAGTGCAGTTCGATGATTGTTTATGGAAATCGACTAAAAGGGCCTTAATAAAATTATTAATAATTTTTGCAAAATCATAATAAATGATTTGGAAAGAATTTGGATGAAAAATTCCACATTTGTGAAGATAAAAATATATTTTTATCAAATTGAACCAATTATTAACTAGATTTAAAATCCAATAATTTTTAAAATAAATAAATTGGATTTATAAAAAGGGTTTTAATAAAACCAAAAATTTCCAATATATAAATTGGGACAGATTTGAATAGAAATCATCTTCAAAATATTTCGATTTCGGATTCTGTGACTATACGGATGTTGTGGAGGAATTTGGAAGATAGATATATATCGTTATTCCCCATGCGATATGTGTTGGTTTCAGAATTTGATATTGAATATAAGCCGATATAATTTCTATTTAAAGCCATGTATTTAATATCGAATTGGATTTTGGGTTTGTCGTGAATGGTGTCTTTAATAACTGTAATAACCCGAAAATCTGGGCCAGTTTAAAATTTTTATTTTGGCAATTTTAGCGAATTTTGAATATTTAAAATAGATTATTTTAAATAATATCGACGAGAAATTTATTTTGAATATAATTCGAACGTATATATTATACGCGTCGTCGTTAGAATATAAATAATTATATATAATTATAAAAGGAATTGAAAATGGCGCGGTAGTTCGAAAATTCGATTTCTAATTTCAAATGAATATACAGAATTCAATATAAGTCAGAATTGAACGAAACAAGAAATATTTGAATCTGTATAACTATATCTTTGTAACGAAGTTAACAAACTGAGATTTCATCTTAGAAATGATAAGATATGTCCAGTTTAAAATTAGAAATAGTCGCTGTGGAATTTATATATATTTTTATATATATAAGGCCCTTAAAAATGGACATTTTGCAAACGACCTCGGATTTCGACGAAACCAGTTTTGTTGGGTCCATGATGTCAAGTTATTGCTAGGTTTCAAATTTCATAATTTTTCGAATCAATATGTGAGCGTGGCAAAGGAAAACGCGTTTGACCGGTTTTAGTTGATTTTAATCGACTGGAAATTGGCCATTTTTCAAACGGTCTCAGAATTCGACGAAACTAGTTTTGTTAGGACCGTATCGTCAATATGAAGCTAGAAAATATTTTTCGGGAATTTTTCTAGTTAGTATGTGGCCCCGGTAATTTGAAATGTACGTTTAAAATTCAATTAAGTGATTTAAATGTAAATTTAATGGAAACTGATTCAAACGATCCAACCAACATACGAAACATATCCCATTGTGTTCGGAATGGGGGTAATACGCTGTCGGCGACAGGCGGTGGGCCTTGTTTCGAGGTAGAGATAAAAAGTTACTTTTTAGAGAATAAAATAATATTAAATTATATAAATATATATTTTCCAAACCCTTTTTAAAACCTAAATCCTTTTCCTCCTATCAGTCATTTTTCCCCAAATAAAAATCAGTGGCCTTCGAATTTTCCCCAAATCCTTTGTTAATGGCTCCACCACCGTTCTAAGCCAAACTGCGACCGCCATGCCACTTCAATCACCATCGCACCCTGTTATTGACCACCGCAACGTCCTCCTGTTCGGGGATTCCTCGCAAAGCTGTCTCCCCGTTCAAAAATCGAATCGTCATCCAACCTCCGTACTCGCGCCACCGTCAGCAGCCGAACGCCACCAAAGCCACTTCGACGTCGCTGCCTCTTCGTGGATCTTCTCCACGCGTCTGAATCCAACGTACCGTAGCCGCCAGTGTCAAAGCGTTTTTCCCCAAAGCTCCGACTGCCTGACCTCGCTCGTGAACCCTCCTCCAGCAGAAAAGCAGCGGCTTTTAAAATGAAAGTAAGTTTAATTTATTTTATTTAATTTTTATTTAAAAGCATTATTTTTAATGTATGTAAATCTATAATTATTAATGTATGGAAAGCTATAATTTTTACGAAAATAAAGCTTTGATTTTTTTTTAGTATGGACATTGAAATGAAAAGGGAAAATTAGATTTTTATTTGGGGAAAGATACGATCTTTATATTTTTAAAGTATTAAAAATATAATCTTTACTATATAGAAATATTAAAAATATAATCTTTATAGGATAGAGAATATAAAAATATAATCTTTGTGTATGTAACGAAATAAAAATCTGATTTTTATTTTATATACGTGGAAATAAAGTGGTGATTTTTATAAGGCGAAATCTTTATTTATAAAAAGGCGAAATCTTTATTTATAAAAAGGCGAAATCTTTATTTATAAAAAGGCGAAATCTTTATTTATAAAAAGGAGAAATCTTTATATGGAAAATAGCGTAGAAAAATAGAATTTTTATATATTGAACTTCGGTAGAAAAATAGAATTTTTATATATTGAACTTCGGTAGAAAAATAGAATTTTTATATATTGAACTTCGATAGAAAAATAGAATTTTTATATATTGAACTTCGATAGAAAAATATGATTTTTATATAATGAATAGCAAAGTAAAAATTCGATTTTTGCATATGTAGAGGATCCGGGCAACGAAGATGCGATAGCGATGAAGATTTCTATCAATGAAGTGCCGTGGAGCTAGGATAGCTATAAGTGAGAATTTCTCACCTTTCAATTTCATTTCTATTTATATATATATACTAGGATGCAGACGGTGCTTAGTAGCACCCGACACAATCGTCCACAGACCATGGACTTGTTTGTTTGGTTGCATAGCTTAGTTATATGATTTGATTTGAATTTGGTTGTTTGGTGATTTTGATTGATGTGTGAATGGCGTGGGCCTTCACTAGACCGGGGATAAGGCTAGGCCTCGTCCCGTTTCTAGTATCGGGCCGTTATGCCGCCGAAATTTTCTAAAATATGTTAGAAAAATAAAAATATCATTTTATTGTGTAAATGAATAATAGAAATTCATATGTTGGAATAAAATGTTTTATCGTTAAAAACATAATTTTTAACGTGAATATGAATATAGTGAAAGTGAATAAATAAATATTCATTTACAAACTAGACGGTTTGTTTATGTACACTTATTTGAAGGACATCGATTGGGTCGATAAATTTTACACATCGCCCAACTGCACAAATAAAACCTGTGTTTGATTGTTTGAAACCCCACACGGGTGTTGGGATGAAATTTGAAGTTCACTCATCCTGATTGATTAAATATGTCGATCGATAGATTGACAGGCTGTTATAAGCGTTGAATATCTATATTTGATGCTTTTACAGTGTAGTGCACTTTGGTTGATGGTTGATTATTTTCAATGTTATTATATACATGTGTTGTATGAAAATCCATATAATTAACTTTATATGGTAATTGATTGGGCCTCATTCCAATTTGAAAAACAAAGAATATTATAAAATAAAAGTTCATGTGTTGACAGTACTCATCCATTGAGATTGGTCATGTGTTGAACGAAATATTTTGATAATAACAACTATTTTGAAAAAGAAATATTTGAAATAGAATATTTGAAAATAGAAATTTATGAAGCCGTGTTGATTAGATTGACGCCATTTTGACGTGAACGATATTTATATCGATTTTATTCATTTTGAAATGAATATTGAAAAGTGATTTCGAAATCGAATATTTTGAAATGAATTGAATTGAAAACGATTTCGAAATGAATTGAATTGAAAACGATTTCGAAATGAATTGAATTGAAAACGATTTCGAAATGAATTGAATTGAAAACGATTTCGAAATGAATTGAATTGAAAACTATTTCGAAATGAATTGAATTGAAAACGATTTCGAAATGAATTGAATTGAAAACGATTCCGAAATGAATTGAATTGAAAACGATTCCGAAATGAATTGAATTGAAAACGATTTCGAAATGAATTGAATTGAAAACGATTTCGAAATGAATTGAATTGAAAACGATTTCGAAATGAATTGAATTGAAACGATTTCGAAATGAATTGAATTGAAAACGATTTCGAAATGAATTGAATTGAAAACGAATTCAAATTGAATTGAAATTTGAATTGAATAGAAACGAATCTATAAAGAAGAATTCAATTGTGATTTGAATTGAAAAGGAAGTTGAAAATGTTTTTGAAACGAATTCAAAACTATTTATATAATTCGTTTTAAATAGAAATCGAAGTATATATTATATATATTATATATATAATATAATGGCCTGAATAGAACGCGCCGCGCCGCGGTAGTTCGTGAATTTCGACCATTTATTTCAAACGGACATTACGGGAGATCCGACCGTCGGATTCTCCTAAAACCAGAACCGTTGGGTTCGTATCGAAAAGAGCTTTCTAACGAATGTGATAAATTGGAAATCTAACGGTTGGATTTGGAGATACGTCCAAATCAAATTCGAAAAAGGTCGCTGTAAGTGCAGTTCGATGACCGTTGATGGAAATCGACTGTACAGGCCTTGATAAAATTATTAAAAATAGTAATAATTTGTGTAAAATCATAAGAAATGATTTAGAAAGAATTGGGATGAAAAACTCCATATTTGAAAGGATAAAAATAGATTTTTATCGAAATGAACTAGTTTTGAACTAGAATTATAATTCTATTTATTTTTAAACAAATAAATTGAGTTTGAAAAGGTTTTTGAAAATAACCAAAATTTCCAATGATTGCATTGGAGTGGATTTGAATCGAAATTGTCTTCGGAATATTTCGATGTTGGAATTCGTGATTATACAGGTGTTGGTATGGAAATTTGAAAGATATATATTTATATCGCTATTTCCAATACGACATTTGTTAGTCGTAGAATTCGATATTGAATATAAGCCGATATATTTTCTATTCAGAGCCTTGTATTGAATATCGAATGTGATTTGGGTTTGTCGTGAATGGTGTCTTCACTAACACTGTTCTTGAACCCAGTTGAGAAATGATTAAATCTTTTTATTTAGATTTAATGAAGTGTACCAATTAAATAATATTTAATTGGAATTGAATTGATATTGATTTTTGGGTTTATCGTGAACAGTGTTTTAAATAACACTTGTTCTTTAACCCGATAATTAATGAATGTGACTTTGGGTTTATCGTGAACCGTGTTTTAAATGACACTGATTCTTTAACCCAGTCGAAGATTAAGACTAAGTGGAGTTTTAATGAATCTTAAATTAGATTGAAATGATCGAGAATGGAGTATCACCAGTTTTGCTCCAGGCGATAGTTAAATCTTTAATTAGATTTGAACGTGAAATGGTAATTGAATTTACCAATAACACCGTGGTGTTAGATATGAAGTATAACCAGTTTTACTTCATGGGATGAATAGGTTGGGATTGGGAAATTAAAACAAATGATTACTTCGGTAAGGTTCGCTAATCCCGACTAGTTTGAATTGATATTCAAAAGTTGATTAAAGAATAAATTCAAGGAATTTATCTTTGATAAAATTAATGGGAATCTTTCCCTATGAATGTGAAATCAGAAACTAACTGTCGGTTAGCTAAGCAGAATGGTTTTCTGAATATTGATCTGATGTTGGTTTCGGCCTTCGGGGTTAATATTTGGGGAATTATTCTCTTGATTAATTTACGGTTAGTGACTGATGAATTGGAATGAGGCGTATGTTGTGTTTGTGTAACACTTTTATAATATATACGCGAGTTATTCGGAAAGACCGGGTTTATCCCATTCTGAATAACTGATACGACGATAAGTCGAAGGTGAAGACGATGGTCGAAGACCGGAGGTCTTCACGTCGTTTGGGTAATTACTGATGATCTTGATTGGGCTGTACACCCAAGAAGATGGAAACAGTTAGTGATCGTCCAAACGTTCTTGGAGATCGATGGATATGCGGGGTACTAGGTGCCTCCGGTTTCGTTCAGACCCAGAACGGACTTGTAAATGGACTGTGTGTCTGACATTGGATTTTAGTCCGTGCGATTGATCTCTATTAAATATATATCTGTTTGGCGGCGGAGAATTTATTCTCTTGCTTAACGCCCTTCTCTGAGACGTACGAGCTCAGGGGTTATATATTGATGGATATCAAACGCATGGAGTGAATTGCCTGTGTGGCATGCCTAAGTGGCAATTGATCGAGGCTTCTGTTGAAAAGCAAAGTCTTGTGGTGATGATCAAAGCACGGCCTTTGTGGCGTAGCTTTGTGTAACGTTTGATTCGCGAGTTTCACACCCGGTATGAACCAAAAACGGGAGGGGACGTCAGGGAGGGCATGCGTTTCTTTCTAGCTAAAAGTGGCGTCAGTGGTTTTACACGCCCTGACGAGTTTGACTTATGTGGTTGTTGCTGTTGCGAGGCGCCTCGGATTGATCGGTCGTTCTCGAACCGATGGAGTCATTTAGTTGGCTCGTTTACGCCCCATAGGGCGGGGAAATGCATGTTCAGGGTTTAAGTTTAATCCACATCGGTGGACTGGCCCTGAGGATCCAAGGGCCCACCTGAGTCTGTGTAACGAACCGGGATTTTCGACTCCGAAAATCAACATCCAACTACCATGTTGACCATTCAGACATCGAATATTCCAGATCATTAATAGAAAGAAGTTAGAGGGTGAGAATAGATAAGATAGAAATATTAGAATAGAAGAAGAAGAAACACCATAACACAGAGTCTCACATCGCAGCGGAACAAAATATAATACAGATATAACCTTTATTGAAAGCTTTTGAAATACTTACAATATCAGAGTACACGTCTGGACAGTGATACTAATCTGTCCTCATATAACACACAGCGGAATAGTAATATCATACGTCTGAACACCTCCAGCTCGTCTCTTCACCACAGTCGATAACCTGAACCTGTACAACCCGGCCTAACCCGAGCATTTACAAAACACCGGGTCAGTCTGGTGAACCAGAGTGAGATAAACTCGCACAGTAATAAGGGTGAATCATCCAATCATGATTTTAGAGTTTAAAAATCTTTCAAAAGAAAAGGATAATCGTAAGACCAAATCCACACATAAACACGGACGGTTTTTACCTTACGATAACCCAAAACAGTTTTAAAACCAATATCTTTCTGATATTATAATAATGTCTAAATACAGGTAAATAACAATCTAGTGGAACGCTTGCATCTCACGCTCCACATATATAGTATACAATCAAAACTCGCAGGCGCTTATTGGAGATTGGATTCCAACTTGACAAGGTATGGGTCCACCTTCCGATCGTGTATCTCTAGAGACGAATACACTGGGTTCAACAAGAACTTCTTGCAACCCGGCCTTCACCTGACCGACCACTCATTTCGCTTGAGTGTATCGAATGTATATCACCGACGGTTGGGATCAGCAACCGCCTCCCGACAAGGGACAGCATCGAAACATAGATTAAAGAAACAAATAGGACTTCCTCTAGATAGGTGATCATACACCCTAATGGGAGCGACCCACATAGCCATGCTGCCTGCCCGATTTTTGCCATTTCCCGGTTGATGAGGCTTGAGGCCAGAATTAACTCTTGAACATCTGGTCGTCATTCACTTTGAATGCCACATCGTCAGATCCGTCAGATATCACTAATTGACGTCCACAAAAATACTCTAGCCGAAAGCTAGAGAATGGCAATTCCCTGCCAACAACTATCGTACGTTTGAAGAAATCAACGTACGTGATCCTTTTGGAAATACTCTGTCAGACATTCGTCCATATACGTCATCCAGGAACAGGATGAACCGAAGGCACTCTCCTACTGCATCCAATATAGGAATCACCCCATGAATCAGTAGCGAGAAGTCCTTGCAACCCGTTGATTCCAACCACGACAGAATCACAGCTTTCCTCTGCTTGCCAGGCAGAGAATATTAGTGGTTCTTCCGTTTATGAAAACCCACGGTCTTCAATGCTCCATCTCGATCATCTTCTGAGATCTTCACGTATATGTTGGACGGAATGGTTTTCGAATATAAATTCGATCCCGGTCTTTCCATACCAACAATCGTATTGGGCGGGTTTGATAGTCGGTGTTTTAACTATCAAAATATATAGTGTTTCAATCATGACACTCCAATGAGTCCACTGGTTCAATATTCAGCATCACTTGGCCTTTGACAATCTAATTTCCTTTTGGTTAAATTGAAACTTCCAATTCTTTTAATATTCAAAATATGATATTTGAATAATTCTAATTTCAATTAACTAACATTCAACTTACTCTATTCGCTCGATTCTAGATCGCAGCGATCACAATGGTTACGCCTGATTCCCTCAGGAAACATCCGACCGCCGTAGGCTATCTGCAGCCCTGCGAATTACGCTAGCAGTCGTACGCAATGGCAACTCATCCCTTATATTTTTAAATCGGGAAAATCCATTTGTTTTTAATAAGGAAATTTATAGCATATATGTTATAACAATAGCATTATAATTATTCTTTTGATTTTCAAATAACAGCGCTATAACCGCTGTTTAGGTTTACAATCCATTTACTATAGCAACAGTGCTAAAAATCGCTATATTTGATTTACAAAACATATATTATAACTAAAATCGCTGTTTACAAAACACTTATCAAAGTTTAACCATTCATCTCATTTCTTATGCTCATAATTGTAAATCTGATTAACATCGGAACAAATCGAAGTCTTAAATAAATAAAATATTTATTTTTCTTTATAAACCTTTATTCAAATAATATATTCAAAATCCAACTCCAGTTATAAAGTAAATTTTATAACCTCATCTTTATCGATTCACCTGAGGGTGAGTCAATATTTATAACACGATTGATTTTATAGGCCATACGCTGCCAAATATCCAACCAATATCACCCATTAGTTTAAACCGAACAGATGTTGAATATTCAGTCAATAATCAACCATCAAATCAATCACACAAACAGATCAGTTCATATATGAGAATATGAAAATAAATAATACATTTGAGGGATCCGGTTGGGTCCCTCCAACCTGTTCTTCCCTGTACTCAAATGGTTATCTCAAATCAGACGGTTCAGTTTTGTTTAACTGATAAATTAAATAACGACCATTTACCATCAACCATAAGCAATTCAACCAATGCAACCATTTGAAACACGTTTATAAATAAACGTGACCAAACAAGGTGAGTTACCTTTATTGGAACCAATCGTTAAAAATAACGATTTGGTATTTCACTGAAATTAAACACAGTTTAATTTCATCAGTTAAATCAACAAACAACTGTATAACTAGCAAATAGGCAACCATCAGCAAACAGAGCATACAAGTTAAAAACCCAATTTATATAAAACATAAATGGGAAAACTGAGTGAGTTTAACTCACCTGATTTCGTTCGTTGAACGGTTGGTTTTAATTAAATTAAACAGGTGTTTAATTTAATTAAAAATCCTGGTTGATTTCAATTGCGTCTGGTTCTGTCCCTTGATGTTCTGTCCGTCGATAAGAGATTCCAACGGTACCTCGTTCGTCCTATTCTGTTGAGATATGGACGAATTATAAGCAGTTTAATCCATACGATTTTTATTTAATTAACCAACTTCGTTAACCCTTAGTTATATTAGCAACTTAAATTAATTACATTATTAAGAGTTTGGCCGAACTGCTCTCCTACACTGCTTCCTTTCGGTCTTCCAAATCCCAGTGATCCTCACGTTTTCCCTGGAGCAAAATTTGATTTTTAAACCCATTTTTAAATTAGCAATTAACTTAACTAAATTATAATAATAATAATTAATCACTTAGAAAATTCCTGGTTTTGGCATTTCGGCCGATCCCTTCCTCTTTATGGTTACAGGCCCTCTTTTATTACTCTTCTCCTCCAATCCCTGGTCTTTGCGGTCTGCTCACCTCTTCATTTTCTTCCCTTCGTTTCATCCCACACGCCAGCTTCTAGTCCGCACCTCCTTCTTCACGTTAGAACACTTAGCACCCCTTCTTCCTATTACTACCATAAACAATCCCAGGACTAGAGATAGCACCCCAATACCGCACAACTATTTTTCCCCAGGTCCTTATTTGCTGCGCCAAGACCCATAGCCGGAGTCCCATCAACTGTTGCCAAGCCCAACGCCTTGACGTCAGCGACCCTTCACTGAAACCAGCTCGAACTCAGTGCCATCGCCATCCCTTAACCCACGATAATCCGGCAAATACAAGAGCTCAAGGAGCTGAGGAAGACTGACGTTGAAGGCTTTGGAATTTGGTCGGTGGATTCAAAAAGAGAGGAAGGAAGGATCTGAACGACTTGGTTCATTTGTTTAAGGGTTGGCGGCGCATATACCTTGCAGTCGAACAAACGAGGGTTTTCAGTGTTTATATACACAGGAGGAAGGTTTTGTTTTATATTTCATTTTTCTTTTTCTCTATGAAGAAACGGTTTGTTCTAAGACTCGACAACAAGAAAAAGAATGGCCAAGTATTTATATAGGGGAGAATTTCGTGGGAGCCAAGCTGCTGAACGGGTAGGTCTGTAGGGTAAAATAGGGTAGCCGATACTTATATGTACGTAAGTGAGGAAACCAAAAACTTGGTCGGCACGGGTTGGAAAATTTGCAGGCAAGTAAAAGGTTTGATTGGGCGAAGGGGAAAAAAATATTTTAATTGTTGTGTGGCACGCAAGTAATCCAAAACTTGTAGATGAAGGCTTGGTGGTAATGGTTTGGTTTGCACGAGTTGTTTTGCATTGTTTTTGGACACGATGCCAGCGTTTTCATTTTTCTGTTTACTGATAAAAATGCTAATCTTAGTGTAAAAAGTTATTCCGGATCTAATGGGACCAGTTTCATCGAAATCCGAGGTCGTATGGAAAAAATTCCTTTATGAAACCAGAAATGAATACACATTTAATTTTTCTACGGTCACCAGATAAATCAAATCAACTTGAAACTACGAAGCCTGACAATAACTTTTCGATACGAACCCAATGGCACTAATTTCGTCGCATTCTGAGACTGTTGCCCCGGTAGGCTGTTTTTACCCCGAACCGCAATACTCCTTTTAACACCAAATTTTCCGGTCTCTAAAAATAACAAACTATATACATATCCTGACTCTAATCGACGATACGAATTCAACGGAACTGGTTTCGTGGCCTAATTCGATCGTTTGCTCAAGTTACACTCAAATATCCATTTATTATAAATTATGCGCTATAGAAAATGAACGGGCGTTTACGGCTACCGTGGTCCCATACGATATCGGTTTTCTACGCAATTTAACACCGTGCAATAATTTAGCGATACGGTTCTAATGAAACTGATTTCGTCGAAATCTGAGTCCGTTTGCAAAACGGCTATTTTAAAGGCCTATAATTAAATAACGATTTTCCATAGCGACTATTTCAAATTTTGATTTAGCCATAACTATCAAACTATAACACGAAATCTGGATTTTTCTCTTTCATATGAAATCTATCGCCAATACGGCTCCAACGTGTCTTGTTTCACAGAAATCCGACTTATATCGAATCCTGTATTCTCAGTTGAAGTTCAAAACTTTATTTCACGAACTGCACGCCATTTTCAAGCTCGAATTATAATTATATAAATATATAGCGTTCGAACTTCGTTTAAATAACGATTAAATATTAAATTCCATCTATATTTCAACTCTAGTATTTAAATTAAATAAATTGAATTAAATATTTGATTGCCAAAAACGCGGGTCGTTACATTCTTCCCCCCTTAAAATAATTTCGTCCTCGAAATTGCTAAGGTAAGAAAGAATGTTATAAGCTCATTAATTTCAAATCTAATTTTATATTAAATTAGAAACCAATTCAATAAATATTTTCAAAAATATTGAAAATTTTCTAACACCTTAAATTTCCGAAAAATTTCGTCAGCACCTCCTCTGTACGGCTCAATCGGTACAACCCAACTCGCCTTTCTAGGCCTTCTCCCATCCAAAAGAAAACAAACAGCCAAGTGGCTTGCCAAATAGGCTCATAAATCACCAAATCCATATAAAATAAACGTGTACCTTTTTGTTGGGCATATCACTATATCCTTCCCGTCTGCCACCCTGTCAGCATATACACAGGCATTTCCAACCAAAATTCCAATTTTAACCTCACAACCAAATCCTTCATGCGTCCAAGCCAAATTCCATTCTCAACTCAATTTCCATCCATTGTCAATTTCAACTCTTGACTTACCAGTCCAATATCATTTCAGATTCCTGTCTCACAATTCAAATCTGATTCTGCTAGATATATTATATCCCGATTCAATTTCCAGTTAATTGGTTTTAATTCAATTCATATTTGCTTTCACAATTTCTATTTAATTTTGCCTTGTTCAAACAATTTCCCTGGGAGTTTTCAAACAGTTCAGCTCTTTCAAAAATCAAATAATCTTTTTCAGGATTCAAACTTGTCTTTCTTAAAGCAATTCAAAACAAAACCTTTGGTAGTAATCCGTCACTTAGAACTCGAAAATGAATACCGATAATGGCGCGCACATCATCGGAATCTATTTTCCAGCTATCAAAGTGAGTTCAATACCATGTCGCTTTCAAAACTAGTTCTAAACACTTTCATTTTGAAATCCGTTCAAAATATCCTTTGCAAGGCTTGTAAAACAATTTAAAATCTCCCAGGATTGTAAAATTCTCATATATTCAATCCAAGTTCATTTGCAATCATTTTTCCCACTTTAAGGAATTTTAATTTCAAATTCTGATTTTAATTCCAGATTTAATAAATCTGCTTTTGTATTATACGCATTTGAATTGGTTATTTATATAATCATTTCAATTATAATCAACCAACACATCTAATATACCATAATATTTCCAAATATATATTTTCTTTATATCAAAATATAATTTGGGTAAAATTATTTCATTTACCCTCCTTTAAACCATATCATGACGACCCATCGTATTCGAGTGTTTATAAACCCCTATCGATACAGTGGATCAAACTGATCGATCAGAACTCATAAACAACTCAACCAATAAATCTCCACAATATAAAACAAATTTTATATCAAAACTACAAATACGTTCACTCGTATATATACACTCAACTCAATCTAGGGTATTGCTATCCCCATCTCTATTGAGTCACGCCACAGAGCCAAGGTAATCACTTAACCTTCAGCTCTGATACCACTGTAACGAACCGGGATTTTCGACTCCGAAAATCAACATCCAACTACCATGTTGACCATTCAGACATCGAATATTCCAGATCATTAATAGAAAGAAGTTAGAGGGTGAGAATAGATAAGATAGAAATATTAGAATAGAAGAAGAAGAAACACCATAACACAGAGTCTCACATCGCAGCGGAACAAAATATAATACAGATATAACCTTTATTGAAAGCTTTTGAAATACTTACAATATCAGAGTACACGTCTGGACAGTGATACTAATCTGTCCTCATATAACACACAGCGGAATAGTAATATCATATGTCTGAACACCTCCAGCTCGTCTCTTCACCACAGTCGATAACCTGAACCTGTACAACCCGGCCTAACCCGAGCATTTACAAAACACCGGGTCAGTCTGGTGAACCAGAGTGAGATAAACTCGCACAGTAATAAGGGTGAATCATCCAATCATGATTTTAGAGTTTAAAAATCTTTCAAAAGAAAAGGATAATCGTAAGACCAAATCCACACATAAACACGGACGGTTTTTACCTTACGATAACCCAAAACAGTTTTAAAACCAATATCTTTCTGATATTATAATAATGTCTAAATACAGGTAAATAACAATCTAGTGGAACGCTTGCATCTCACGCTCCACATATATAGTATACAATCAAAACTCGCAGGCGCTTATTGGAGATTGGATTCCAACTTGACAAGGTATGGGTCCACCTTCCGATCGTGTATCTCTAGAGACGAATACACTGGGTTCAACAAGAACTTCTTGCAACCCGGCCTTCACCTGACCGACCACTCATTTCGCTTGAGTGTATCGAATGTATATCACCGACGGTTGGGATCAGCAACCGCCTCCCGACAAGGGACAGCATCGAAACATAGATTAAAGAAACAAATAGGACTTCCTCTAGATAGGTGATCATACACCCTAATGGGAGCGACCCACATAGCCATGCTGCCTGCCCGATTTTTGCCATTTCCCGGTTGATGAGGCTTGAGGCCAGAATTAACTCTTGAACATCTGGTCGTCATTCACTTTGAATGCCACATCGTCAGATCCGTCAGATATCACTAATTGACGTCCACAAAAATACTCTAGCCGAAAGCTAGAGAATGGCAATTCCCTGCCAACAACTATCGTACGTTTGAAGAAATCAACGTACGTGATCCTTTTGGAAATACTCTGTCAGACATTCGTCCATATACGTCATCCAGGAACAGGATGAACCGAAGGCACTCTCCTACTGCATCCAATATAGGAATCACCCCATGAATCAGTAGCGAGAAGTCCTTGCAACCCGTTGATTCCAACCACGACAGAATCACAGCTTTCCTCTGCTTGCCAGGCAGAGAATATTAGTGGTTCTTCCGTTTATGAAAACCCACGGTCTTCAATGCTCCATCTCGATCATCTTCTGAGATCTTCACGTATATGTTGGACGGAATGGTTTTCGAATATAAATTCGATCCCGGTCTTTCCATACCAACAATCGTATTGGGCGGGTTTGATAGTCGGTGTTTTAACTATCAAAATATATAGTGTTTCAATCATGACACTCCAATGAGTCCACTGGTTCAATATTCAGCATCACTTGGCCTTTGACAATCTAATTTCCTTTTGGTTAAATTGAAACTTCCAATTCTTTTAATATTCAAAATATGATATTTGAATAATTCTAATTTCAATTAACTAACATTCAACTTACTCTATTCGCTCGATTCTAGATCGCAGCGATCACAATGGTTACGCCTGATTCCCTCAGGAAACATCCGACCGCCGTAGGCTATCTGCAGCCCTGCGAATTACGCTAGCAGTCGTACGCAATGGCAACTCATCCCTTATATTTTTAAATCGGGAAAATCCATTTGTTTTTAATAAGGAAATTTATAGCATATATGTTATAACAATAGCATTATAATTATTCTTTTGATTTTCAAATAACAGCGCTATAACCGCTGTTTAGGTTTACAATCCATTTACTATAGCAACAGTGCTAAAAATCGCTATATTTGATTTACAAAACATATATTATAACTAAAATCGCTGTTTACAAAACACTTATCAAAGTTTAACCATTCATCTCATTTCTTATGCTCATAATTGTAAATCTGATTAACATCGGAACAAATCGAAGTCTTAAATAAATAAAATATTTATTTTTCTTTATAAACCTTTATTCAAATAATATATTCAAAATCCAACTCCAGTTATAAAGTAAATTTTATAACCTCATCTTTATCGATTCACCTGAGGGTGAGTCAATATTTATAACACGATTGATTTTATAGGCCATACGCTGCCAAATACCCAACCAATATCACCCATTAGTTTAAACCGAACAGATGTTGAATATTCAGTCAATAATCAACCATCAAATCAATCACACAAACAGATCAGTTCATATATGAGAATATGAAAATAAATAATACATTTGAGGGATCCGGTTGGGTCCCTCCAACCTGTTCTTCCCTGTACTCAAATGGTTATCTCAAATCAGACGGTTCAGTTTTGTTTAACTGATAAATTAAATAACGACCATTTACCATCAACCATAAGCAATTCAACCAATGCAACCATTTGAAACACGTTTATAAATAAACGTGACCAAACAAGGTGAGTTACCTTTATTGGAACCAATCGTTAAAAATAACGATTTGGTATTTCACTGAAATTAAACACAGTTTAATTTCATCAGTTAAATCAACAAACAACTGTATAACTAGCAAATAGGCAACCATCAGCAAACAGAGCATACAAGTTAAAAACCCAATTTATATAAAACATAAATGGGAAAACTGAGTGAGTTTAACTCACCTGATTTCGTTCGTTGAACGGTTGGTTTTAATTAAATTAAACAGGTGTTTAATTTAATTAAAAATCCTGGTTGATTTCAATTGCGTCTGGTTCTGTCCCTTGATGTTCTGTCCGTCGATAAGAGATTCCAACGGTACCTCGTTCGTCCTATTCTGTTGAGATATGGACGAATTATAAGCAGTTTAATCCATACGATTTTTATTTAATTAACCAACTTCGTTAACCCTTAGTTATATTAGCAACTTAAATTAATTACATTATTAAGAGTTTGGCCGAACTGCTCTCCTACACTGCTTCCTTTCGGTCTTCCAAATCCCAGTGATCCTCACGTTTTCCCTGGAGCAAAATTTGATTTTTAAACCCATTTTTAAATTAGCAATTAACTTAACTAAATTATAATAATAATAATTAATCACTTAGAAAATTCCTGGTTTTGGCATTTCGGCCGATCCCTTCCTCTTTATGGTTACAGGCCCTCTTTTATTACTCTTCTCCTCCAATCCCTGGTCTTTGCGGTCTGCTCACCTCTTCATTTTCTTCCCTTCGTTTCATCCCACACGCCAGCTTCTAGTCCGCACCTCCTTCTTCACGTTAGAACACTTAGCACCCCTTCTTCCTATTACTACCATAAACAATCCCAGGACTAGAGATAGCACCCCAATACCGCACAACTATTTTTCCCCAGGTCCTTATTTGCTGCGCCAAGACCCATAGCCGGAGTCCCATCAACTGTTGCCAAGCCCAACGCCTTGACGTCAGCGACCCTTCACTGAAACCAGCTCGAACTCAGTGCCATCGCCATCCCTTAACCCACGATAATCCGGCAAATACAAGAGCTCAAGGAGCTGAGGAAGACTGACGTTGAAGGCTTTGGAATTTGGTCGGTGGATTCAAAAAGAGAGGAAGGAAGGATCTGAACGACTTGGTTCATTTGTTTAAGGGTTGGCGGCGCATATACCTTGCAGTCGAACAAACGAGGGTTTTCAGTGTTTATATACACAGGAGGAAGGTTTTGTTTTATATTTCATTTTTCTTTTTCTCTATGAAGAAACGGTTTGTTCTAAGACTCGACAACAAGAAAAAGAATGGCCAAGTATTTATATAGGGGAGAATTTCGTGGGAGCCAAGCTGCTGAACGGGTAGGTCTGTAGGGTAAAATAGGGTAGCCGATACTTATATGTACGTAAGTGAGGAAACCAAAAACTTGGTCGGCACGGGTTGGAAAATTTGCAGGCAAGTAAAAGGTTTGATTGGGCGAAGGGGAAAAAAATATTTTAATTGTTGTGTGGCACGCAAGTAATCCAAAACTTGTAGATGAAGGCTTGGTGGTAATGGTTTGGTTTGCACGAGTTGTTTTGCATTGTTTTTGGACACGATGCCAGCGTTTTCATTTTTCTGTTTACTGATAAAAATGCTAATCTTAGTGTAAAAAGTTATTCCGGATCTAATGGGACCAGTTTCATCGAAATCCGAGGTCGTATGGAAAAAATTCCTTTATGAAACCAGAAATGAATACACATTTAATTTTTCTACGGTCACCAGATAAATCAAATCAACTTGAAACTACGAAGCCTGACAATAACTTTTCGATACGAACCCAATGGCACTAATTTCGTCGCATTCTGAGACTGTTGCCCCGGTAGGCTGTTTTTACCCCGAACCGCAATACTCCTTTTAACACCAAATTTTCCGGTCTCTAAAAATAACAAACTATATACATATCCTGACTCTAATCGACGATACGAATTCAACGGAACTGGTTTCGTGGCCTAATTCGATCGTTTGCTCAAGTTACACTCAAATATCCATTTATTATAAATTATGCGCTATAGAAAATGAACGGGCGTTTACGGCTACCGTGGTCCCATACGATATCGGTTTTCTACGCAATTTAACACCGTGCAATAATTTAGCGATACGGTTCTAATGAAACTGATTTCGTCGAAATCTGAGTCCGTTTGCAAAACGGCTATTTTAAAGGCCTATAATTAAATAACGATTTTCCATAGCGACTATTTCAAATTTTGATTTAGCCATAACTATCAAACTATAACACGAAATCTGGATTTTTCTCTTTCATATGAAATCTATCGCCAATACGGCTCCAACGTGTCTTGTTTCACAGAAATCCGACTTATATCGAATCCTGTATTCTCAGTTGAAGTTCAAAACTTTATTTCACGAACTGCACGCCATTTTCAAGCTCGAATTATAATTATATAAATATATAGCGTTCGAACTTCGTTTAAATAACGATTAAATATTAAATTCCATCTATATTTCAACTCTAGTATTTAAATTAAATAAATTGAATTAAATATTTGATTGCCAAAAACGCGGGTCGTTACAGTCTGGGTCCTGAGGCTCGGGCTAGACAGTCTCGAATCGGTTGAGGACTATCTTTTGCCTCGGTTCATAGATGGAAATCCAATTTCCAAATACGTGACATTTGCGGTTTTAATTGTAAACCTATATATGGCGACATGATATATGGTACCCATGCCGCCTATGATTGATACTTATGATTTGAAGTTGTTTTATACACTATGCACTTATTATAGTATCAATAATTTGTTTTAAAACGTATCAAGCATTCTTTGGCTGTTATAAGGGAAAACCCTATCCTCGGCTGCGTTGCATTGTGTGATGGGACCTGGGTCTTATAACAGATTCATTTTTCTTTATTTAGCATTGCGCTGTTTATTTTATGCACTGGTATTCTTGGGAGGAAACCCGTTCCGTGTTATACGGCGTGGTCCCTTGATTTACCTAGCTTTAAAAATAAAGATTAACTGTTTTCGTTCTCACACCAGTCCCATGACTGACCTGGAGTTTATTGTTTTGACCTAAACTTTGGGTGCCCCTATTTTGGCACGGGCAGCTAGTAGTTTTGGTTTTGCAGATTTATATTCACAGGATCCTGGTTTACAACTGGAACGATATCCGGAAAGCTTTGTATCCGTATATCTCTTCTAGTTGTGTATTGTATTATTTTCCGCTGCGATGTATTTAAATGTAATTTAAATCTCTGATATTTCTGTGTAATATTCATTTGTACTCTGTATATTCTTGTATCTGATGCATTGTTGTAATATACAATGAAATGTTCTTCTGTATGCGTTCTCTTTTGTCGTGTTCTCAAACGATAGGGCGTTTCGAACGGTCTGGGTCGGTTTAGCGACTGGTTCGGACCGAGCGAAAATTCCTTGCCGTCACAGTTGGTATCAGTGCTTTGGTTTACAAAGCTCAGAGAACAAGGCACATTAGAACCATACGAAAGAATTCATCAGATAATTGGATTAGTAATATCCAATGGGATGACTCGTTAGAGATAGGATCAGTAGTATCCTAGAACGAGTGTGAAGAGTATATTTTTGAAAATGAAAACAAATTTTTGTTTTGAAAATTTAAATCACTTATTCGTATTTGATTATTTAATTATATTGATGTGGACAATCCAGTATATATAGATTTTGCGTATACGTCTGATCCGCGTGTATTAGAAATTTTAATATATTGGATAGATATAGAATCACACTCTAGTCGCCCGAAGATGATATTGATGATAGCGATCGCATCATCAACATTTATGTTCGAGTTTCGAAGGTCTGATTTCTATATATTTCCTATTGACTGGTGTGAGAACCAAAAATTAGATAGGGCCTATTGTTGTGATTTGGCATCAAAAATGAGATTTTTGACTATATATCAAAGTTATGCATTTGAGAAGCTAATCAACTAATTTATTGATGGTTGTATTGTTTGATTATTGTTTGGATAATTAAAATTTGAACCATTTAGTTCATTTGAGTCAAATATTGAATTATATTGAAAATTGGTCGCATTTGCTTGCATATACATATACTTACATTGAACATGTCATAGCAAGGAGGCTAGAGCAGAGAATAAAATTTGTTTGCCCGACAAATAGGTACATGTTTACTACATAATTTACTGTTTTGTTTGGGTGATGATGATTTTGTGAGCCTATTGGCTAGCCGCTTGGCTTTTTCTTTTTGAGATCTGAAGGACCGGGGAAGCTATTTGAAATTCCCCGATGCTCCCGGTGCAGGGGAGGTTATGGCGAATTTTTTCAAAAATTTAGGGTGTTAGCCAAATTTTTGAAATTTTGAAAATTCTCAGAAACTAAAGAGTTGGAGAATGAAAGCCGGATCGAACGTAGAGTTGATTAATCAAACCACTTTCGACTTTGTTCCTTTTCGGGGACGAAAAGTTTTAAGTGGGGGAGATTGTAATAACCCGAAAATCTGGGCCAGTTTAAAATTTTTATTTTGGCAATTTTAGCGAATTTTGAATATTTAAAATAGATTATTTTAAATAATATCGACGAGAAATTTATTTTGAATATAATTCGAACGTATATATTATACGCGTCGTCGTTAGAATATAAATAATTATATATAATTATAAAAGGAATTGAAAATGGCGCGGTAGTTCGAAAATTCGATTTCTAATTTCAAATGAATATACAGAATTCAATATAAGTCAGAATTGAACGAAACAAGAAATATTTGAATCTGTATAACTATATCTTTGTAACGAAGTTAACAAACTGAGATTTCATCTTAGAAATGATAAGATATGTCCAGTTTAAAATTAGAAATAGTCGCTGTGGAATTTATATATATTTTTATATATATATAAGGCCCTTAAAAATGGACATTTTGCAAACGACCTCGGATTTCGACGAAACCAGTTTTGTTGGGTCCGTGATGTCAAGTTATTGCTAGGTTTCAAATTTCATAATTTTTCGAATCAATATGTGAGCGTGGTAAAGGAAAACGCGTTTGACCGGTTTCAGTTGATTTTAATCGACTGGAAATTGGCCATTTTTCAAACGGTCTCAGAATTCGACGAAACTAGTTTTGTTAGGACCGTATCGTCAATATGAAGCTAGAAAATATTTTTCGGGAATTTTTCTAGTTAGTATGTGGCCCCGGTAATTTGAAATGTACGTTTAAAATTCAATTAAGTGATTTAAATGTAAATTTAATGGAAACTGATTCAAACGATCCAACCAACATACGAAACATATCCCATTGTGTTCGGAATGGGGGTAATACGCTGTCGGCGACAGGCGGTGGGCCTTGTTTCGAGGTAGAGATAAAAAGTTACTTTTTAGAGAATAAAATAATATTAAATTATATAAATATATATTTTCCAAACCCTTTTTAAAACCTAAATCCTTTTCCTCCTATCAATCATTTTTCCCCAAATAAAAATCAGTGGCCTTCGAATTTTCCCCAAATCCTTTGTTAATGGCTCCACCACCGTTCTAAGCCAAACTGCGACCGCCATGCCACTTCAATCACCATCGCACCCTGTTATTGACCACCGCAACGTCCTCCTGTTCGGGGATTCCTCGCAAAGCTGTCTCCCCGTTCAAAAATCGAATCGTCATCCAACCTCCGTACTCGCGCCACCGTCAGCAGCCGAACGCCACCAAAGCCACTTCGACGTCACTGCCTCTTCGTGGATCTTCTCCACGCGTCTGAATCCAACGTACCGTAGCCGCCAGTGTCAAAGCGTTTTTCCCCAAAGCTCCGACTGCCTGACCTCGCTCGTGAACCCTCCTCCAGCAGAAAAGCAGCGGCTTTTAAAATGAAAGTAAGTTTAATTTATTTTATTTAATTTTTATTTAAAAGCATTATTTTTAATGTATGTAAATCTATAATTATTAATGTATGGAAAGCTATAATTTTTACGAAAATAAAGCTTTGATTTTTTTTTAGTATGGACATTGAAATGAAAAGGGAAAATTAGATTTTTATTTGGGGAAAGATACGATCTTTATATTTTTAAAGTATTAAAAATATAATCTTTACTATATAGAAATATTAAAAATATAATCTTTATAGGATAGAGAATATAAAAATATAATCTTTGTGTATGTAACGAAATAAAAATCTGATTTTTATTTTATATACGTGGAAATAAAGTGGTGATTTTTATAAGGCGAAATCTTTATTTATAAAAAGGCGAAATCTTTATTTATAAAAAGGCGAAATCTTTATTTATAAAAAGGCGAAATCTTTATTTATAAAAAGGCGAAATCTTTATATGGAAAATAGCGTAGAAAAATAGAATTTTTATATATTGAACTTCGGTAGAAAAATAGAATTTTTATATATTGAACTTCGGTAGAAAAATAGAATTTTTATATATTGAACTTCGATAGAAAAATAGAATTTTTATATATTGAACTTCGATAGAAAAATATGATTTTTATATATTGAATAGCAAAGTAAAAATTCGATTTTTGCATATGTAGAGGATCCGGGCAACGAAGATGACGAAGATGCGATAGCGATGAAGATTTCTATCAATGAAGTGCCGTGGAGCTAGGATAGCTATAAGTGAGAATTTCTCACCTTTCAATTTCATTTCTATTTATATATATATACTAGGATGCAGACGGTGCTTAGTAGCACCCGACACAATCGTCCACAGACCATGGACTTGTTTGTTTGGTTGCATAGCTTAGTTATATGATTTGATTTGAATTTGGTTGTTTGGTGATTTTGATTGATGTGTGAATGGCGTGGGCCTTCACTAGACCGGGGATAAGGCTAGGCCTCGTCCCGTTTCTAGTATCGGGCCGTTATGCCGCCGAAATTTTCTAAAATATGTTAGAAAAATAAAAATATCATTTTATTGTGTAAATGAATAATAGAAATTCATATGTTGGAATAAAATGTTTTATCGTTAAAAACATAATTTTTAACATGAATATGAATATAGTGAAAGTGAATAAATAAATATTCATTTACAAACCAGACGGTTTGTTTATGTACACCTATTTGAAGGACATCGATTGGGTCGATAAATTTTACACATCGCCCAACTGCACAAATAAAACCTGTGTTTGATTGTTTGAAACCCCACACGGGTGTTGGGATGAAATTTGAAGTTCACTCATCCTGATTGATTAAATATGTCAATCGATAGATTGACAGGCTGTTATAAGCGTTGAATATCTATATTTGATGCTTTTACAGTGTAGTGCACTTTGGTTGATGGTTGATTATTTTCAATGTTATTATATACATGTGTTGTATGAAAATCCATATAATTAACTTTATATGGTAATTGATTGGGCCTCATTCCAATTTGAAAAACAAAGAATATTATAAAATAAAAGTTCATGTGTTGACAGTACTCATCCATTGAGATTGGTCATGTGTTGAACGAAATATTTTGATAATAACAACTATTTTGAAAAAGAAATATTTGAAATAGAATATTTGAAAATAGAAATTTATGAAGCCGTGTTGATTAGATTGACGCCATTTTGACGTGAACGATATTTATATCGATTTTATTCATTTTGAAATGAATATTGAAAAGTGATTTCGAAATCGAATATTTTGAAATGAATTGAATTGAAAACGATTTCGAAATGAATTGAATTGAAAACGATTTCGAAATGAATTGAATTGAAAACGATTTCGAAATGAATTGAATTGAAAACGATTTCGAAATGAATTGAATTGAAAATGATTTCGAAATGAATTGAATTGAAAACGATTTCGAAATGAATTGAATTGAAAACGATTCCGAAATGAATTGAATTGAAAACGATTTCGAAATGAATTGAATTGAAAACGATTTCGAAATGAATTGAATTGAAAACGATTTCGAAATGAATTGAATTGAAACGATTTCGAAATGAATTGAATTGAAAACGATTTCGAAATGAATTGAATTGAAAACGAATTCAAATTGAATTGAAATTTGAATTGAATAGAAACGAATCTATAAAGAAGAATTCAATTGTGATTTGAATTGAAAAGGAAGTTGAAAATGTTTTTGAAACGAATTCAAAACTATTTATATAATTCGTTTTAAATAGAAATCGAAGTATATATTATATATATTATATATATAATATAATGGCCTGAATAGAACGTGCCGCGCCACGGCAGTTCGTGAATTTCGACCATTTATTTCAAACGGACATTACGGGAGATCCGACCGTCGGATTCTCCTAAAACCGGAACCGTTGGGTTCGTATCGAAAAGAGCTTTCTAACGAATGTGATAAATTGGAAATCTAACGGTTGGATTTGGAGATACGTCCAAATCAAATTCGAAAAAGGTCGCTGTAAGTGTAGTTCGATGACCGTTGATGGAAATCGACTGTACAGGCCTTGATAAAATTATTAAAAATAGTAATAATTTGTGTAAAATCATAAGAAATGATTTAGAAAGAATTGGGATGAAAAACTCCATATTTGAAAGGATAAAAATAGATTTTTATCGAAATGAACTAGTTTTGAACTAGAATTATAATTCTATTTATTTTTAAATAAATAAATTGAATTTGAAAAGGGTTTTGAAAATAACCAAAATTTCCAATGATTGCATTGGAGTGGATTTGAATCGAAATTGTCTTCGGAATATTTCGATGTTGGAATTCGTGATTATACAGGTGTTGGTATGGAAATTTGAAAGATATATATTTATATCGCTATTTCCAATACGACATTTGTTAGTCGTAGAATTCGATATTGAATATAAGCCGATATATTTTCTATTCAGAGCCTTGTATTGAATATCGAATGTGATTTGGGTTTGTCGTGAATGGTGTCTTCACTAACACTGTTCTTGAACCCAGTTGAGAAATGATTAAATCTTTTTATTTAGATTTAATGAAGTGTACCAATTAAATAATATTTAATTGGAATTGAATTGATATTGATTTTTGGGTTTATCGTGAACAGTGTTTTAAATAACACTTGTTCTTTAACCCGATAATTAATGAATGTGACTTTGGGTTTATCGTGAACCGTGTTTTAAATGACACTGATTCTTTAACCCAGTCGAAGATTAAGACTAAGTGGAGTTTTAATGAATCTTTAATTAGATTGAAATGATCGAGAATGGAGTATCACCAGTTTTGCTCCAGGCGATAGTTAAATCTTTAATTAGATTTGAACGTGAAATGGTAATTGAATTTACCAATAACACCGTGGTGTTAGATATGAAGTATAACCAGTTTTACTTCATGGGATGAATAGGTTGGGATTGGGAAATTAAAACAAATGATTACTTCGGTAAGGTTCGCTAATCCCGACTAGTTTGAATTGATATTCAAAAGTTGATTAAAGAATAAATTCAAGGAATTTATCTTTGATAAAATTAATGGGAATCTTTCCCTATGAATGTGAAATCAGAAACTAACTGTCGGTTAGCTAAGCAGAATGGTTTTCTGAATATTGATCTGATGTTGGTTTCGGCCTTCGGGGTTAATATTTGGGGAATTATTCTCTTGATTAATTTACGGTTAGTGACTGATGAATTGGAATGAGGCGTATGTTGTGTTTGTGTAACACTTTTATAATATATATGCGAGTTATTCGGAAAGACCGGGTTTATCCCATTCTGAATAACTGATACGACGATAAGTCGAAGGTGAAGACGATGGTCGAAGACCGGAGGTCTTCACGTCGTTTGGGTAATTACTGATGATCTTGATTGGGCTGTACACCCAAGAAGATGGAAACAGTTAGTGATCGTCCAGACGTACTTGGAGATCGATGGATATGCGGGGTACTAGGTGCCTCCGGTTTCGTTCAGACCCAGAACGGACTTGTAAATGGACTGTGTGTCTGACATTGGATTTTAGTCCGTGCGATTGATCTCTATTAGATATATATCTGTTTGGCGGCGGAGAATTTATTCTCTTGCTTAACGCCCTTCTCTGAGACGTACGAGCTCAGGGGTTATATATTGATGGATATCAAACGCATGGAGTGAATTGCCTGTGTGGCATGCCTAAGTGGCAATTGATCGAGGCTTCTGTTGAAAAGCAAAGTCTTGTGGTGATGATCAAAGCACGGCCTTTGTGGCGTAGCTTTGTGTAACGTTTGATTCGCGAGTTTCACACCCGGTATGAACCAAAAACGGGAGGGGACGTCAGGGAGGGCATGCGTTTCTTTCTAGCTAGAAGTGGCGTCAGTGGTTTTACACGCCCTGACGAGTTTGACTTATGTGGTTGTTGCTGTTGCGAGGCGCCTCGGATTGATCGGTCGTTCTCGAACCGATGGAGTCATTTAGTTGGCTCGTTTACGCCCCATAGGGCGGGGAAATGCATGTTCAGGGTTTAAGTTTAATCCACATCGGTGGACTGGCCCTGAGGATCCAAGGGCCCACCTGAGTCTGGGTCCTGAGGCTCGGGCTAGACAGTCTCGAATCGGTTGAGGACTATCTTTTGCCTCGGTTCATAGATGGAAATCCAATTTCCAAATACGTGACATTTGCGGTTTTAATTGTAAACCTATATATGGCGACATGATATATGGTACCCATGCCGCCTATGATTGATACTTATGATTTGAAGTTGTTTTATACACTATGCACTTATTATAGTATCAATAATTTGTTTTAAAACGTATCAAGCATTCTTTGGCTGTTATAAGGGAAAACCCTATCCTCGGTTGCGTTGCATTGTGTGATGGGACCTGGGTCTTATAACAGATTCATTTTTCTTTATTTAGCATTGCGCTATTTGTTTTATGCACTGGTATTCTTGGGAGGAAACCCGTTCCATGTTATACGGCGTGGTCCCTTGATTTACCTAGCTTTAAAAATAAAGATTAACTGTTTTCGTTCTCACACCAGTCCCATGACTGACCTGGAGTTTATTGTTTTGACCTAAACTCTGGGTGCCCCTATTTTGGCACGGGCAGCTAGTAGTTTTGGTTTTGCAGATTTATATTCACAGGATCCTGGTTTACAGCTGGAACGATATCCGGAAAGCTTTGTATCCGTATATCTCTTCTAGTTGTGTATTGTATTATTTTCCGCTTCGATGTATTTAAATGTAATTTAAATCTCTGATATTTCTGTGTAATATTCATTTGTACTCTGTATATTCTTGTATCTGATGCATTGTTGTAATATACAATGAAATGTTCTTCTGTATGCGTTCTCTTTTGTCGTGTTCTCAAACGATAGGGCGTTTCGAACGGTCTGGGTCGGTTTAGCGACTGGTTCGGACCGAGCGAAAATTCCTTGCCGTCACAATAACACTGTTCTTAAATCCAATTGAGAAAAAACATAAATCTTGTAATTAAGATTTAGTGAAGTTTAGCAATTAATTAATAATTAATTGGAATTGAATTGAAATTGGATTTTTGGGTTTACCGTGAATTGTGTTTTAAATAACACTTATTCTTTAACCCAATTAGCAGTGAAATGTGATTTGGAATATATAAACCTCTTATTAAGATTTAATGGAAATTTTCCAAAGTAAAGTTTAATATAGTAAATTGGGATGGAATGGAATTCGATTTGGTAATAATCGAAGTGAGCATCTTTGGAGGAAGACTGTTACTATATATGGAATTTAAAAGGCTTTACCATTATTCCATTTATATTACTAGTTCTATATGGAAACTGATATCCATTATATATTGATTTGTTTTCCGTGAAGATTCCATAATTAATGGAATGTGAATTTGGGTTTGTAATAGCCCGCATTTTACGTACTGGAAGATCGTAAAATATTTTTATTTTATTCCCGGAGGGTTGGATCATTCTCATCTTTTAATAAGTTGCTTATGGGGATGTGAGACATGTCCATAATTTTTACCGATTTTATTTGTGACCATTTTGCCTATGTTAGTCTTGTACAGGGCATAACTTTTGACTTAGGTCGAATCAGAGGGTGAGACCTATGCCATTGGGAAGTAATTGATGATTTTCTTTCCGTAGAGTGATTACATTAAAGATTTGACTCAACATTTTGGGAGAAATCGTTGTTTTAAGGTTTTTCAGTGGGCAGTTCAGGTTTGGAGAGCCTAATGGGCTGAATTGGGGAGGCCCATTAGTGGGCTGGTGGAATCATATAAATAGGGGGTGAGAGTGGAAGGAAAAGGTTAACTTTCTCATTCTCTCATTTGGAGGCATGGATATCCTTCTTCCTCTAACAGCTTTCCACCATTGAAAATCCAAATCAAAGGAGGGAAATCATAGATCTACACCATTGGAGGCTAGATCTACATCATTTCAATGGTTAATTCATCGGATCGAGGAGTTTAGTTCGAATTGCTCACTGTCCGGATTCATAAATCTATCATTTTAGCTTGTATTGGACAATCAGTGAGTGGATTACATCTCTCACACGGATTCAATGAAGTCTATGAGTAGTAAATCACGTTTTTCATCAAATTCAAGTGTTTTCACTTAGATTTATGCATTGGTAAGTTCATTTTCGTATAGATCACCCTATAATCCAATTTAGCAAGTTTAGATAGGTAATTTCTATGTTATTTCTTACTAATGTGCAATTTAGATCCACGGTTTTTGTTCATATGCATATTTGTGGTGATTTTGGTGAATTTGACATTATCATTGATAGAATCATCATATTGATGATATTGTTGATTTAATAACATGCTTGAAATCCTTTTTGATGAATTGGATGATTTACTTTCGTCGGATTTATCGTTTGGCCAAATTTTGGTCGAAATCAGAGTTGAATTGCAATATGCAGGTTTTGGATTGGCTATAAGTTGGATCGACCATAAGTTGGATCGGACAGAAGTTGGATCGGACAGAAGTTGGATCGGACAGAAGTTGGATCGGACTGAAGTTCGATCGGACTGAAGTTGGATCCGACTGAAGTTGGATCAGACAGAATTTGGATCGGACCGAAGTTGGATCAGACTGAAGTTGGATCGAACCAAAGTTAGATCAGGCATAACTGGATCAGGCTATTCTGGTTAACCATTTTTGCCATTTCTGCTCGGTTATTTCTGGTCGGACACTTCCAGTGATGATGTAACTTCAAAGTAAATTCAATTGGGAAGTTAGGAAATGTTGAAAAGTGTTTGTTGCTCATTGTATGCAACAAATGGGGAGACAACTCAAGGATGTATTGAGTTCGTGTGAAGTGGAAGCTCTAAGGTGTTCTGAGCTAATTAATAGTCGTAATTGATAATGACTAGAGAGATGAAGGTCGAGGAATGTTCGTTGTCGTATGTTCTAGTGGACTCAAAGAAGAGGTACAATTGAAGACCAATTGTAGATCGAATGCCTTGGGCGTCGTGTATGGCCTAGACACGTGTTGAGTATAGCGTGTAGGATGTGTTTAGTATAGCATGTGCATTTTTGCTAGAACCGGGGTGTCATGTGTGGTCCTTGACAATTTACGGCAAATTGTTAGCCAGTCATACGATAACGAAGTTTCCAAAGCAAGGTTGGCAGTGATAGCCAGAGTTAGTCAAGGACGTTTGAATGCATGTTGTGATCATGATTGAGTTGCTTTGTCATTTATGAATGGATGCTTTAATTGCCATGATTGAATTGTTATTACTTTGGTTGTATGGATTGTAAAGTCTATAACTGTCATGTAATGGAGAAGGAAACTGAGAGTTCTTCTCTGAAGTTGGGTAGATTAGTTGATTATTTACCCATTCTCATATACTTTATTGATGAAGTTTGTTATATGTTTTATCGCTCACTAAGACTGTTGTCTAACTCAATGTTTTATGTTTCCTCTCATTACCTTGGGATGTTCATCCAGTTGTGGATGGGCAGACTGAGAAACAGGTGGAAGGTATTGCTTTAGTGAGGACGATGATGCTGATCGATGGCGAGCAGGAGGCTCACGTACCAGTTCTATTACTATATAGTATTTGTTTCCGTTGTTTGCTATTTCTCTAAGTGTTGTAGTGAGGCAAATTGTACAAACACTACTGTTGTTATCAACATGTATGGGAGATACTTTCTAGTTGTCATGAAAGTCTAGTGTTTTCTGCTTCACTATCTCTACCTGTTGTATATGTTCTATTATATTTTATCCTTGCACTGTGAGTTTACGACATGTTTCGCTTGTGTTACCTACTATGATGATCATCCATCGCTATCGTGTACACCTTTCAGCGCATTATTCCTCTTGTTTAGTGCAAGGGTTATGGGCGGTCGTCATATTTGGTTTCAGAGCTCTTGTCAACGATTTTGGCCAAAGTTCGAAGACGTAATTACGTATGAGATATGTACTTGTAGATTTCAGTTGGATGCTTACTGTACATGGTGGCATATTTAGTAGTAAAGGTTGTTTTCCTTTAGCAGTTTTTCTTAAAAGTTGTTAATTACTCTTAATTGCAGATTTAGAATGAGTAGACGAGAAACAAGACACGCTGCTAGGGGAGCCAATATTGGAGGGGGAAATGGTGGTGAACCTAATTACCCGGCCATGTTTGAAGCCAAGGCAGAAGCAATTATGCGAAGGGTACCTGCTCCAATGGCGGCACTAGTAGATGTTGGTGTGCGAGTTCCTAGAGTAGTAGATTTTGCAAAGCTGTGCAAGGACTTTACATCTCTAGGGGGAAAACCATTCAAGAGAACTAAACTAGCTGAAGAGGTTCAGAGGTGGATGGATTCATGTGTCCGAATCTTTGGAGACTTGGGTATTGAGGATGCAATAAAGAGAAAGCTTGCATCGAGGCAACTACAGGACTGGGCCATGGAATGGTGGAATTCTGTTACACTCGACACTCCAGAGGAAGAAATTACATGAGAGTAATTACAAGCTAAGTTTGAAGCAAAGTTTATCTCCACGACTCAAAAATTTGCTATATTCAAGAAGCTTGTAGAGCTGAAACAGAATGGTCCTTCTGTGCTTGACTATATTTCTAATTTCGAAGCCTTCTCTAGATATGCTCGTTCATTCATTGATACACCCTATCAGAAGAACGAGAAATTTGTCTTGGGTTTGGATGATGACATCGGAAAGCCGTTAGTGGACCATCTTGATGATTCATTTGAGAAGATTGTGGAAAAAGCTATTCGTCATGAGAGCTTGTTTCCTAAAGAAGCAAATGTTGTTGTTGCACTTAAGAAGGAACAGAAGCCACAGTAGGGTGGTAATAATAAGAAAAGGAAGCAATAATAGAAAGGAAAGGATGGCCAAAAAAAGCAGAAGGGAGAAGTGATTTGCTTCAATTATTGGCAGAAGGGTCATTTTGCTAGTGAATGCAAGAATCCAAAAGCTGAGAAGAAGTGCTTCAAGTGTGGGAAGCCAGGACATGAGAAGAAAGATTGTCCAGAATCAGCCAAAGGGAAGCAAGTGGTTAAGGCTTATGCTTTGGGGGCAGTGCCATCATCTTCGAGGGCTCCTACTGCTGAGGGGAAGGGAAAGGGTGTCGTGGTGCAAGGTACTCTTTCTGTTCATGGTGTTTCGATTTGAGTTTTGTTTGATACTAGAGTATCTCATTCATTCATTTGCAATGAGCTTGTGTGCCGCTTGGGTTTGGAACCCGATATATGTGATAGACCTTTCGTAGTAACTAATCTAATTGGGGGTTCATCAAATCTTTGCATGATTTGCTGAGGTCTAGTGTTGTCGAGTCATGGTTGCTCTTTTGTGTGTGATTGCTTTGTTCTTAACTTCGCTTGGTTTGGGATCATCTTAGGCATGGATTGGCTCAAGAGGTATGCAGCAAGGGTGAATTTAGATAAACTAAAGGTGAGAGTCGGGGATGTGGAAGGGCGGAAAGTGTTGATAAAGTGTAAGCACGAAGAGGTTGTCTTCATTAGCTATCTATATTCGCTTGTGATTCCACAAGAAGACTTGTCATCTATGTTGATCGCTGATGAGAATGAGGATGTCTTTGATGAGGTCAAAGGGTTGCCGCCGCATCGTGAGATCGAGTTTAGGATCGATTTGGTCGAGGGTGTTAGACCAACTGTTATGCCTCTTAGGTGGATGGCGCCTAAGGAACAGAGAGAGTTGGGGGTGCAAGTTCGTGACCTTCTAAGGAAGGGATTCATTGGGAGAAGTGTTTCAGAATGGAGTGCACCGGTCGTGTTTGCAACCAAAGGCAGATGGCTCGTTAAGATTGTGTGTGGACTATCGTGAGATGAACAAGGTGACTAAGAAGAACAAGTATCCATTTCCAAGGATTGATGACTTGTTCGATCAGCTTCATGAAGCCAAAGTGTTTTCTCAGATGCATTTGGCAACGGGATTTCACCAATTGAGGGTGGCTAAGGATAGTGTGCCAAAGACTGCTTTTAGGACACCATCTGGTTTCTTCGAGTGGTTGGTGATGCCATTCGGGTTGACTAACGCGCCACCGTATTTCATGGACCTTATGAATAGGGTATTCAGAGATCAGCTGAATAAGTTTGTGCTTGTGTTCGTGGATGATATTCTAGTTTATTCCAGGAATGAGGAAGAACACAAGAAACACTTAAGTGTTGTGTTAGAGATCATGCGAAAGCATCAGTTGAAAGCTAAGTTCTCGAAGTGTCACTTCTGGAAAGATGAGGTGAGATTCTTACGTCATGTAGTTTCTGGAAAAGGGATAGCGGTTGACTCCGTTAAATTTGCAGCAATTTAGGACTGGGATCGACCTAAGAATGCAAAGGATGTTTGGAGTTTCCTTGGGTTGGCAGGATATTACCGACGGTTTATCAAGGATTTCTCCAAGATAGTTGCATCATTGACAGGATTGACGAAGAAGAACCAAGTATTCACATGGGATGTATAGTGTGAACAAGCATTCGAAATCCTGAAGGAGAGATTGACAAGTGCTCTTATGTTGACCATTCCAAATGGGAATGAAGAGATGGCGGTATACACCAATGCATGTGGTACTGGGCTTGGAGCAGTGCTAATGCAAAAGGATAAGGTTGTGTCCTACGCAAGTCAACAACTAAAGCTGCGCGAGAAGAATTACCCAACTCATGATTTGGAGTTGGCAGCGATTGTGTTTGCTCTAAATATGTGGAGACATTATCTATTGGGGATCCGATTCGATTTGTTTATGGATCACAAGTCGTTGAAGTATATTTTCCCCCAAAAGGATTTGAATCTTTGGCAGCAAAGATGGTTAGTGTTTCTGGCATTGTATGATTTTGATATAGCATATACTCCTGGTAAAGATAACGCAGTTGCAGATGCGTTGAGTCGAAGACATGCAAGTTTGGGAGCGATGTTTTTGGAATGGAAGAGCCTTGAGTATTTGGCAAGATTTAATTTTAGGCTAATGTGTGAGTTGAAACCTGAAATGTTGGCAAGCTTATCGATAAGACCTACTCTCATCGAAAGGATTAGCGAAGCCAAAAGCGAGATGCAAAGCTTGTCTAGTTTATCCAGAATCTAGATCCAGAAGATAAAGAGTTCGAAGTCGATCGAAAATGTTGGCTTCGGAAGCAAGGGCGGTTAGTTGTTCCTGATATCGATGGATTGAGAGATGAGGTTCTGAGAGAGTATCATCACTCAAAGTTGATGATTCATCCCGGTGGTAATAAGATGTATCAGGACATGATGAGAACTTACTACTAGGAGGGGATGAAGCGATATATTGGGAAGTTCATTTCCGAGTGCATAAACTGTCAGTTAGTGAAAGCTGAACAAAAGAAGCCAAGTGGTTTGGTTCAGCCGTTGGAAGTTCCTATGTGGAAGTGGGAGCAAATATCGATGGATTTTATTGATGGACTACATAGAATCAGGAAAGGAAATGAAGTAATTTGGGTCATTGTGGATCACTTGACCAAAAGTGCAGGATTCATTCCTGTCAAGTCGACTAGGACGGCATCAAAACTGGCTGAACTTTATATGAAATGGATAGTTCGATTCCATGGTGTCCTAAAGAGTATAGTGAGTGACCGATATCCATTATTCATGAGTGGATTCTGGAAGAGTTTGCAAGAAGCTTTGGGAACCGAGTTGTGCTTGTGTACGACATATCATCCCCAAACTGGTGGTCAGACCGAGAGAGTCAATCAAGTTTTGGAAGATCTCCTAAGAGCTTGTGTATTGGATTTTGGAGGATCATGGGAGGACCATCTACATCTGGTTGAGTTTACATATAATAATAGCTACCAGTCTAGCATTGGGATGGCACCATACGATGCATTATATGGGAGACCGTGCAATTCTCTAGCATGTTGGTTAGAAACTGGAGATAAGTTGGTACTTGGGCCAAAAATGATTAGAGAAACCTCGGATTGTATCGAGATTGTTCGGCAACGAATGAAGACAGCCCAAGATCGTCAGAAAAGTTATGCCGATAAGTGTCGTAAGGATTTGGAATTCGATGTTGGCCATATGGTTTTCGTGAAGGTTTCGCCGTTGAAGCATATAGTGAGATTTGGAAGTAAAGGAAAGTTAGCTCCTAGGTTCGTTGGACCATTTCCGATAGTCGAGCGAATTGGAAGCTCGCATATCGATTGGAGTTACCCGAGAAGATGTCGAGTGTGCAAAATGTTTTCCATTTGTCGTTTCTACGGAAGTTCATGCATGATTCGAATGAGGTGGTATCTCCAGAGAAGTACGAAGACCTAGAAGTGGAAACCGTAGTTGCGAGACCTCGTAAGCCGCTTCGTGTTGTGGAGAATGACACGAAACAACTTAGGAGGAACATGGTTAAGCTAGTCAAGGTACAGTGGAGTGAAGATGGTGACGATTGTACATGGGAGACGGAAGAGAGCATGAAGGCGACTCATCCAGAACTCTTTGTCGGTAGGACCCTTTGATATCGTATCATCGTTATATCGTTGTATCTTATTGTTGTGTGGTAGAATTTCACGTGCTATGATAAGGCTATGGACGCATGGCTTGATGGTTGCTAGTTTGGATGATAGAATTGGCTTCTCAAGGATGATAGGCATGCGGAATTGTTGTGGTTGCTTGTGTTTGTTTGGAATTTCGGGGGCGAAATTCTTAAGGGGGGAGAATGTAACAGCCCGCATTTTACGTATCGGAAGATTGTAAAATATTTTTATTTATACCTTGAGGGTTGGATCATTCTCATCTTTTAATATGTTGCTTATGGGGATATGAGACATGTCCATAATTTTTACCAATTTTGTTTGTGACCATTTTGCCCCTACCAGTCTTGTACAGGGCATAACATTTGACTCAAGTCGAATCAGAGGGTGAGACATGTGCCATTGGAAAGGAATTGATGATTGCCTTCCTGTAGAGTGGTCACATTAAAGATTTGACTCAGTTTTTTGGGAGGAATCGCTGTTTTAAGTTTTTTCATTGGGTTGTTCAGGTTTGAGAGCCTAATGGGCTGAATTGGGGAGGCCCAATAGTGGGCTGGTGGAATCATATAAATAGGGGGTGAGAGTGGAGGGAAAAGGTTTACTTTCCCATTCTCTCATTTGGAGGCATCGATCTTCTTCTTCCTCTAACACCTTTCCACCATTGAAAATCCAAATCAAAGGAGGGAAATCATAGATCTACACCATTGGAAGCTAGATCTATATCATTGCAAAGGTGAATTCTTCGAATCGAGGAGTTTGGTTCGAATTGCTTGTTGTCCGGATTCATAATTCTATCATTTTAGCTTGTATTGGAGAATTGGTGAGTGGATTACATCTCTCGCATGGATTCAATTAAGTTTATGAGTAGTAGATCTTGTTTTTCATCAAATTCAAGTGTTTTTCCTTAGATCTATGCATTGGTAAGTTCATTTTCGTATAGATCACCCTATAATCCGATTCAGCAAGTTTAGGTATGTAATTTCTATGATATTTCATACTAGTGTGCAAGTTAGATCCACGGTTTTTGTACATATGCATATTTGTGGTGATTTTGGTGAATTTGACATTATCATTGATAGAATTGTCATATTGATGATATTCTTGATTTCGTAACATGCTTGTAATCGTTTTTGATGAATTGGATGAGTTAGTTTCATCGGACTTATCATTTGGCGAAATTTTGGTCGAAATCGGAGTTGAATTGCAATATGCAGGTTTTGGATCGGCCATAAATTGGATCGACCATAAGTTGGATCGGCCATAAGTTGGATCAGACAGAAGTTGGATCGGACTGAAGTTGGACCGGACTGAAGTTGGATCGGACTGAAGTTGGATCAGACTGAAGTTGGATCAGACGGAAGTTGGATCGGACCGAAGTTGGATCGGGCCGAAGTTGGAACGGGAATAACTAGATCTGAAACACCCCACCTTCATTAAGGTCACTCATAAAGGGAATGCCTTAGCTTTGGTGGAGCATTATAGGTAAAAGACACAAATAATTTACAAGACAAATATATATAAGCAGCGGAAAACAGAACTAACTTTATTTCAAACGTGGTTCATAACAAAACATTACAACAAACTGTTTCAAACCAACTTCCAAACCATTACATCATAATTTCTGTCTTGATTATTTTCTAAAGAAGCATAAAACAAAATAAAACTGCATAAATCCCCAAGTAGTAGTGTATCCAAAGCCATAGCCAAATCCAAGAGATTCCAAGCTATACATCACAGAGTCTTCAAGCTTGGAAAGAGGAACGGTCCAAATTAAGCTGAGTTATTTCCTCTCTAGGTACCTGGAGGGGGGGACGGAAGAAAAGAGAGCGAAAGAAAAATGGATCAGACATAAGTATGAGTAAGTCTAGTGACTTTTCAGTGTGTGAATAAGGAAAAGGTCATGATAGGAATAAACTGAAAAACAGAACAGTACCAGAATAACAATCTAACCTAAAACTATTGAAGGCAGGATAAACCGAATATACATCGCACCCATGTCAATTTCTCTGCACCTACTCATACTTGTTCAACTAGCACCACGTGTTCATGGTGAAATGATCCCCTTATATCGATCGGCTCCTACTCGCATGCATTTATCACGTGTGTCATTCGGCCCCCGCTTGACTGTAGATACCTGTGCTGGTCCCACCACGGGGTGTATCAAGTCCTATAGTGGCAACTCGACACGATTCAAGATGCACAGTGTATGACTACTGATGCCCAGTGCCTGTTTTTTCCACTACGAAGTACGTGCATGCCCGTACTCCTTCGGAACCTACACTGACGCACCACCCACCGACGTTTTGACCGCTTACAATTCAGCCCTGTAATCGTGCCCCACCCTGCCGAGCTCAGGGTTCCATGATACATCTATGTGGATTACTGCTGAAATGGGTCCTCGTTACTAGGGTTTTCTAGCCAACATGTTAAATTGGTTAAGTGTCCAAATTTACATAACCTCACCCATCAGTTTAGTTAACATGTTGAATTGGTCAAGTGTTTCCTTAATTTACATAACCCTACCAATCTTGGCTTAGCTTTATTAAAGCACCAACCACTCACATTAGACAGGTATTGTTGTGGTCACTGGATGCGCCGGTCGGTTCCGGACAGTTTTACACCATAACTCAGTCTAACCTCGGGTCCTTTATGGGCTCAATGCACTAACCACCTACAGTAGACATGTATTGTTGTGGTCACCGGATGTGCCGGTCGGTTCCGGGCAGTTTTACACCACAACTCAGTCTAACCTCGGGTTAGGCATATTCGTCTTTTCTAAATTTACATATTTATCCTTTTATGCTTATATGTAACTTTGTCAACAATTTATTGTCATGGACCACTTTCCCTCTAATTCAAGTTCATGGTTTTTGGCATAAAAATTATACCATTTTTATGCCACTCATTAATTACGTGACTATGAGCCAAATATGTTAGTAATTTACAAGTTTTTCCCAATGTTACCCCCGTTGTACGTTCGCATTAATCACATAAAGTCATTGGGCCCTCAAATTAGCCCAATTTATAAACAAGAGGTAAAAGAAGGGAACATTTAATCAAACATATGTCACATAAATTTAAATTAACATGCCTCATGAAACTTGCAATTAAATTGGATGGAACTAGCATAAGCCTAAGCATGTGAACATGTAGATCTAGGCATAGGTGAACACAACTTGATTTATAAACTAGCATAATTTAGGAGAATCATGACATGTACATTCCAAATCATGTATAAGTTTAACTTTAACATGTAGATGTGAATTAGATCTAACAATAATGATCATATGAACTTGCATGAATCCACTTTATAAACATGCATATAAATATAGATCTAATTTTTGGATCTAACACAGAACATGAAACTTGCATATGAACATATATAGATCTTGACTTGGGTCTAACATGTATCTTGCATATGAACATATATATAGATCTTAACTAACATAAAACATGTATCTTGCATATGAACATATATATAGATCTTGACTAACATAAAACATGTATCTTGCATATGACACATCATGAAAGGATGTTCAAACTTATGTGTGGTATGATGGTTTCGATCCCCAAATCGTAATAAGTTTATCACCAATTTCCACATGATACAATAAGTTCAAATAAACCACAATCATTCCAAGACATACATGACCAAATTATCGCAAGAATTAGACATGAATTCGCATCATCAATCACATACAACTTGGTTCAAATTCTATTTTCCAATTCATTACAAATCACGTCTTTAATTTATTCACATTTGAAAGGTAACTATACTTACAAACAAAAAGGAATTCTTGAATTTTGGGATCTGTATTCTGAAATTGAATTGCTCCTCTTTGATGTAGATCATTGAATTCTCTTAGTTGAATTAGATTAGGTTTAATTTGATGTAGCTTCTATCTTGTTTCTGAGTTGAAAGGGATGACGGCTACACTAGGTTCACCATTGACGGCATGGCGGCTCTTGGAATGAATTAGTGTGATTTTATGTTGAGATTTATGTTGCTTATATAAGGTTTTAATTAATTTAGAGCCGTCGTATTAACCCTAGAAGCAATCAAGACCATCCAGTCAAGATAGGGTGACACCTCAGCCCTAATGACTCAGCAAAGAATCAGAAAGGACTCAGCAATGACTCACTGTCCGGACCAGAACACTCTAGAAAACTGTGCAAGTTTTTAGCCCGGCCTGGGCGGACTTGGTAGGTGCGCCAGTGCATTTTTTGTACTGGCGCACTTGTGAAGTGCGCCAGTGTATTCTGGTCGACTTCCGGTTTTCTTGCCTAACTTCGTTCGTCCATATCTCCTTCATACAGTGTCTGTTTTATGCAAACTCGAACTCTATCTCAAGCCGAATTCCGAGACGAACACAATGGCGTGACCCATTTCCCTTAATTCTCACATTTGAAATTAATTATTATTTGATTCGTTAATTTAATGTATACTGAAAATACGGGGTGTTACATTCTCCCCTCCTTAAAGGATTTCATCCACGAAATCTTCAATTCAAGAAGAACGTATATCCTACCGTCCAATCATCCATCTACTCAACCATCAAACACAAGCATCCATTGTCCTTAAAAGACTTCTAATGCTTCATGATCATATGCGTAGGGTGTGTACATGTCCTTATCTAATGCAAAATCAGGCGGTCTACTGATTCAGTTGACCTCCTTAATGCAAATTATGTCGGTGTCATGAGTCCATTATGTATGCAATCACCCCTAATCATAATTTTTACATGAGTGCACAATCATTCATACAAATGCAACATCCACATGATAACACATCAAGTTTCAATCATATACAAGTACATATATGCATATGCAATATGAAAGTGACTAAGCCAATCTAATACCTAAAGTGTGTTTATATGCATCCACGAGCAACCACTAGCAATCACTTGCAAACACTTGCCACCATCAATCATAACGTGTTTCAAGTACATGTTTACATCCATTGGTTTCTACCTAAGGATAAAGAATAGGACCGAGAGATATACTAAAAAAGATAGGTACAAGCATAAGCTTAAGGAAAAAGAGAGATCAAGGATGTACCCTCAAAAAGAAAAGGGTAGGCTGCGCGTATTCAGTTCTCAGTTTCCCAAGTCGCGTCTTCTTCGGTGTCGCTTCACTGAACTTTGACAAGTTTGACTTCGCGGTTGCGTAGCTTTTTGATTTCTGCCCCCAAGATACGAATTGGAACACTCCTCATAGTCGCCTCTCGTTCTACTTCTACTTCCTCTAATATGCTTGGTTCCACCACTTCCGCAGACTCATGTAAGCACTTTCGTAGGTGAGAAACATGAAAGACATTATGAACTCCAATCAATTTTTCGGGGAGCTCTACTCTATAAGCCATTTTCCCAATCTTCTCAATGATAGGAAACGACCCTACAAATCTTGGTGCCAACTTTCCTGTGGATCCAAAGCGAACGACGTTCCTCAAAGGAGATACTTTAAGGAACACCTTGTCTCCAACTTCAAACTCAAGGTCGGTTCTTCTTTTTTCTTTATAGGACTTCTGTCTATCTTGGGCAGTCATCATTCTTCTTCGTATCAAGTCCACTTTCTCTGAAGTTTCTCTAATCATGTCTGGTCCAAGTATGAGTTTGTCTGTAGACTCCCACCAACAAGTTGGTGATTGGCATGGTCTTCCATATAAAGCTTCGAAAGGTGCCATTCCTATGGTGGCTTGGTAGCTATTGTTGTAAGAGAATTCCACCAAAGGAAGATGATCCTCCTATGTACCTCCAAAGTTAAGAATGCATAGTCTCAAGAGGTCTTCTAATACTCTGTTCACTCTTTCCGTCTGACCATTGGTTTGGGTGTGATAGGTCGTGCTTAAGCATAACTATGTGCCTACAGCTTTTTGCAAACTCCTCCAAAACACGCTCGTAAAGATAGGATCTCGGTCACTCACTATGCTGGAAGGTATCCCATTGAGTCAAACTATCTCTTTAAGATATATGGATGCTAGGGATAAGGAAGTCCTTCTACTCTTAACGTGTATGAAGTGAGCGCTTTTTGTGAGCTTGTCCACTATTTCCCAAATACTGGTATTGCCTCTTCTTGACCTAGGCAGCCCATCAATAAAGTCCATCGAGATGCTATCCCACTTCCATTGTGGGACCTCTAAAGGATGTAGCAAACCACTAGGCTTCTTCTGCTCCGCCTTGACTTGTTGGCATATCATGCACTTGGAAACGAATTCAGCTACATCCCTCTTCATGCCATTCCAAAAGAAAACCCTTTTGATGTCTTTGTACATTTTGTCTCCACTGGGGTGTACGGTCAACTTGGAATGGTGTGCATCATCAAGAACTTTCTTCATCAAATCCCTTCCTTGTGGGACACATAGTCTTCCATCCCGCCTCAACCAACCCTTATCATCGATGGAGTATCTATTGAGGTGACTAGAAGTCTCACCCCTACTCAACTTATCTATCACATCAACTAGCTGAGAGTCTTCACGTTGTGCGGTCCCTATTGAGTCCAAAAGAGTAGGCCGCACCTCTAGCGATGCTAACAAACCAGTCACATGATCGACAGAGGGTCTAAAATCAAAGTTGGCTATGTACTCCAAGCTTTTCTTTTCTATAAAGAGAGGGCTTAGGGTCAGCTTCTTTCTACTTAAAGCATCTGCTACTACATTGCCCTTGCCAAGAGTATAGGAAATCTCAAAATCATATGAGGCAAGAAACTCCATCCATCTTTGCTGCCTCAAGTTGAGATCTTTCTACGAGAAAAGATACTTCAACAATTTATGGTCAGTAAACAATTCAGACTTCTCACCTAGGAGATAATGGCGCCAAGACTTAAGTGCAAAGACGATGGTAGCTAACTCTAGATCATGGGTTGGGTAGTTTTTCTCATGTGCTTTCAGCTGTCGGCCTCCATAAGCTACTACCTTCCATTCTTGCATTACGACAACGCCTAGTCCCGTACCGCATGCATCTGTATATACATCAGGCAATGTCAGAACTGGGGCCGTTGTCAGAGCCCTTTTCAAGCGTTGGAAAGCAATATCGCAATCCAAATCCCAAGTGAAAGTTAAGTTCTTCTTCGTCAACCTTGTAAGTGGAGTTGAGATTTTCGCAAAGTACTTGATAAACTTTCGGTAAAAGCCTTCTAGCCCGAGAAAGCTTCGGACTTCAGTTGCATTCCGTGAGACCTTCCAATCTTGCACCACAACTACTTTTGCGGGGTCCACAGCTAATCCTTCCTTGGATATCACATGTCCAAGAAATCTTACTTCCTATCTCCAAAAGTGGCATTTGGAGAATTTGGCTTTCAACCGATGTGCTGGAAGAGTATCCATGACTTCTTTTAGATGCTGAGCATGCTCTTCCTCACTCTTCGAGAAAATAAAAATGTCGTCCACGAAGACCACTACAAACTTATTGAGGAACTCCCTAAACACCCTGCTCATCAAATCGACAAAATAAGCGGGTGCGTTTGTCAAGCCGAAAGGAATGACAAGCCACTCGAAGAATCCATCCAGAGTTCTGAACGCGGTCTTATCAATGCTGTCTTCAGCCACTCTTAGCTGATGAAACCCAATAGACAAATATAGTTGGGAGAAAACCGATGCACCTACAAGCTGATCAAACAAGTCGTCTATTCTTGGGAGTGGGTGCCTATTTTTCTTGGTCATCTTGTTTAGCTCCCTATAATCAACGCATAGGCGAAGCGATCCATCCGCTTTAGTTGCGAACACTACTGGAGCACCCCATTCAGAAATACTCCACCTTATAAACCCCTTTTCTAGCAACTCTTTAATTTGCTTGCTGAGCTCTTTCCGCTCCCTTGGAGCCATGTACCTAACGGGTAAGGCGATGGGTTATGCATTATCAACGAGGTATATGCGAAAGTCTATCTCCCGCTTCGGAGGTAAGCCCTTTACCTCTTCAAATACATTCGAGTATTCATGGACTACTCTAACATACTGCAAGTCCTCAATAGATGCATCGAGAGATTCTAGATAGCTAAGCATAACAGAGTTCATGGGATTACAAGAAATTTCGAGAGTGTTACCGAGGCGAGTCATGAGTCTAACCACTGTCTTTTCACAATCGAGGACAGCACCATTACTGGATAACTAGTCCATGCCTAGAATCAACCCATAGCCCGTGAAGCCCAAAACATAGGCATTGCATCTAAACCCCACACTTAATATAGAAATTTTCAAATCCAAACAAACCATTGACAAACAAGCTGAGCCCCCAATTGGATTTGAAACAACCAAGGGATCCTCTACTATACTGGTGTCTAGGTGTAGAGATTCAACTAAAGCAGTAGATATAAATGAGTGCGATGCGCCAGAATCAAATAGTGTACGAACACGATGATCAAAAAGATAGACTAGACTTTTGACAGAAATATTTCTACCTTGTTCTTGCGGAGGTGCTGTGAGAGTGTGAACTTGTCCTCCAGAAGAAGGTCCAGCTCGCTGCCCTTGCTCTTGCTTCCTTGGGCAGTCCTTAGCCATGTGTCATGTCTCGCCATAGTGGAAACAGCCACCCATCTTCCTCTTCTTCTTCCTGCAGTCTTTGACCAGATGTCCAGGAATGCCACAAAAATTGCACTTCCTCTTGTCACGGGGTTTGTTGTTCTTCCCACCTTTCTTTGAATTTGTCCTCTTGTTATGTGACCCCTCTGCTTTCTTTTCTTGAGGCACCTCTACCTTTGCCTCTTTCTTGCCCTTGTCTTCCTCGTGTAACAATGCCATGTCCACTAGTCTCTCATAAGTCGCCCCCATGGGTATCTGGGTCATAGCTAGGCTGTGTAGTGGCTCATTCAGTCCCTTACCAAAATGGAGAGCCTTCTTACGAGGAGTGTTTACTAAGTCCAATCCAAATCTAGCCAGCTGGTTGAATTGGTTGGCGTATTCTTTGACTGTCATACTTCCTTGCTTAAGAGATAAGAACTTTTCCACTTGTAGACTTTGTTCATCTTGTGAGAGGAATTTCATTTCAAACCTTATTCTAAAATCCACCCAATTTTCAATTGGTCTTTAGCGTTAGTGACTTCCCACCAATAGGAGGCTTCGTCTTTGAGCAACCACACCGCCAACTGTATCTTCTGTCTATCATCCACCTCGAAGATATCGAATAGATCCTCAGTTTCTTTGAGCCAGTTCCTTGCTTCTACAAATGATTCAGTTCCATTGAAATTCTTTCCACCCATGGCTCTAAAGTATCTACAAATCTTTGAGAAAGCATTTGCACGAGGAGGAGGAACCACTGCAGCTGGGGGAGGAGGAATGTCTGCTGGGCCTGCGTCGTTAGCCTAGCCTCTAGGTACCTCCTGAACCAGCCAGGTATCGGTACACCCTCTGGAAGGTTAAGATTCCCAGACATGCTGAAACGAAAAAGGAATGATTCAAAACAAAGGACAGAAAGATAGTGCATATGGCTTTGGGGGATTATGCCTTTTAAAGTGAAATAACACTTTTTCTTGAAAAACGCTTCTTTATAATTCTTTTTAAAAATAATTTTCAAAAACTTTTATCTGATCTAGTAAACCTTTGCTCTGATACCAAGTGAAACACCCCACCTCCGTTAAGGTCACTCACAAAAGGAATGCCTTAGCTTTGGTGGAGCATTATAGGTAAAAGACACAGATAATTTACAAGACAGATATATATAAGCAGCGGAAAATAGAACTAACTTTATTTCAAACGTGGTTCATAACAAAACATTACAACAAACTGTTTCAAACCAACTTCCAAACCATTACATCATAATTTCTGCCTTGATTATTTTCTAAAGAAGCATAAAAAAAAACTGCATAAATCCCCAAGTAGTATTGTATCCAAAGCCATAGCCAAAAGCAAGAGATTCCAAGCTATACATCACAGAGTCTTCAAGCTTGGAAAGATGAACAGTCCAAATCAAGCTGAGCTATTCCCTCCCTGGGTACCTAGGGGAGGGGGGAACGGAAGAAAAGAGAGCGAAAGAAAAATGGGTCAGACATAAGTTTGAGTAAGTCTAGTGAATTTTCAGTGTGTGAATAAGGAAAAGGTCATGATAGGAATAAACTGAAAAACAGGACAGTACCAGAATGACAATCTAACCTAAAACTATACAAGGCAGGATAAAACGAATATACATCACACCCATGTCAATTTCTCTGCACCTACTCATACTTGTCCAACTAGCACCACGTGTTCATGGTGAAATGATCCCCTTATATTGATCGGCTCCTACTCGCATGCATTTATCACGTGTGTCATTCGGCCCCCGCTTGATTGTAGATACCTGTGCTGGTCCCACTACAAGGTGTATCAAGTCCTATGGTGGCAACCCGACACGATTCAAGATCCACTCTAGAGTACATGCACGCCCGTACTCCGTCGGAACCTACACTGACGCACCACCCGCCGACGTCTTGACCGCTTACAGTTCAGCCCTCTAATCGTGCCCCACCCTGCCTAGCTCAGGGTTCCATGATACATCTATGTGGGTTACTGCTGAAATGGGTCCCAATTACTAGGGTTTTCTAGCCAACATGTTAAATTGGTTAAGTGTCCAAATTTACCTAAACCCACCCATCAGTTTAGTTAACATGTTGAATTGGTTAAGTGTTTCCTTAATTGACTTAACCCTTCCAATCTTGACTTAACTTTATTAAATCACCAACCACTCACATTAGACAGGTATTGTTGTGGTCACTGGATGTGCCGGTCAGTTCCGGGCAGTTTTACACCACAACTCAGGCTAACCTCGGGTCCTTTGTGGGCTCAATGCACTAACCACCCACATTAGATAGGTATTGTTGTGGTCACTAGGTGTGCCGGTCGGTTCCGGACAGTTTTACACCACAACTCAGTCTAACCTCGGGTTAGGCATATTTGTCTTTTCTAAATTTACATATTTATCCTTTTATGCTTATATGTAAATTTGTCAACAATTTATTGTCATGGCCCACTTTCCCTCTAATTCATGTTCATGGTTTTTGGCATAAAAATTATACCATTTTTATGCCGCTCATTAATTACATGACTATGAGCCAAATATGTCAGTAATTTTCAAGTTTTTCCCAATGTTACCCCGTTGTATGTTCGCGTTGATCACATAAAGTCATTGGGCCCGCAAATTAGCCCAATTTATAAACAAGAGGTAAAAGAAGGGAACATTTAATCAAGCATATGTCACGTAAATTTAAATTAACATGTCTCATGAAACTTGCAATTAAATTGGGTAGAACTAGCATAAGATTAAGCATGTGAACATGTAGATCTAGGCATAGGTGAACACAACTTGGTTTATAAACTAGCATAATTTAGGAGAATCACGACATGTACATTCCAAAGCATGTATAAGTTTAACTTTAACATGTAGATGTGAACGAGATCTAACAATAATGATCATATGAACTTACATGAATCCACTTTTTAAACATGCATATAAATATAGATCTAATTTTTGGATATAACACAGAACATGAAACTTGCATATGAACATATATAGATCTTGACTTGGGTCTAACATGTATCTTGCGTATGAACATATATGTAGATCTTGACTAACATAAAACATGTATCTTGCCTATGAACAAATATCTAGATCTTGACTAACATAAAACATGTATCTTGCATATGACACATCATGAAAGGATGTTCAAACTTATATGTGCTATGATGGTTTCGTTCCCCAAATCGTAATAAGTTTATCACCAATTTCCACATGATACAATAAGTTCAAATAAACCACAATCATTCCAAGACATACATGACCAAATTATCGCAAGAATTAGACATGAATTCGCATCATCAATCACATACAACTTGGTTCAAATTCTATTTTCCAATTCATTACAAATCACGTCTTTAATTTGTTCACATCTGAAAGGTAACTATACTTACAAACAAAAAGGAATTCTTGAGTTCTGGGATCTGTATTCTAAAATTGAATTGCTCGCATTTGATGAAGATCGTTGAATTCTCTTAGTTGAATTAGAGTAGGTTTAATTTGATGTAGCTTCTATCTTGTTTCTGAGTTGAAAGGGATGACGGCTACATTAGGTTCACCATTGACGACATGGCGGCTCTTGGAATAAATTAGTGTGATTTTAGGTTGAGATTTAGGTTGCTTATATAAAGTTTTAATTAAATTTAGAGCCGTCGGATTAACCCTAGAAGCAATCAAGACCATCCAGTCAAGATAGGGTGACACCTCAGCCCTAATGACTCAGCAAAGAGTCAGAAAGGACTCAACAATGACTCATTGTTCGGACCAGAACACTCTAGAAATTTGTTTAGGTTTATGGCCCAGCCTGGGCGCACTTGGCAGGTGCGCCGGTGCATTTTTTGTACTGGCGCACTTGTGAAGTGCGCCAGTGTATTCTGGTCGACTTCCGGTTTTCTTGCCTAACTTCGTTCATCAATATCTCCTTCATACGATGTCCGTTTTATGCAAACTCGGACTCTATCTCTAGCAGAATTCCGAGATGAACGCAATGGCGTAACCCGTTTACCTTAATTCTCACATTTGAAATCAATTATTCTTTGATTCGTTACTTTAATGTTTACTGAAAATACGGGGTGTTATAGGATCGGGTATTCTGGTCATCCATTTTTGCCATTTCTGGTCGGACAATTCCGGTGATGATGCAACTTCAAAGTAAATTCAATTGGGAAGTTAGGAAGTGTTGAAAAGTTTTTGTTGCTCATTATATGAAAAAAATGGGGAGACAACTAAAGGATGTATTGAGTTCATGTGAAGTGACAGCTCTAGGGTGTTCTGAGCTAATTAATAGTCGTAATTTATAATGACTAGAGAGACGGAAATCGAGAAATTTTCATTGTTGTAGGTTCTAGTGCACTCAAAGCAGAGGTACAATTGAAGACCAATTATAGGTCGAGTGCCTTGGGCATCATGTCTGGCCTAGACATGTGTTGAGTATAGCGTGTAGCATGAGTTGAGTATAGCATGTGGAGTTTTGCTATAACGGGGGAGTCGTGTTTGGTCCTTGACAATTTACGGTAAATTGTTAGTTAGTCATATGATAACGAAGTTTCCAAAGTAAGGTTGGCAGTGATAGCCAAAGTCAGTCATGGATGTTTGAATGCATGTTGTGATCATGATTGATGTGCTTTTTCATTTATGAATGGATGCATTAATTTCTATGACTGAATTGTTATTCCTTTGGGTACATGGATTGTAAAGTCTATCACTGTCATGTAATGGAGAAAGAAATTGAGAGTTCTTCTCTGAAGCTGGGTAGATTAGTTGATTATTTATCCATTCTCATATACTTTACTGATGAAGTTTGTTAGCTGTTTTATCGCTTACTAAGACTGTTGTCTAACTCAAGGTTTTATGTTTCCTCTTATTACCTTGGGTTGTTCATCCAGTTGTGGATGGGCAGACTGAGTAACAAGTGGCATGTATTGCATTAGTGAGGACGACATTGCTGATCGATGGCGAGCAGGAGGCTCACGTACTAGTTATATTACTATATAGTTTTTGTTTCCGCTGTTTGCTATTTCTTTGAGTGTTGTAGTGAGGAAAATTGTACAATACTACTACTGTCATCTACGTATATGGGAAATACTTTCTAGTTGTCATGAAAGTTTAGTGTTTTCTGCTTCACTATCACTACCTATTGTATATGTTCTATTATATTTTATCCTTGCGCTGCGAGTTTACGACAGGTTCCGCTTGTGTTACCTGCTATGATGATCGTCCATCGCTGGCGTGGACACCTTTCAACGCATTATTCCTCTTGTTTAGTGCAGGGGTGATGGGCGGTCGTCACAGGGTTTATCGTGAACCGTGTTTTGAATGACATTGGTTCTTTAACCCAGTTAAAGACAGGATTACATGTCTAACATTGTATTTCGAACAGTATTGTCGATCTCTGCTAAATATATATCTTTTTGGTGGTGAAGAATTTATTCTCTTCCTTAACACCCTTCCCTATGACGTACAAGCTTAGAGGTTGTATATCGGTAGAAATCAATGGTACAGTGTGTAGATTGTCAATGCAACATGTTTGATTTCCCAAAGTTAAATAATCATACATAACGATATTTAGGAAGATTAAAACAATGTGGGGTTTTAATGAATCTTTAATTAGATTGAAATGTGAATGTGATAATTTACATTATAAAATTTGGGAAATGATCGAGAATGGAGTATCACCAGTTTTACTCCAGACGATAGTTGAATCTTTTATTAGATTTGAAGTGGTGTTAGATATGGAGTATTACCAGTTTTGCTCCATCGGATGAATAGGTTAGGATTGGGATAATAAAAGAAATATTACTTCGGTATGGTTCGATAATCCCAACTAGTTTATAAACCTTAATTTGGTTTAGAATTATGAAAAGGTAAATGAATCTTTTGGAAATTGATATCCAAAGGAAGTTTAAAGAATAAATTCAAAAGAATTTATCTTTGATAAAATTAATGGGAACCTTTCCGTAAAGATGTGAATATTTGAATAAAAGAATATTCTGAATTGGAATGAGGTGTATGTTGTGTTTTTATAGAACTTATCTATAAAATACGCGAGTTATTCGGAAAGTCCGAGTTTATCCCATTTTGAATAATTTGTATGACGATAAGTCGACAATGAAGATGGTGGTTGAAGACCGGAGTTCTTCACATCGTTTGGATGATTACTGATGTCTTGATTGGGCTGTATATCCAAGACAAGGCAATAAGTGGTGATCGTCCAGAAGTACTTGGAGAACGACCGGATATGCAAGGGCATCTCTCCTTTATTGAACATATGGGAAGAGGAATAAGGTGCCTCCAGTTTCGTTCAGACCCAGAACGGACTTGCAAATGGATGGTGTGTCTGGCATTGATTCCGTTATAATGTATTCATTGATCTCTACTAAATGTATATTTGTTTGGTGGCGGAGATTTATTCTCTTGCTTAACACCCTTTTCTGAAAAGTACGAGCTTAGAGGTTATATATTGGTGGAAATCAGTGGTACAATATGGAATGACAGTGCGACATGCTGTGATGCAAATGATCAAGGCTTTTGTTGAAAAGCAGAGTCTTGTGGTTGATGATCAAAGCAAATCTTTAATTATCATAGCTTTGTGTAGCGTTAATTCGCGAGCTTCACACCCTGGTATGAACCAGAAACAGGATAAGGACTTCAGGAAAATGGACATATGTTAGTTTCTAGCTAGGAGTAATGTCATGGTATGGAGCCCAGACTTTTACTCATGTGGATGTTGCTTATTATTACTGGATGATGGATTGCGAGGCACCTCGGATATATCGGTCACTACGGGGCTGATGGATGTCATGGTCGATATACTGATCAGGTTTTATGCCCCATAGGGCAGGCCAACATATAGTTTATTGTAACAACCCAGAAATTTCGACAACTGGAATGTTAAATTAACTGAAAATTTAATAAATTTTATGTCGATATTTGGGTTAGAAATTAAAAATCAAGTATATTGTTTTGAGTTTGAATTGAATTCAGAATGGTTGGTTGAGGAGCAAATATTATCGTTGAATATTTGAACTGAAATTGGTTGGATATTTAAATCGGATTTAAAATTTGATGGAAAAATATATATAGTGTTGAACTTAAAATAAACAAACAAATTTAGTGGATGTTAATCAAATGGGAAATTTTATTTGTTAAAAATATGGAAATTGGTTTGGATAAGGTATAATGGTGTATATAAAACAGATTGAAAATTTAATGTTTCAAGTTTGGAATCGAAAAGATTTGTTTTTTGAACAATACAAAATAAAAATCGGTTACCCGATAAATAATTTTAAAAAAAATTAGCGTCGTATATAAACAGAGTCGAATTACAACCGGTCTAATTTTATGGGGTTCAGAACGCAAAGACAAAGAAGTACGTATAATTTTTATCGCATTTCGGTATTGGGTTAACGGTACGAAATCAGAGCATTACGGGGTAACTCGCGGTAAACTCAATATTTAATTAAAAAAATTTGTTACCACCTTCCTTCGAAATACACTATGCAGACATATCTGTTGAAATTTGCATACCGTAACCCTATACGATTTTACATTGTTCTTATCTTTACCCAATTCCCTTCTATATATCACACCATTTTCTCAAATCCTTCAGCAACAAAAATCTTTCTCTCCTTTTCTAATTTGTAATGGCTGATGTCCAATTCCATCTCTCTCAAAATTAAATTTCCAAAATAAGAGCTTTCCCCTAAAATTTGAATGCATCCACCATCCTTTCTATCACCGTTGCAACCTAAATCATTCCCAAAATCGATGCTCGCTGCCACCGGCCATAAAGGCTCCAACCACCTACTTCAAACCCAACGGAGCTTCTAGCCGTCGCCAGTTTCTTCCTTCCGTCGCTGGAGCAAATCAATGAATTCGACCATAAGAGCCACCGATAATGTCCCCTGCAACAGTTTTCTTTGTTGTTTCTAAGGTGAGAAATCACTCATGATTAATTATAAGTTCAAGTAGATTAACTCGATATTTAAACTATAATATAATAGTTGATATCGTTGTGATTGTCTGCCTTGAATTGTTGTGTGATTTTGATTGGGGTTTTTGGGTGTGGTTCCATCTGTTCGTATGCGATCTTGTTGATTATGATTCGAAAATGAAATTGAAATGTGGCACCTTTTTCTTGTTGAAAACTAATAATAATGGGCTCAAGCATTTATAGCCAATTTAAATTTTGTATCGTGACCCATATGAACATGACATCAGGTGATATTTAGAATATGTTGTGTCTTTAATATATGAGTATACATAGATTGAAACCCCTGCCTTGACTATGAAATATTGAAGTACCATATATATACTGCCTTAATGGTTTAACTGGAAATGCAAATGGGAATCATGTTGTTTTTGGTGAAGTCTGAACCAATGCATTTGCGTTTGGAATGTATTGGACTTAGCTTATCTGATTTGCATGTAAATCTGGAACTAAAAAATCAAAAACTATAAACTAATATTTGGTGAGAAGACTTTTTTTTCTTCAATTTAAATCTTCTGCTAAATTGATATAAATAATGACGTTTATAAATACATCTGAGGATAGTGTGCTAAACATTGTTATTTTCATGTATTGAAAACCTGGGAGAAAATGTGAAACACCTTTAGTTCACAATACTTGAACTGGGAACTGCATGCTACTTTGATCATGTACTTGTGAATTTTAGAATAATATACATCTGTATACATGCCCATACTTCACCCTGAACTCCTATCACACATTCATACACACTGTTGGATAGAATGAGGTATGGGGAGATCCTCAATATTATATATATATATATATATATATTGTTAATGCATATTTTAATTATTGATGATGAATACCATGTTATTTCAGATATGTAAATTGTTTTGAAACAAAAATCCTTTGAATTATAAACTACAATACGAAAAGCATCCCGTACTCATTTGATTGTCTTATATGTAGAATTGATCATTTCTCAAATATGTTCCCAATCCACTTGAAACCCTGTTGTTCTTGTTGACTTCTTGAATTTGTTGTACACCTGAAATTTAATACCTGCATGAATTTGAGGTTAATTGATTTGTCAAATAAATTTACCTAACTATAATAAAGTAATAATATAATTTAATAAGTGAACTTTCATCCTGTTGGGTCTCAAAGTAAAAATAAAATCCCTGAATGTGTAAACTAATAAGGACTCTGCCTTGTTGTTGCTTTTCATGCATGCTTACACATTGCTATATAAATATTCCCACTTATTTGAGAATGTGAACCTGGTTATATCCATAGTTATGTAAGTATTGCTATATAAGTATTGCTAGCTCGTGTCCGATTAGTAAAGCTGCCAAGCATTAATATCGATAGTTTTTTGTAATGTTAAGGCTCTAAGTAATGACATTCGTCCATTAGAAATCTATAGTTTAAAGGTGGAATTCAAACCTATTGTTGCTGCAGCATTGGAGAATACGTTTATACATGGAAACTTCGAGATTTTAAGCATAGTTACCAATGATTTCAAAATGTAGAATCTAGTTCTTTGGGACACTAGTTGTTCAGGTTGATTTATAATTATGATGAACAACATATACTAATTTTAGTATCCTGGTTAATATTTTTGATGACAACCTCAAGTATTAATATATCACTCATTAACACATCTTTACTATTAACAATGAAAATTCCATGAACTAACTTACAACTGTGACTGTCAAGAACTGAGCGGAAACAAATATGCATGTATATGCCACTGCTCATATCCACTATCTACTGTTTTTGTGTATGTGTGTGTAGTCATTTGGGTGTGAAATTCTGGAATGTTGTGTTAACATCAAATTATTTTAAATAGGTTCAAATTTTACTGAAAGAAACTAAGAGAATTCTTCCACCATTTTTTTAATTAATTCTAAATAAATTGTAGACAACTTGTGGAATTAAAATAAGTCCTGCTAAGCATCTCATTTACCTATATTCTTGCCTGGTTTCACATGCATATACCATTCTGGTTGCTTATTTACTTGTCCCGTATGTATATGGAACATTATAGTGCTTGGAAGTATGGTGCTGGGTTTATCAGATTTTATATGGAATGCATACTGGGATTTGGACTCAATAAGGTTATTAGTAATGGAATTTAAAACTCTACCTTCGTGCTTAAAAAAATTAAAAAAAAAAATTGGTCTGAACTCCCTAGGAAAAATGAACACATTAAGTTCATATCACTTGTATATTCTTTTACTTGCATGCTTTTCTAATTTAGAAGTGACTTCTTGATGTAAAAATGGGAACCCTGTATTATAGTCATATGCCTTATTTGAAGTTACTGAACCCATGGATTTTTTTTTATAGATCCTTATGTAAATTTGCTGATACCACTCATTATGCGCATTATCATATAAGTATATGTTGTAGCTATTGGGTTCGGACTCTATTTTCTGTACATTATTGGCATATTTGTATATATGTACATTGGCATTCCACTACACCTTATTTTGCTGCCGTAGTTGATTTGAAAATTCCCTATAGTGCTGAACTTTTGAACAAGCACATAAGTGAGAGCCAGTACATGTATATGGGTTGACACACTTACACATCTACTACTTATTGCGCTCATTGTCACTCAAAACACCATATTGACACGTTTATTATCCCATTCGGCACCGAACCGAACTGACTCACTTCGATGAGTGAACTTGCTATTTTTCTTCGTCATGAGTCTGAATAGTTGCAGGCTACCTTAAGTTCGATGCTACAATTCCATTACCTTCTCACATGTTTCCCTCTTATACATGCTGCCTTTTTTTGCGCAGAATTTTACCTCGTCGCATGGTTTTAGTATGTATGTGGTGGCCGATGCACACATGTGTTTACCTATACTATTGTATGTGTATACATGTCATAGGCAAACGTACATACATAAATGCATAGGCTGTTCTAATTTGCTATGTCATAACTTGGTAGTTTCTCATGGGTTTGATACGTGAATATTTAATAATCTGTTGGATTAACTATTATATTTTAGTTTCTGTTGAAGTTAATTTACTTGAACAAATGATTAATCCTGGCTCGAGTGTTTTATGTTTTTGAATGGAACGCTCGGGTCAGACTCGAGCATTACAGATTTAAAGATTATAGCTTAGGATTCGAAGATTGGCAAAGCTGGAGATTCCAAAGACGGCACACTCTGAAGATTTAATACAGTAAAGATTTTTTTTCATGTATTCAAATTATTTTTACATTTTGCTATACTGAAAAATTCTTGTATCAAATTTTTTAATTAATATATAAAAGTATGTTTCATTGTTCCATACTCTATTTATTTGGTGTTTCTGTGTTGATTTTTAAACTCGGTAAGCTAAATAACGATCCGTCGTTTTGATACGTTTTAAGTTGGTTAAATCACCAATTTGAAGCGGTTAAAAAGGAGGGACGTTACAAGTGGTATCAGAGCTTTGGTTTATTCAAAGCTTAGCTAATTGGGTTTAAAACGGATTCTAGAAATAAAAAGATTTTGAAATAAAAAATTTAAACGTATAAATAATTTTAAAATAGACTTTTGAATGGTAAACTATTTTGAAAATATTATGTATTTGAAAATTAGTATTTTGAACTAGTATAGCGGAAAAAAAAAATTGAAGTTTAAAATTCGTCTCGGAATCCCCGTCTTTGGATCCAGTCCTGCAAGAACTATTCATTGATAAGCTTTTAGGTTTGAATCTCGAATCCATTGTAACACCCCACCTCCGTTAACGACACTCACAAAAGGGAATGCCTTAACTTTGGTGGAGCATTTTAGTAAAAAGAACAGAAACTTACAAGACAGATAAAAACAATACTTGAAATTTTTTAACTTTATTACAACGGAAACAGAAATCAATATGGTTACATCCTTTCAAATCTCAGAATTCAAGTACAAAATATCAGTCTTGTACAAAAGCCTTCAAAATGCATAGTTTAAAATCATAATCCCTACAGAAGAAGACAAGCCATACTTTAAGCACTTCAAGCAAAAGAAATCCGGATCTAGCTAGAGTAATCCCTCCTTAGAAAACCTGGGGGGGAAACGGAAGAAAAGAGGCGAAACAACAAGGGTCAGACAAAAAGTCTGGCAAGTCCAGTGATTTTCAGTTATGAACAGATAATAATAACATGACATGAACATAAAACTGGATGAGAGATAGCTGTAACAGGTGTAGCAGATATGACAGAAGAACAGAATGACATAAGCTATTTCTTTACACTTCTCTGCACTAATAATAGTATAACAGAATTAGGTGTCACCCTAATGTCTAAACTGAAATAGAAACGGGTACAGAATAATTTAACAGAAACAGAATGATAATAATGGGCCTTTACTACCCAATCAGAAACAGACAGAAGCAGAAACAGATTAATCCCTACGAAAACAGAATGTAGAATAGGTTGTACACTAGTAATGGGCCTTTACCACCCGAACAGACGGTACCATGCAGAAACAGACAGGTGTTACCACCCAACAGAAACAGACGGTACCAACAGAAACAGACAGAACTAAGTGTACCCTAAAACCCTACCCCAAGCGATCGGCTCCCTAATACATAAATATCCTGTGTCGGCCCCACAGTAGGGTGTATCACAACCTAAAGTGACAACCAATTGGCACAGACCTATTTACAGATGTCACTGCGTCTTACATCCTCAGAGGCAGACCGGGATCCATGCATGCACATGACCCGATTGGAACGCACCATCAACACCCCTCGCCATTATCAGAATGAACCGCTTATAATTAGTTCAGTAAGCGTGCCCGGACCCTACTTACTGTTGGGTCAAAGTTTTGATACAAGAAAGGGTTACTGACTAATATGGGTCCCAAACAACAGATGACACAAGTAATTCCCCTTCTAACCATGTGTCCCCAGACTAACAGATTTCAGCTTAACTTGTCTACAAGTTTCAAACATACAAAATTTAGATTAACTAGTTCACAGATCAGACAATCAAGTTAACAGGTTTTCAGACTAATGGATCAGATGTTCGGATTAACAGGGTTACAGATTAACTAGTTACAGATTAACAGACTTACAGATTAACTGGTTACAGATTATCTAACTTTGTATTGGGCCTACGGATTCACGAAACGGGTTTATCAGATTCATTGGTCCAATTGGTTTAACCTTACACAACACATTTTAGACATCATAATTATCTCAGATTTTCATTAACTAAATATTAATGCCCAAACCTCTCACAATAGATTGACAGTTTGCAGCTACTGGTTAGGCCGGTTGGTTCTGGGCAGGTTTCTGTCGCAAACTGAGTCTAACCTCGGGTTTCAAGCACGTTATGACTAACTTCTCACATTAGAACCTATTGTTTGCGACCACTGGAATATGCCGGGCGGTTCCGGGCAGAATTACGCCGCAAACTCATTCTAATCTCGAGTTAGCCATGTTTATCTTTGCGGCCAATTAATTAATGATTTACCATTTATACCCACGCCTAATATACATGTCAATTATTCATAACTATAGCCAATTCAGATTATGTCAATAGCGGACTAATTATATCAACTCAACAGATATTGTAGATAACAGATTTTTCAGATTAGGCGACTTAATGGATTTAGCAGATTAAGCAAACTAGCAGATCTAGCATTTTCAACAGACTTAGCAGATGAAAGATTTGGCAGATGAACAAATCTAGCAGACCAGGCAGTAGAGCAGAACTAGCAGATTAAGCAATATAATAGAACTAGCAGATTAAGCAATATAGCAGAACTAGCAGATTAGGCAAATATAACAGATTTAATCATTTCTTAAAGTTTCACAAACATATCTTGCCTAATTTTAAATTTTCCTAAGCATGCCTAAATAATTGTCATGATTCACACAATGATCATATACTAAATATAACAATCGATTACTATGCATGTCATATATCCCATAGATCCCTTACTTAGGTGTTTATTTACATTTAATAGATGTCCTACCTTAATGTAAATCTTTATACCTAAGCCATATTTTCTTTGTCTCAAGTCATATGTTAACATACCATGGTTCCTCTTCTTCCAATTCACAGAATATGCATAGATCTAAATCTAGTTTACAACCATGTCCTTTTTCTTAAACCAGTCACAGATTAACCATGTCCAATTATTCCACATTCATTATTTGTCCCAAACATTTTAGCGTTCGTGCGTTAGTCTCTTAGGAGATTGGCGCAGGCTCGTAGTAGCCTGGCTATAGAACAGAAAGAAGAAGAGATACAGAATAAAATAGATCAGAACAGAACATACACAATCTCAAATTCAGATTTACAATCATGTCACAATTATGATTAAAGTTTATATCGGAAAATAACTGCACTTGCCTTTGTTGGATTAAAGAAAGAACTTTAATTGTTGTAGAATCGTTGTAGAAGCTTTAATCTCTAATTTGAATTGAGTTGCTTAGGTTGATGTTGATTAGCTTCTAGTTTTGATTCCAGCAGAGTAGCGACGCCATTTTTATTTTTATTTAGAACAGAGGCAGAAAAGAAGCAGAATAGAATTGTGTGTAGAGAAGGCTAGGTCTTAGGTTGTTTTTATAGGTGTAGCAATTCATTTCAGCCATCAGATTAACCCTAAAACCAATCTGAACCATCAAAAATCATCCCTGGGCTTCAAAAACGTGTTCTGGACCGAAACAGGCCGACCAGGTCGACCTGTAGGGGGGAGGTCGACACTATAGTCGACCCCCATGGGGGAGGTCGATTCCCAGGTCGACCCCCTAGTCGACCTGGCCCCCAGGTCGACCCCCAGGTCGACCTGCCCAGTTCTGTGCTGACCGAAACCTTCTGAATCTTCTACAGGCCATAACTTGTTCATCCGGACTCCGATTTTCGTAAACTCAGACTCTATTTCATATAAAATTTCGATAGGAATGCAATGGTGATGTCCATTTTACCTAATTCCTTATTCTTAAATTAATTATCCTCATTTTACTATCTTTTCCGTTACACACACCGTTATCGAACTAATTTTTCTTCTCTTTCATGTATTAATTAATTCTTCTTATGCATCACCATTATTTGCCTATTATAAGCATATTTTCATATACTTTATTTCATTTTTAATTATACTTAAAAATGCGGGGTGTTACATTCTCCCCTCCATAAAGGATTTCGTCCCCGAAATCTTCAAGTTAAGAAGAATGTGTCCTACCATCCAATCATCCATCTACTCAATCACCAATCACAGGAATTCATTGTCCTTAAGAGATTTCTAATGCTGTATGAACATATGCAAGAAGTGTGTGTATATGTTCCTTGTCTAATGCAAAGATCAGGCGGTCCACTGATTCAGTTGACCTCCTTAATGCGAATTATGCTAGTGCCATGAGTCCAACATGTATGCAATTTTCCTACTCGATACATATCATTTCTATATGAGTGCACAACCATTCAGTCATATGCAACATCCATGTGCTGAGTCAATCATTTTGCATCCACAAAAATTAAAAATGCTCACACATCCATATGCAGTATGAGAGTGTTTCCGAGCCGATCTAGTGCCTAGTGTGTATATGCATCCACGGGCAACCACTAGCAACCACTTGCATCCACTTGCAACCATCAAACATAACATGTCTCAATCACATGTTTACACCCATTAGTTTATACCTAAAGTTCGAAGATTCGATCGATAGGATACAGTCGAATGATGGAAGCGAGTACAGATAGAACAAAAACTTGGTTCCCATTAGGCATGGGTCCTAAGTATCGGCCCCAAAGACCGAAACCAACATCACAATGACACCCAAAGGATTACCCTCTTTAGACAATGTCAAAACTAGAAATCTTATCAGAAGTATTCAGATATTTACAGACTACTGGTACACATCAGGTTCCCTAATGGCTCTTAGGAAGTTAAGCATGATAAAATCATACCCCACGAAAACTCAGAATGTATGCGTCATACTTGACGCCTAACACAGATATCCCTCAAACCCCAATCTCAAACAGATGAGCCATAACCCTTATGGGTCTGAATCTACAGCGGAATTCAGAAATAATACTAGTATTAAAGTGTAGAGTATCGATTACAAAATCAAAATACCAGAATCATAAAAAGTCTTAACTCCATAATCAGATAAAGAAATTAAACCTACTATAGGAATTCTCCTATTTTTATCCTAGCCACTAGCCCCAAGAGTGTTCGCCTGCCCTCCTTCCCCTCGTCTCTTCGGGCAGTCCCTAGTAAAGTGTCCCATCTCTCCACAGTTGAAGCAAGTGCCCTACCTTTTTCTACAATCCTTGTTCAGATGAGTCGAGCTCCCACAAGTAAAGCACTTTTTCCCCTTCCTATCTTCAGTCTTCTCATCCTTCTTTTGTGTTTCCTTTTTGGGCTCTGCTTTCTTATTTTGTGGTTCCTCCTTCTTTGTCTCTTTCGGGCCCTTGTCTTCCTCGTGCAGTAGTGCTATGTCCACCAATTTCTCGTAAGTCGCTCCCATGGGTACGTGGGTCATGGCCAGGCTGTGCAGTGGCTCGTTCGATCCTTTAACAAAGCGGAGAGCCTTTTTATGCTGAGTGTTGACTAAATCCAATCCGAACCTAGCCAGTTGGTTGAACTGGTTGACGTATTCCTTGACCGTCATACTTCCTTGCTTAAGAGATAAGAACTTTTCCAGTTGTGGACTTGGCTCATCTTGCGAGAGAAATTTTGTCTCAAACCTTGTTCTGAAATTCATCCATGTTTCCACTGGCCTCTTGGCGTTAGTGACTTCCCATTAGTAGGAAGCTTCGTCTTTGAGCAGCCATACCGCCAACTGTACCTTCTGCCTATCGTCCACCTCGAAGATAACGAATATATCCTCAGTTTCTTTAAGCCAGTTCCTCACATTTACGAATGATTCAGTTCCTTTGAAATCCTTTCCACCCATGGCCCTAAAATCTCTACAGATCTTTGAGAAAGCAATTGCACGAGGAGGGGATGGAGGAGGGGGATCATTTGCTGGACCTGCGGCGGCAGTCCTAGCCTCAAGATATTGACGAAACCAACCGGGTACATGAACACCCTCTGGTATCTCAGATGCTTCAGACGTGCTGAAACGAAAAAAGGAAAGATTCAATACAAAAAGGACTGAAGGAAAGATATATGGCTCTTGGGGATCATGTTTTTCAAAATAAGCTTTATTTTTGAAAATACTTCCTTTCAAAACCTTTTTGAATATAGTTTTTCAAAAACTTTTATCTAATCTGGTAACCTTTAGCTCTGATACCAAGTGTAACACCCCACCTCCATTAAGGACACTCACAAAAGGGAATGCCTTAACTTTGGTGGAGCATTTTAGTAAACAGAACAGAAACTTACAAGACAGATAAAAACAGTACTTAAAATTTTTAACTTTATTACAGCGAAAACAGAAATCAATATGGTTACATCCTTTCAAATCTCAGAATTCAAGTACAAAATATCAGTCTTGTACAAAAGCATTCAAAATGCATAGTTTAAAATCATAATCCCCACAGAAGAAGACAAGCCATACTTTAAGCACTTCAACCAGAAGAAATCCGGATCTAGCTAGAGTATTCCCTCCTTAGAAAACCTGGGGGGGAACGGAAGAAAAGAGGAGAAACAACAAGGGTCAAACAAAAAGTCTGGCAAGTCCAGTGATTTTCAGTTATGAATAGATAATAATAACATGACATGAACATAAAACTGGATGAGAGATAGCTGTAACAGGTGTAGCAGATATGACAGAAGAACATAATGACATAAGCTATTTCTTTACACTTCTCTGCACTAATACTAGTACAACAGAATTAGGTATCACCCTAATGTCTAAACTGAAATAGAAATGGGTACAGAATAATTTAACAGAAACAGAATGCTAATAATGGGCCTTTACTACCCGATCAGAAACAGACAGAAGCAGAAATAGATTAATCCCTACGGAAACAGAATGTAGAATTAGGTGTACACTAGTAATGGGCCTTTACCACCCGAACAGACGGTACCATGCAGAAACAGACAGGTGTTACCAACCAACAGAAACAGACGGTACCAACAGAAATAGACAGAACTAAGTGTACCCTAAAACCCTACCCCAAGCGATCGGCTCCCTAATACATAAATATCCTGTGTCGGCGCTACAGTAGGGTGTATCATTCCCTAAAGTGACAACCAATTGGCACAGACCTATTTACAGATGTCACGGCATCTTACATCCTCAGAGGCAGACCGGGATCCATGCATGCACTTGACCCGGTTGGAACGCACCATCAACACCCCTCGCCATTATCAGAATGAACCGCTTATAATTAGTTCGGTAAGCGTGCCCGTACCCTACTTACTGTTGGGTCAAAGTTTTGATACCAGAAAGGGTTACTGACTAATATGGATCCCGAACAACAGATGACACAAGTAATTCCCCTTCTAACCTTGTGTCCCCAGACTAACAGATTTCAGCTTAACTTGTCTACAAGTTTCAAACATACAAAATTTAGATTAACTAGTTCACAGATCAAACAATCAAGTTAACAGGTTTTCAGACTAATGGATCAGATGTTCGGATTAACAGGCTTACAGATTAACTGGTTATAGATTAACAGACTTACAGATTAACTGGTTACAGATTATCTAACTTTTGTATTGGGCCTACGGATTCACGAAATGGGTTTATCAGATTCATTGGTCCAATTGGTTAAACCTTACCCAACACGTTTTAGACATCATAATTATCTCAGATTTTCATTAATTAAATATTAATGCCCAAACCTCTCACATTAGACTGACAGTTTGCGGCTACTGGTTAGGCCGGTTGGTTCCGGGCAGGTTTCTGTCGCAAACTGAGTCTAACCTCGGGTTTCAAGCACGTTATGACTAACTTCTCACATTAGAACCTATTGTTTGCGACCACTGGAATATGCCGGGCGGTTCCGGGCAGAATTACGCTGCAAACTCATTCTAATCTCGAGTTAGCCATGTTTATCTTTGCGGTCAATTAATTAATGATTTACCATTTATACCCACGCCTAATATACATGTCAATTATTCATAACTATAGCCAATTCAGATTATGTCAATAGCGGACTAATTATATCAACTCAACAGATATTGCAAATAACAGATTTTTCAGATTAGGTGACTTGACGGATTTAGCAGATTAGGTAAACTAGCAGATTTAGCTTTTTCAACAGACTTAGCAGATAACAGATTTGACAGATGAACAAATCTAGCAGACTAGGCAGTAGAGCAGAACTAGCAGATTAAGCAATATAACAGAACTAGCAAATTAAGCAATATAGCAGAACTAGCAGATTAGGTAAATATAACAGATTTAATCATTCCTTAAAGTTTCACAAACATATCTTGCCTAATTTTAAATTTTGCCTAAGCATGCCTAAATAATTGTCATGATTCACACTATGATCATATACCAAATATAACCATCGATTACTATGCATGTCATATGTCCCAAAGATCCCTTACTTAGGTTTTTATTTACATTTAATAGATGTCCTACCTTAATGTAAATCTTTATACCTAAGCCATATTTTCTTTGTCTCAAGTCATATGTTAACATACCATGGTTCCTCTTCTTCAAATTCACAGAATATGCATAGATCTAAATCTAGTTTACAACCTATGTCCTTTTTCTTAAATCAGTCACAGATTAACCATGTCCAATTATTCCACATTCTTTATTTGTCCCAAACATTTTAGCGTTCGTGCGTTAATCTCTTAGGAGATTGGCGCAGGCTCGTAGTAGCCTGGCTATAGAACAGAAAGAAGAAGAGATAAAGAATAAAATAGATCAGAACAGAACATACTCAAATTCAGATTTACAATCATGTCACAATTATGATTAAAGTTTATATCGGAAAATAACTGCACTTGCCTTTGTTGGATTAAAGAAAGAACTTTAATTGTTGTAGAATCGTTGCAGAAGCTTTAATCTCTAATTTGAATTGAGTTGCTTAGGTTGATGTTGATTAGCTTCTAGTTTTGATTCCAGGAGAGTAGCGACGCCATTTTTATTTTTATTTGGAACAAAGGCAGTGAAGAAGCAGAATAGAATTGTGTGTAGAGAAGGCTAGGTCTTAGGTTGTTTTTATAGGTGTAGCAATTCATTTCAGCCATCAGATTAACCCTAAAACCAATCCGGACCATCAAAAATCGTCCCTGGGCTTCAAAAACGTGTTCTGGACCGAAACAGGCCGACCAGGTCGACCTGTAGGGGGGAGGTCGACACTATAGTCGACCCCCATGGGGGAGGTCAACTCCCAGGTCGACCTCCTGGTCGACCTGGCCCCCAGGTCGACCTGCCCAGTTCTGTGCTGACCGAAACCTTCTGAATCTTCTACAGGCCATAACTTCTTCATCCGGACTCCGATTTTCGAAAACTCGGACTCTATTTCATGTAAAATTTCAAGAGGAACGCAACGGTGATATCCATTTTACCTAATTCCTTATTCTTAAATTAATTATCCTCATTTTACTATCTTTTCTGTTATACACACCGTTATCGAACTAATTTTTCTTCTCTTTCATGTATTAATTAATTCTTCTTATGCATCACTATTATTTACCTATTATAAGCATATTTTCATATATTTTATTTCATTTTTAATTATACTTAAAAATGCGGGGTGTTACATCCATCATCGGATGGTATCTAAGTATAAGAGAGACAATGAATCAATTTCCCTAATAGTGTATTTTAGCGTGTATTTTAGCAACCCATGATAACAGAAATTTATTGGAAATAAGAATTCCGATGAGGATGTAAATGAAATAGGAAATTAGAAATCATTTCAGAAATGAAACGATGAATTTTATTTTGAATTCATAATATAAATTAAAAAATTGAAAGGGTATAGCTGGAATTAGATTGTGTCAAATAGGATTACTAAGTTATTTGAGGTCGGTAAGATAAATTGTAATTGGTTTCAAGCCAATAAAATATAATTGGATATATGAATTTGATGGATAATTATAAACTTGTTAATTGATTAACAGGAGGTGAACTGAAAATGGGAGTTATAATTGAAGCGTAATATGAATGAAGATTTTAAAAAGTGTTGGGCCTATATTTGAATAGAATCGAAATTTATTTACTGTGACGTGTTCGGATTTCGATAAAAAGATAATATTTACTTTTTAGAAGTAAATAACATTTGAAAGCAAATATGTTGCAAACAAAATTGGAAATAGAGGAAATAGAGTTATCTCATAAGGTGAAATTATTCTGAAGTCCAAAATATAAATCAGATGGGATTTTCCGAAGTTTGGAGTATGATATCGAATAACAGATTATTCGAAAGGAAGTTATTTAGGGAAGACAATTATGACGAATTTCAGGAAAGTGCTATTTACTTTCCGTTTTAATTTAAAATTTAATATATTATTAATAAATTGTTTATTTAGATTAAAGAATAAAGTGTATTTTTTAAAAGTTACAAATCTTTAAGGCATGAATTATTGTAAAAGAAATACATTCTTAACTCAAGTTCGAAAGTTACGAAAATGAATGTTTTGTCGGTGTTTGAAGTTGTGAATTTTATCTATTTCAAAGTTAATAATGTTGTTCAACTAAGATCTGAGAGATAATATACCCCAACATGATTGACTTCATTGTTGACAAAGAAATGGTTATGGTTCAATAGCTAAAGTAGTTAAATGGAGTAAGAAATGAGTGTTAGCAATTAACTGGAAATAGCGGTGTGTGTTTAATATTTCTCTTAGTCCAAATAAGGAATTTAGAGAAAAATCCCCTGAGAATAAAGTATATTTCTATATATAAAAAAATGCAAATATATATGGAAATGTTTTTCAATGGTAATAGGAGATTTTCTAGAATTATAGGAAATGAATATGAATTGTTTTTCAAGGATTGTGAGAAGTTAACGAATTTTGAAAAATCAAATGGTGAGAACCGAAGAACAAAGAGCCGCACGACGATAACGAAGGTGGGCAGAACGTAAACATAAGTATATTTGTAAACTGAATCTAAGAGCTGTGTAAGGAATGATTTGATAGGAAATGGAGTTAAGGAATTTAGAAATTGACTGGAGATTAGTTAAGTTGAATAATTTCCTGGGTTTTGATCTGATGTTGGTTTCGGCCTTCGGGGTTGACACGTAGGAAGTTGGTCGCTTGTTAATTTACGGTCGAAGGATGTAAATGTGAAGGAGTGATAATGCGTGAAGGAGAAATTTGCGATAAGAAGAAATTTCTGAAATTTTGAGAATATAAAGATTTGAATAAAGCGATGAACCTAGTGATTAGAAATTGGGAATGAAATTGGTTTTAACCGATAGATTCGAGTTTGGGAAGGTATCAGACATCTGAACTGATTAAGAAATCAAAACCAAAATTTTGAAATTGGAATGGAATTTGAGAATAATTGATTTTGGATAGTGGATATAGAAGTTTCCGGAATTTGTATAGAAAATTATATAAGAATAAAGTGAATTTGAAACTACTGGATGGGAAGGTAATGAAATTGTATGAATGAGATATTTGAAAATATGATTGGAAAATCGTAAGTATAATTTATGAGGAGTATGAAATGAAGTACCATATGTATATAGTATTATATGTTTTCAAAGCAAAATAAGGAAAGTACCATCCTTCTCCTTTGAATTTCGAGCTTAATTGAGATGTGATGCTGGTGGTAGTAGGTTTTCCAGACATAAAACTCGAGTTGTCTAAAAGAGCACGATCGTGTAGCGATATTCGCAGGGCTGTAGATGGCCTACGGCTGACGGATGTTTCTTGGGGGAACCAAGTGTAACCATTGTGTCTGCTGCGATCTACAGTCGTGATAATGGCGTAATCCGCAGAGCTGTGAAAGCTTACGGGTATGGATGTTTCCTGAGGGAATCAGGCGTAACCATTGTGTGCCTGCGGACCACATGGCATATCTATAAGTGAAAGAGATGTAACCACTAGTGTTACTAAAGGTAGAATGGAGCCATGAAATGTTTGAGATATATTAGTGATGTTGGCCACCTGTTATATGCAACACTAAGTCTTCATGACTGCATTTGTCTTCGTGACCTGATGTGTCTTCATGACATGATTTGTCCTCATGATTTGATCTGTCCTAGTGACTCGGTTTATCTTATAACTTAATTTGTTTCTATGATCCTGAGATAGAGCGGTTAACGCTCAGTGACCTCAGTCTTTCTTGTGGTTCTTAAATATCTTTCGTTGATTTGTTCATGACGAAATTCGCAGGGAAGTAATTTCCTACAAATATGGATGTTTTCTGGGGGATCCAGACGAAACCATTGTGTATCTGCGATTCATGAACAATCAACAAATCAATATCACATTGGTACTTTCCGTATTTGTTTTTAAAAGAATTTTTGAAATATTTTCACTAGGAGTTAAAACAAGGATATTTAGCACTTGGAGATTTTAGTCGTGCGCCTAGCCAGTGTATGCCTAACATCTGTAAGAACGATAATAGACTTGTAAATTTTCGAGTTATCAAATATTTTCAAATTGGTAGTTTGAAATTGAAATGTACCTAATTTAATAAGATAAGATAAGAATTCCAAAGTACTTTTTAAGTAGATATCTTTGGAAAAATATTACGAATATTTATGTCCGAATTTTGGAAATTTTCAAGATGACAATTTGTAACATGAATAGGAGATGTTGTTTACACTCTACAATGAGTGTTATTTAATGGATTGAATAGATGAGTTTGTGGTGTAAAAATGGATAAGTAAACCTTGACAGATAAGGTTCATAAAGAAATTTGGAATGATTTTGGATGCATAAATCTAACATATGCAAATTTGTAACTGGATAATATATTAGGTTTTAAAATAAATAAATTCCGAATTAATTGAATATGTTGGATAAACAGGGAGAATCGATGATTTAAATATTGATATTTAGATTACTTGTGGAATCATACTAATGCAAAATTTTAAAGTATACATTATTATAACCCTAACGATCCTTCCTTTTCAAGGATGAAAAGTTTTAATAGGGGGTAGATTGTAACGTCCCAGAAATTTCGACAACTGGAATGTTAAATTAACTGAAGATTTAATAAATTTTATGTCGATATTTGGGTTAGAAATTAAAAATCAAGTATATTGTTTTGAGTCTGAATTGAATTCAGAATGGTTGGTCAAGGAGCAAATATTATCGTTGAATATTAGAACTGAAATTGGTTGGATATTTAAATCAGATTTAAAATTCGATGGAAAAATATATATATAGTGTTGAATTTATAATAAACAAACAAATTTAGTGGATGTTAATCAAATGGGAAATTTTATTTGTTAAAAATATGGAAATTGGTTTGGATAAGGTATAATGGTGTATATAAAACAGATTGAAAATTTAATGTTTCGGGTTTAGAATCGAACAGAGTTGTTTTGTGAACAAAACAAAATAAAAATCGGTTACCCGATAAATAATTTTAAAAAAAATTAGCGTCGTATATAAACAGTGTCGAATTACAACCGATCTAGTTTTATTGGATTCAGAACACAAAGACAAAGAGGTACATATAATTTTTATCGCATTTGGGCATCGGGTTAGCGATACGAAATCAGAGCATTACGGGTTAATTCGCGGTAAACTCAATATTTAATTTAAAATTTTCGTTACCACCTTCCTTAGAAATACACTGCGCAGACCTATCTATTGAAATCTACGTACCCTAACCCTATATGATTTTACGTTGTTCTTATCTTTACCCAGTTCCCTTCTATATATCACACCATTTTCTCAAACCCTTTGTGAAAACCCGTAACTTCCCTGTAAAGGAAAGCGTCGGATAGTTCGAGAACAAGCCACAACAGAACGCATACAGAAGAACATTTCATTGTATATTACAACAATGCATCAGATTACAGAATATCAGAGTATAGAATATTACACAGAAATATCAGAGATTTAAATTACATTTAAATACATAGCAGCGGAAAATAATACAATACACAACTAGAAGGAGATATACGGATACAAAGCTTTCCGGATATCGTTCCAGCTGTAAACCAGGATCCTGTGAATATAAATCTGCAAAACCAAAACTACTAGCTGCCCGTGTCAAAATAAGGGCACCCAGAGTTTAGGTTAAAACAATAAACTCCAGGTCAGTCATGTGACTGGTGTGAGAACTAAAACAGTTATTAATCTTTATTTTAAAGTTAGGTAAATCAAGGGACCACGCCGTATAACACGGAACGGGTTTCCTCCCAAGAATACCAGTGCATAAAACAAACAGCGCAATGCTAAATAAAGAAAAATGAAGCTGTTATAAGACCCAGGTCCCATCACACAATGCAACGCAGCCGAGGATAGGGTTTTCCCTTATAACAGCCAAAGAATGCTTGATACGTTTAAAACAAATCATTTGATACTATAATAAGTGCATAGTGTATAAAACAACTTCAAATCATAAGTATCAATCATGGGCGACATGAGCGTCCCATGCCACTATGTCGCCATATATAGGTTTACAAATAAAACCGCAAATGTCACGTATTTGGAAATTGGATTTCCGTCTATGAACCGAGGCAAAAGATAGTCCTCAACCGATTCGAGACGCTCTAACCCGCCCCTCAGGCACAGCCGCAACCGTACCTTGGATCGTCAGGGCCGGTCCACCGATGTGGATTATAATGCCTGAACAATGCGTTTCTCCGCCCTTTGGGGCGTAGGTGAGCCAACTAAATGACTCCATCGGACCCGGATCGTCCGATCAAACCGAGGCGCCTCGCAACAGCAACAACCACATAAGTCAAACTCGTCAGGGCGTGTAAAACCACTGACGCCACTTCTAGCTAGAAAGAAAACGCATGTCCCCCCTGAGGTCCGTCTCCCGTTTTTGGTTCATACCGGGTGTGAAACTCGCGAAGTAAACGTTACACAAAGCTACGCCACAAAGGCCGTGCTTTGATCATCACCACAAGACTTTGCTTTTCAACAGAAGCCTTGATAAATTGCCACTTAGGCATGCCACACAGGCAATTCACTCCATGCGTTTGATATCCATCAATATATAACCTCTGAGCTCATACGTCTCAGAGAAGGGCGTTAAGCAAGAGAATAAATTCTCCGCCGCCAAACAGATATATATTTAATAGAGATCAATGACACAGACTAAAATCCAATGTCAGACACACAGTCCATTTACAAGTCCGTTCTGGGTCTGAACGAAACCGGAGGCACCTAGTACCCCGCATATCCATCGATCTCCAAGTACGTCTGGACGATCACCAACTGTTTCCATCTTCTTGGGTGTACAGCCCAATCAAGATCATCAGTAATTACCCAAACGACGTAAAGACCTCTGGTCTTCGACCATCGTCTTCATCTTCGACTTATCGTCGTATCAGTTATTCAGAATGGGATAAACCCGGTCTTTCCGAATAACTTGCGTATATTTTAAATAAGTGTTACACAAACACAACATACGCCTCATTCCAATTCATCAGTCACTAACAGTAAATTAATCAAGAGAATAATTCCCCAAATATTAACCCCGAAGGCCGAAACCAACATCAGATCAATATCCAGAAAACCATTCTGCTTGGCTAACCGACAATTAGTTTCTAAATTTCACATTCATAGGGAAAGGTTCCCATTAATTTTATCAAAGATAAATTCTTGAATTTATTCTTTAATCTATTTTTGAATATCAATTCGAACTAGTCGGGATTAGCGAACCTTACCGAAGTAATCATTTATTTTAATTTCCCCATCCCAACCTATTCATCCCATGAAGTAAAACTGGTTATTCTTCATATCTAACACCACAGTATTATCGGTAAATTCAATTACCATTTCACGTTCAAATCTAATTAAAGATTTAACTATCGTCTGGAGCAAAACTGGTGATACTCCATTTTCGATCATTTCAATCTAATTAAAGATTCATTAAAACTCCACTTAGTTTTAATCTGTGACTGGGTTAAAGAATCAGTGTCATTTAAAACACGGTTCACGATAAACCCAAATTCACATCACATTTCAATCAGTCCCAAATTGTAAATTAGCAAGTGAGCAATTCTCTAAGTATTAATCCCGAAGGCCGAAGCCAACATCAGATCAATATCCAGAAAACCATTCTACTTAACTAATCTCTAGTTAGTTTCTGATTTTCTTAACTCCTTTAGGTCTAAGAACTGTATTATTGAAGATACCGTTCACGACAACCCATAATCACATTTCATTAATGATCGGGTTAAAGAACGAGTGTTATTTAAAACACTGTCCACGATAAACCCAAAAATCAATATCAATTCAATTCCAATTAAATATTATTTAATTGGTACGCTTCATTAAATCTAAATAAAAAGATTTAATCTTTTCTCAACTGGGTTCAAGAACAGTGTTAGTGAAGACACCATTCACGACAAACCCAAATCACATTTGATATTCAATATAAGGCTCTGAATAGAAAATATATCGGCTTATATTCAATATCAAATTCTACGATTAACAAAAGTCGTATTGGAAATAACGATATAAATATATATCTTTCAAATTTCCATAACCACATCTGTATAATCACGAATTCCAACATCGAAATATTCCGAAGACAATTTCGATTCAAATCCACTCCAATGCAATCATTGGAGATTCTGGTTATTTTTAAAACCCTTTTCAAATTCAATTTATTTATTTAAAAATAAATAGAATTATAATTCTAGTTCAAAACTAGTTCATTTCGATAAAAATCTATTTTTATCTTTTCAAATATGGAGTTTTTTCATCCTAATTCTTTCTAAATCATTTCTTATGATTTTACACAAATTATTACTATTTTTAATAATTTTATCAAGGCCCGTACAGTCGATTTCCATCAACGGCCCTCGAACTGCACTTACAGCGACCTTTTTCAACTTTGATTTGGACGTAACTCCAAATCCAACCGTTAGATTTCAAATTTCTATTATTTGTTAGAAAGCTCTTTTCGATACGAACCCAACGGTTCCGGTTTTAGGAGAATCCGACGGTCGGATCTCCCGTAATGTCCGTTTGAAATAAATGGTCGAAATTCACGAACTGCCGCGGCGCGGCGCGTTCTATTCAGGCCATTATATTATATATATAATATATATAATATATACTTCGTCGATTTCTATTTAAAACGAATTATATAAATAGTTTTAAAATTCGTTTCAAAAGCAATTTCAACTTCCATTTCAATTCAAATCAAAATTGAATTCTTCTTTATAAATTCGTTTTAAAATTCATTTCTATTCAATTCAAATTTCAATTCAATTTGAATTCATTTCAATTCGCTTTCAATTCAATTTGAATTTGTTTTATATTCAATTCATTTCGAAATCGTTTTATATTCAATTCATTTCGAAATCGTTTTATATTCATTTCATTTCGAAATCGTTTTCAATTTATTTCATTTCGAAATCGTTTTATATTCATTTCATTTCGAAATCGTTTTCAATTCATTTCATTTCGAAATCGTTTTATATCCATTTCATTTCGAAATCGTTTTCAATTCATTTCAAAATCGTTTCAATTCATTTCATTTCGAAATCGTTTTCAATCGATTTCATTTCGAAATCGTTTAAAATCGATATAAATATCGTTCACGTCAAAATGGCGTCAATCTAACCAACACGGCTTCATATATTTCTATTTTCAAATATTCTATTTCAAATGTTTCTTTATTCAAAATAGTTGTTATTATCAAAATATTTTGTTCAACACATGACCAATCTCAATGAATGAGTACTGTCAACACATGAACTTTTATTTTATAATATTAAAGGTGCAAATTTTATTACTAAAATATTTTGTTCAACACATGACCAATCTCAATGGATGAAACTGTCAACACATGAACCTTTATTTTATAATATTAAAGGTGCAAATTTTATTACTAAAATATTTCGTTCAACACATGACCAATCTCAATGGATGAAACTGTCAACACATGAACCTTTATTTTATAATATTAAAGGTGCAAATTTTATTACTAAAATATTTCGTTCAACACATGACCAATCTCAATGAATGAGTACTGTCAACACATGAACTTTTATTTTATAATATTCTTTATTTTTCAAATTGGAATGAGGCCCAATCAATCACCATATAATGTTAATTATATGGATTTTCATACAACACATGTATAATAGCATTGAAAAATAATCAACCATCAACCAAAGTGCACTACACTGTATAAGCATCAAATATAGATATCTAACGCTTATAACAGCCTGTCAATCAACCGATCGACATATTTAATCAATCAGGATGAGTGAAATCCATATTTCATCCCAACACCCGTGTGGGGTTTTCAAACAATCAAACACAAATTTTAGTTGTGCAGTTGGGCGATGTGTAAAATTTATCGACCCAATCAATGTCCTTCAAATAGGTGTACATAAACAAACCGTCCGGTTTGTAAATGAATATTTTATTTTATTCACTATATTCATATTCACGTTAAAAATTATATTTTAACGATAAAACATTTTGTTTTAACATATGAATTTCTATTCAGTTCATTATTTAAATAAAATGATATTTTTATTTTTCTAACATATTTTAGAAAATTTCGCCGGCATAACGGCACGATACTAGAAACGGGACAAGGCCTAGCCTTATCCCCGGACTAGTGAAGGCCCACGCCATTCACACATCAATCAATCCATTCATTTCACCAAACAATTCAATTCATTTCATTATGCAAACCACAAAATTTGGAGTAAGAGTCTAACCTAGCCTTACTCCTTCGCCTTATAACGGCGCACGTCTAATCCTAACCAATTTATCGATTCGATTTTTCACACCACAAACCACATTCAAACCAATATCGCAATCAATCACCAAACAGCCAAACAAACAAGTCCATGGTCTGTGGACGATTGTGTCGGGTGCTACTAAACACCGTCTGCATCCTAGTATATATATAACTAGAAAATAAATTGAAGAGTGAGAAATTCTCACATATAGCTATCCTAGCTCCACGACTCTTCATTGATAGAAATCTTCGTCGTTCTGCCTCTTTTCACTTTAGTCGCCCGTAGCCACTACCTATGTAAAAATCGAATTTTTACTTTGCTATTCAATATATAAAAATCATATTTTTACTTCGATGTTCAATATATAAAAATCATATTTTTACTTCGATGTTCAATATATAAAAATCATATTTTTACTTCGATGTTCAATATATAAAAATCATATTTTTACTTCGATGTTCAATATATAAAAATCATATTTTTACTTCGATGTTCAATATATAAAAATCATATTTTTCTTTCAACTTATTATATATAAAAAAATCCCATATTTTATTATGCAAAGTTATTTATTTTAAATATTTTATTTTGAAATCAATGTTATTTACAAAAACAAAATCTTATATTTTTCAAAAACAATGTATGTTTTACTACTTTAAAAACAAAGTATATTTTTCTAAAAAACTTTTTTTTAATTTTCCAAATCAGTTCCATTTTTATTTCTAAAAAAAACCCTGCCATTTTCTAATTTAAAAATAATGATATATTTTATTTCTAAATCATGGAAAAATTATATTTTAAATAATGCTTTTTAATATGAAAATCAGAAAATAAAATCAATGCTTTTCATATAAGAAATCCTATATTTTTATTTTTTTTATTTAAAAAAAAATGATTTTAAAATTAATATAGCTTACAGTTTCTTCTTCTTTCTGGGCCGCTCATCATCTTCTTCTCGCATAACGTTTCCAAGCATCAGCCGACAAAAATCAAACCCACGCCACCATTTTAGGGTTCCTCGTCGCCGCCAGAATAGTTGACCGGACCTGGATCGGGGATTGCCATCCTGAAGTCACCGAGCTGCTCCTCCTACTCGGACCATGACGTCGAACTCGGTGGCTTTTAGAGCCTTGAAATCGCCTGCAAACCCGACCGCTTTCAACCCAGAAATCACCACCAGTACTCCACGATAATGGATCAACCCTATATGGTTTTGAAGCCAACAAGAATCTCTTTATTTTTTTGTTTTGAGATCATAAATTATTTCACTCTAAATTGTGAGAAATCGAGGAAATAAAACACGATAATTTTGGCCGTTAAAATGAGGTATGGCGGCTGTTAAACGAGGCCCTAGGGTTTCTGAAACTCCAAGGGTATTAAAAAAATATATATTATTATTTAATTTAAATAATTACTCTAAGGTCAATTTTCACGCCCGAACTCCTATTGAATCCCAACGACTGTCGCCCCTAGCTAATTACCTCCATTCCGAACACAATGGGATATGTATCGCAAGCTGATTTGATCGTTCTGATCAGTTTCCGTTAAATTTACATTTAAATCGCTATATTGAATTTTAAACGTACATTTCAAATTACCGGGGTCATATACGAACTCGAAAAATTCTAGAAAAATATTTTCTAGCTTCGTATTGACGATACGGTCCTATCAAAACTAGTTTCGTCGAATTTTGGGACCGTTGGAAAAATGGCCAATTCCCAGTCGATTAAAATCAACTGAAAATGGTCAATCGCGTTTTCCTTTGCCACGCTCACATATTGATTCGAAAAATTATGAAATTTGAAACCTAGCAATAATTTGACACCACGGACCCAACAAAACTGGTTTCATCGAAATCCGAGGTCATTTGCAAAATGTCCATTTTTAAGGGCCTGAATTCCATAGCGACTATTCAGAATTTTCAACTGGACATATCTTTTGATTCTCGCTACGAAATTTTAATTTTTCAGATTCGTCGGAAAGATATCCACAATTAGATTCCATTATTTTTGGTTTCACTAAAATCCGGATTATTTTGCACCCGGTACATTCAATTGAAGTTTGAAATCGAATTATCGAACTACCGTGCCATTTTCAATTTTATTTATAATTATATATAAATATTTATATTCTAACGACGACGCGTATAAATATATACGTTCGAATTCTATTCAAAATAAATTCCTCAACGATATTATTTAAAATAATCTATTTTAAATAATCAAAATTCGCTTAAATTGCCAAAATAAAAATTTTAAACTGGCCCAGATTTTCGGGTTGTTACAATCTCCCCCACTTAAAACTTTTCGTCCCCGAAAAGGAACAAAGTCGAAAGTGGTTTGATTAATCAACTCTACGCTCGATTTGACTTCCATTCTCCAACTTTTCAGTTTCTGGGAATTTTCAAATTTTCAAAAATTTGGCTAACACCCTAAATTTTCGAAAAATTTCGCCATAACCTCCCCTGCACCGGGAGCATCGGGGAATTTCAAATAGCTTACCCGGTCCTTCAGATCTCAAAAAGAAAAAGAAAAAGCCAAGCGGCTAGCCAATAGGCTCATAAAATCATCATCACCCAAACAAAACAGTAAATTATGTAGTAAACATGTACCTATTTGTCGGGCAAACAAATTTTATTCTCTGCTCTAGCCTCCTTGCTATGACCTGTTCAATATAAGTATATGTATATGCAAGCAAATGCGACCAATTTTCAATATAATTCAATATTCGATCAAATTAGGCATAATGGTTAAAATTATCAAACAAATAAACAAACAACACAAACATCAATCAATTAGTGAATTATCATTTCAAATTCATAATTTTGATACATATAAAGAAAATCATGTTTTTGATGCCAATTCACAACAAAGTGTTCTAACTATATTAGTTTTGGTTCTCACACCAGTCTAATGGAAATATATAGAAAATCACACCTTCGTCACTCGAATATAAATTCTGATGATGATATATCAATCATCAGAATCACTCCCGGGCGACTAGAGCGTAATTCTATATCTATCCAGTATATTAGAATTTCAAATACACGTGGATCAGACGTATACGCAAAATCTTTATATACTGGACTGTCCAACTCAATATAAATAGATAATCAAATACGAATAATTGATTTAAATTTTCAAAACAAAAATTTGTTTTCACTTTCAAAAATATACTCTTCACACTTGTTCTAGGATGCTACTGATCCCATCTCTAGCGAGTCATTCCCGTTGGATATTACTAATCCAATTCTGATGAATTCTTTCGTATGGTTCTAATGCGTCTTGTTCTCTGAGCTTTGTAAACCAAAGCTCTGATACCAACTGTGAAAACCCGTAACTTCCCCGTAAAGGAAAGCGTCGGATAGTTCGAGAACAAGCAACAACAGAACGCATACAGAAGAACATTTCATTGTATATTACAACAATGCATCAGATTACAGAATATCAGAGTATAGAATATTACACAGAAATATCAGAGATTTAAATTACATTTAAATACATAGCAGCGGAAAATAATACAATACACAACTAGAAGGAGATATACGGATACAAAGTTTTCCGGATATCGTTCCAGCTGTAAACCAGGATCCTGTGAATATAAATCTGCAAAACCAAAACTACTAGCTGCCCGTGTCAAAATAAGGGCACCCAGAGTTTAGGTTAAAACAATAAACTCCAGGTCAGTCATGTGACTAGTGTGAGAACTAAAACAGTTATTAATCTTTATTTTAAAGTTAGGTAAATCAAGGGACCACGCCGTATAACATGGAACGGGTTTCCTCCCAAGAATACCAGTGCATAAAACAAACAGCGCAATGCTAAATAAAGAAAAATGAAGCTGTTATAAGACCCAGGTCCCATCACACAATGCAACGCAGCCGAGGATAGGGTTTTCCCTTATAACAGCCAAAGAATGCTTGATACGTTTAAAACAAATCATTTGATACTATAATAAGTGCATAGTGTATAAAACAACTTCAAATCATAAGTATCAATCATAGGCAACATGAGCGTCCCATGCCACTATGTCGCCATATATAGGTTTACAAATAAAACCGCAAATGTCACGTATTTGGAAATTGGATTTCCGTCTATGAACCGAGGCAAAAGATAGTCCTCAACCGATTCGAGACGCTCTAGCCCGCCCCTCAGGCACAGCCGCAACCCTACCTTGGATCGTCAGGGCCGATCCACCGATGTGGATTATAATGCCTGAACAATGCGTTTCTCCGCCCTTTGGGGCGTAGATGAGCCAACTAAATGACTCCATCGGACCCGGATCGTCCGATCAAACCGAGGCGCCTCGCAACAGCAACAACCACATAAGTCAAACTCGTCAGGGCGTGTAAAACCACTGACGCCACTTCTAGCTAGAAAGAAAATGCATGTCCCCCCTGAGGTCCGTCTCCCGTTTTTGGTTCATACCGGGTGTGAAACTCGCGAAGTAAACGTTACACAAAGCTACGCCACAAAGGCCGTGCTTTGATCATCACCACAAGACTTTGCTTTTCAACAGAAGCCTTAATAAATTGCCACTTAGGCATGCCACACAGGCAATTCACTCCATACGTTTGATATCCATCAATATATAACCCCTGAGCTCATACGTCTCAGAGAAGGGCGTTAAGAAAGAGAATAAATTCTCTGCCGCCAAACAGATATATATTTAATAGAGATCAATGACACAGACTAAAATCCAATGTCAGACACACAGTCCATTTACAAGTCCGTTCTGGGTCTGAACGAAACCGGAGGCACCTAGTACCCCGCATATCCATCGATCTCCAAGTACGTCTGGACGATCACCAACTGTTTCCATCTTCTTGGGTGTACAGCCCAATCAAGATCATCAGTAATTACCCAAACGACGTAAAGACCTCCGGTCTTCGACCATCGTCTTCATCTTCGACTTATCGTCGTATCAGTTATTCAGAATGGGATAAACCCGGTCTTTCCGAATAACTCGCGTATATTTTAAATAAGTGTTACACAAACACAACATACGCCTCATTCCAATTCATCAGTCAATAACAGTAAATTAATCAAGAGAATAATTCCCCAAATATTAACCCCGAAGGCCGAAACCAACATCAGATCAATATCCAGAAAACCATTCTTCTTGGCTAACCGACAATTAGTTTCTAAATTTCACATTCATAGGGAAAGGTTCCCATTAATTTTATCAAAGATAAATTCTTGAATTTATTCTTTAATCTATTTTTGAATATCAATTCGAACTAGTCGGGATTAGCGAACCTTACCGAAGTAATCATTTATTTTAATTTCCCCATCCCAACCTATTCATCCCATGAAGTAAAACTGGTTATTCTTCATATCTAACACCACAGTATTATCGGTAAATTCAATTACCATTTCACGTTCAAATCTAATTAAAGATTTAACTATCGTCTGGAGCAAAACTGGTGATACTCCATTTTCGATCATTTCAATCTAATTAAAGATTCATTAAAATTCCACTTAGTTTTAATCTGTGACTGGGTTAAAGAATCAGTGTCATTTAAAACACGGTTTACGATAAACCCAAAATCACATCACATTTCAATCAGTCCCAAATTGTAAATTAGCAAGTGAGCAATTCTCTAAGTATTAATCCCGAAGGCCGAAGCCAACATCAGATCAATATCCAGAAAACCATTCTACTTAACTAATCTCCAGTTTGTTTCTGATTTTCTTAACTCCTTTAGGTCTAAGAACTGTATTATTGAAGATACCGTTCACGACAACCCAAAATCACATTTCATTAATGATCGGGTTAAAGAACGAGTGTTATTTAAAACACTGTCCACGATAAACCCAAAAATCAATATCAATTCAATTCCAATTAAATATTATTTAATTGGTACGCTTCATTAAATCTAAATAAAAAGATTTAATCTTTTCTCAACTGGGTTCAAGAACAGTGTTAGTGAAGACACCATTCACGACAAACCCAAATCACATTTGATATTCAATATAAGGCTCTGAATAGAAAATATATCGGCTTATATTCAATATCAAATTCTACGATTAACAAATGTCGTATTGGAAATAACGATATAAATATATATCTTTCAAATTTCCATAACCACATCTGTATAATCACGAATTCCAACATCGAAATATTCCGAAGACAATTTCGATTCAAATCCACTCCAATGCAATCATTGGAGATTCTGGTTATTTTTAAAACCCTTTTCAAATTCAATTTATTTATTTAAAAATAAATAGAATTATAATTCTAGTTCAAAACTAGTTCATTTCGATAAAAATCTATTTTTATCTTTTCAAATATGGAGTTTTTTCATCCCAATTCTTTCTAAATCATTTCTTATGATTTTACACAAATTATTACTATTTTTAATAATTTTATCAAGGCCCGTACAGTCGATTTCCATCAACGGCCCTCGAACTGCACTTACACCGACCTTTTTCAACTTTGATTTGGACGTAACTCCAAATCCAACCGTTAGATTTCAAATTTCTAATATTCGTTAGAAAGCTCTTTTCGATACGAACCCAACGGTTCCGGTTTTAGGAGAATCCGACGGTCGGATCTCCCGTAATGTCCGTTTGAAATAAATGGTCGAAATTCACGAACTGCCGCAGCGCGGCGCGTTCTATTCAGGCCATTATATTATATATATAATATATATAATATATACTTCGTCGATTTCTATTTAAAACGAATTATATAAATAGTTTTAAAATTCGTTTCAAAAGCAATTTCAACTTCCATTTCAATTCAAATCAAAATTGAATTCTTCTTTATAAATTCGTTTTAAAATTCATTTCTATTCAATTCAAATTTCAATTCAATTTGAATTCGCTTTCAATTCAATTTGAATTCGTTTTATATTCAATTCATTTCGAAATCGTTTTATATTCAATTCATTTCGAAATCATTTTATATTCATTTCATTTCGAAATCGTTTTCAATTTATTTCATTTCGAAATCGTTTTATATTCATTTCATTTCGAAATCGTTTTCAATTCATTTCATTTCGAAATCGTTTTATATCCATTTCATTTCGAAATCGTTTTCAATTCATTTCAAAATCGTTTTCAATTCATTTCATTTCGAAATCGTTTTCAATCGATTTCATTTCGAAATCGTTTAAAATCGATATAAATATCGTTCACGTCAAAATGGCGTCAATCTAACCAACACGGCTTCATATATTTCTATTTTCAAATATTCTATTTCAAATGTTTCTTTATTCAAAATAGTTGTTATTATCAAAATATTTCGTTCAACACATGACCAATCTCAATGAATGAGTATTGTCAACACATGAACTTTTATTTTATAATATTAAAGGTGCAAATTTTATTACTAAAATATTTCGTTCAACACATGACCAATCTCAATGGATGAAACTGTCAACACATGAACCTTTATTTTATAATATTAAAGGTGCAAATTTTATTACTAAAATATTTCGTTCAACACATGACCAATCTCAATGGATGAAACTGTCAACACATGAACCTTTATTTTATAATATTAAAGGTGCAAATTTTATTACTAAAATATTTCGTTCAACACATGACCAATCTCAATGAATGAGTACTGTCAACACATGAACTTTTATTTTATAATATTCTTTATTTTTCAAATTGGAATGAGGCCCAATCAATCACCATATAATGTTAATTATATGGATTTTCATACAACACATGTATAATAGCATTGAAAAATAATCAACCATCAACCAAAGTGCACTACACTGTATAAGCATCAAATATATATATCTAACGCTTATAACAGCCTGTCAATCAACTGATCGACATATTTAATCAATCAGGATGAGTGAAATCCATATTTCATCCCAACACCCGTGTGGGGTTTTCAAACAATCAAACACAGATTTTAGTTGTGCAGTTGGGCGATGTGTAAAATTTATCGACCCAATCAATGTCCTTCAAATAGGTGTACATAAACAAACCGTCCGGTTTGTAAATGAATATTTTATTTTATTCACTATATTCATATTCACGTTAAAAATTATATTTTAACGATAAAACATTTTGTTTTAACATATGAATTTCTATTCAGTTCATTATTTAAATAAAATGATATTTTTATTTTTCTAACATATTTTAGAAAATTTCGCCGGCATAACGGCACGATACTAGAAACGGGACAAGGCCTAGCCTTATCCCCGGTCTAGTGAAGGCCCACGCCATTCACACATCAATCAATCCATTCATTTCACCAAACAATACAATTCATTTCATTATGCAAACCACAAAATTTGGAGTAAGAGTCTAACCTAGCCTTACTCCTTCGCCTTATAACGGCGCACGTCTAATCCTAACCAATTTATCGATTCGATTTTTCACACCACAAACCACATTCAAACCAATATCGCAATCAATCACCAAACAGCCAAACAAACAAGTCCACGGTCTGTGGACGATTGTGTCGGGTGCTACTAAACACCGTCTGCATCCTAGTGTATATATATATAACTAGAAAATAAATTGAAGAGTGAGAAATTCTCACATATAGCTATCCTAGCTCCACGACTCTTCATTGATAGAAATCTTCGTCGTTCTGCCTCTTTTCACTTTAGTCGCCCGTAGCCACTACCTATGTAAAAATCGAATTTTTACTTTGCTATTCAATATATAAAAATCATATTTTTACTTCGATGTTCAATATATAAAAATCATATTTTTACTTCGATGTTCAATATATAAAAATCATATTTTTACTTCGATGTTCAATATATAAAAATCATATTTTTACTTCGATGTTCAATATATAAAAATCATATTTTTACTTCGATGTTCAATATATAAAAATCATATTTTTCTTTCAACTTATTATATATAAAAAAATCCCATATTTTATTATGCAAAGTTATTTATTTTAAATATTTTATTTTGAAATCAATGTTATTTACAAAAACAAAATCTTATATTTTTCAAAAACAATGTATGTTTTACTACTTTAAAAACAAAGTATATTTTTCTAAAACAACTTTTTTTTAATTTTCCAAATCAGTTCCATTTTTATTTCTAAAAAAAACCCTGCCATTTTCTAATTTAAAAATAATGATATATTTTATTTCTAAATCATGGAAAAATTATATTTTAAATAATGCTTTTTAATATGAAAATCAGAAAATAAAATCAATGCTTTTCATATAAGAAATCCTATATTTTTATTTTTTTTATTTAAAAAAAATGATTTTAAAATTAATATAGCTTACAGTTTCTTCTTCTTTCTGGGCCGCTCATCATCTTCTTCTCGCATAACGTTTCCAAGCATCAGCCGACAAAAATCAAACCCACGCCACCATTTTAGGGTTCCTCGTCGCCGCCAGAATAGTTGACCGGACCTGGATCGGGGATTGCCATCCTGAAGTCACCGAGCTGCTCCTCCTACTCGGACCATGACGTCGAACTCGGTGGCTTCTAGAGCCTTGAAATCGCCTGCAAACCCGACCGCTTTCAACCCAGAAATCACCACCAGTACTCCACGATAATGGATCAACCCTATATGGTTTTGAAGCCAACAAGAATCTCTTTATTTTTTTGTTTTGAGATCATAAATTATTTCACTCTAAATTGTGAGAAATCGAGGAAATAAAACACGATAATTTTGGCCGTTAAAATGAGGTATGGCGGCTGTTAAACGAGGCCCTAGGGTTTCTGAAACTCCAAGGGTATTAAAAAATATATATTATTATTTAATTCAAATAATTACTCTAAGGTCAATTTTCACGCCCGAACTCCTATTGAATCCCAACGACTATCGCCCCTAGCTAATTACCTCCATTCCGAACACAATGGGATATGTATCGCAAGCTGATTTGATCGTTCTGATCAGTTTCCGTTAAATTTACATTTAAATCGCTATATTGAATTTTAAACGTACATTTCAAATTACCGGGGTCACATACGAACTCGAAAAATTCTAGAAAAATATTTTCTAGCTTCGTATTGACGATACGGTCCTATCAAAACTAGTTTCATCGAATTCTGGGACCGTTGGAAAAATGGCCAATTCCCAGTCGATTAAAATCAACTGAAAATGGTCAATCGCGTTTTCCTTTGCCACGCTCACATATTGATTCGAAAAATTATGAAATTTGAAACCTAGCAATAATTTGACACCACGGACCCAACAAAACTGGTTTCATCGAAATCCGAGGTCATTTGCAAAATGTCCATTTTTAAGGGCCTGAATTCCATAGCGACTATTCAGAATTTTCAACTGGACATATCTTTTGATTCTCGCTACGAAATTTTAATTTTTCGGATTCGTCGGAAAGATATCCACAATTAGATTCCATTATTTTTGGTTTCACTAAAATCCGGATTATTTTGCACCCAGTACATTCAATTGAAGTTTGAAATCGAATTATCAAACTACCGCGCCATTTTCAATTTTATTTATAATTATATATAAATATTTATATTCTAACGACGACGCGTATAAATATATACGTTCGAATTCTATTCAAAATAAATTCCTCGACAATATTATTTAAAATAATCTCTTTTAAATAATCAAAATTCGCTTAAATTGCCAAAATAAAAATTTTAAACTGGCCCAGATTTTCGGGTTGTTACACCCTTCAGCAACAAAAATCTTTCTCCCCTTTTCTAATTTGTAATGGCCGATGTCCAATTCCATCTCTCACAAAATTAAATTTCCAAAATCAGAGTTTTCCCCTAAAATTTGAAAGCATCCACCGTCCTTCCTGTCACCGTTGCAACCTAAATCATTCCTAAAATCGATGCTCGCCGCAACCGGCCATAAAGGCTCCAACCACCTACTTCAAACCTAACGGAGCTTCTAGACGTCGCCAGTTTCTTCCTTCCGCCGCTAGAGCAAATCATTGAATTCGACCATAAGAGCCACTGATAATGAACACGCTACAGTTTTCTTTGTTGATTCTAAGGTGAGAAATCACTCACGATTAATTATAAGTTCAAGTAGATTAACTCGATATTTAAACTATAATATAATAGTTGATATCGTTGTGATTGTCTGACTTGAATTGTTGCGTGATTTTAATTCGGGTTTTTGGGTGTGGTTCCATCTGTTCGTATGCAATCTTGTTGATTATGATTCGAAAATGAAACTGAAATGTGGCACCTTTGTCTTGATGAAAACTAATAAAAATGGGCTCAAGCATTTATAGCCAATTTAAATTTTGTATCGTGACCCATGTGAACATGACATCGAGTGATATTTAGAATATGTTGTGTCTTTAATATATGAGTATACATACATTGAAACCCCTTCCTTGACTATGAAATATTGAAGTACCATATATATACTGCCTTAATGGTTTAACTGGAAATACAAATGGGAAGCATGTTATTTTTGGTGAAGTCTGAACCAATGCATATACGTTTGGAATGTATTGGACATAGCTTATCCGATCTGCATGTAAACCTGGAACTAGAAAAATTTAAACTATGAACTAATATTTGGTGAGCAGACTTTTTTTTCTTCAATTTAAATCTTCTGCTAAATTGATATAAATAATGATGTTTATAAATACATCTGAGGATAGTGTGCTACTTTGATGTATTGTTATTTTCATGTATTGAATACCTAGGAGAAAATGTGAAACACCTTTAGTTCACAATACTTGAACTGGGAACTGCATGCTACTTTGATCATGCACTTGTGAATTTTAGAATAATATACATCTGTATACCTACCAATACTTCACCCTGAACTCCTATCACACATTAATATACACTATTGGATAGATTGAGATATGGGGAGATCCTCAATATTATATATATTGTTAATGCATATTGTAATTGTAGATGATGAATACCATGTTATTTCAGATATGTAAATTGTTTTGAAACAAAATTCCTTTGAATTATAAACCGTAATACGAAAAGCAGCCCGTACTCATTTGATTGCCATATATGTAGAATTGATCATTTCTCAAATATGTTCCCAATCCACTTGAAACCCTGCTGTTCTTGTTGACATCTTGAATTTGTTGTACACCTGAAATATAATACCTGCATAAATTTGAGGTTAATTGATTTGTCAAACAAATTTACCTGGCTATATTAAAGTAATAATATAATTTAATAAGCGAACTTTCGTCCTGTTGGGTCTCAAAGTAAAAATAAAATCCCTGAATGTGTAAACTAATAAGGACGCTGCTTTGTTGTTGCGTTTCATGCATGCTTACACATTTGTATATTAATATTCCCACTTATTTGAGAATGTGAACCTGGATATATCCATAGTTATGTAAGTATTGCTAGCTCGTGTCCGATTAGTAAAGCTGCCAAGCATTAATATCGATAGTTTTTTTTTGTAATGTTAAGGCTCTAAGTAATGACATTCGTCCACCAGAAATCTATAGTTTAAAGGCGGAATTCAAACCTGTTGTTGCTGCAGCATTGGAGAATACGCTTATACATGGAAACTTTGAGATTTTAAGCATAGTTACCAATGATTTCAAAAGGTAGAATCTAGTGCTTTGGGACACTAGTTGTTCAGGTTGATTTATAATTATGATGACCAACATATAATAATTTTAGTATCCTGGTTGATATATTTGATGACAACCTCAAGTGTTAATATAAGACACATTTACACATCTTTACTATTAACAATGAAAATTCCATGAACTAACTTACATCCGTGACTATCAAGAACTGAGCAAAAACAAATATGCATGTATATGCCACTGTTCATATCCACTGTCTACTGTTTTTTCGTATGCGTGTGTTTAGTCTGTGTGTGAAATTCTAGAATGATGTGTTAACAACAAATTGTTTTAAATAGGTTCAAATTTTACTGAAAGAAACTAAGGGAATTCTTCATTTTTTTTAATTAATTCTAAATAAATTTTAGACAACTTGTAAAATCAAAATAAGTCCTACTAAGCATCTCATTAACCTATATTCTTGCTTGGTTTCACATGCATACACCATTCCGATTGCTTTTTACTTCTCCCATATGTATATGGAACATTATAGTGCTTGGAAATATGGTGCTGGTTTTATCAGATTTTATATGGAATGCATATTAGGATTTGGACTCAATAAAGTTATTAGTAATGGAATTTAAAACTCTGCCTTCATGCTTAAAAAAATAAATTAAATTTTTGGTCTGAACTCCCTAGGAAAATGAACACATTAAATTCATATCACCTGTATATTCTTTTACTTGCATGCTTTGCTAACTTAGAAGTGACTTCTTGATGTAAAAATGGGAACCTTGTATTATAGTCATATGCCTTATTTGAAGTTACTGAACCCATGGATTTTTTTATAGATCCTTATGTAAACTTGCTAATACCACTCATTATGCGCATTACCACATAAGTATATGCTGTAGCTATTGGGTTCGGACTCTATTTTCTGTACATTATTGGCATATTTGTATATATGTACATTGGCATTCCACTACACCTTATTTTGCTGCCGTAATTGATTAGAAAATTCCCTATAGTGCTGAACCTTTGACCAAGCACATAAGTGAGAACCAATACATGTATATGGGTTGACACACTTACACATCTGATACTTGTTGCGCTCATTGTCACTCAAAACACCCTGTTGACACGTTTATTATACAATTCGGCACCGAACCGAACTGACTCACTTCGATGAGTGGACTTGCTATTTTTCTTCGTCATGAGTCTGAATAGTTGCAGGTGTAACAACCCGGAAAATCTGGGCCAGTTTGAAAATTTTATTTTGGCAATTTTAGCGAATTTTGATTATTTAAAATGAATTATTTTAAATAATATCGACAATAAATTTATTTTGAATATAATTCGAACGTATATATTATACGCGTCGTCGTTAGAATATAAATAATTATATATAATTATAAATAGAATTGAAAATGGCGCGGTAGTTCGAAAATTCGATTTCTAATTTCAAATGAATATACAGAATTCAATATAAGTCAGAATTGAACGAAACAAGAAATATTTGAATCTGTATAACTATGTCTTTGTAACGAAGTTAACAAACTGAGATTTCATCTTAGGAATGATAAGATATGTCCAGTTGAAAATTAGAAATAGTCGCTGTGGAATTTATATATATTTTTATATATATAAGGCCCTTAAAAATAGCAATTTTGCAAACGACCTCGGATTTCGATGAAACCAGTTTTGTTGGGTCCGGGATGTAAAGTTATTGCTAGATTTCAAATTTCATAATTTTTCGAATCAATATGTGAGCGTGGTAAAGGAAAACGTGTTTTGACCATTTCAGTTGATTTTAATCGACTGGAAATTGGCCATTTTTCAAACGGTCTCAGAATTTGACGAAACTAGTTTTGTTAGGACCGTATCGTCAATACGAAGCTAGAAAATATTTTTCTGGAATTTTTCTAGTTAGTATGTGACCCCGGTAATTTGAAATGTACGTTTAAAATTCAATATAGCGATTTAAGTGTAAATTTAACAGGAACTGATTCAAACAGTCGAATCAGCTTACGATACATATCCCATTGTGTTCGGAATGGGGGTGAAACGCTATGGGCGACAGGCGGTGGACCTCGTTTCGAGGTCGTATGTAAAAGTACCTTTTTGAAAATTAAATAATTAAATAATTAAAAATATATAAAACTTTTTCTTTTCCATATACCCCCCCCCGTTAGCTTCGAACAGAATCAAAACCGAAAGAAAAAAAAAAAAAAAGAAATAAAAAGGAAGGCGACGGGGGGGAAGAGCGCCGCCGCCGCCACCTCGCGCGCCCCCCCCCAGAGCCGCTTCCTCCTCTTCCATCCTTCTTCCCCTTCCTCCGCAACCCCCCCCCCTGCCCTAATCGACAGCCGCCGTGGAACCCTAAGCCCCCCCCCTCCCTCGACGAGCGACACCGAAGGATCCCCCCCTCCCTCGACGAGCGACACCGAAGGACCCCCCCCCCCCTGCAATGTTCGGCGACGGAGAACACCCCCCCCCCCCCGATGGCCACAGCGCCGCCTCAGGCCCCCCCCCTGTAAGTTATTTTTAATTTATTTAATTTGTTTATTTTTATTTTTATTTTTATAAAATAGAATTTAAAAAAACCTGATTTTAATTAGAATTTAAAACCAGATTTTTTTTTTAAAAAAAAAAAAAAGAATAAAACCAGATTTTTTTTTTAAAAAAAAAAAAAGAATAAAACCAGATTTTTTTTAGAAGAATAAAAGCAGTTTTTTTTTAAAACAATAAAAGCAGTTTTTTTTTTTATTTTAGAAGAAAAAAAAACAGATTTTGAAAAGATATGAAAACAGATTTTGAAAAGGTATTGAAAACTGATTTCTTTAAAAAGAAAAATCATATTTTTATATATTGAAAAGCAAAGTAAAAATTCGATTTTTATATATTGAACTTTGAACTAAAAATTCGATTTTTATATATTGAACTTTGAACTAAAAATTCGATTTTTATATATTGAACTTTGAACTAAAAATTCGATTTTTATATATTGAACTTTGAACTAAAAATTCGATTTTTATATATTGAACTTTGAACTAAAAATTCGATTTTTATATATTGAACTTTGAACTAAAAATTCGATTTTTATATATTGAACTTTGAACTAAAAATTCGATTTTTATATATTGAACTTTGAACTAAAAATTCGATTTTTATATATTGAACTTTGAAGTAAAAATTCGATTTTTATATATATAGTGACTACGGGCAACGAAGATGACGAAGAGGCGATAACAAGGAAGACTTCTGCAAAAGAAGAGCCGTGGAGCTGGATAGCTATATGTGAGAATTTCTCACCATTCAATTTAATTTTTCTAGTTATATATATATACTAGGATGCAGACGGTGCTTAGTAGCACCCGACACAATCGTCCACAGACCATGGACTTGTTTGTTTGACTGTTTGGTGATTGATTGCGATATTGGTTTGAATGTGGTTTGTGGTGTGAAAAATCGAATCGATAAATTGGTTAGGATTAGACGTGCGCCGTTATAAGGCGAAGGAGTAAGGCTAGGTTAGACCCTTACTCCAAAGTTTGTGGTTTGCATAACGAATTGATTTGATTGATGTGTGAATGGCGTGGGCCTTCACTAGACCGGGGATAAGGCTAGGCCTCGTCCCGTTTCTAGTATCGTGCCGTTATGCCGCCGAAATTTTCTAAAATATGTTAGAAAATAAAAATATCATTTTATTGTGTAGATGAATTGAATAGAAATTCATAGGTTGAAATAAAATGTTTTATCGTTAAAAATATAAATTTTAACGTGAATGTGAATAAAAGAATAGTTATAAACAAATCGGCCGATTTGTTTGTATATACACTGATTTGACTGATATTGATTGGGTCGATAAATTTCACACATCGCCCAACTGCACAAATAAAATATGCGGTTGATTGTTTGAAACCCCACACGGGTGTTGGGATGAAATTTGAAGTTCACTCATCCTGATTGATTAAATATGTCGATCGATTGATTGACATGCTGTTATAAGCGTTAGATATCTTTATTTGATGCTTATACAGTGTAGTGCACTTTGGTTGATGGTTGATTATTTTTCAATGTAATTATATACATGAGTTGTATGAAAATCCATATAATTAACTTTATATGGTAATTGATTGGGCCTCATTCCAATTTGAAAAATAAAGAATATTATAAAATAAAAGTTCATGTGTTGACAATACTCATTCATTGAGATTGGTCATGTGTTGAACGAAATATTTTGATAATAAGAAATATTTGAAATAGAATATTTGAAAATAGAAATTTATGAAGCCGTGTTGATTAGATTGACGCCATTTTGACGGGAACGATATTTATATCGATTTTATTCATCTTAAAAATGAATATTGAAAAACGATTTCGAAATGAAATGAATATTGAAAAACGATTTCGAAATGAATTGAATATATAACGATTTCGAAATGAATTGAATATATAACGATTTCGAAATGAATTGAATATATAACGATTTCGAAATGAATTGAATATATAACGATTTCGAAATGAATTGAATATATAACGATTTCGAAATGAATTGAATATATAACGATTTCGAAATGAATTGAATATATAACGATTTCGAAATGAATTGAATATATAACGATTTCGAAATGAATTGAATTGAAAACGAATTCAAATTGAATTGAAAACGATTTCGAAATGAAATGAATTGAAAACGAATTCGAAATGAATTGAATTGAAAACGATTTCGAAATGAATTGAATTGAAAACGAATTCAAAATGAATTGAAAACGATTTCGAAATGAAATGAATTGAAAACGATTTCGAAATGAATTGAATTGAAAACGAATTCAAATTGAATTGAAAACGATTTCGAAATGAAATGAATTGAAAACGAGTTCGAAATGAATTGAATTGAAAACGATTTCGAAATGAAATGAATTGAAAACGAATTCAAAATGAATTGAAAACGATTTCGAAATGAATTGAATTGAAAACGAATTCAAATGGAATTGAAAGCGAATTGAAATGAATTCAAATTGAATTGAAATTCGAATTGAATAGAAATGAATTTTAAAACGAATTTATAAAGAAGAATTCAATTTTGATTTGAATTGAAATGGAAGTTGAAAATGTTTTTGAAACGAATTCAAAACTATTTATATAATTCGTTTTAAATAGAAATCGACGATATATATATTATATATATATATTATATATAATATAATGGCCTGAATAGAACGCGCCGCGCCGCGGCAGTTCGCGAATTTCGACCATTTATTTCAAACGGACAGTACGGGAGATCCGACCGTCGGATTCTCCTAAAACCGGAACCGTTGGGTTCGTATCGAAAAGAGCTTTCTAACGAATATTAGAAATTTGAAATCTAACGGTTGGATTTGGAGATACGTCCAAATCAAATTCGAAAAAGGTCGCTATAAGTGCAGTTCGATGGCCATTGATGGAAATCGACTGTACGGGCCTTGATAAAATTATTAAAAATAGTAATAATTTGTGTAAAATCATAAGAAATGATTTGGGAAGAATTGGGATGAAAAACTCCATATTTGAAAAGATAAAAATGGATTTTTATCGAAATGAACTAGTTTTGAACTAGAATTATAATTCTATTTATTTTTAAATAAATAAATTGAATTCGAAAAGGGTTTTAAAAATAACCAAAATTTCCAATGATTGCATTGGAGTGGATTTGAATCGAAATTGTCTTCGGAATATTTCGATGTTGGAATTCGTGATTATACAGGTGTTGTTATGGAAATTTGAAAGATATATATTGATATCGTTATTTCCAATACGACATTTGTTAGTCGTAGAATTCGATATTGAATATAAGCCGATATATTTTCTATTCAGAGCCTTGTATTGAATATCGAATGTGATTTGGGTTTGTCGTGAATGGTGTCTTCACTAACACCATTCTTGAACCCAGTTGAGAAAAGATTAAATCTTTTTATTTAGATTTAATGAAGTGTACCAATTAAATAATATTTAATTGGAATTGAATGGATATTGATTTTTGGGTTTATCGTGAACAGTGTTTTAAACAACACTCGTTCTTTAACCCGATAATTAATGGAATGTGATTTTGGGTTTATCGTGAACCGTGTTTTTAAATGACACTGATTCTTTAACCCAGATAATGATTAAAACTAAGTGGAGTTTTAATGAATCTTTAATTAGATTGAAAAGATCGAGAATGGAGTATCACCAGTTTTGCTCCAGGCGATAGTTAAATCTTTAATTAGATTTGAACGTGAAATTTAGAAACTAACTGTCGGTTAGCCAAGCAGAATGGTTTTCTGGATATTGATCTGATGTTGGTTTCGGCCTTCGGGGTTAATATTTGGGGAATTATTCTCTTGATTAATTTACGGTTAGTGACTAAGGAATTGGAATGAGGCGTATGTTGTGTTTGTGTAACACTTATTTAAAATATACGCGAGTTATTCGGAAAGACCGGGTTTATCCCATTCTGAGTAACTGATACGACGATAAGTCGAAGATGAAGACGATGGTCGAAGACCGGAGGTCTTCACGTCGTTTGGGTAATTACTGATGATCTTGATTGGGCTGTACACCCAAGAAGATGGAAACAGTTAGTGATCGTCCAGACGTACTTGGAGATCGATGGATATGCGGGGTACTAGGTGCCTCCGGTTTCGTTCAGACCCAGAACGGACTTGTAAATGGACTGTGTGTCTGACATCGGATTTCATTCTGTGTGACTGATATCGGTTGCATAGGATGGCTTGCCTGTGTGGCATGCTAAGATGCAAATGATCGAGGCTTCTGTTGAAAAGCAAAGTCTTGTGGTGATGATCAAAGCACGGCCTTTGTGGCGTAGCTTTGTGTAACGTTTACCTCGCGTGTTTCACACCCGGTATGAACCAAAAACGGGAGACGGACCTCAGGGAGGGCATGCGTTTCTTTCTAGCTAGAAGTGGCGTCAGTGGTTTTACACGCCCTGACGAGTTTGACTTATGTGGTTGTGGTTGTTGCGAGGCGCCTCGGTTATATCGGTTTCGGCCGAATGCATTCTGGTCGGCTGACGGACCAGACTTACACCCCATAGGGTGGGGAGACGTATTGTTCAGGCATAATAATCCACTCCGTGTGGACCGGCCCTGACGATCCAAGGGGCAGTTGCGGCTGTTCCTGAGACACGGGCTAGAGCGTCTCGAATCGGTTGAGGACTATCTTTTGCCTCGGTTCATAGAAGGAAATCCAATTTCCAAATACGTGACATTTTGCGGTTTTATTTGTAAACCTATATATGGCGACATGATATATGGTACCCATGCCGCCTATGATTGATACTTATGATTTGAAGTTGTTTTATACACTATGCACTTATAATAGTATCAAATGATTTGTTTTAAACGTATCAAGCATTCTTTGGCTGTTATAAGGGAAAACCCTATCCTCGACTGCGTTGCATTGTGTGATGGGACCTGGGTCTTATAACAGCTTCATTTTTCTTTATTTAGCATTGCGCTGTTTGTTTTATGCACTGGTATTCTTGGGAGGAAACCCGTTCCGTGTTATACGGCGTGGTCCCTTGATTTACCTAGCTTTGAAAATAAAGATTAATAACTGTTTTAGTTCTCACACCAGTCCCATGACTGACCTGGAGTTTATTGTTTTAACCTAAACTCTGGGTGCCCCTATTTTGACACGGGCAGCTAGTAGTTTTGGTTTTGCAGATTTATATTCACAGGATCCTGGTTTACAGCTGGAACGATATCCGGAAAGCTTTGTATCCGTATATCTCTTCTAGTTGTGTATTGTATTATTTTCCGCTGCTATGTATTTAAATGTAATTTAAATCTCTGATATTTCTGTGTAATATTCATTTATACTCTGTATATTCTTGTAATCTGATGCACTGTTGTTATATATAGTGAAATGTTCTTCTGTATGCGTTCTGTTGTGGCTTGTTCTCGAACTATCCGACGCTTTCCTTTACGGGGAGGTTGCGGGTCTTCACACGTGGTATCAGAGCTTTGGTTTACAAAGCAGAGAACAAGACACATTAGAAACATACGAAAGAATTCATCAGATATTGGATGAGCAATATCCAATGGGAATGACTCGTTAGAGATAGGATCAGTAGTATCCTAGAACGAGTGTGAAGAGTATATTTTTCAAATGAAAACAAGTTTTGTTTTGAAAATTTAAATCAATTTTTCGTATTTGATTATCTATTTATATTGATGTGGACAATCCAGTATATATAGATTTTGCGTATACGTCTGATCCGCGTGTATTCGAAATTTTAATATACTGGATAGATATAGAATCACACTCTAGTCGCTCGGACATGATTCTAATGATTGACGCGTCATCATTAGAATTTATTTTCGTGTTTCGAAGGTGAGATTTCTATATATTTCCATTAGACTGGTGTGAGAACCAAAATTAGATAGGGCCTATTGTTGTGATTTGGCATCAAAAATCTGATTTTTGTATATGTATCAAAATTATGAATTTGATAATCTAATTCACTAATTGATTGATGTTTGTGTTGTTTGTTTAGTTGTTTGCTAATTTTTAGCCATTTAGCCTAATTGAATCAAATATTGACTTGTATTGAAATCTGGTCGCATTTGCTTGCATATACATATATATCTTTGAACAGGTCATAGCAAGGAGGCTAGAGCAGAGAATAAAATTTGTTTGCCCGACAAATAGGTACATGTTTACTACATAATTTCCTGTTTTGTTTGGGTGATGATGATTTTGTGAGCCTATTGGCTAGCCGCTTGGCTTTTTCTTTTTCTTTTTGAGATCTGAAGGACCGGGGAAGCTATTTGAAATTCCCCGATGCTCCCGGGGCAGGGGAGGTTATGGCGAAATTTTTCGAAAATTTAGGGTGTTAGCCAAATTTTTGAAGTTTTGGAAATTCTCAGAAACTGAAAAGTTAGAGAATGGAAGCCAGATCGAACGTAGAGCTGAATAATCAAACCACTTTCGACTTTGTTCCTTTTCGGGGACGAAAAGTTTTAAGTGGGGGAGATTGTAACAACCCGGAAAATCTGGGCCAGTTTGAAAATTTTATTTTGGCAATTTTAGCGAATTTTGATTATTTAAAATGAATTATTTTAAATAATATCGACAATAAATTTATTTTGAATATAATTCGAACGTATATATTATACGCGTCGTCGTTAGAATATAAATAATTATATATAATTATAAATAGAATTGAAAATGGCGCGGTAGTTCGAAAATTCGATTTCTAATTTCAAATGAATATACAGAATTCAATATAAGTCAGAATTGAACGAAACAAGAAATATTTGAATCTGTATAACTATGTCTTTGTAACGAAGTTAACAAACTGAGATTTCATCTTAGGAATGATAAGATATGTCCAGTTGAAAATTAGAAATAGTCGCTGTGGAATTTATATATATTTTTATATATATAAGGCCCTTAAAAATAGCAATTTTGCAAACGACCTCGGATTTCGATGAAACCAGTTTTGTTGGGTCCGGGATGTAAAGTTATTGCTAGATTTCAAATTTCATAATTTTTCGAATCAATATGTGAGCGTGGTAAAGGAAAACGTGTTTTGACCATTTCAGTTGATTTTAATCGACTGGAAATTGGCCATTTTTCAAACGGTCTCAGAATTTGACGAAACTAGTTTTGTTAGGACCGTATCGTCAATACGAAGCTAGAAAATATTTTTCTGGAATTTTTCTAGTTAGTATGTGACCCCGGTAATTTGAAATGTACGTTTAAAATTCAATATAGCGATTTAAGTGTAAATTTAACAGGAACTGATTCAAACAGTCGAATCAGCTTACGATACATATCCCATTGTGTTCGGAATGGGGGTGAAACGCTATGGGCGACAGGCGGTGGACCTCGTTTCGAGGTCGTATGTAAAAGTACCTTTTTGAAAATTAAATAATTAAATAATTAAAAATATATAAAACTTTTTCTTTTCCATATACCCCCCCCCCCCGTTAGCTTCGAACAGAATCAAAACCGAAAGAAAAAAAAAAAAAAGAAATAAAAAGGAAGGCGACGGGGGGGAAGAGCGCCGCCGCCGCCACCTCGCGCGCCCCCCCCCAGAGCCGCTTCCTCCTCTTCCATCCTTCTTCCCCTTCCTCCGCAACCCCCCCCCCTGCCCTAATCGACAGCCGCCGTGGAACCCTAAGCCCCCCCCCTCCCTCGACGAGCGACACCGAAGGATCCCCCCCTCCCTCGACGAGCGACACCGAAGGACCCCCCCCCCCTGCAATGTTCGGCGACGGAGAACACCCCCCCCCCCCCCGATGGCCACAGCGCCGCCTCAGGCCCCCCCCTGTAAGTTATTTTTAATTTATTTAATTTGTTTATTTTTATTTTTATTTTTATAAAATAGAATTTAAAAAAACCTGATTTTAATTAGAATTTAAAACCAGATTTTTTTTTTAAAAAAAAAAAAAAGAATAAAACCAGATTTTTTTTTAAAAAAAAAAAAGAATAAAACCAGATTTTTTTTAGAAGAATAAAAGCAGTTTTTTTTTAAAACAATAAAAGCAGTTTTTTTTTTTATTTTAGAAGAAAAAAAAACAGATTTTGAAAAGATATGAAAACAGATTTTGAAAAGGTATTGAAAACTGATTTCTTTAAAAAGAAAAATCATATTTTTATATATTGAAAAGCAAAGTAAAAATTCGATTTTTATATATTGAACTTTGAACTAAAAATTCGATTTTTATATATTGAACTTTGAACTAAAAATTCGATTTTTATATATTGAACTTTGAACTAAAAATTCGATTTTTATATATTGAACTTTGAACTAAAAATTCGATTTTTATATATTGAACTTTGAACTAAAAATTCGATTTTTATATATTGAACTTTGAACTAAAAATTCGATTTTTATATATTGAACTTTGAACTAAAAATTCGATTTTTATATATTGAACTTTGAACTAAAAATTCGATTTTTATATATTGAACTTTGAAGTAAAAATTCGATTTTTATATATATAGTGACTACGGGCAACGAAGATGACGAAGAGGCGATAACAAGGAAGACTTCTGCAAAAGAAGAGCCGTGGAGCTGGATAGCTATATGTGAGAATTTCTCACCATTCAATTTAATTTTTCTAGTTATATATATATACTAGGATGCAGACGGTGCTTAGTAGCACCCGACACAATCGTCCACAGACCATGGACTTGTTTGTTTGACTGTTTGGTGATTGATTGCGATATTGGTTTGAATGTGGTTTGTGGTGTGAAAAATCGAATCGATAAATTGGTTAGGATTAGACGTGCGCCGTTATAAGGCGAAGGAGTAAGGCTAGGTTAGACCCTTACTCCAAAGTTTGTGGTTTGCATAACGAATTGATTTGATTGATGTGTGAATGGCGTGGGCCTTCACTAGACCGGGGATAAGGCTAGGCCTCGTCCCGTTTCTAGTATCGTGCCGTTATGCCGCCGAAATTTTCTAAAATATGTTAGAAAATAAAAATATCATTTTATTGTGTAGATGAATTGAATAGAAATTCATAGGTTGAAATAAAATGTTTTATCGTTAAAAATATAAATTTTAACGTGAATGTGAATAAAAGAATAGTTATAAACAAATCGGCCGATTTGTTTGTATATACACTGATTTGACTGATATTGATTGGGTCGATAAATTTCACACATCGCCCAACTGCACAAATAAAATATGCGGTTGATTGTTTGAAACCCCACACGGGTGTTGGGATGAAATTTGAAGTTCACTCATCCTGATTGATTAAATATGTCGATCGATTGATTGACATGCTGTTATAAGCGTTAGATATCTTTATTTGATGCTTATACAGTGTAGTGCACTTTGGTTGATGGTTGATTATTTTTCAATGTAATTATATACATGAGTTGTATGAAAATCCATATAATTAACTTTATATGGTAATTGATTGGGCCTCATTCCAATTTGAAAAATAAAGAATATTATAAAATAAAAGTTCATGTGTTGACAATACTCATTCATTGAGATTGGTCATGTGTTGAACGAAATATTTTGATAATAAGAAATATTTGAAATAGAATATTTGAAAATAGAAATTTATGAAGCCGTGTTGATTAGATTGACGCCATTTTGACGGGAACGATATTTATATCGATTTTATTCATCTTAAAAATGAATATTGAAAAACGATTTCGAAATGAAATGAATATTGAAAAACGATTTCGAAATGAATTGAATATATAACGATTTCGAAATGAATTGAATATATAACGATTTCGAAATGAATTGAATATATAACGATTTCGAAATGAATTGAATATATAACGATTTCGAAATGAATTGAATATATAACGATTTCGAAATGAATTGAATATATAACGATTTCGAAATGAATTGAATATATAACGATTTCGAAATGAATTGAATATATAACGATTTCGAAATGAATTGAATTGAAAACGAATTCAAATTGAATTGAAAACGATTTCGAAATGAAATGAATTGAAAACGAATTCGAAATGAATTGAATTGAAAACGATTTCGAAATGAATTGAATTGAAAACGAATTCAAAATGAATTGAAAACGATTTCGAAATGAAATGAATTGAAAACGATTTCGAAATGAATTGAATTGAAAACGAATTCAAATTGAATTGAAAACGATTTCGAAATGAAATGAATTGAAAACGAGTTCGAAATGAATTGAATTGAAAACGATTTCGAAATGAAATGAATTGAAAACGAATTCAAAATGAATTGAAAACGATTTCGAAATGAATTGAATTGAAAACGAATTCAAATGGAATTGAAAGCGAATTGAAATGAATTCAAATTGAATTGAAATTCGAATTGAATAGAAATGAATTTTAAAACGAATTTATAAAGAAGAATTCAATTTTGATTTGAATTGAAATGGAAGTTGAAAATGTTTTTGAAACGAATTCAAAACTATTTATATAATTCGTTTTAAATAGAAATCGACGATATATATATTATATATATATATTATATATAATATAATGGCCTGAATAGAACGCGCCGCGCCGCGGCAGTTCGCGAATTTCGACCATTTATTTCAAACGGACAGTACGGGAGATCCGACCGTCGGATTCTCCTAAAACCGGAACCGTTGGGTTCGTATCGAAAAGAGCTTTCTAACGAATATTAGAAATTTGAAATCTAACGGTTGGATTTGGAGATACGTCCAAATCAAATTCGAAAAAGGTCGCTATAAGTGCAGTTCGATGGCCATTGATGGAAATCGACTGTACGGGCCTTGATAAAATTATTAAAAATAGTAATAATTTGTGTAAAATCATAAGAAATGATTTGGGAAGAATTGGGATGAAAAACTCCATATTTGAAAAGATAAAAATGGATTTTTATCGAAATGAACTAGTTTTGAACTAGAATTATAATTCTATTTATTTTTAAATAAATAAATTGAATTCGAAAAGGGTTTTAAAAATAACCAAAATTTCCAATGATTGCATTGGAGTGGATTTGAATCGAAATTGTCTTCGGAATATTTCGATGTTGGAATTCGTGATTATACAGGTGTTGTTATGGAAATTTGAAAGATATATATTGATATCGTTATTTCCAATACGACATTTGTTAGTCGTAGAATTCGATATTGAATATAAGCCGATATATTTTCTATTCAGAGCCTTGTATTGAATATCGAATGTGATTTGGGTTTGTCGTGAATGGTGTCTTCACTAACACCATTCTTGAACCCAGTTGAGAAAAGATTAAATCTTTTTATTTAGATTTAATGAAGTGTACCAATTAAATAATATTTAATTGGAATTGAATGGATATTGATTTTTGGGTTTATCGTGAACAGTGTTTTAAACAACACTCGTTCTTTAACCCGATAATTAATGGAATGTGATTTTGGGTTTATCGTGAACCGTGTTTTTAAATGACACTGATTCTTTAACCCAGATAATGATTAAAACTAAGTGGAGTTTTAATGAATCTTTAATTAGATTGAAAAGATCGAGAATGGAGTATCACCAGTTTTGCTCCAGGCGATAGTTAAATCTTTAATTAGATTTGAACGTGAAATTTAGAAACTAACTGTCGGTTAGCCAAGCAGAATGGTTTTCTGGATATTGATCTGATGTTGGTTTCGGCCTTCGGGGTTAATATTTGGGGAATTATTCTCTTGATTAATTTACGGTTAGTGACTAAGGAATTGGAATGAGGCGTATGTTGTGTTTGTGTAACACTTATTTAAAATATACGCGAGTTATTCGGAAAGACCGGGTTTATCCCATTCTGAGTAACTGATACGACGATAAGTCGAAGATGAAGACGATGGTCGAAGACCGGAGGTCTTCACGTCGTTTGGGTAATTACTGATGATCTTGATTGGGCTGTACACCCAAGAAGATGGAAACAGTTAGTGATCGTCCAGACGTACTTGGAGATCGATGGATATGCGGGGTACTAGGTGCCTCCGGTTTCGTTCAGACCCAGAACGGACTTGTAAATGGACTGTGTGTCTGACATCGGATTTCATTCTGTGTGACTGATATCGGTTGCATAGGATGGCTTGCCTGTGTGGCATGCTAAGATGCAAATGATCGAGGCTTCTGTTGAAAAGCAAAGTCTTGTGGTGATGATCAAAGCACGGCCTTTGTGGCGTAGCTTTGTGTAACGTTTACCTCGCGTGTTTCACACCCGGTATGAACCAAAAACGGGAGACGGACCTCAGGGAGGGCATGCGTTTCTTTCTAGCTAGAAGTGGCGTCAGTGGTTTTACACGCCCTGACGAGTTTGACTTATGTGGTTGTGGTTGTTGCGAGGCGCCTCGGTTATATCGGTTTCGGCCGAATGCATTCTGGTCGGCTGACGGACCAGACTTACACCCCATAGGGTGGGGAGACGTATTGTTCAGGCATAATAATCCACTCCGTGTGGACCGGCCCTGACGATCCAAGGGGCAGTTGCGGCTGTTCCTGAGACACGGGCTAGAGCGTCTCGAATCGGTTGAGGACTATCTTTTGCCTCGGTTCATAGAAGGAAATCCAATTTCCAAATACGTGACATTTTGCGGTTTTATTTGTAAACCTATATATGGCGACATGATATATGGTACCCATGCCGCCTATGATTGATACTTATGATTTGAAGTTGTTTTATACACTATGCACTTATAATAGTATCAAATGATTTGTTTTAAACGTATCAAGCATTCTTTGGCTGTTATAAGGGAAAACCCTATCCTCGACTGCGTTGCATTGTGTGATGGGACCTGGGTCTTATAACAGCTTCATTTTTCTTTATTTAGCATTGCGCTGTTTGTTTTATGCACTGGTATTCTTGGGAGGAAACCCGTTCCGTGTTATACGGCGTGGTCCCTTGATTTACCTAGCTTTGAAAATAAAGATTAATAACTGTTTTAGTTCTCACACCAGTCCCATGACTGACCTGGAGTTTATTGTTTTAACCTAAACTCTGGGTGCCCCTATTTTGACACGGGCAGCTAGTAGTTTTGGTTTTGCAGATTTATATTCACAGGATCCTGGTTTACAGCTGGAACGATATCCGGAAAGCTTTGTATCCGTATATCTCTTCTAGTTGTGTATTGTATTATTTTCCGCTGCTATGTATTTAAATGTAATTTAAATCTCTGATATTTCTGTGTAATATTCATTTATACTCTGTATATTCTTGTAATCTGATGCACTGTTGTTATATATAGTGAAATGTTCTTCTGTATGCGTTCTGTTGTGGCTTGTTCTCGAACTATCCGACGCTTTCCTTTACGGGGAGGTTGCGGGTCTTCACAGCAGGCTACCTTAAGTTCGATGCTACAATTCCACTACATGCTCACATGTTTCCCTCTTATATATGCTACCTTTTTTTTGCGTAGAATTTTACCTCGTCGCATGGTTTTAGTATGTATGTGGTGGCCGATGCACACATGTGTTTACCTGTAGTACGTGTATATACATGTCATAGGCATGCGTACATACATAAATGCATAGGCTGTTCTTATTTGCTATGTCATAACTTGGTAGTTTCTCATGGGTCTGATAGGTAAATATTTAATAATCTATTGGATTAACTATTATATTTTAGTTTCTGTCGAAGTTAATTTACTTGAACGAATGATTAATCCTAACTCGAGTGTTTTATGTTTTTACATGGAACGCTCGGGTCAGACTTGAGCATTGCAGATTTAAAGATTACAGCTTAGGATTCGAAGATTGGCAAAGCTAGGGATTCTGAAGACGGCACATTCTGTAGATTTAATACAGTAAAGATTTTTTTTTCATGTATTCAAATTATTTTTACATTTCGCTATACTGAAAAATTCTTGTATCAAATTTTTTAATTAATATATAAAAGTTTGTTTCGTTGTTCCATACTCTATTTATTTGGTGTTTATGTGTTGACTCTATTTTTAAACTTGGTAGGCTAAATAGGGATCCGTCGTTTTGATATGTTTTAAGTTGGTTAAATTACCGATTTGAAGCGGTCAAAAAGGCGGAACATTACATTTATGGTATTGCCAATCATCGATGGATGACCGGCCCTGTCGCTAACCGTAGGTGCAGTTACGACTGTATCCTGAGACTCGAGCTAGAGAGTCTTGAATCGGTAAGGAAAATCGCTTTCCTTAGTTCATAGATGGAAACCCAATTTCCAATACGTTATTTTTCGATTTTAGTTGTAATCATATATATGGTGACATAATATGATTGTACCTACGCCGCATATGATTGATACATTTATATTTGAAGTTGATTTCTTCACTTATAGTAATAATAAAAGATGAAACTTCACGTATCAAGCATATTTGTCTATCATAAGGGAAAACTCTATCCTCGACTGCATTCATTGTGTGTTGGGACCTGAGTCTTATAATAGCTTCATTTTTCTGTTTAGCATTGCGCTGTTTGTTTTATGCACTGGTATTCGTGGGGGATAAACCTATTCCGTGTTATATGGCGTGGTCCCATGATTTGCCTAACTTAAAAATCAAGCTAATAGTTGTTTTAGTTCTCACGCCAGTCCCATGACTGACCCGGAGCTTATTGTTTTAACCTAAACTCTGGGTGCCCCTATTTTCCACACGGGCAACTAATAGTTTTGCTTTTGCAGATTTCTATTTTACAAGATCCTGGTTTACAACTAGAGCTATATTTGGAAAGCTCTGTATCCGTGTATTTCTTTCAATTGTGTTTTGTATTATCTTTCCGCTGCATTGTAATTTGTAAAACTCTGATATTTTCTGATGTACATTATTTATTCTGTAATGTCCCGCATTTTTATGGTATAATAATTAATTTATTAGTTATTTAAATAGTGATTTAAAGATTTAAATATTTGTTTAATTAAATAATATGAATATTTAATTAATATAAATAATATTTAATTGCGAAATAATCGGAATTAAGTTGAATTCACAATATTGTGTGAATTGGATTATTTATAAGATATAATTCAGTTTAGAATTGAATTATATTAACGAATTTATTTTTAAATGTTAGTTGAACATATAATTTGTATAATTATTATAATCGAGCTCGAAATGGCGCGGCAGTTCGTAATTTGGTGATTCGAACTTTAAACGAATATATACAGAATCCGTTTTAAGTCGGATTTCTGTGAAACAAGAAACGTTCGGAGCTGGTGAAGTATATTTTTCTAATGGAAGAGAAAAATCGAGATTTCGTCGTGTAAATTATGAGTTATGTCCAAATCAAATTTTCGTAAAGTCATTATGGAATTTCTTTATAATGTATAACGATTTTTTTATATTATAAAAGGATTTTTAATATAAATTGAATATCAATTTAATCTGGATTTGAAATATCGAGTTATAAATCCAGATATGTATATTTTGGAGCTGTATGATATTGTATGTGAATATATATATATATATATATACACACGATAATATTAATTTATTAATATTAAATTAAATTATTTTTAAATAAATTAATATTTAAATGGGCTTATTTAGAGCTTTTAAAATAGCCACTTTTGCAAACGACATCCGGTTTCAACGAAACTAATTTTGTTGGATATGGGATATTAAATTATTGTCAGATTTTAATTTCGTGATTTTTGGAGTCAGTATGTGGTCGTAAGAGATTTTAATGTGAAAAACTGTCAATAATAAGACTTTTAAAATACGCTGTGTGAGCTTACAGACTCGGAATTCGATGAAACAAGTTTCGTTGGGTCCGTAATGTCGAACTGTAGCTGTATGACCATTTTCATCGAATTTGGGTATTGTATGTGATCATACGGATTTTTAAACAATGAATATGTATAGCGATTGATTATAATTGAATAAAATAATTAATTAAAAATAAAATATATTATAATTTCTATCATATAAATACCATACCATTCTCTCGAACCCTAAACTACTCTTCTTTGGTCAATAGAAAAATCCGCCGCTTTCTTTTTCTTCCTTCAACGTGAAAAACCATCTTTTAAAATCCAAAACAAATTGGATAAAATCATACAAATCCTGAAACATGTATATTCATAATCATATTGAGTTTCCCTTCGATTCCATAAGGATTTCACCAAGCTCGATGGGGTTAATCTTGAAGTCGAGTTTCAGCAGAAACCGAGGGTTGAAGAATTCGTTCATTTTGGGATTTTAATTCGAGAAGTTAAGTGCGCATATGAGTTTGGGGCGGGGACTAGAGCTCGCATGTGCAGCTTGGGAATTTACAGAAATTAAAATTATCGCGGGTTTTTACGATACCGGGGAAAAACATAAGGAAGTCACGACTTGTATAGATGACGCGAGTAGGTGATGGGTGGTATAGGATTGAAGAGGAGGAGTGATGGAGTTCAATGGTGAGGTCGGCTCATGAAATGGTTGGTCGGAGAGGGAGAGATGACGGAGTGAAGTTACTGTAATGGCCGGAGGAGCGACGCTGTGTAATCGAAGTTCCAAAGTGGAAGAAAGGTATAAAAATACGGACCTGGTATTTAAAAATGGTGATGGGCCTTGTTTAAATAGTAAGCCCATAAAACATCTAAATCATAAGTTTTTATTTAATTTAATTAAAGTCTCAAGTTAGAAAATTAATATCTTATGCTTACATGATCAGAATCCAGCTTTACAAGATCCGTTAGGATCGTATGGATGGTGGCTACACAATGGAACCAACTAAGAGTGAATTGGAGCTCATTACAATTTATAGCGAAATAAATTGTATGATCTGAATCGACGATCGCTTATCATTATTTAACGATAACTGTCCAATGTGAGTAAAGCTCACTAACTCTGTACAGTTTATGTTTTTAATTAAAATTTAGTATTGATAAATGATGATTGATTGCTATGTGTTGATTGTTTGGTTGAATTGCTGATTTATTGGTTGAAATTATAGATAAGGATATATATATATATAAATTGTTAATCAAATATTGATTCTGTTTATCAGAACATTTCATATTGAAATGAAATCGATGTTAGTTATATTGTTTAACATCTGTGGATGCAGGGAAACAGGTTGGAGGGATCCAACTGGACTCCTCAATATTTATAATACTATTTTTTATCATATATTGTGATATATGATGTGATGTATAATTTGTTGTTGATTATATGTGTTTGGATGATATTGATCATGGTTATTTGGTATTTTAAATACCATAAGAAATACTGGAATGTAAAATGGGAAATTTCAAAGTGTATATTAAAATAAAAATATTATATTAAATCAAAGGAATATTTATTTAGAAATTAAATAGAATTATAAAGGGAAATATTTGGAAAATAAATAGGATTATAAGAGGGAATTGGCGAGATATAAAAGAATTATAGGAAATTGATTTGAAGTAAATATTTAATAGAAATCTGCTTTAACAGATAAATTGAGGAGAATAATTTATAAACGATGTTTATAAATTAAGGAAATATTTATCATTTGATAAATTGAATATATTAATTTGAATTTATATAGAGAAGTAAAATCAGTTTTAACACCAATAATTGAAATTGAATGTGAACGTGGTAGATATTATGGAAATTTGCAATGAGATTATAAATGTTGGAAATGAAATAAGATTTGTATGAATAATTCTGCAAATAAAAATGTAAATACAATTTGGGTTTGAGATATTGTTTTTAAATACGAAATCAAACAGTTTTAATTATATAAAGAAATGTTATTCACATTCTATGTGAAAAATTAGATTAAAGTAAATATTTTGCAAATAAAATATTATAAAGGAATTTGGGGTTTGAATTAGGAATTTAAATGGAATTACTGAAATTAGAAACTGACTGGAAACTTGTTGAGTTGAATGGCTTTCTGGGTATCGATCTGATGTTGGTTTCGGCCTTCGGGGTTTATACTTGGGAAGATGTTCTCTTACTAGTTTACAGTTAGAGATTGATAGCGGTAGGAAGATATTGATACGTGAATCAGAAATGGAAACGTTTTCCAAAGTTAATAACGTATATTTTCTAATTTTAGAAAATAAGGAATTTATGAATATATGGAAACGATAAATGATAAATTGGGAAATGAAACAATGATTGATTGGTAAGATTTCCATTTGGGAATACGACCGTTGTTTGTACACATGTTTTCCTTTGATAGTCAAATAACCGACTATCAAGTTTTGACCATTTCCATTGTCAATACGGAGAGACCGGAATCAGATTTATTATCTGAAAACCACTCTGTATGGGCATTATCGTTTCGAATCAAATATATCGAAGACAATTGAAGACGGAGTTTGTGCAAGGGCTGTTCTGGCAAATCCTAGGTAGAAATTGCCTAAGATGGGTTTACAGAATACTGCCTTCGGATTGTCTAGTCACATAACAACTTGAGTGGACAAGTGTCTGACAGAGTATATCTGGTGGATCGCGTAAGTTGATCGTTTCAAACATATTTACATTGGTGGCGGAGGAATTCATTTCTCTTAGCTTATACCCGTGGTATTTTTGGGAAAATCAATTTGTGATTTGATAGTTAAGATGATGTGGCATTTAAAGTAAATGAAATATGTTCTGTTAAAGATACGCTATGGCCTCAAGCCTCATCAACCGGGAAATGACAAAAATCGGGCAGGCAGCATGGCTAAGTGGGTCACACCCAATTAGGGTATATTGTTACCATCTAGAGAATATTCATGTTTGTTACTTCTTTCAATTCTGTATCTGTCGGGAACGGTTATGTTAGTATACCAGCCGTAAGGTGACAATATATTCAGAACATTCAAGCAAAATGAATGGCCAGTCATGTGTGGTCGAGTTAAAAGATGTTCTTGTTGAACTCCAGTGTATCACTTCTAGAGTACACTGATCGGAAGGTGGTTCCATACCTTGTCATGGTTGGAATCCATTACCTAATAAGTGCCCGCAGTTTTTGATTGTATATTATATATGTAGAGCGTGAGATGAAAGCATTTTACTAGATTGCTATCTTCTTGATTTAGACATTATTGTAATATTAGAAAAATATTGATCTTAAGAAATATTTTGGGTTATCATAAGTTAAAAACCATATGTATTTATGTGTGGATCGGTCTTATGATTATCATTGCCTTTGAAAAGGATTTGGAAAAGTTAAACAAATGATTGGAGTTTACTCACACCAGTCACATGACTGACCCAAAGTTTATTTTGTTTTGTTTCCCCTAAACTCCTAGGGACCCAATTTTGTATGGGCAGTCAAGTAGTCAGAATTTTACAGATACTTTGAGATCTGGAGCAGGAGGCTTCAGGATTATATAGCTATTGTTATTTCCGCTGCGTAGTAAGTGTTGTACTCTGGTAATAGTATTGTATATCAATACTATTTTATTCCAAAGTTATTTTATATGATATATTTTACTCATTTCGCTGTGAGATTTTTGTTAATCTAATGTTGTTGTAGTTGTGTTCTTGTTCTTCTATTCTAATTTTTATCTTATCTATTCTCACCCTCTAACTTCTTTCTATTGACGTTCCGGTATTTTCAATTCTTGAATAGTCGACCTGGTGTTGTGTGTCGATTTTCTAAGTCGAAAACTTTGCATTCGTTACATATTCATACTCTGTTATATCTTGTACTATGATGCAATTGTTATAACAGTAATGAAATGTTCTTCTATTTGTGTTCCGAGTTATCGTGTTCTCAACTCAATACTGGCTTTCCCGTAAGGGCGTGTTTGGTCGTTTCACAAAACCTCTCACATTAAATCGTATACCTGTAGATCTGGATATGTTGGACGGTTCCTGCAAGATTCTACTACAAGTAGGTTTAAACTTATGTCACAGTTCACTAGATTTGAATGACCCATTGCATCCAGACCTCTCACATTAGTTGCACCTAGTTGTGGTTGCTGGAATCGCTGTTTGGTTCCAAGCAGGCTTATACCACAAATAGCAACTAACCTCGTGTATGTGTGCCACTATTGATATATATAAAGCCATTCTATACGCACACACAAGAAATCAATATATGGGGACATTAAAATTCAAATCCTATCCTAATCTCATTTATTACGTCATTATTACGTTAATTACGCTATATAAGTATAATATTTAATACGTATAAATAATGCTAATTTTCATATGAACGAGATAACTTTCTAATGAGGTAAAAATTGTCAATTTATCCTAAGTTTAAGGCATACAAGTTCATTTCCATATTTTGACCGTTACATTTAAGGCATGATGACATAATGGCATAATAACAGATAACATTCATGGAAAACACATCATACATACAATTTTAACTTGTACATTAGTCTTATTGGAATGATTTTAGTAATGAACCAAGAATATGATAAAATTTCATATGTACACACATATATATAAATATATGTAAATATATACATGTATACAAATAGGCTTTATTTTATCTAATTTACCCTGCTTTACATATTGCACATAAAAACGTTCATATTTGACAGGCTTCACATCTGAATATGTTTGGATCTAGAATAGAACCTAAACCTAACCAAACAATTAATTAATCCAAATATAAACCTTTTTAGGTTACAAACAAATATTTAGATAAAAGGATAAATTACATAAAATAGAAGCACATCACCTAGTACGACCAATTCTATCATCATATGCTAGTTTTTATTTGTTATGCCTATTCTCGTTCTCTTCTTCCTTTTTCCCTTTTGGTTTTATAACTAGGCTACCTTAGAGACTAGGCCTATCTCTGAAATACGCGAGCGCGCAAAATTGGGAACGATTGGGAATGGTTAATTTGGGGCATAATTCATATTGTAAAACATGATTGGGAATTTTGGGCATAATTTGTACCATGAGCCAAAACTTGGGATTTGGGGGCATAATCTAGATCTTGATCCAAATTTGGGCATAACATGTATCATAGATCGGAAGAAGAATTGGGGCATAATGAACATGATAATTGGTTAATAATGAAAATGCCAAGATTTACGGTAATTAGAAACTATAATGGCACTTAGACACGAGATTAGATTACACATGTGGTAGAAGTCTTCCCGGAACCGCCCGGCATATCCAGTGTCCACAAGTGGTAAATCTAATGTAAGGGATCTAAGTGCATAAACATGTAACACGCCAAGACATGAGGTTAAGTTCGACTTGTGGAAGAAGTCTGCCTGGACCCGACTGGAATATCCAGCATCCACAAGCGGTAGGCTTATTATGGGAGGTCTAGCGCATTATAACCATAAATGAATAAATGGTAATGAACTTGTAATACTTAACCTATTTGAATCCATAGGGATTACATGAACATGTTAACTTGAGTAGGGGTTAAGTAAACATGCTGAATCAGTAGGAGGGTTAAGTAAATCTCGGGGCGGTGGACAATATTTATGTATAGGCTCTCAAACTTAACCTGTGGAGTTATGAAATCTTGTTAAACTGGTTAGCATAACCTGTTGAAATCCTAGTAGTGGGGATGCAAGCCTAGGGGGAAGCTTGTAACATTTGGTGTGTGTGATCTGCTTCAGTTAGTAACCCGTATAGGTATCAAACGAGTACTCCAAACTAGGTCGGAGTTGGGGCACACTTACTGAGTTGATTGTAAGAGGTCACTTAGGAAAAGGTGTCTGACTGCGAATTCCATCAGGGTCATGTGCATGCATGAGCCCACCTTCTCAGGAAAATAAGACGTTGTGGCATCAATAGATATGGTTATGCACATCCTATAAACAAAGGGTTGCCACTTTAGGAAGTGATATGTTCTACTGTGGGGCCAGCACATGGTAGCTACAAAGTTAGGGAGCCGATCGATTGGGGTAGTAATTAGGGTACATCTGGTCTCGCTTATTTAAGAGCCCGTTATTATCCTTAGGGGTAACACCTGTAAGTTTAGTTGGCTGCCTGTTATTGTATGAGGGTAAAACCTCTCACTAGAAGTATGCCTAAGTCTAACATCTTGTACTTGTTGGGGATCATCTTGTTCTTGTTATACTAGTAATGGTGTAGAGAAAAGTATTAGAGAAGCGCAATGCCTGTTCTGTTCAGTTTGTCATGTTTACCTTGTTATACCTTCCATATGACACTATTATCTCTCTTTGACTTATATGCTTGTCATGATGCTTTTACTTATTTATATGATAAAAGTAACTGGACTCGCCAGACTTTATGTCTTACCCATTTTGTTTCCTCTTCTTTCTCTTCCGTTTCCCCCCTCCCCCCAGTTCTTAAGGTAGGAATAATCAAGCTTGAGCAGGATTCTTCTTTCATTCTGCTTGGAGCTGCTTAGATGTACTGCTTGATTTCATATCTTCTCTACTGTGGCTATATTTTGGGGATTATGCTCTTTTATGTATCATTGTACCCTGGTGATGATTTTTGTACAAGGCAGAAGTTTTATGTTTTCAGTATTTCAGACTTATGATGTAACCATGTTTTGGACCACGATGCTTTCTATTCAATAAAGTTTTTAAATTTCACTGTTATTTTATATCTATCTTGTAATGTTTCTATTTCTGCTTACCTACGACGCTTCACGAAAATTAATGCATTTTGATAAAGAGTGACATTAACGGATGTGGGGTGTCACATTTGGTATCAGAGCTAAAGGTTACCAGATCTAATAAAAGATTTTAAAAATTATTTTCGAAAAGGTTTAAAAGAAATCATTTTCAAAAGAAAAGTCTGTTTTGAAAAACATATTCCCCTAAGCCATATAAAATATCTCTCGATTCTCGGCTTGAGTCCCTTTTCCATTTCTTTTCAGCATGTCTGGGGAAACAATTCTTCCCGAAAGGTGTCCCCATTGCGGCATGGTTCTGTAGGCATGTTAAATCTACGGCACATGTCGAAGGGCAGGGAAGTGCCTAACCTCCATCTGTAGCCATAGTAGTTTCACCTACGACTAATTTTCTCGAGCTTCGTAAGGATTTCCATGCGATGGAGGCAGCTATCGAGAGACTTATTAGCTTGTTACACAAGGATGGTAAAAAAGAGAATAAGGGAGTTAGGGCTAAGGAGCACAGCCAAAGGACGAGAGAAATGGTGGCCCAGGAAGGGAACATAGAAAAGTTCAAATAAAGGCAAGAAGAAATGTCATGAGCACTTCGATCATTTGGTCAAGCAATGCAGAAGAAGGAATAATGCTTGTTTCAACTGCGGCAAAGTCGGATACTACACTAGGGAGTACCCGAAGAAGCACAGACAGGTCCGAAGGGAAGGATCTTCTGGAGGGCAAATGCATGCTCTGATGGCCAGTGTACTAGATAGAGGTATGAAAGTTTCCATTGAAGGTTTGATTTATCTTTCCAATCATCCTGATAGGACTCTTTTTGATTTTGGCGCTTCGCATTCTTTTATATCTGATTCTGTGGTTAAGTTTTTGCACCTTAGTACTAATACGGTTTTGGATCTCGTTGTTATCTCAAATCCCAATGGTGGTACTGTTCATTTATCTATGATTTATCGGGGTTTGAGAATACCTATGTTAGGCGTTGAGTTTGAGTGCGACGCATACGTGCTTGGTTTTATAGGCTATGGTTTGATACTAGGGATGGATTGGCTAGCCATGTATGTTTTCATTCTGGATTGTGAGAGGAGGGTCGTTAGACTTTTGACTTGCCATGAGAGGACACTTGAGATTTCTTGTGACCCTAAAGGGTATGTCATGCTTAGTTTCCTAGAGTCGCTTGATGCATCTATCGATGATTTACGATCTGTACCAGTAGTATGTGAGTATCCTAATGTTTTTGAGGAGGATCGGGGTTTACCTCCGAGGCGCGAGATTGATTTCTGTATATACTTGGTGGAAAATGCAAAGCATTTTGCATTGCCTATGCGCCATATGGCTCCAAGAGAAAGCAGGGAGCTTAGCGAGCAAGCAGGGGTGCTACTTGAGAAAGGGTTTATTAGGCAAAGCATATCAAAATGGGTTGCTCCAGTAGTATTCACAACAAAGGCAGATGGTTCTCTTCGCTTATATATGGACTATAGAGAATTGAATAAACTCACCAAAAAGAATAGACGCCCACTTCCTTGGATAGATGATCTATTTGACCAGCTTGTTGGTGCATCTGTTTTCTCTCAGTTAGACTTGGCTACGGGGTTTCATCAGTTGAGGGTGGCCAAGAAAAGTATAGACAAGACAGCTTTTAGAACTCTAGATGGTTTCTTCGAGTGGCTCGTTATGTCTTCTGGGTTGACGAATGCACCCGCCTATTTTGTTGATTTGATGAGTAGGGTGTTTCAGGAGTTTCTAAATAAGTTCGTTGTGGTCTTTGTTGATGACATCTTGATTTTCTTGTAGAGCGAGGAACAGCATGCCCGACATTTAATGGAGGTTTTGAAAACTCTTCGTGCGCACCAGCTAAAGCCAAAATTCTCCAAATGTCAATTTTGGAGAAAAGAAGTGAGATTTCTAAGGCATATGGTCTTTAAAGATGGGATAGTAGTAGATTCCGCAATGGTAGTTGTAGTTCAAGAATGGCAGATCCTAAAGAATGCAACAAAGGTGAGAAGTTTTCTTGGATTAGCGGGCTACTATAGGAAGTTCATTAAGGACTTCGCAAATATATCAGCCCCACTCACCAGACCGACGAAAAAAATCTGACATTTTCTTGGGATATAGATTATGACGATGGTTTTCAGCGATTGAAGAGGGCACTGATAGCAGCCCCAGTATTGACTTTGCCCGATAGGAATAAAGAGTCACCATATACACTGATGCATGTGGTACAGGGCTTGGTGCGGTTCTGATGCAAGAAGGAAGGGTAGTATGTTATGGAGTTGGACAGCTAAGAGTTCATGAGAAAAACTACCCTACCCATGACTTAGAGTTTGCTGACATAGTATTCGCGCTTAAGACTTGGCACCATTATCCACTTGGGGAGAAGTTCGAGTTGTACACTGATCATAAATCTCTCAAGTACTTGTTCTCGCAGAAGGATCTTAATTTAAGGCAACAAAGATGGATGGAGTTCCTAGCGTCCTATGACTTTGAGATTTCTTATACCCCTGGAAAGGGTAATGTGGTGGCAGATGCATTGAGTAGGAATAGGATGACATGTATTGTGGAGAGGAAAAGCTTGGAGTTTATATTAACTTTCGATTTTAAACCCTCCATCGAGTTTATACCTGGTTTATTGGCATCACTAGAGGTGCGACCTACTCTTTAGGAGTAGATAGGAACTTCACAGGGAGAGGATCCATAGATTTCGGACATCTTTGATAAGCTCAGTGGAGGGGAGACTTCTAGTCACCTCAGTAGATATTCCACGGATATTAGAGGGTGGTTGCGACGAGATGGAAGACTTTGTGTTCCCCGAGTTAGGAGTTTGTTGAAGACAGTCCTTGAGGAAGCAAATCATTCTAAGATGACTATTCATCTAGGCGGTGATGAGATGTATAGAGATATGAAGAGGGTTTTCTTTTGGACTGGGATGAAGAAAGATGTGGCAGAGTTTGTTTCTTAATGTTTGGTTTGCCGGTAAGTCAAAGCTGAGAAAAGAAAGTCCGGTGGTTTGATTCATCCTTTGGAGGTCCCACAGTGGAAGTGGTAGAGCATCTCGACGGATTTCACTGATGATTTGCCTAGATCAAAAAAAAAGGAAATGTCAGTATTTGGGTTATGGTGGACATTCTTATTAAGAGTGCTCATTTCATTCCTATTAAGAGTAAGAGAACAACAACATGGCCGACGGCATTTTATCTTCGTGAGATAGTTCGTCTGCATGGAGTGCCTTCCAGTATTGTGAGTGATCATGACCCCATTTTCACCAATGAATTTTGGAAGAGCTTGCAGAAAGCATTAGGTACACAGTTGTATTTGAGCACCGCTTATCACCCTCAGACCGATGGACAGATGGAAAGGGTGAATAGAGTTCTTGAGGATCTTATAAGACTGTGTATCCTAGACTTGGAGGGACTTGGGAGGAGCAACTTTGTGATAACCCCAAACTTCCACGAAGTGAAAGTAAGAGATGATCATTTGGAATACAACATAAATACAATAATACATATCACAGATACAAAATAGCATGGGAAATTCATAGAGTAACAGCATCATAGCAGCGGAAATATAATGTCGTCCATCACAGAAAATCCACAGTCACAGACTTCTACATTATTACATCAAATTCGCAGAAAAGAAATAAGTTCCAACTTCCACTTAAACAACGTAGAATAAAACAAGTTTCATGTCTGAAATAAAAGGAAAGAGAAAAATGTAAGAGCAGCGAATGATAAGTCTTCTAACTCCTAGTCATCACATCCCCACAAGAAAATCCAAGAGAAATAATAAGCAGCTCCAAGGAAAGGCTCCCAGCGAAAGATAACCTGTTTACTTGGCTTCCCGTGTAGAGAAGAGGGCACCCGAGTTTGGTAAAAGGTGAAACAAACTTGTGAAAACCCATAACTTCCCCGTAAAGGAAAGCGTCGGATAGTTCGAGAACAAGCCACAACAGAATACATACAGAAGAACATTTCATTGCTTATTACAACAATGCATCAGATTACAAGAATATACAGAGTATAAATGAATATTACACAGAAATATCAGAGATTTAAATTACATTTAAATACATAGCAGCGGAAAATAATACAATACACAACTAGAAGAGATATACGGATACAAAGCTTTCCGGATATCGTTCCAGCTGTAAACCAGGATCCTGTGAATATAAATCTGCAAAACCAAAACTACTAGCTGCCCGTGTCAAAATAAGGGCACCCAGAGTTTAGGTTAAAACAATAAACTCCAGGTCAGTCATGTGACTGGTGTGAGAACTAAAACAGTTATTAATCTTTATTTTTAAAGTTAGGTAAATCAAGGGACCACGCCGTATAACACGGAACGGGTTTCCTCCCAAGAATACCAGTGCATAAAACAAACAGCGCAATGCTAAATAAAGAAAAATGAAGCTGTTATAAGACCCAGGTCCCATCACACAATGCAACGCAGCCGAGGATAGGGTTTTCCCTTATAACAGCCAAAGAATGCTTGATACGGTTAAAACAAATCGTTTGATACTATTATAAGTGCATAGTGTATAAAACAACTTCAAATCATAAGTATCAATCATAGACGGCATAAGCGCCCCATCCCACTATGTCGCCATATATAGGATTACAACTAAAACCGCAAGATCACGTATTTGGAAATTGGATTTCCGTCATGAACCAAGGCAAAAGATAGTCCTTACCGAATTCGAGACTGCCTAGCCCGAGTCTCAGGATCAGAACGCATCGACCCTTGGAGCGACAGGGCCGGTCCACACGGAGTGGATTAAAATGCCTAAGCACTACGTTTCGCCGCCCCTTGGGGCGTAAGCGAGCCAACGAATAACTCCATCGGACCCGGATCGTCCGATCTAACCGAGGCGCCTCGCAACAGCAACAACCACATAAGTCAAACTCGTCAGGGCGTGTAAAACCACTGACGCCACTTTTAGCTAGGAGGAAACGTAGGCCCTCCCTAAGGTCCTTTCTCCCGTTTCTGGTTCATACCGGGGTGTGAGGCTCGCGAATTCACGTTACTCAAAGTTGTGCCACACAGGCTATGCTTTGATCATCAGCACAAGGCTTTGCTTTTCAACAGAAGCCTTGATCATTTGCATCTTAGCATGCTACACAAGCAAACCATCCTATGCAACCGATATCAGTCACAGAGAATGGAATCTGATGTCAGACACACAGTCCATTTACAAGTCCGTTCTGGGTCTGAACGAAACCGGAGGCACCTAGTACCCCGCATATCCATCGATCTCCAAGTACGTCTGGACGATCACCAATGGTTTCCATCTTCTTGGGTGTACAGCCCAATCAAGATCATCAGTAATCACCCAAACGACGTGAAGACTTCCGGTCTTCGACCATCGCCTTCATCTTCAACTTATCGTCGTATCAGTTATTCAGAATGGGATAAACCCGGTCTTTCCGAATAACTCGCGTATATTTTAAATAAGTGTTACACAAACACAACATACGCCTCATTCCAATTCATCAGTCACTAACGGTAAATTAATCAAGAGAATAATTCCCCAAATATTAACCCCGAAGGCCGAAACCAACATCAGATCAATATCCAGAAAACCATTCTGCTTAGCTAACCGACAGTTAGTTTCTGATTTCACATTCATAGGGAAAGGTTCCCATTAATTTTATCCAAGATAAATTTCTTGAATTTATTCTTTAATCTATTTTTGAATATCAATTCAAAACTAGTCCGGATTAGCGAACCTTACCGAAGTAATCATTTGTTTTAATTTCCCAATCCCAACCTATTCATCCCATGAAGTAAAACTGGTAATACTTCATATCTAACACCACGGTGTTATCGGTAAATTCAATTACCATTTCACGTTCAAATCTAATTAAAGATTTAACTATCGCCTGGAGCAAAACTGGTGATACTCCATTTTCGATCATTTCAATCTTATTAAAGATTCATTAAAACTCCACTTAGTTTTAATCTTCGACTGGGTTAAAGAATCAGTGTCATTTAAAACACGGTTCACGATAAACCCAAAATCACATTCATTAATTATCGGGTTAAAGAACGAGTGTTATTTAAAACACTGTTCAAGATAAACCCAAAAATCAATATCGATTCAATACTAATTAAATATTATTTAATTGGTACACTTCATTAAATCTAAATAAAAAGATTTAATCTTTTCTCAACTGGTTTCAAGAACAGTGTTAGTGAAGACACCATTCACGACAAACCCAAATCACATTTGATATTCAATACAAGGCTCTGAATAGAAAATATATCGGCTTATATTCAATATCAAATTCTACGATTAACAAATGTCGTATTGGAAATAACGATATAAATATATATCTTTCAAATTTCCATAACAACACCTGTATAATCACGAATTCCATCATCGAAATATTCCGAAGACAATTTCGATTCAAATCCACTCCAATGCAATCATTGGATATTCTGGGTATTTTTAAAGCCCTTTTTAAATTCAATTTATTTATTTAAAAATAAATAGAATTATAATTCTAGTTCAAAACTAGTTCATTCCGATAAAAATCTATTTTTATCTTTTCAAATATGGAGTTTTTCATCCCAATTCTTTCTAAATCATTTCTTATGATATTACACAAATTATTACTATTTTTAATAATTTTATCAAGGCACGTACAGTCGATTTCCATCAACGGCCATCGAACTGCACTTACAGCGACCTTTTTCAAATTTGATTTGGACGTAACTCCAAATCCAACCGTTAGATTTCAAATTTCTAATATTCGTTAGAAAGATCTTTTCGATACGAACCCAACGGTTCCAGTTTTAGGAGGATCCGACGGTCGGATCTCCCGTAATGTCCGTTTGAAATAAATGGTCGAAATTCGCGAACTGCTGCGGCGCGGCGCGTTCTATTTAGGCCATTATATTATATATATAATATATATAATATATATTTCGTCGACTTCTATTTAAAACGAATTATATAAATAGTTTTAAATTCGTTTCAAAAGCAATTTCAACTTCCTTTTCAATTCAAATCAAAATTGAATTCTTCTTTATAAATTCGTTTTAAAATTCATTTCTATTCAATTCAAATTTCAATTCAATTTGAATTCATTTCAATTCGCTTTCAATTCAATTTGAATTCTTTTTCAATTCAATTCATTTCGAAATCGCTTTCAATTCAATTCATTTCGAAATCGTTTTCAATTCAATTCATTTCGAAATCGTTTTCAATTCAATTCATTTCGAAATCGTTTTCAATTCAATTCATTTCGAAATCGTTTTCAATTCAATTCATTTCGAAATCGTTTTCAATTCAATTCATTTCGAAATCGTTTTCAATTCAATTCATTTCGAAATCGTTTTCAATTCAATTCATTTCGAAATCGTTTTCAATTCAATTCATTTCGAAATCGTTTTCAATTCAATTCATTTTGAAATCGTTTTCAATTCAATTCATTTCGAAATCATTTTCAATTCAATTCATTTCGAAATCGTTTTCAATTCAATCCATTTCGAAATCGTTTTCAATTCAATTCATTTCGAAATGAATAAAATCGATATAAATATCGTTTACGTCAAAATGGCGTCAATCTAACCAACACGGCTTCATGAATTTCTATTTTCAAATATTCTATTTCAAATATTTCTTTTTCAAAATAGTTGTTATTATCAAAATATTTCGTTCAACACATGACCAATCTCAATGGATGAGTACTGTCAACACATGAACCTTTATTTTATATTGATAAAGATGTAAATTTTATTACTAAAATATTTCGTTCAACACATGACCAATCTCAATGGATGAGTACTGTCAACACATGAACCTTTATTTTATATTGATAAAGATGTAAATTTTATTACTAAAATATTTCGTTCAACACATGACCAATCTCAATGGATGAGTACTGTCAACACATGAACCTTTATTTTATATATTCTTTATTTTTCAAATTGGAATGAGGCCCAATCAATCACCATATAATGTTAATTATATGGATTTTCATACATCACACGTATATAATAGCATTGAAAAATAATCAACCATCAACCAAAGTGCACTACACTGCATAAGCAACAAATATAGATATCTAACGCTTATAACAGCCTGTCAATCGATCGATCGACATATTTAATCAATCAGGATGAGTGAACTTCAAATTTCATCCCAACACCCGTGTGGGGTTTCAAACAATCAAACACAGATTTTATTTGTGCAGTTGGGCGATGTGTAAAATTTATCGACCCAATCAATATCAGTCAAATCAGTGTACATAAACAAACCGTCCGGTTTGTAAATGAATATTTTATTTTATTCACTTCACGTTAAAAATTATATTTTTAACGATAAAATATTTTATTTCAACACTTGAATTTCTATCCAGTTCATTCTTTAAATAAAATGACATTTTTATTTTTCTAACTTATTTTAGAAAATTTCGGCGGCATAACGGCACGATACTAGAAACGGGACAAGGCCTAGCCTTATCCCCGGTCTAGTGAAGGCCCACGCCATTCACACATCAATCAAATCCATTCATCTCACCAAAAAATTCAATTTCAATCAAATAATCTAACTTATTTTTGCAATCAAACAAACAAGTCCATGGTCTATGGACGATTGTGTCGGGTGCTACTAAGCACCGTCTGCATCCTAGTATATATATATATATATAACTAGAAAAGAAATTGAAAGGTGAGAAATTCTCACCGATAGCTATCCAATCATCTCGACACTTCTTTTAGAGAAATCTGCATCGTTATCGCATCTTCGTCATTTTCGTTGCCCGTAGCCACTACATATGTAAAATTCGAATTTTTACTTCGCTATCTAATATATAAAAATCATATTTTTATTTTGAAGTTCAATATATAAAAATCATATTTTTATTTCGCCATTCCATATATAAAAATCGAATTTTTATTTCGCCATTCCATATATAAAAATCGAATTTTTATTATGCTTCGATGTTCAAATCTTTTTCTTTTTGAAGTTCAAACCTTTTTCTTTTATCGGAATTAAATCTTTTTCTAAAATCAGAATTAAATCTTTTTCTAAAATCAGAATTAAATCTTTTTCTAAAATCAGAATTAAATCTTTTAAAATCGAAATCAGTTTTAAATCTTTTAAAATCGAAATCAGTTTTAAATCTTAAAATCGAAATTTTCAGATTAAAATAAAAATAAAATAAAGTAAAAAAAAAACTTACTGTATCTCGAATAAAAAGGGGGGGGTCGTCTTCGTCGGAGCTGGCTTCTAGGGGGGGCGTCGATGTCGGCGGCAGGAGGAGGCGGAGGGTTGGGGCGGTTCTGACCTTCGAGCGCTGCGTCTTGGGGAGGAGAGGGAGTTCGAACGGAGGGGGAGGCTGCGATAGGAGGCGGGTGGCGTGAGGAGGCGGAGGGACCCACGACGGCGGGTGGTGGCGGCTGCTCCGTCTTCTTTCCTTCTTCTTTTTTTTTTTGATTTCTGTTTCGATAAAAAGGAAAGGGGGGGGGCCAGAGCGGGTTAACGGGGAGAAAAGGTTTTTCTTTCTTTTTTTTTAATTATTTTATTATTAATTTTCCACAAAAAGCAACTTTTATTCTCGACCTCGAAACAAGACCCACCGCCTATCGTCCCTAACGTTTTACCCCCATTCCGAACACAATGGGATATGTATCGCAAGCTGATTCCATCGTTTCGATCAGTTTTCATTGAATTTACATTTAAATCACTATATTGCATTTTAAACGTACATTTCAAATTACCGGGGTCACATACTAACTCTATAAATTTCATAAAAATATTTTCTAGCTTCATATTGACGATACGGTCCTAACAAAACTAGTTTCGTCGAATTTTGAGACCGTTGGAAAAATGGCCAATTTCCAGTCGATTAAAATCAACTAAAACCGGTCAAACGCGTTTTCCTTTGCCACGCTCACATATTGATTCGAAAAATTATGAAATTTGAAACCTAGCAATAACTTTACATCACGGACCCAACAAAAGTGGTTTCATCGAAATCCGAGGTCGTTTGCAAAATGTCTATTTTTAAGGGCCTGAATTCCATAGCGACTATTCAGAATTTTCAACTAGACATATATTTTGAATCCCGCTATGAAATCTCGATTCTTCGAATTCGTTAGAAAGATATTATCTACTAGATCCTAATGTTTTTGGTTTCACTAAAATCCGGATTGTTTTGCACCCGGTACATTCAATTGAAGTTAGAAATCAAATTATCGAACTACCGCGCCATTTTCAATTCTATTTATAATTATATATAAATATTTATATTCTAACGACGACGTATATAATATATACGTTCGAATTATATTCAAAATAAATTTCTCGTCAATTTTATTTAAAATAATCTATTTTAAATAATCAAAATTCGCTTAAAATTGCCAAAATAAAATTTTTAAACTAGCCCAGATTTTCAGGTTGTTACAATCTCCCCCACTTAAAACTTTTCGTCCCCGAAAAGGAACAAAGTCGAAAGTGGTTTGATTAATTAACTCTACGTTCGATCTGGCTTCCATTCTCCAACTTTTCAGTTTCTGAGAATTTCCAAAAATTCAAAAATTTGGCTAACACCCTAAATTTTCAAAAAATTTCGCCATAACCTCCCCTACACCGGGAGCATCGGGGAATTTCAAATAGCTTCCCCGGTCCTTCAGATCTCAAAAAGAAAAAAAAAGCCAAGCGGCTAGCCAATAGGCTCATAAAATCATCATCACCCAAACAAAACAGTAAATTATGTAGTAAACATGTACCTATTTGTCGGGCAAACAAATTTTATTCTCTGCTCCTCCTTGCTATGACCTGTTCAAGGTAAGTATATGTATATGCAAGCAAATGCGACCAATTTTCAATACAGTTCAATATTTGGTTCAATTAGGCATAATGGTTCAAAATTATCAAACAAATAAACAAACAACACAATCATCAATCAATTAGTGATTATCATTTGAAATTCATAACTTTGATATATAGTCAAAAATCACATTTTTGATGCCAAATCACAACAATAAGCCCTATCTAATTTTGGTTCTCACACCAGTCAATAGGAAATATATAGAAATCTCACCTTCGAAACACGAAAATAAATTCTAATGATGACGCGTCAATCATTAGAATCATGTCCGAGCGACTAGAGTGTGATTCTATATCTATCGAATATATTTGAGGCTTCAATACACGTGGATCAGACGCATACTAAAATCTCTATATATTTGATTGTCCAAATCAATGTAAATAAATAATCAAATACGTATAATTGATTTAAATTTTCAAAACAAAAATTTGTTTTCATTTTCAAAAATATACTCTTCACACTCGTTCTAGGATACTACTGATCCTATCTCTAACGAGTCATTCTCGTTGGATATTACTAATCCAATATCTGATGAATTCTTTCGTATGGTTCTAATGTGCCTTGTTCTCTAGCTCTGTATACCAAAGCTCTGATACCAACTGTGAAAACCCGTAACTTCCCCGTAAAGGAAAGCGTCGGATAGTTCGAGAATAAGCCACAACAGAATACATACAGAAGAACATTTCATTGCTTATTACAACAATGCATCAGATTACAAGAATATACAGAGTATAAATGAATATTACACAGAAATATCAGAGATTTAAATTACATTTAAATACATAGCAGCGGAAAATAATACAATACACAACTAGAAGAGATATACGGATACAAAGCTTTCCGGATATCGTTCCAGCTGTAAACCAGGATCCTGTGAATATAAATCTGCAAAACCAAAACTACTAGCTGCCCGTGTCAAAATAAGGGCACCCGGAGTTTAGGTTAAAACAATAAACTCCAGGTCAGTCATGTGACTGGTGTGAGAACTAAAACAGTTATTAATCTTTATTTTTAAAGTTAGGTAAATCAAGGGACCACGCCGTATAACACGGAACGGGTTTCCTCCCAAGAATACCAGTGCATAAAACAAACAGCGCAATGCTAAATAAAGAAAAATGAAGCTGTTATAAGACCCAGGTCCCATCACACAATGCAACGCAGCCGTGGATAGGGTTTTCCCTTATAATAGCCAAAGAATGCTTGATACGGTTAAAACAAATCGTTTGATACTATTATAAGTGCATAGTGTATAAAACAACTTCAAATCATAAGTATCAATCATAGACGGCATAAGCGCCCCATCCCACTATGTCGCCATATATAGGATTACAACTAAAACCGCAAGATCACGTATTTGGAAATTGGATTTCCGTCATGAACCAAGGCAAAAGATAGTCCTTACCGAATTCGAGACTGCCTAGCCCGAGTCTCAGGATCAGAACGCATCGACCCTTGGAGCGACAGGGCTGGTCCACACGGAGTGGATTAAAATGCCTGAGCACTACGTTTCGCCGCCCTTTGGAGCGTAAGCGAGCCAACGAATGACTCCATCGGACCCGGATCGTCCGATCTAACCGAAGCGCCTCGCAACAGCAACAACCACATAAGTCAAACTCGTCAGGGCGTGTAAAACCACTGACGCCACTTTTAGCTAGGAGGAAACGTAGGCCCTCCCTTAGGTCCTTTCTCCCGTTTCTGGTTCATACCGGGGTGTGAGGCTCGCGAATTCACGTTACTCAAAGCTGTGCCACGCAGGCTATGCTTTGATCATCACCACAAGGCTTTGCTTTTCAACAGAAGCCTTGATCATTTGCATCTTAGCATGCTACACAGGCAAACCATTCTATGCAACCGATATCAGTCACAGAGAATGGAATCCGATGTCAGACACACAGTCCATTTACAAGTCCGTTCTGGGTCTGAACGAAACCGGGGGCACCTAGTACCCCGCATATCCATCGATCTCCAAGTACGTCTGGACGATCACCAATGGTTTCCATCTTCTTGGGTGTACAGCCCAATCAAGATCATCAGTAATCACCCAAACGACGTGAAGACTTCCGGTCTTCGACCATCGTCTTCATCTTCGACTTATCGTCGTATCAGTTATTCAGAATGGGATAAACCCGGTCTTTCCGAATAACTCGCGTATATTTTAAATAAGTGTTACACAAACACAACATACGCCTCATTCCAATTCATCAGTCACTAACCGTAAATTAATCAAGAGAATAATTCCCCAAATATTAACCCCAAAGGCCGAAACCAACATCAGATCAATATCCAGAAAACCATTCTGCTTAGCTAACCGACATTTAGTTTCTGATTTCACATTCATAGGGAAAGGTTCCCATTAATTTTATCCAAGATAAATTTCTTGAATTTATTCTTTAATCTATTTTTGAATATCAAGTAATCATTTGTTTTAATTTCCCAATCCCAACCTATTCATCCCATGAAGTAAAACTGGTAATACTTCATATCTAACACCACGGCGTTATCGGTAAATTCAGTTACCATTTCACGTTCAAATCTAATTAAAGATTTAACTATCGCCTGGAGCAAAACTGGTGATACTCCATTTTCGATCATTTCAATCTAATTAAAGATTCATTAAAACTCCACTTAGTTTTAATCTTCGACTGGGTTAAAGAATCAGTGTCATTTAAAACACGGTTCACGATAAACCCAAAATCACATTCATTAATTATCGGGTTAAAGAACGAGTGTTATTTAAAACACTGTTCACGATAAACCCAAAAATCAATATCGATTCAATACTAATTAAATATTATTTAATTGGTACACTTCATTAAATCTAAATAAAAAAATTTAATCTTTTCTCAACTGGGTTCAAGAACAGTGTTAGTGAAGACACCATTCACGACAAACCCAAATCACATTTGATATTCAATACAAGGCTCTGAATAGAAAATATATCGGCTTATATTCAATATCAAATTCTACGATTAACAAATGTCGTATTGGAAATAACGATATAAATATATATCTTTCAAATTTCCATAACAACACCTGTATAATCACGAATTCCATCATCGAAATATTCCGAAAACAATTTCGATTCAAATCCACTCCAATGCAATCATTGGATATTCTGGGTATTTTTAAAGCCCTTTTTAAATTCAATTTATTTATTTAAAAATAAATAGAATTATAATTCTAGTTCAAAACTAGTTCATTCCGATAAAAATCTATTTTTATCTTTTCAAATATGGAGTTTTTCATCCCAATTCTTTCTAAATCATTTCTTATGATTTTACACAAATTATTACTATTTTTAATAATTTTATCAAGGCCCGTACAGTCGATTTCCATCAACGGCCATCGAACTGCACTTACAGCGACGTTTTTCAAATTTGATTTGGACGTAACTCCAAATCCAACCGTTAGATTTCAAATTTCTAATATTCGTTAGAAAGCTCTTTTCGATACGAACCCAACTGTTCCGGTTTTAGGAGGATCCGACGGTCGGATCTCCCGTAATGTCCGTTTGAAATAAATGGTCGAAATTCGCGAACTGCCGCGGCGCGGCGCGTTCTATTTAGGCCATTATATTATATATATAATATATATTTCGTCGATTTCTATTTAAAACGAATTATATAAATAGTTTTAAATTCGTTTCAAAAGCAATTTCAACTTCCTTTTCAATTCAAATCAAAATTGAATTCTTCTTTATAAATTCGTTTTAAAATTCATTTCTATTCAATTCAAATTTCAATTCAATTTGAATTCATTTCAATTCGCTTTCAATTCAATTTGAATTCGTTTTCAATTCAATTCATTTCGAATTCGTTTTCAATTCAATTCATTTCGAAATCGTTTTCAATTCAATTCATTTCGAAATCGTTTTCAATTCAATTCATTTTGAAATCGTTTTCAATTCAATTCATTTCGAAATCGTTTTCAATTCAATTCATTTCGAAATCGTTTTCAATTCAATTCATTTCGAAATCGTTTTCAATTCAATTCATTTCGAAATCGTTTTCAATTCAATTCATTTCGAAATCGTTTTCAATTCAATTCATTTCGAAATCGTTTCCAATTCAATTCATTTCGAAATCGTTTTCAATTCAATCCATTTCGAAATCGTTTTCAATTCAATTCATTTCGAAATGAATAAAATCGATATAAATATCGTTTACGTCAAAATGGCGTCAATCTAACCAACACGACTTCATGAATTTCTATTTTCAAATATTCTATTTCAAATATTTCTTTTTCAAAATAGTTGTTATTATCAAAATATTTCGTTCAACACATGACCAATCTCAATGGATGAGTACTGTCAACACATGAACCTTTATTTTATATTGATAAAGATGTAAATTTTATTACTAAAATATTTCATTCAACACATGACCAATCTCAATGGATGAGTACTGTCAACACATGAACCTTTATTTTATATTGATAAAGATGTAAATTTTATTACTAAAATATTTCGTTCAATACATGACCAATCTCAATGGATGAGTACTGTCAACACATGAACCTTTATTTTATATATTCTTTATTTTTCAAATTGGAATGAGGCCCAATCAATCACCATATAATGTTAATTATATGGATTTTCATACATCACACGTATATAATAGCATTGAAAAATAATCAACCATCAACCAAAGTGCACTACACTGCATAAGCATCAAATATAGATATCTAACGCTTATAACAGCCTGTCAATCGATCGATCGACATATTTAATCAATCAGGATGAGTGAACTTCAAATTTCATCCCAACACCCGTGTGGGGTTTCAAACAATCAAACACAGATTTTATTTGTGCAGTTGGGCGATGTGTAAAATTTATCGACCCAATCAATATCAGTCATATCAGTGTACATAAACAAACCGTCCGGTTTGTAAATGAATATTTTATTTTATTCACTTCACGTTAAAAATTATATTTTTAACGATAAAATATTTTATTTCAACACTTGAATTTCTATCTAGTTCATTCTTTAAATAAAATGACATTTTTATTTTTCTAACTTATTTTAGAAAATTTCGGCGGCATAACGGCACGATACTAGAAACGGGACAAGGCCTAGCCTTATCCCCGGTCTAGTGAAGGCCCACGCCATTCACACATCAATCAAATCCATTCATCTCACCAAACAATTCAATTTCAATCAAATAATCTAACTTATTTTTGCAATCAAACAAACAAGTCCATGGTCTGTGGACGATTGTGTCGGGTGCTACTAAGCACCGTCTGCATCCTAGTATATATATATATAACTAGAAAATAAATTGAAAGGTGAGAAATTCTCACCGATAGCTATCCAATCATCTCGACACTTCTTTTAGAGAAATCTGCATCGTTATCGCATCTTCGTCATTTTCGTTGCCCGTAGCCACTACATATGTAAAAATCGAATTTTTACTTCGCTATCCAATATATAAAAATCATATTTTTATTTTGAAGTTCAATATATAAAAATCATATTTTTATTTCGCCATTCCATATATAAAAATCGAATTTTTATTTCGCCATTCCATATATAAAAATCGAATTTTTATTATGCTTCGATGTTCAAATCTTTTTCTTTTTGAAGTTCAAACCTTTTTCTTTTATCGGAATTAAATCTTTTTCTAAAATCAGAATTAAATCTTTTTCTAAAATCAGAATTAAATCTTTTTCTAAAATTAGAATTAAATCTTTTTCTAAAATCAGAATTAAATCTTTTAAAATCGAAATCAGTTTTAAATCTTTTAAAATCGAAATCAGTTTTAAATCTTTTAAAATCGAAATCAGTTTTAAATCTTAAAATCGAAATTTTCAGATTAAAATAAAAATAAAATAAAGTAAAAAAAAAACTTACTGTATCTCGAAGAAAAAGGGGGGGGCGTCGTCTTCGTCGGAGCTGGCTTCTAGGGGGGGCGTCGATGTCGGCGGCAGGAGGAGGCGGAGGGTTGGGGCGGTTCTGACCTTCGAGCGCCGCGTCTTGGGGAGGAGAGGGAGTTCGAACGGAGGGGGAGGCTGCGATAGGAGGCGGGTGGCGTGAGGAGGTGGAGGGACCCACGACGGCGGGTGGTGGCGGCTGCTCCGACTTCTTTCCTTCTTTTTTTTTTTTTGATTTCTGTTTCGATAAAAAGGAAAGGGGGGGGCCAGAGCGGGATTAACGGGGAGAAAAGGTTTTTTTTATTATTATTTTATTATTTAATTTTCCACAAAAAGCAACTTTTATTCTCGACCTCGAAACAAGACCCACCGCCTGTCGTCCCTAATGTTTTACCCCCATTCCGAACACAATGGGATATGTATCGCAAGCTGATTCCATCGTTTCGATCAGTTTTCGTTGAATTTACATTTAAATCACTATATTGCATTTTAAACGTACATTTCAAATTACCGGGGTCACATACTAACTCTATAAATTTCATAAAAATATTTTCTAGCTTCGTATTGACGATACGGTCCTAACAAAACTAGTTTCGTCGAATTTTGAGACCGTTGGAAAAATGGCCAATTTCTAGTTGATTAAAATCAACTAAAACCGGTCAAACGCGTTTTCCTTTGCCACGCTCACATATTGATTCGAAAAATTATGAAATTTGAAACCTAGCAATAACTTTACATCACGGACCCAACAAAAGTGGTTTCGTCGAAATCCGAGGTCGTTTGCAAAATGTCTATTTTTAAGGGCCTGAATTCCATAGCGACTATTCAGAATTTTCAACTGGACATATCTTTTGATTCCCGCTATGAAATCTCGATTCTTCGGATTCGTTAGAAAGATATTATCTACTAGATCCTAATGTTTTTGGTTTCACTAAAATCCGGATTGTTTTGCACCCGGTACATTCAATTGAAGTTAGAAATCAAATTATCGAACTACCGCGCCATTTTCAATTCTATTTATAATTATATATAAATATTTATATTCTAACGATGACGTATATAATATATACGTTCGAATTATATTCAAAATAAATTTCTCGTCAATTTTATTTAAAATAATCTATTTTAAATAATCAAAATTAGCTTAAAATTGCCAAAATAAAATTTTTAAACTGGCCCAGATTTTCGGGTTGTTACAAAACTACAGGTCAGTTGTGGGACTGGTGTGAGAATTCTTAACTAACATACTAATAATAATATGGCAAATCCAAAGACAATGTCGCTAATGCGGAACGGATTTATTTCAATGGATTGCCGTGCATAATTTTAAAAGTGTCAGAACAAGCAGATAAATAAATCGTGCAACAACGCAATGCTTTTTAGAAAAATGGAATCACCATAAGACTCAAGTCCCATCACACAATGCAATGCACACCAGAGGATAGAGTTTTCCCTTATGGTGATTAAACATGCTAAATACGGCAAATACGGGTTTAATATTATTATTAGTATATATAACAAAACATTTCAAAATAAATGTATCAATCCTAGGAAGCATAGGTACCATATGTTATGCCTCTGTACTAGTAATACAATCAAATCCGTAGGGTCGTATTTGGAATTTGGATTTCCATCTGAGTCCAGGCTAGGGAGGAGCTCCTACCGATTCGAGACACTCTAGCTAATGTCTCAGGATTCCCCGTAGTGAACCCTTGGATCCTGCAGGGCCGGTCCACACATACAGCTTCGTGGATTGGCAATTCCTGAACACACGTTTCCCGATCCTATAGGACCTATCCGAGGCGCCTCATTCCATCATCCACATAAGTAAAATGTCAGGGTTGGTAGGTCACTGACACCACTCTAGCTAGAAAGAAACGTGCTGCTCTCCCTGCGTTCCCTTCTCCCGTTTTAGACTCCGCCGGTGTGTGAGGCTCGCGAAGTCACGTTGTACACAAAGCTATGCCTAAACAGCTATGCTTTGATCGTCCCACAAGGCCTGCTTTTCAACAAAACCTTGATCATATGCACCTTAGCATGCCACATCATCACCCCATACCATCCTACCAACCCTTTGCCGAAATATATGAACGAGTGTTAAGAAAGAGAATAAATTCCCCGCCACCAAACATCCATACCTTCGACAAAAGATCAATAACGTGATATTTGATAGAGTATGATGTCAGACACACAATCCATTTAATAGCTTATGCTCTGGGTCTGAGCGAAAGCCTAACCCATTCAATCAACATGTTCGTTCGAGCAATGACCATGACCTTGAATTGGGAGCAAATCAATTCAAAGCCTCAATCGCTGTCCTCCTGAGGGGAAGATTGACGGTCTTCATTCGTTATCTTCTACTTCAAACGTTAACGTCGTTTGATTATTCGGAATGAGAATAACTAAGCCTTTCCAAATAATCTTCGTATATAGATATATATAGTGAAAATTCTTCCTTATCGTTATTTTTAATTTATGACGATTTCTTCCTATTTTTGTTTAATTAAGAATAATTTAATCCTTAATTAACGACGATTCAGGTCAATGTCAATTCTGGCGCTGTTTTCAATCAATTTTGATTTTCACATATCTCGAAATCTAACCGTTGGATTTTGACGTAGTATATATCGTTGGAAAAATTTTTCCAAGGCGGTCCTCACGGTTTCAGTTTCAAGAGAATCCAACGGTCGGATCTTCTTGTATAGTCGTTTAAAGATATGATTTTAAAACGCGAACTACGCGTTCGATTCGTTTAATTTTAATTTTATATATATATAAATATATGAACATAAACCGTTTAATTCTTAATTCTTATTTATCTTTTCCATTCTTTATCCTTTCATTCCTTCATTTACAGGAAAATGTAAATCATAAATGGATGATGAATTCTTCCCTTTTATTTCTTTGGTTTCTTTAATTTACAATAAAATGAAAATTATAATCCATCGTCTCATTTCGGTCTTTTAATCTTACATTTACATTGGAATGTAATTTATAATTCACCGTTCTTAATTAAATATAAAAATATAGATTTTATTTACAATGTAAGTCCTACTTCTTATTTACATTACAAAAATGTAATCTTTAATTACAATGTAACTTCTACTACTTGTTTAAATTATAAATTTTTTTTACAATGTAAATTCATACATTCATTTCATAGCATAAAATGAAATTTCATTCATGCGGGTTAAATTCATTCATCAATTACATAATAAAGTGTAATTTACTTAATGCGGACTAATTTCATTCATAAATTACATAATAAAATGTAATTTATTTAATATGATGTAAATTCATTCGTAAATTACATATAAAAACGTAATTTATTTCATACAATGTAAATTCATTCATAAGTTACATATAAAAACGTAATTTATTTCATACAATGAAAATTCATTCATAATTAACATATAAAAATGTTATTTATTTCATGCGATGAAAATTCCTTCATAATTAACATATAAAGACATTATTTATTTCATGCGATGAAAATTCCTTCATAATTAACATATAAAGATGTTATTTATTTCACGCGATGAAAATTCCTTCATAATTAACATATAAAGATGTTATTTATTTCACGCGATGAAAATTCCTTCATAATTTACATATAAAGATGTTATTTATTTCACGCGAAGAAAATTCCTTCATAATTAACATATAAAGATGTTATTTATTTCATGCGATGAAAATTCCTTCAGATTACATTATAAAATAATGTAACTTATCCTACGATCATTTTTCTTTTTATTAACATCATAAATAATGTCAATCATCCCACGGTGTCATTCTTTTATATTAACATCATAAACATGTTAATTCCTACGGTATAAATTCTTTAATATTAACATTAAAAATAATGTTAATTCCTACGGTATAAATCCTTTTATATTAACATCATAAGTATGTTAATTTTACACAGTGTAAATCCCTTTTTTTATTTACATTATAAAATAATGTAAAATTATCCTACGTTGTAATTACTATTCAATTTATATTAAAAATAATGTAAAATATACGTACGGTGAAATTCATATATATTTACATAAAAAAAATGTAAATTCCACATACGGTGAAATTCAAACATATTTACATTAAGAAAAATGTAAATTTTCATTCTTGTCACATTTTTTATTAAATTTGCATTAAATAAAATGTACTCTTCCATTCTCTAATTACAATAAAAAAAATCCAATTTTCTTTTCAAAGTAAAATTTACTCTTTAATTACACTGTAAAATCCATTCTTTATATTACATTAAGAATAATGTAAATCTTCCTACGGTTAAATTCCTTTTCAATATTAAAAATGTTAATGACAACCTATGGGGTTATATTAACATTAAAAATATTAATGACATCCTACGGTTGAATTTTTATAATATTAACATTGAAAATGTTAATGACATCCTATGGTTGAATTTTTATAATATTAACAATAAAAATGTTAATGACAATCCTACGGTTGAATTTTTATAATATTAACCTTAAAAATGTTAATGACAATCCTACGGTTGAATTTTTATAATATTAACATTAAAAATGTTAATGACATCCTACGGTTGAATTTTTATAATATTAACATTAAAAATGTTAATGACATCCTACGGTTGAATTTTTATAATATTAACATTAAAAATGTTAATTTATACATGCGGTGAAATTACTTATTATGACACTAATAATAATGTTAATTTTTCATGCATTGTAAATTACTTATTATTAATATCAAAAAAATAATGTTAATTTCTCATACGATGTAAATTTCTTATTTTAATTTTACATAATAAAATGTAAATTCCACCACAAGTCACATTCTTATTTTATTAGCATCAAATAAAATGTAAATTTTCATCACATAACATAACAACAACATCCAAACATACAACAAGTCCAAATCCAACAACTAGCATCAAGGTAATTACGAGGTGATGTTATAACTTGGCATATGTAAAATCAACACGGCATGATTAAACACATAATTAATTTTAATTAATTATTAATTCAGATTTACACCTCAAAATTTCAGATCTAGTCTCATGTAATTCAGAATCAACATCATACGGGGTGAACAGTTCAAATCCATGTTCTAAACATCACGTCTTAATAGATCTACTTATTAATAATCATAGAACTAATGATTAAATAAATCAAATTAAATTTTAAAAATAAATTCTCACTTTTATCTTATAAAAAAAAAGTTTCAGATCTATATAACAGAAAATGAATCTAGAGGGGAGGAGCATATTTTGAATCTAAACTAGAATGGTTTGAATTGGAATGCATGTAGATAATCCAAATGTGATTTCAGATCTAAATAAATCAATGACTAAATGGATAGCCATATAACACCTCAAAATAAATCAATAATCAATCGCAACATCACATACCAGAACTAATAACATACACAACATGATTTATAAGCAAACAAAATGACTAGATTAAAATTAATTAAATCAGAATACTCACATTGGTATAAAGATCAGATTCAGAATACAAATCTAGTCAGATTTGTGTACAACAAAGTCTAAGATGTTGGGTGATGTCACGTTGTCCCAATTTGGTCAGTTTCGGGAGCTACAGTGCATGGTTTGATGTAAAACTTGTCTAGAATCGAGGATGATGGGAAGATCTTTAAAAAGTTTAAATATGGCCTTGTCTAATTCTTCCTAGATTAAGGGAAAAAGAAGAGAGAAGGGGAGGGAGAAAAATGGTGAAGAAAGATTTGAGCAAAGGGGAATTAAGAGGATGTATATTTAAGAAATGAAAGTATATGAATAAAATAGGACGTGTGAAAATAAAAAGAAGAGAAAGAAATTAATGTAATAAACGAATGAAATAAATGCGTGCTTAAAGGACAAATAGAGTAGAGAGAAACGTGGTAGTGAATTTGAGGAACGTAGAGAAAATAAAAGGGAAAGAAATTGATACAATGAAGGGAAGTAATAAATGCTGCATTAAAAACACAAAGAAGAGAGAAGGGCATTGGAAACTTTTGTACTATTCATATTTCAAAATAAATTAATGACGCTTTTACAAATTCTTAAATGCTACATTTATCAAACATTAAATTCCCAACTTACAAAAATCGAATTTAATTAGTTGCTTTTTCTTTTGGACGAATTATGTTCAAATAGGTCCTTAAATGCTTTACATATCACTTTCCTACCGAGCAGGACACACTAACTCTTTGTTTTGTATATTTATGGTTTCATTTGTTCATTATATATATTTTTCATGTGTACGAAATATTAATTTCAAGTGTCACAGCAGTATGCTTCATGCGCAGAGGTTTATACATTGTCATCCTTTGTTTCATACATATACCATGAAACGCTCAGCATTAAAGAAAGAAAAAGAAAAAAAAAAGTATAATGCAATAACTTCCTTTTACACGTTATTAAATGCATGCATAAATTTCTATTTTTAAAATTAACATGAACGTATTGTCTAATTACATTCGTTGACAAATTTGTATGTTTCTCAAATTTACATGCACATATTCTCTAAATTAATGTCAATGACATATTCTCAATTGAATATATTTTCCTAATTAATGCATATATTAGCATACTTATAACCAATGTCAAATGTCATGTTTACTAAATTAATGACATGTTCACAAATCAATATAAATTAACATATTTTCTAATCAATGCATATATTAATATATTTAAAATCAATGTCAAAATAATATCAAATCAATTGGTCCCATAGAATAAAAACTTTAGGCATATAACTTAATACCCATTTTAATGTTAAGCCTAATTGTTTCATGTCAAAGTCTTGCTCATATTTATAAATAAACTATTCAGGTTTATTATGGTTTTCAGCCCACTTTATTAATGCAATATAGGCTACAGTCAAATTTTCTGTTATATTCATACCTACAAATAAATTATGTTCATTCATTATGAACTCCCAATTATAATTCTCTCAAGGTTCAAAATCAATTATTGAAATTTCCGCGTCATTTCAAGTTCAGAATATAATTATTATTATAAACTTAAAATTTTCAACCATTCTTATTTAAAATAAATTATTTAAAAATAGAATTTTTAATTTCTGACTCAATTTCTTAACACAATTAATTAAAATAAAATTTAAAATTAGCCCCAAATTTTCGGGTCGTTACAGTCTCCCCCACTTAAGAACTTTTCGTCCTCAAAAAGGAACGTAGCTAAAATCAGTTTTATTATTAAAAAAAAATTCTTAAATTTCAAGATTTTGGTTAACCCATTAAATTCTAGAAGAATTTTGTCATAACCTCCTTTGAACGGAGAGCATCAAGAAAAATGAAATTGACCTCAGAGGGTCTCATCAATCCAAAAAGAAAAAGAAGAAAGAGGATAGGAGGGAGAGAAAGCCAAGCAACGGCTCGTAAAATCAAAACTCAAAGGAATAGAAAGCAACATGGAAAATGTAGCTTGTTCTAGGCGTACCATTAGAAACATCAGGCTTTCCTCCTCCTTCGGTAGAAGCTGGCACTGAAGAAGTTGGTCCTTTCACTCCTTCGTAAACATGTGTCCCTTGAGCATTTCAATTCCCTTAGCCTTCTTCGAACGTATGATCAAGGGAAGAGTCAAAACAACGGTAATGGTGATTCTAAGAGATAGAAAAGATCGAAGGATGAATGAAAAGATGATGATAAAGTGACTGGCTATTATGTATCTCGTGAAATGTTCACCATAGAATATTGTGATTCTATGTAAACGAATTATCATAAATATGTTATATTCCAAAGCTAAGTTTAACCAAAGCTCTGATACCAATAGTGATAACCCCAAACTTCCACGAAGTGAAAGTAAGAGATGATCATTTGGAATACAACATAAATACAATAATACATATCACAGATACAAAATAGCATGGGAAATTCATAGAGTAACAACATCATAGCAGCGGAAATATAATGTCATCCATCACAGAAAATCCACAGTCACAGACTTCTACATTATTACATCAAATTTGCGGAAAAGAAATAAGTTCCAACTCCCGCTTAAACAACGTGGAATAAAACAAGTTTCATGTCTGAAATAAAAGGAAAGAGAAAAATGTAAGAGCAGCGAATGATAAGTCTTCAAACTCCTAGTCATCACCTCCCCACAAACAAAATCCAAGAGAAATAATAAGCAGCTCCAAGGAAAGGCTCCCAGTGAAAGATAACCTGTTTACTTGGCTGCCCGTGTAGAGAAGAGGGCACCCGAGTTTGCAAAAAGGTGAAACAAACTACAGGTCAGTCGTGGGACTGGTATGAGAATTCTTAACTAACATACTAATAAAAATATGGCAAATCCAAAGACCATGCCGCTAATGCGGAACGGATTTATTTCAATGGATTGCCGTGAAGAATTTTAAAAGTGTCAGAACAAGCAGATAAATAAATCGTGCAACAACGCAATGCTTTTTAGAAAAATGGAATCACCATAAGACTCAAGTCCCATCACACAATGCAACACACACCAGATGATAGAGTTTTCCCTTATGGTGATTAAACATGCTAAATACAGCAAATACGGGTTTAATTTTATTATTAGTATATATAACAAAACATTTCAAAATAAATGTATCAATCCTAGGAAGCATAGGTACCATATGATATGCCTCCGTACTAGTAATACAATCAAATCCGTATGGTCGTATTTGAAATTTGGATTTCCATCTGAGTCCAGGCTAGGGAGGAGCTCCTACCGATTCGAGACACTCTAGCTAATGTCTCAGGATTCCCCGCAGTGAACCCTTGGATCCTGCAGGGCCGGTCCACACATACAGCTTCGTGGATTGGCAATTCCTGAACACACGTTTCCCGATCCTATAGGACCTATCCGAGGCGCCTCATTCCATCATCCACATAAGTAAAATGTCAGGGCTGGTAGGTCACTGACACCACTCTAGCTAGAAAGAAATGTGCTGCTCTCCCTGCGTTCCCTTCTCCCGTTTTAGACTCCGCCGGTGTGTGAGGCTCGCGAAGTCACGTTGTACACAAAGCTATGCCTAAACAGCTATGCTTTGATCGTCCCACAAGGCCTGCTTTTCAACAAAGCCTTGATCATATGCACCTTAGCGTGCCACATCATCACCCCATACCATACTACCAACCCTTTGCCGAAATATATGAATGGGTGTTAAGAAAGAGAATAAATTCCCCGCCACCAAACATCCATACCTTCGACAAAAGATCAATAACGTGATATTTGATGGAGTATGATGTCAGACACACAATCCATTTAATAGCTTATGCTATGGGTCTGAGCGAAAGCCTAACCCGTTCAATCAACATGTTCGTTCGGGCAATGACCATGACCTTGAATTGGGAGCAAATCAGTTCAATGCCTCAATCGCTGTCCTCCTGAGGGGAAGATTGACGGTCTTCATTCGTCATCTTCTACTTCAAACCTTAATGTCGTTTGATTATTCGAAATGAGATTAACTCGACCTTTCCAAATAATCTTCGTATATAGATATATATATAGTGAAAATTCTTCCTTATCGTTATTTTTAATTTATGACGATTTCTTCCTATTTTTGTTTAATTAAGAATAATTTAATCCTTAATTAACAACGATTCAGGTCAATGTCGATTCTGGCGCTGTTTTCAATCAATTTTGATTTTCACATATCTCGAAATCTAACCGTTGGATTTTGATGTGGTATATATCGTTGGAAAGATTTTTCCAAGGCGGGCCTCACGGTTTCAGTTTCAAGAGAATCCGAGGGTCGGATCTTCTTGTATAGTCGTTTAAAGATATGATTTTAAAACGAGAACTACCGTGTTCGATTCGTTTAATTTTAATTATATATATATATATAAATATATGAACATAAACCATTTAATTCTTATGTATCTTTTCCATTCTTTATCCTTTCATTCCTTCATTTACAGGAAAATGTAAATCATAAATGGATGATGAATTCTTCCCTTTTATTTCTTTGGTTTCTTTAATTTACAATAAAATGTAAATTATAATCCATCGTCTCATTTCGTTCTTTTAATCTTACATTTACATTGGAATGTAATTTATAATTCACTGTTCTTAATTAAATATAAAAATATAAATTTTATTTACAATGTAAGTCCTACTTTTTATTTACATTATAAAAATGTAATCTTTAATTACAATGTAACTTCTACTACTTGTTTAAATTATAAATTTTTTTTTTACAATGTAAATTCATACATTCATTTCATAGCATAAAATGAAATTTCATTCATGCGGGTTAAATTCATTCATCAATTACATAATAAAGTGTAATTTACTTCATGCGGACTAATTTCATTCATAACTTACATAATAAAATGTAATTTATTTAATATGATGTAAATTCATTCGTAAATTACATATAAAAACGTAATTTATTTCATACAATGTAAATTCATTCATAAATTACATATAAAAACGTAATTTATTTCATACAATGAAAATTCATTCATAATTAACATATAAAAATGTTATTTATTTCATGCGATGAAAATTCCTTCATAATTAACATATAAAGATGTTATTTATTTCATGCGATGAAAATTTCTTCATAATTAACATATAAAGATGTTATTTATTTCACGCGGTGAAAATTCCTTCATAATTAACATATAAAGATGTTATTTATTTCATGCGATGAAAATTCCTTCATAATTAACATATAAAGATGTTATTTATTTCATGCGATGAAAATTCCTTCAGATTACATTATAAAATAATGTAACTTATCCTACGATCAATTTCCTTTTTATTAACATCATAAATAATGTCAATCATCCCACGGTGTCATTCTTTTATATTAACATCATAAACATGTTAATTCCTATGGTATAAATTCTTTAATATTAAAATTAAAAATAATGTTAATTTCTACGGTATAAATCCTTTTATATTAACATCATAAGTATGTTAATTTTGCACAGTGTAAATCCCCTTTTTTATTTACATTATAAAATAATGTAAAATTATTCTACGTTGTAATTACTATTCAATTTATATTAAAAATAATGTAAAATATACGTACGGTGAAATTCATAAATATTTACATAAAAAATGTAAATTCCACATACGGTGAAATTCATACATATTTACATTAAGAAAAATGTAAATTTTCATTCTTGTCGCATTTTTATTAAATTTGCATTAAATAAAATGTACTCTTCCATTCTCTAAATACAATAAAAAAAATCCATTTTTCTTTTCAATGTAAAATTTACTCTTTAATTACACTGTAAAATCCATTCTTTATATTACATTAAAAATAATGTAAATCTTCCTACGGTTAAATTCCTTTTTAATATTAAAAATGTTAATGACAACCTATGGGGTTATATTAACATTAAAAATATTAATGACATCCTACGGTTGAATTTTTGTAATATTAACATTAAAAATGTTAATGACATCCTATGGTTGAATTTTTATAATATTAACAATAAAAATGTTAATGACAATCCTACGGTTGAATTTTTATAATATTAACATTAAAAATGTTAATGACAATCCTACGGTTGAATTTTTATAATATTAACATTAAAAATGTTAATGACATCCTACGGTTGAATTTTTATAATATTAACATTAAAAATGTTAATGACATCCTACGGATGAATTTTTATAATATTAACATTTAAAAATGTTAATGACATCCTACGGTTGAATTTTTATAATATTAACATTAAAAATGTTAATTTATACATGTGGTGAAATTTACTTATTATGACACTAAGAATAATGTTAATTTTTCTTGCATTGTAAATTACTTATTATTAATATCAGAAAAATAATGTTAATTTCTCATACGATGTAAATTTCTTATTTTAATTTTACATAATAAATTGTAAATTCCACCATAAGTCGCATTCTTATTTTATTAGCATCAAATAAAATGTAAATTTTCATCACATAACATAACAACAGCATCCAAACATACAACAAGTCCAAATCCAACAACTAGCATCAAGGTAATTACGAGATGATGTTATAACTTGGCATATGTAAAATCAACACGGCATGATTAAACACATAGTTAATTTTAATTAATTATTAACTCAGATTTAAACCTCAAAATTTAAGATCTAATCTCATGCAATTCAGATTCAACATCATACGGGGTGAACAGTTCAAATCCATGTTCTAAACATCACGTCTTATTAGATCTACTTATTAATAATCATAGAAATAATGATTAAATAAATCAAATTAAATTTTAAAAATAAATTCTCACTTTTATCTTATAAAAAAAAGTTTCAGATCTAAATAACAGAAAATGAATCTAGAGGGGAGGAGCATATTTTGAATCTAAACTAGAATGGTTTGAATTGGAATGCATGTAGATAATCCAAATGTGATTTTAGATCTAAATAAATCAATGACTAAATGTATAGCCATATAACACCTCAAAATAAATCAATAATCAATCGCAACATCACATACCAGAACTAATAACATACACAACATGATTTATAAGCAAACAAAATGACTAGATTAAAATTAATTAAATCAGAATACTCACATTGGTATAAAGATCAGATTCAGAATACAAATCTAGTCAGATTTGTGTACAACAAAGTCTAAGATGTTGGGTGTTGTCACGTTGTCCCAATTTGGTCAGTTTCGGGAGCTACAGTGCACGGTTTGATGTAAAACTTGTCTAGAATTGAGGATGATGGGAAGATCTTTAAAAAGTTTAACTATGGCCTTGTCTAATTCTTCCTAGATTAAGGGAAAAAGAAGAGAGAAGGGGAGGGAGAAAAATGGTGAAGAAAGATTTGAGCAAAGGGGAATTAAGAGGATGTATATTTAAGAAATGAAAGTATATGAATAAAATAGGACGTGTGAAAATAAAAAGAAGAGAAAGAAACTAATATAATAAACGAATGAAATAAATGCGTGCTTAAAGGACAAATAGAGTAGAGAGAAATGTGGTACTGAATTTTAGGAACGTAGAGAAAATAAAAGGGAAAGAAATTGATACAATGAAGGGAAGGAATAAATGCTGCATTAAAAACACAACGAAGAGAGAAGGGCATTGGAAACTTTTGTACTATTCAGATTTCAAAATAAATTAATGACGCTTTTACAAATTCTTAAATGCTACATTTATCAAACATTAAATTCCCAACTTACAAAAATCGAATTTAATTAGTTACTTTTGCTTTGGACGAATTATGTTCAAATAGGTCCTTAAATGCTTTACATATCACTTTCCTACCGAGCAGGACACACTAACTCTTTGTTTTGTATATTTATGGTTTCATTTGTTCATTATATATATTTTTCATGTGTATGAAATATTAATTTCAAGTGTCACAGCAGTATGCTTCATGCGCAGAGGTTTATACATTGTCATCCTTTGTTTCATACATATACCATGAAACACTCAGCATTAAAGAAAGAAAAAGAAAAAAAAAAGTATAAATGCAATAACTTCCTTTTACACGTTATAAAATGCATGCATAAATTTCTATTTTTAAAATTAACATGAACGTATTGTCTAATTACATTCGTTGACAAATTTGTATGTTTCTCAAATTTACATGCACATATTCTCTAAATTAATGTCAATGACATATTCTCAATTGAATATATTTTCCTAATTAATGCATATATTAGCATACTTATAATCAATGTCAAATGGCATGTTTACTAAATTAATGACATGTTCACAAATCAATATAAATTAACATATTTTCTAATCAATGCATATATTAATATATTTAAAATCAATGTCAAAATAATATCAAATCAACTGGTCCCATAGAATAAAAACTTTAGGCATATAATTTAATACCCATTTTAATGTTAAGCCTAATTGTTTCATGTCAAAGTCTTGCTCATATTTATAAATAAACTATTCAGGTTTGTTATGGTTCTCAGCCCACTTTATTAATACAATATAGGCTACAGTCAAATTTTCTGTTATACTCATACCTACAAATAAATTATGTTCATTCACTATGAACTCCCAATTATAATTCTCTCAAGGTTCAAAATCAATTATTGAAATTTCCGCGTCATTTCAAGTTCAGAATATAATTATTATTATAAACTTAAAATTTTCAACCATTCTTATTTAAAATAAATTATTTAAAAATAGAAAATTTAATTTCTGACTCAATTTCTTAACACAATTAATTAAAATAAAATTTAAAATTAGCCCCAAATTTTCAGGTTGTTACAAACTTCCTTTGGTAGAGTTCGCCTTCAACAACAGTTACCAGGCTAGTATGGCATGGCACCCTTCAAAGCATTGTATGGACGACCCTGTAGGTCACCGACTTGTTCGTGGGAGTCTAGAGAAAGACCTCTACTTGGACCAGATATGGTTAGAGAAACTTCAAAAAAGATTGATCTTATTAGAAGGCGCATGAAGACAGCTCAGGATAGGCAGAAGTCCAAGGAAGATAATAAAAGGACTGACATTAAGTTTGAGGTGGGAGATATGGTTTTCATCAAAGTAACACCTTTGAGGAATGTGGTTCGCTTTGGATCTATAGGGAAATTGGCATCAAGATTTGTAGGGCCATTTCCCATAATAGAAAGGATTAGCCAAACGGCCTATAGAGTAAAGCTATGCATTCATGATGTTTTCCACGTTTCTCATCTAAGGAAGTGTTTGCATGACACCGTAGAAGTAGTGGAGTCAAGTATGCTTGAGGAAGTAGCGGTGGAAGAGGAGGCGATAGTTAGACGAGTTCCTACCCGTATTCTTGGATCAGAGGTTAAGAAGCTTTGCAACCGAGAGGTCAAGTTGATGAAAGTATAGTGGGGAGATAAGTAAGAGGATGCAACTTGGGAGACTGAAGACAAGATTCATGCTTTGTACCCTTTTCTTTTCAAGGGTATGTTCTTAACTTCCTTTCCAAAGCTTTTATTCATGCTTGTTTCTATCATTTAAATTATATCCTACTAATCGAATCTTTGACATTTAGGTAGGAATCCCATGGGTGTAAACATGTGTTTGAGACATGTTATGTTTGATCGATGCAAATGGCTGCTAGTGGTTGCTCGTGGATGCATATACACACACATTAGGCACTAGATCGGCTTAATCACTCTCATACTGCATATGGATGCGTGTGCGTTTTTCTTCTTTTTATGGATGAAAGTGGGTGTATCATCATATGGATGTTGCATTTGGATGAATGATTGCGCACGCATATAGACATACATGTTATAATAGGATAATTTCATACATGTTGGATTCATGGCACTAACATACATTGCAATAAGGAGGGCGACTGAATCAGTAGACCACCTGATTTCCCGCATTAGTATAGGGACATATAAACACACCTTTGCATATGTTCATAAAAGCATTAGAAATCTTTAAGGACAATGGATGCCTGTAATTGGTGGATGAGTAGATGGGTAACTTGGAGATTTCCGGGACGAAATCCTTTAAGTAGGGGAGAATGTAACACCCCATAATTTTTAAAAGACACTATGGTGATAAATTAAGAATACTTAACTTAATATTAAGAATTAAGTAAAACGGACTGCGCCATTGCGTTCGTCTAAGAATTCTTCTTAAGATAAATACCAAGTTTGCATAAAATGGACATCGCATGAATAAGATATTTAAGGTTTAAGTTTGTATACGCACAAAAGAATTATATATATACAAAACAATTCAAAACATTGAAAATAATTCGAAGTAAGAAGACGCGGGGTAGGGCGGGAGTTCGGACTGTTAGGGGTCGACCCCACCCTAGGGGTGTCGACCCATGGGTCGACACCACAAAAGGGGTGTTGACACCCATGTCTACATCCTCCAGATCCAAGGCAGATTCAGTTCTGCGTGTATGGACTTATTTTCTGACAAGATTCGTTGACCCTAGGCTATAAATAAGACCCTATGTCCATAGTTTTATTCATCTAATTCAATGGTACAACGAGGTGCTGCTTCAATATAGTTTGATTTAGCCTACTTCTTCTTCAATAAACAAGTTATATGTATTCAAGGATTTGTGATTCAACATCTGTAATCATTCTTCTGTTTCTTAGATCCAATCGCAGAGAGTGTATGTTAATTTTAGAGATAAACACCTAAATGTAATCTTGACATGCCAACAAGTGTGGATCTAAGCCTATGCCTATTAATAATCTAAAAACCATACCAGATCTATTATTAATTGTTTAGATCTCATATGTCTATTCATGATATCCCTATTATGATTGTTTGCCTAATCATGTCACTATGCCTATTCTGTTAGTATGACCACTTCTATCATAATATGCCAGTTTTTATTTGCTATGCCTATACTTTTTCTCTTCTTCCCTTTTTGTTTTTATAGTCAGGCTACCTTCGAGCCTAGGCCTATCGTTGAAATACGCGAATGCACGAAATTGGGAATGATTGGGAATGGTTAATTTGGGGCATAATTCATATTGTAAAACATGATTGGGAATTTTGGGCATAATTTGTATTGTGAGCTGAAACTTGGGATTTGGGGGAATAATCTAGATCTTGATCTAAATTTGGGCATAACTTGTATCATAGATCGAACAGGGAATTGGGGCATAATTAACATGATAATTGGTTAATAATGAAAATGCCTAGATTTACAGTAATTAGAAAGTGTAACAGTGCTTAGACACGAGGTTAGATTACACTTGTGGTAGAAGTCTGCCCAAAACCGCCCGCATATCCATCGTCCACAAGTGGTAAATCTAATGTGAGGGGTATAAGTGCATAAACACGTAACATGCTAAGACATGAGGTTAAGTCCTACTTGTGGAAGAAGTCTGCCCGGACCCAACCGGCGTATCTAGCATCCACAAGTGGCAGGCTTAATGTGGGAGGTCTAGCGCCTTATTACCATAAATGAATAAATGGTAATGAACTTGTAATATTTAACCTGTTTGAATCAATAGGGATTACATGAACATGTTAACTTGAGTAGGGGTTACGTAAACTTGTTGAATCAGTGGAAGGGTTAAGTAAATCTTGGGGCGGTGGGTAATATTTATATATAGGCCCACAAACTTAACATGTGGGGTTATGCAATCTTGTTGAACGGGTAAACATATCCTATTGAAATCCAAGTAGTGGTGTAACACCCCACACCCGCTAAGGTCACTCACTAAGGGAATGCCTTAACTTCGGTGGAGTATTTTAAGTGAATATAGAACAGAAAAATTATAACAAGACAGATATAAATAATACTTGAAAATCTAAAACATTATTTCATTGCAGCAGAAGGTAAACATGTTTAGTTACAACACCATAAAAGAGTCAAGTACTAAATATCCATCCTGATAAAACATAAGTACATAATCCCACTACATAACTAATAGACAAGATAAGCTGGGCTTTACATCACGGTCCAAGCTCCAAAAGATAGATAAAGCAATCTGATCAAAGCCCACTAGTGTTAGGCCCACTCTGAGAACCTGAGGGTTGGGAAAAAGATAAAAACAACGGGGTCAGACATAAGTCTGAGTGAGCCCTATAACTTTAACAATACAATCATTAAAGTAATTAGGGTATGATATAAACTTGGTACGGTGATGACTGGGGATAAATGACTACACTCAGCAGCCAACTAGACATAGGATGAACTAAGATAACGGTAAAGACGCATCTACCCACCCAAGGGTAATTACTAACTGCACCACACCAGTCATTCCTACTTAAAGGTTGATCCCACCCAAGGACTTAGAAAATTTAACTAGTAGTTTCGTGTACCCCTAGCTGACTGCATAGGTGCCGTCTGCCCCTATCTCCACTAGGTGTACCCACGACTCCCCAAGCGATCGGCTCCCTACCGTAGATACCTGTGCTGGCCCCACAGTGGGGTGTATCACTCCCCAAAGTGGAAACCCGATACAACCAACGGTGCACGGCTTATACCTACACGATGCAACAACGTCTTACCTACCAGCCCGGGTCCACACATGCATATGAAAACCCATTGGACTTGCGTTGCCACCGTTAACCCGTTTTGACCTCTTATAGTCAAGCCCAGTACGCGTGTCCCGTCCTCGACATGGGTCGAGCCCAATAAGATACATATGGGTTACTGGTTGAAATGGGCCCCCACAAGCTACCCACCTAAGCTTGTCCCTTTTTCTAGTGCATCCCACTTAACCCTTTAATCATGTTTAATTACATGTTTCCACTTGGTTAAGTATTCTAATCGTATTTTCTATTGCCACCCAAGGCAACCCACTAGATTTCCACATGCCACCCAAGGCACTTACTTGTTTTCCACATGCCACCCAAGGCACCCACTTAACCCCTCATGCCCCACTACATGCTTATCTGGTTAAGTGTTTCTTAATTGATTAAGAACGTAACCGTTGTAAAGACCTCTCACATTAGACTATCTTTTATGACAGCTGGATTTGCCGGTCGGGTCCGAGCAGCCTTACGCCATAACCGAGTCTAACCTCGTGTCTCTACACTTGTCACGTATTTAGTTTATGCCTAAGACCTCTCACATTGGGCCAATCATTTGTAGCCGCTGGATTTGCCGGTCGGTTCCGGGCAGTCTTATGCTACAAAAGGGTCCAACCTCGTGTCTTAGTCGATTAATTACACCTAATTAATCACCCCCATAATTTGTATTAATTATCCCTAATTAATTACAAATTTAACGATGTACATAATTGACTCAATTATGTCCATCCACTTTATGGTATGCATAATCATACCAACTTCACACCACCCCATCGTTCCCCACGTAATTCGCTAACATGACATACTTAAAAGGGAAGATTCATCACACATACAATGGGTTCAACTTGCATAACATTAGAATCAACATGGGTTTTAAAGGTGTCAACATGCATATAGCATCAAACCCAACTAGCATAAATAATCAACCCAAACTTGCATGAATCACATATGTCATAAAGAGGGTAAGTTGCATAAGTTACTTATGTCATACTAAGGGGTAAACTTGCATATGTATGTATGACATAGAAAGGGGTTAACTTGCATATGTATGCATATCATAAAAAGGTGTAAACTTGCACATGTTACTTGCATCAAACACCAAACTTTCATAACATGTCATATATGAACTTGCATATAATCAAACACCAAACTTGCATAACATGGTGTCATAATGGATCAATGTTTATCATAGTGATTTGCATAACTAGCATCATGAGCACATAGCATAAAACTTGCATAACTAGCATCATGATCATATAGCATAAAACTTGCACAACTAGCATCATGAACTCATAGCATATGACTTGCATAACTTGCATAACATCATGAACACATAGCATATGACTTGCATAACTTGCATAACATCATAAACACATAGCATATGACTTGCATAACTTGCATAACATCATGAACACATAGCATATGACTTGCATAACTTGCATAACATCATGAACACATAGCATATGATAACATAACTTGCATTGATCCACATTCACAACCATAACCTCATTATATCCTATCATAATTAGTTTAGCAATTGTTTGCTAAAGACATAGAAACTCACAACTTGTTGATTAGCACTCCTATGAAGAAGATTAAGTTGCTAGAGTTGATTAGAAGTTGATTTGAGAAGCTATCTTCCTCTTTAATTTGTTGGAGGCTCCTTCAAGTTGCATTTTGACGGCATGATGACGTTGTTTCTATTTTTAGTATGAATTAGGGTAGTCTTAGGGTGTATTTATAGATTTAGGATGTAGTTTAGGCCCTTAGATTAACCCTAGATTAGGTTAGAGCCGTCAGATTTCGTCTCAAGCCCCAAGACCCAGCCCAAATCCCAAACCAGTGCACCTAGGTCACACAGACCGACAGGTGGGGTCGACCCCTGGGTCGACACATGGGTCGACCCCTTGGGGGGGGGGTCGACACCCATGTCGACCCCTGTGTAGACTCCCTCTGTCTGGCTGGAATTTTCCCGCCTCTTCTGAAATTTGAATTTTTAATATTTTAAATCTGTTTTGAATTTTCTGAAAACTTCTTCGGGCCTTAACTGGGTCATACGGACTCCGATTTTCGAAAACTCGAACTCTATTTCGCGTATTTTTCCGAGATGAACGCAATGGCATAGCCCGTTTCCCCTGATTCAGATTTTAAAATTTAATTCTGCCCTAATTTATATTATAACAAGTTATTCAACATACGGGGTGTTACATTCTCCCCTACTTAAAGGATTTCGTCCCCGAAATCTCCAAGTCAAGAAGAACGTATCCTACCAACCAAACAACCATCTACTCAAACCATCAAACACTAGCATCCATTGTCCTTAAAGTTTCTAATGTTGTATGAACATATGCAAAAAGTGTGTGTATATGTTCCCTGTCAAATGCAAAATCAGGCGGTCTACTGATTCAGTTGACCTCCTTAATGCAAACCATGATAGTGCCATGCATCCAATATGTATGCGAAAGAACCCTATCGACACATACTATTTCTACATGTGTGCACAACCATACACCAAAATGCATCATCCATATGATAACACAACTATTATACATCCATTAATATAGCTACCTACACACAATTATATGCAATATGCAATATGAAGTGACTGAGCCGATCTAGTGTCTAAAGTGTGTGTATATGCATCCACGAGCAACCACTAGCAACCACTTGCATCCACATGCATCCATCAATCATAACATGTCTCAAACACATGTTTCAACCATAGGTTTACCCTATCTAAATGTCAAAGGTACTAATGAGAGGACATACTAAAGATAAGATAAGTACTAGACAAACGATAAAGGAGAAGTTAAAAGACATACCCTCAAAAAGGAATGGGTATATTGAACGCATCTTCGCTTCTGTCTCCCAAGTAGCATTTCTCTCATCCTCTCCCCATTGCACTTTGACTTGTCGAACCTCTCTGTTTCTCAACTTCCTAATCTCTGACCCAAGGATGCGGGTAGGAGCTCGTCGAATAGTCGCATCACGCTCTACCTCCACTTCTCTAAGCAAGCTCGGCTCTACCACCTCTGCGGTCTCATGTAGGCACTTCCTCAAATGTGACACATGGAATATGTCATGTACCCCCACTGAGTCTCTCGGGTAAATCCACTCTATATGCCATCCGTCCAATCCTTTCCTTAATAGGAAACGGTCCTACAAATCTTGGTGCTAACTTCCCAACGGACCCAAAACGAACAACATTCCGTAATGGAGATACTTTAACAATGACCATGTCCCCAACATCAAACTCAAGATCCGTCCTCCTCTTATCCGCATAAGATTTCTTCCTATCTTGCGTTGCTTTCATCCTTCTTCGAATCAAATCAATCTTTTTCGAAGTCTCTCTAACCATATCAGGCCCAAGCAAGATCTTATCCGTAGATTCCCACCAACATGTAGGTGATCGACAAGGCCTTCCATAAAGAGCTTCGAAAGGATCCATGCCAATACTGGACTGAAAGATGTTGTTATATGCGAACTCCACCAATGGAAGATGCTCTTCCCATGTACCTCCAAAATCTAAGATACTGTAACACCCTGAATTTTAGTTAATGCTAAAATTCACTAATTACAGAATAAATAATCTCAGATGTGAGAATTGGGGGAAATTGGCTGCGTTATTGCGTTCGTCTCGGAAAAATACGCGAAATAGAGTCCGAGTTTTCGAGAATCGGAGTCCGTATGGCCCAGTTATGGCCCAAAGAAGTTTGCAGGAAAATTTAAGATAAAAACAGAATTAAATATTTAAAATCAGATTTCGAATTGGGGCCAGCGGGGGCCAGGCGGGAAAAATTCCCGCCCTAGCCATGTCGACAGGGCTGTCGATAGGGCTATCGACAGGGGTGTCGACTGCCCTGTCGACTTGCCTATCGACACAGGGTGTCGGCCCTGTTGATCTGGGTGCACCAGATCTGGTTTTTGGTTGAGTCTTGGGCTGGGTTCTAGAGATTTCCTAAATCTAACGGACCTAATCTAACTTAGGGTTAATCTAAGGGCCTAAAACATTACCTAATCCTATAAATAAGACCCTAACTCTACCCTAATTCATTCATAATTAGATCTTGTAACTAAACTATGGCAAAATGAAACTTGATCATGGCCTCCACAAATCAATGAAGAGAGTTGCAAGCTAATCATCTTCTTCTTCATATTTGGCAACTAGTTTTACTTCATAAGTTTGCTAATCTTGGTTTTGGTGAGTTTCTATAGCTTTAATAATCAATTGTTAAATTGATTATGGTAGGATATGATAAGACATGGCTATGTTTGTGGATAAATATGTTTATGCAAGTTTAGTATATTGTATGTTATGTGTTTGGCAAGTTTTATGCTACATGCAAGTTTAATGCCATGTTTTATGATGAAAAACATTATGTTGAACATTTATGCATATGTAACATGTTATGAAAACTATATGTGAGAGTATATGCAAGTTATATGTAACATGATATGCAAGTTATGCATGTGATTTTATGCATGCTAAGTATTTGGTGTTATGCATGCTAAGTATTTGATTTTATGCATGCTAAGTATTTGATTGTATGCATGCTAAGTATTGGGTTTTATGCATGCTAAGTGGTTGGTATTATGCATAAATCATGACATTCAAGTTTACCCTTTTAAAATGTGATGCATACATATGCAAGATGACACCTTTATATGCTATGCATGTTTACTCTCCTTTAAGATGCAAGTCATATATGCAAGTTCAACATGTTATGCAAGTCATGTGTATGCTTATATGCAAGCTCAATATGTTATGCAAGTTATGTGCATGATGTTATGTAAGTTATGTGCATGTTGTTATACAAGTTCATATGCAAGTTATGTTTATGAGATTATGCAAGTTATGTGCATGATGTTATGCAAGTTATGCCTGCTTATGCAAGTATGTGAATGCTTATGCAAGTATGTGAATGCTTATGCAAGTATGTGAATGCTTATGCAAGTATGTGAATGCTTATGCAAGTTATGTGTATGCTTAAATGCATGTTTAACATGTTATGCAAGTTATGAGAATGCTTATATGCAAGTTCAACATGTTATGCAAGATATGTGTATGATAATATGCAAGCTCATATGCAACATGTTATGCAAATCATGTGTATGATAATGTGCAAGTTTGGGTTAAATGTAGTTGGGTTAATATATGCTCATATATGCAAGTTGACATCCTCTTAACCCATGACAAAGTTATATGCTAAACCCATGATATTTGTGATGGATCTTTCCCTTTATTATGTCGTGAAATGAGAACGATTTACATGGGGAACGATGGGGTAATAAATATGTTAATAAAAGTATGATTGGGTATGATTAAGCATACCATAAAAATAAATTAACATAAGTGGGAATTTACCTATTGAGTTAGGTCTACACCATGGGAATTTACCTATTGAGTTAGGTCTACCCATGTTATGAAAAATGTGTAATTAATTAGGGATAATTAATTGTGGGGGTGATTAATTAGGTGTAATTAATCAACTAAGACACGAGGTTGGACCCTTTTGTAGCGGAAGTCTGCCCGGAACCGACCGACCATCCAGCGGCTACAAATGATTAGCCCAATGTGAGAGGTCTTAGTCACAAACTAAAAATGTGATTAACGTAAAGACACGAGGTTAGACTCAGTTATGACGTAAGGCTGCCCGGACCCAACCGGCTTAACCAGCGGTCATAAAAGATAGTCTAATGTGAGAGGTCTTTATGAGGATCACGGTCTTAATTAATTAAGAAACACTTAACCAAATTAGCATGTAGTGGGACATGAGGGTTAAGTGGGTGCCTTGGGTGGCATGTAGTAACTAGTGGGGGTGCCTCGGGTGGCATGAGGAAACTAGTGGGTTGCCTTGGGTGGCAATAGAAAATACGATTAGAATACTTAACCAAAGTGGAACATGTAATTAAAACATGGGTGAAGGGTTAAGTAAGTGCTTTGGGTGGCATGTGGAAATCTAGTGGGTGCCCTTAGTGGCAATTGGAATATGATTGATGACTTAACCAAATCTTAACATGTAAGGGGGCATGATTATAAAAAGGGGTTAAGTGGGATGCACTAGATAAAAATAGCAAGCTTAAGTAGTAGCTTGTGGGGGCCCATTTCAACCAATATTCCAAACGTATCTTTGTGGGCCCGACTCTGGTCGGGTGACGGGACATGCATATTGGGCTTGACTATAAGTGGCCAAAACGGGTTAGCGGTGGCAACGCAGGATCAACGGGTTTCATATGCGTGTGTGGACCCGGGCTGGTTGGTAAGTCGTTGTTGCATCGTGTAGATATAAAGCCGTGCACAGTTGATATTATCTGGTAGCCACTTTGGGGAATGATACACCCCCTTTTGTGGGACCAGCACGGGTATCTACGGTAAGGAGCCGATCGCTTGGGAGTAGTGGGTACACCTAGTAAAGATAGGGGCAGACGGCACTTGTTTAGGGGTACAAGAAACTACTGGGTAAAAATTACTAAGTACACTTAGTGGGATCAACCTTTAAGTAGGAATTACTCTTGGTGGGTAGAACTGGTGTGGTGCAGTGTAAGAATTACCCTTGGGTGGGTAGATCTGGGGGTGGTGTAAGCTAGAAATTATCCTTGGGTGGATAAATGCGTCTTTTCGGTTATCGTAGTACATCCGGTGTTTAGTTGGCTACTTAGTGTAGTCATTATCCCCAGAGGTACCGTACCTTGTTTATGTCATACCCTAATTACTTTAATGGTTGTATTGTTAGGGTTATAGGACTCACTCAGACTTATGTCTGACCCCGTTGTTTTTATCTTTTTCCCAACCCTCAGGTTTTCAGAGTGGGCCTAGCACTAGTGGGCTTGGATCAGACCGCTATATCTATCTTTTGGGCTTGGACCGTAGAAGTAAAGCTCGGTTTATCTTTTCTATTATGGCTATTGTCTATGTAGTGGGATTATGTACTTCTATTTTATCAGGATGGATATTATGTACTTGACTCTTGTTATGGTTTTGTGATGTAACCAAACATGTTTTACTTTCCGCTGCAATAAAAGGATGTTTTAAATTTTCAAGTATTACTTATATCTGTCTTGTTGTAATTTTTCTATTCTATACTCACTAAAAATACTCCACCAAAACTAAGGCATTCACTTAGTGAGTGACCTTAGCGGGTGTGGGGTGTTACACGTGGTATCAGAGCTTAAGGTTACCAGAACAGATAAAATTTTTAGAAAAATTATTTTCTAAGAATATTTTTGGAAAGGAGTATTTTCAAAAACATGTCTTTTAAGAGAAAAGTTTTTGAAAGAAAAGCATAATCCCCAATAGCCATATCTATATCTTTCGAATTCTCCATTTTGAATCTCTTCCTTTCTCTCATTTTGAGTTTCCCCTCCGCGTATAGATGATCTTTCTAAGATAGATAAGGATGGAAAACCACTTCAAGGGACTTAGACGTTAGTCGGATTAGAAGTTGGTTTAAGAAGGAGGAGGACTGGTAGGTATCTATTGGATAGACGATGGGAGGAAGGCTCAAATAGTTGTTTGGTTAATAAAGGACGAAACCTCATTGATGGGAGGTTACGAGTGGAGAATAGGGAAGAAGAAGGCAAGTAGTTATCCTTTTGGGAGGAATAGGACACCTTATTAGGATTGTCCAAAGAAGCAAGGGCAAGGTATGGAATCTTCTGGAGGGTAGTTGTATTCCCTCACGACTAGGGTACCAGATGGGGATAAGACCGTCTAGATTGGAGGTTGGATTTCTTTATTATCCGATTCGAACTTATTTGATTCTGACGCATCGAGTTCGTTTATCTCATCATTGTTAGTTGAGTCACTGCACTTAGACACCAGTTTGGTAGATGATCCCTTAGTTGTTTCAAACCCAATTGGGCTCCATGATGTGTTTGGGTTTGAAAGTTTTTATACTTAGCGTTGAGTTTAGGTGTGATGCTTGTTGGGCTTCACGGGCTATGGGTTAGTTTTGGGCATGGACTGGTTATCCAGTAGGGGTGCCGTTCTTGATTTTGAAGGGAGAGTTTTTAGGCTTATGACCCGCGTGGGTAACACTCTCGAGATCTCTTGTAATCCCATAAAATCTGTTATGCTAAGTTATCTAGAATCGCTTGACACGCCGGTCTAGAGTTTGCGATCTGTTAGAGTGGTCCGAGAATACTCAGATGTGTTTTGAGGAGGTGAAGGGCTTACCTCCGGAGCGGGAGATTGACTTCCAAACATATCTGGTAGACAATGCTAAACAAGTATCTTGGCCAGTGTGCCACATGGCTCCTCGTGAGAGGAGGGAACTCCATAAGTAAGTAGGCGATTTGCTTGAGAAGGGGTTCATAAGACGAAGTATATCAGAATGAGGTGCTCCAGTAGTTTTTGTCACGAAGGTGGATGGGTCCCTCAGACTTTGTGTAGGCTAAAGAGAACTAAATAAACTCACAAAGAAGAATGGACACCCATTGCCGAGGATTGATGATCTCTTTGATCAGTTGGCTGGTGCCTCAGTATTTTTGTAGTAGGACTTAGCCACGGGATTTCATCAGTTGAGAGTGGCTGAGGATAGTATAGAGAAGACTGCCTTTAGGACTCCGGATGATTTTTTTTTGAATGGCTGGTGATGCCATTTGGTTTGACGAACGCCCCCGCATACTTTGTTGATTTGATGAGAAGGGTGTTTAGGGAGTACCTAAATAAGTTCGTGTTGGTCTTTGTGGATGACATCTGGGTCTTTTCTAGGAAGCGAAATAAGTTTTCGTATGTGCTCAATGGGGTGAGCAAAAGCCAGTCATGGGGAAAACGGTGGTTTTGGGCGAGACTGGCGAGGACATCCAGAGTTGGTCAAAGGCTTAATTGATTAGCCATTTTTGCTAGTATCATCTCACGTAGGTCGCCTGAACTCGAAGGAGATATCCCTTGGGTATTTGTCTGATATTGGTTTAGGCCTTTGGGGCTTGCATTTGGGGGATGTCGAGTTCGACTAGGGTGGTCTGCGTGAGAGATGGACAGTTGTGATGATTTTGGATGATATCCTAGTGGAGAAGAGCATGCCCTACATCTTAGGGAAGTGTTGGAGACTCTTCGAGCGCATAATCTTAGGACAGTAAAAGTGGATGGGATTCTTAGCATCCTATGAGTTTGAGATAGTGTATACCCCTGGCAAGGGTAACGTGGTGGCGGACGCCATGAGCAGAAAGAGGTTGTCCTTGAGTCCGTTGTCCGTGGAACAACGAAGCTTGGAATTTATCTCGATGGTTGATTTCAGACCTTCCGTTGATTATGTACCCGGTTTGCTAGCTTCCTTGGAAGTTAGACCTACTCTTTGGGGCGGATTGGAGAAGCACAGAGGGACGACCCACAGTGGGTTGAGTTGGTGGAGAAGCTCATAAGGGGGGGAGTCGTCTAGCCATTTGAGTAGGTACACCCTAGACGATAGGGGGTGCTTGCGTAGAGACGGAAGACTTTGTGTACCGCAAGACGAGGGTTTGAGGAAGGTTATTTTTGATGATGCACACCGTTCTAGGATGACCATTCATCCCGGTGGGGACAAGATGTACCAAGACATGAAGAGGGTTTTCTTCTGGGCCGGTAGGAAGAAAGATGTGGCCGAGTATGTCGCTCGATGCTTGGTGTGCCAACAAGTAAAAGCGGAGCAAAAGAAACCAGGTGGGTTGCTTCACCCATTGGAAGTTCCGCAACGGAAGTGGGATAGCATCTCGATGGATTTTATTGACGGGTTACCCAGATCAAGAAAGAGTAATACAGGAATTTGGGTGGTGGTAGACAGACTTACTAAGAGCGCCCATTTCATACCTGTGAAGGGTAAGAGGACTGCTCCATGGCTAGCTTCTGTATATCTTCGAGAGATGGTTCGATTGCATGGGGTACCCTCTAGCATAGTGAGTGATCGAGATCCTATCTTCATTAGAGAGTTTTGGAAGAGTTTGCAAGAGGCGGTAGGGACTCAGTTGTGGTTGAGTACCGCATATCATCCTCAGACGGACGGCCAGAACGAGAGGGTGAATCGTGTTCTAGAAGGCCTTTTGAGGCTTTGTATCTTAGATTTTGGAGGTACGTGGGAAGAGCATCTTCCATTGGTGAGGTTCGCATATAATAACAGCTTTCAATCCAGTATTGGTATGGCTCCTTTCGAAGCTCTCTATGGAAGGCCTTGTCGATCACCTACACGTTGGTGGGAATCTACGGATGAGATCTTGCTTGGGCCGATAAGGTTAGAAAGACTTCGGGAAAAGATTGATTTGATTTGAAGAAGGATGAAAGCGGCGCAAGATAAACGTAAATCTTATGCGGACAAGAAGAGAACAGAGCTTGAGTTTGATATTAGGACATGCTTTTTATCAAGGTATCTCCGTTACGGAATGTGGTTCACTTTGGAAGTGAGTACCAAGGTTTGTTGGACCATTTCCTATTAAGGAAAGGATTGGACAGACGACATATAGAGTGGAGTTGCCGAAAGGCTTAGTGGTGTACATGATATATTCCATGTGTTACATTTGAGGAAGTTCCTACATGAAACCGCAGAGGCGGTAGAGCCGAGCCTACTTAGAGAAGTGGAAGTAGAGCGTGATGCGACGATTCGACGAGCTCCTACTTGCATCCTTGGGTCAGAGATTTGGAAGTTGATAAACAGAGAGGTTCAACTAGTCAAAGTACGAAGGGGAGATGAAGAGAGCGACGCTACCTGGGAGACGGAAGCGAAGATGCGTTCGAGGTACCCTTTTCTTTCGGAGGGTATGTCCTTTTGCTTCTCCTTCATCGCATATCTTGTGCTTATCTTATCCTTAGTATGTCCTCTCGATAGTACCTTTGACCTTCAGATAGGATAGTCCTATGGTTGAAACATGTGTTTGAGACATGTTATGTATGATGGATGCAAGTGGATGCAAGTGTTTGCTAGTGGTTGCTCGTGGATGCATATACACACACTCTAGGCACTAGATCGGCTCAATCACTTCATATTGCATATTGCATAAAATTGTGTGTAGGAAGCTATATTATGGATGTATAATGATTGTGTTATCATATGGATGATGCATTTTGGTGAATGATTGTGCACTCATGTAGATATTGTACGTGTCGATAGGGTTCTCTCGCATACATAATGGATGCATGGCACTATCATGGTTTGCATATGTTCATACATTAGATAGGGAACATATACACACACTTTTTGCATATGCTCATACATCATTAGAAATTGTTTTAAGGACAATGGATGCCCGTGGTTGATGGTTTGAGTAGATGGTTGTTTGGATGGTAGGATATGCATTCTCCTTAGCTTAGAGATTTCGGGGACGAAATCCTTTAAGGAGGGGAGAATGTAACACCCTGAATTTTAGTTAATGCTAAAATTCACTAATTACAGAATAAATAATCTCAGATGTGAGAATTGGGGGAAATGGGCTGCGTTATTGCGTTCGTCTCGGAAAAATACGCGAAATAGAGTCCGAGTTTTCGAGAATCAGAGTCCGTATGGCCCAGTTATGGCCCAAAGAAGTTTGCAGGAAAATTTAAGATAAAAACAGAATTAAATATTTAAAATCAGATTTCGAATTGGGGCCAGCGGGGGCCAAGCGGGAAAAATTCCCGCCCTAGCCATGTCGACAGGGCTGTCGACAGGAGTGTCGACTGCCCTGTCGACTTGCCTGTCGACACAGGGTGTCGGCCCTGTTGATCTGGGTGCACCAGATCTGGTTTTTGGTTGAGTCTTGGGCTGGGTTCTAGAGATTTCCTAAATCTAACGGACCTAATCTAACCTAGGGTTAATCTAAGGGCCTAAAACACTACCTAATCCTATAAATAAGACCCTAACCCTACCCTAATTCATTCATAATTAGATCTTGTAACTAAACTATGGCAAAATGAAACTTGATCATGGCCTCCACAAATCAATGAAGAGAGTTGCAAGATAATCATCTTCTTCTTCATATTTGGCAACTAGTTTTACTTCATAAGTTTGCTAATCTTGGTTTTGGTGAGTTTCTATAGCTTTAATAATCAATTGTTAAATTGATTATGGTAGGATATGATAAGACATGGCTATGTTTGTGGATAAATATGTTTATGCAAGTTTAGTATATTGTATGTTATGTGTTTGGCAAGTTTTATGCTACATGCAAGTTTAATGCCATGTTTTATGATGAAAAACATTATGTTGAACATTTATGCATATGTAACATGTTATGCAAACTATATGTGAGAGTATATGCAAGTTATATGCAACATGATATGCAAGTTATGTATGTGATTTTATGCATGCTAAGTATTTGGTGTTATGCATGCTAAGTATTTGATTTTATGCATGCTAAGTATTTGATTGTATGCATGCTAAGTATTGGGATTTATGCATGCTAAGTGGTTGGTATTATGCATAAATCATGACATTCAAGTTTACCCTTTTAAAATGTGATGCATACATATGCAAGATGACACCTTTATATGCTATGCATGTTTACTCTCCTTTAAGATGCAAGTCATATATGCAAGTTCAACATGTTATGCAAGTCATGTGTATGCTTATATGCAAGCTCAATATGTTATGCAAGTTATGTGCATGATGTTATGTAAGTTATGTGCATGTTGTTATACAAGTTCATATGCAAGTTATGTTTATGAGATTATGCAAGTTATGTGCATGATGTTATGCAAGTTATGCCTGCTTATGCAAGTATGTGAATGCTTATGCAAGTATGTGAATGCTTATGCAAGTATGTGAATGCTTATGCAAGTATATGAATGCTTATGCAAGTTATGTGTATGCTTAAATGCATGTTTAACATGTTATGCAAGTTATGAGAATGCTTATATGCAAGTTCAACATGTTATGCAAGATATGTGTATGATAATATGCAAGCTCATATGCAACATGTTATGCAAATCATGTGTATGATAATGTGCAAGTTTGGGTTAAATGTAGTTGGGTTAATATATGCTCATATATGCAAGTTGACATCCTCTTAACCCATGACAAAGTTATATGCTAAACCCATGATATTTGTGATGGATCTTTCCCTTTATTATGTCGTGAAATGAGAACGATTTACGTGGGGAATGATGGGGTAATAAATATGTTAATAAAAGTATGATTGGGTATGATTAAGCATACCATAAAAATAAATTAACATAAGTGGGAATTTACCTATTGAGTTAGGTCTACCCCATGGGAATTTACCTATTGAGTTAGGTCTACCCATGTTATGAAAACTGTGTAATTAATTAGGGATAATTAATTGTGGGGGTGATTAATTAGGTGTAATTAATCAACTAAGACACGAGGTTGGACCCTTTTGTAGCGGAAGTCTGCCCGGAACCGACCGGCCATCCAGCGGCTACAAATGATTGGCCCAATGTGAGAGGTCTTAGTCACAAACTAAAAACGTGATTAACGTAAAGACACGAGGTTAGACTCGGTTATGACGTAAGGCTGCCCGGACCCAACCGGCTTAACCAGCGGTCATAAAAGATAGTCTAATGTGAGAGGTCTTTATGAGGATCACGGTCTTAATTAATTAAGAAACACTTAACCAAATTAGCATGTAGTGGGACATGAGGGTTAAGTGGGTGCCTTGGGTGGCATGTAGTAACTAGTGGGGGTGCCTCGGGTGGCATGAGGAAACTAGTGGGTTGCCTTGGGTGGCAATAGAAAATACGATTAGAATACTTAACCAAAGTGGAACATGTAATTAAAACATGGGTGAAGGGTTAAGTAAGTGCTTTGGGTGGCATGTGGAAATCTAGTGGGTGCCCTTAGTGGCAATTGAAATATGATTGATGACTTAACCAAATCTTAACATGTAAGGGGGCATGATTATAAAAAGGGGTTAAGTGGGATGCACTAGATAAAAATAGCAAGCTTAAGTAGTAGCTTGTGGGGGCCCATTTCAACCAATATCCCAAACGTATCTTTGTGGGCCCGACTCTGGTCGGGTGACGGGACACGCATATTGGGCTTGACTATAAGTGGCCAAAACGGGTTAGCGGTGGCAACGCAGGATCAACGGGTTTCATATGCGTGTGTGGACCCGGGCTGGTTGGTAAGTCGTTGTTGCATCGTGTAGATATAAAGCCGTGCACAGTTGATATTATCTGGTAGCCACTTTGGGGAATGATACACCCCCTTTTGTGGGACCAGCACGGGTATCTACGGTAAGGAGCCGATCGCTTGGGAGTAGTGGGTACACCTAGTAAAGATAGGGGCAGACGACACCTGTGTAGGGGTACAAGAAACTACTGGGTAAAAATTACTAAGTACACTTAGTGGGATCAACCTTTAAGTAGGAATTACTCTTGGTGGGTAGAACTGGTGTGGTGCAGTGTAAGAATTACCCTTGGGTGGGTAGATCTGGGGGTGGTGTAAGCTAGAAATTATCCTTGGGTGGATAAATGCGTCTTTTCGGTTATCGTAGTACATCCGGTGTTTAGTTGGCTACTTAGTGTAGTCATTATCCCCAGAGGTACCGTACCTTGTTTATGTCATACCCTAATTACTTTAATGGTTGTATTGTTAGGGTTATAGGACTCACTCAGACTTATGTCTGACCCCGTTGTTTTTATCTTTTTCCCAACCCTCAGGTTTTCAGAGTGGGCCTAGCACTAGTGGGCTTGGATCAGACCGCTATATCTATCTTTTGGGCTTGGACCGTAGAAGTAAAGCTCGGTTTATCTTTTCTATTATGGCTATTGTCTATGTAGTGGGATTATGTACTTCTATTTTATCAGGATGGATATTATGTACTTGACTCTTGTTATGGTTTTGTGATGTAACCAAACATGTTTTACTTTCCGCTGCAATAAAAGGATGTTTTAAATTTTCAAGTATTACTTATATCTGTCTTGTTGTAATTTTTCTGTTCTATACTCACTAAAAATACTCCACCAAAACTAAGGCATTCCCTTAGTGAGTGACCTTAGCGGGTGTGGGGTGTTACAGATACATAGCCTCAAAAGGTCTTCTAGAACACGATTCACCCTCTCGGTCTGGCCGTCCGTCTGAGGATGATATGCGGTGCTCAAACACAACTGAGTCCCCACTGCTTCTTGCAAACTCTTCCAAAACTCGCTAGTGAAGATAGGATCTCGATCACTCACTATGTTAGAAGGTACCCCATGCAACCGAACTATCTCTCGAAGATAAACTGAAGCTAGCCATGGAGCAGTCCTCTTACTCTTCACGGGTATGAAATGGGCGCTCTTAGTAAGTCTGTCTACCACAACCGAAATTCCCGTATTACCCTTCCTCGATCTTGGTAACCCATCAATAATATCCATCGAGACGCTATCCCACTTCCATTGCGGAACTTCCAATGGGTGAAGCAACCCACCGGGTTTCTTTTGCTCCACTTTCACTTGTTGGCACACCAAGCATCTAGCGACATACTCGGCCACATCTTTCTTTATACAGGCCCAAAAGAAAACTCGCTTCATGTCTTGGTACATCTTGTCCCCACCGGGATGAATGGTCATCTTTGAACGATGCGCATCATCAAGAATAGCCTTCCTCAAACCCTCGTCTTGCGGTACACAAAGTCTACCGTCTCTACGCAAGCACCCCCTATCGTCTAGGGTGTACCTACTCAAATGGCTGGACGACTCCCCCTTATGAGCCTCTCTACCAACTCAACTAACTGTGGGTCGTCCCGCTGTTCCTCGCCAATCCGCCCCAAAAGAGTAGGTATGACCTCTAAGGATGCTAGCAAACCGGTTATAAAGTCAACGGAAGGTCTGAAATCAAACATCGAGATAAATTCCAAGCTTCGTCGTTCCACGAACAATGGACTCAAGGACAACCTTTTTCTGCTCAAGGCGTCCGCCACCACGTTACCCTTGCCAGGGGTATACGCTATCTCGAAATCATAGGATGCTAAGAACTCCATCCACCTTTGCTGTCTCAAGTTCAAATCCTTCTGAGAAAATAAGTACTTCAATGATTTGTGGTCAGTGAACAATTCGAACCTCTCGCCAAGAAGATAATGGCGCCAAGTCTTAAGCGCAAAAACAATAGCGGCCAACTCTAAATCATGGGTAGGGTAATTTTTCTCATGCGCCCTCAACTGCCTTCCACCGTAGGCTATTACCCTTCCCTCTTGCATTGAGACTGCGCCTAGTCATGTCCCACAAGCATCGGTATAAACAACAAATGGCTTACTCCCATCTGGCAACACTAAGACTGGAGCTGTGGTTAAAGCTCTCTTTAACCGTTGGAACGCATCATCACAATCTACGTCCCATGCGAAGACTAGATTCTTCTTTGTCAAGCGAGTTAATGGGGCTGATATCTTCGCGAAGTCCTTGATAAACTTCCTATAGTAGCCAGCCAACCCCAAGAAACTCCTCACCTCGGTAGCATTCTTCGGAACCTTCCAATCTTGGATGGATACTACCTTCGCGGGATCCATAGCTATCCCTTCCTTGGAGACCACGTGCCCCAAGAACCGCACTTCCTTCCTCCAAAAGTGACATTTAGAGAATTTAGCCTTAAGGCTATGCACTCGAAGAGTCTCCAACACTTCCCTAAGATGTAGGGAATGCTCTTCTTCACTCTTAGAAAAGACTAAGATGTCATCCACAAAGACCACCACGAACTTATTAAGGTACTCCCTGAACACTCTACTCATCAAATCAACAAAGTATGCGGGGGCGTTCGTCAAACCAAATGGCATCACAAGCCACTCATAGAAACCATTCGGAGTCCTAAAGGCAGTCTTGTCTATGCTATCCTTAGCCACCCTCAACTGATGAAACCCCGTGGCCAAGTCCAACTGCGAGAACACTGAGGCGCCAACCAACTGATCAAAGAGATCATCAATCCTTGGCAATGGGTGTCTATTCTTCTTTGTGAGCTTGTTGATTTCTCTATAGTCTACACAAAGTCTGAGGGACCCATCCGCCTTCGTGGCAAAAACTACTGGAGCACCCCACTCCGATATACTTCGTCTTATGAACCCCTTCTCAAGCAACTCCCCTACTTGCTTATGGAGTTCCCTCCTCTCACGAGGAGCCACGTGGCGCACTGGCAAAGATACTGGTTTAGCATTGTCCACCAGATATATTCGGAAGTCTATCTCCCGCTTTGGAGGTAAGCCCTTCACCTCCTCAAACAAATCCGAGTATTCCCGGACCACTCTAACAGATCGCAAATTCTCGACCAAAGCGTCAAGCGATTCAAGATAACTTAGCATAACAGAATCCATGGGATTACAAGAGATCTCGAGAGTATTACCCAAGCGGGTCATGAGCCTAACAACTCTCCTTTCACAATCAAGAACGGCACCATTACTGGATAACCAGTCCATGCCCAAAATCAACCCATAGCCCGTGAAGCCCAAAACAAAAGCATCACATCTAAACTCAACGCTAAGTATAGAAATCTTCAAACCCAAACATATCATGGACAAATAAGTGGAGCCCCCAATTGGGTTTGAAACAACCAAGGGATCATCTACTAGACTGGTGTCTAAGTGCAGTGACTCAACTAATGATGATGAGATAAACGAATGCGATGCGCCAGAGTCAAACAAAGTACGGACAAGATGATCAAACAGAAAAACCAGACTTTCAACGGAAATAGTTCTACCTCTTTCCTGAATCAGTGGAACCGGGAGAGCCTGAACTTGCCCCCTTGCCTGACCAGGTGCCATAAGAGCTTGCATCTGTCCTCCTGAGGTAGATCCCGTCCTCTACCCCTTCTTAGGGCAGTCCTTCATTAGATGCCCTGCTTCTCCACAATGGGAGCAGCCAGTCTTCTACTTCTTCCGACAATCTTTGCTTAGGTGGCCTGGTATCCCGCAATTGAAGCATTTCTTCTTTCCCTTGCCACCGTTGCCTTTCCCACCCTTGTTTTACTGTTGCTGTTGAGGTCTCTTCTGATTTCCTTTCTTCTCGGGTGCCTTATTTGCATTGGGACCCTTCTCTTCCTCATGCATGAGTGCCATGTCTACTAGCTTCTCAAATGTGGCCCCCATAGGGATGTGAGTCATAGTCAATCCATGCATCGGTTCATTCAAGCCTTTAACGAACCTCAAAGCCTTCTTCTTCGGTGTATTCACCATGTCTATGCCAAACTTTGCCAATTGATTAAACTTGTTGACATATTCCTTCACTGATAGGTTTCCTTGCTTTAGAGTCAAGAACCTTTCCATATACAGATTTTCTTCTGCCCTTGAAAGAAACTTTGCCACAAACCTTTGTCTGAAATCCGCCCAAGAGTCAACAGGGCGTTCCCCATTAGTGACCTCCCACCAGAACGAGGCCTCTCCCTTCATTAACCAAGCAGCTAACTTGACTTTCTTTCCTTCTTCCATTTCAAAGATATCTATCAACTTTTCCACCTCCTTAAGCCAATCCCTAGCTTCCACAAAAGTTTCTGATCCTTGAAAAGGTTTCCCTCCCATAGCCTTAAATTCCTTGCAAGTCTTAGCAAAAGTATCCGTGCGAGGAGGAGGAGGGGGAGGAAGATCAGGTGCTACTGTTGGTGGAGGAACATTTGCTGGACCTGCAGTGGCGGCCCTAGCCTCCATCAATCTCCTATACCATACTGGTATCGCTACACCCTCCGGAAAGTTAAGATCTTCAGCCATGCTGAAACGAAAAAGGAAAGATTCAAAACAGAGAATTTGAACGATAAAGATATGGCTATTGGGGATTATGCTTTTCTTTCAAAAACTTTTCTCTTAAAAGACATGTTTTTGAAAATACTTCTTCCAAAAATAGTTTTAGAAAAATAGTTTTCTAAAAAATTTATCTGTTCCGGTAACCTTATGCTCTGATACCACGTGTAACACCCCACACCCGCTAAGGTCACTCACTAAGGGAATGCCTTAACTTCGGTGGAGTATTTTAAGTGAATATAGAACAGAAAAATTACAACATGACAGATATAAATAATACTTGAAAATCTAAAACATCATTTCATTGCAGCAGAAGGTAAACATGTTTAGTTACAACACCATAAAAGAGTCAAGTACTAAATATCCATCCTGATAAAACATAAGTACATAATCCCACTACATAACTAATAGCCATAATAGACAAGATAAGCTGGGCTTTACATCACGGTCCAAGCTCCAAAAGATATATAAAGCAGTCTGATCAAAGCCCACTAGTGCTAGGCCCACTCTGAGAACCTGAGGGTTGGGAAAAAGATAAAAACAACGGGGTCAGACATAAGTCTGAGTGAGCCCTATAACTTTAACAATACAATCATTAAAGTAATTTGGGTATGATATAAACTTGGTACGGTGATGACTGGGGATAAATGACTACACTCAGCAGCCAACTAGACATAGGATGAACTAAGATAACGGTAAAGACGCATCTACCCACCCAAGGGTAATTACTAACTGCACCACACCAGTCATTCCTACTGAAAGGTTGATCCCACCCAAGGAGTTAGAAAATTTAACTAGTAGTTTTGTGTACCCCTAGCTGACTACATAGGTGCCGTCTGCCCCTATCTCCACTAGGTGTACCCACTACTCCCCAAGCGATCGGCCCCCTACCGTAGATACCCGTGCTGGCCCCACAGTGGGGTGTATCACTCCCCAAAGTGGCAACCCGATACAACCAACGGTGCACGGCTTATACCTACACGATGCAACAACGTCTTACCTACCAGCCCGGGTCCACACACGCATATGAAAACCCGTTGGACTTGCGTTGCCACCGTTAACCCGTTTTGGCCTCTTATAGTCAAGCCCAATACGTGTGTCCCGTCCTCGACATGGGTCGAGCCCAATAAGATACATATGGGTTACTGGTTGAAATGGGCCCCCACAAGCTACCCACCTAAGCTTGTCCCTTTTTCTAGTGCATCCTACTTAACCCTTTAATCATGTTTAATTACATGTTTCCACTTGGTTAAGTATTCTAATTGTATTTTCTATTGCCACCCAAGGCAACCCACTAGATTTCCACATGCCACCCAAGGCACTTACTTGTTTTCCACATGCCACCCAAGGCACCCACTTAACCCCTCATGCCCCACTACATGCTTATCTGGTTAAGTGTTTCTTAATTGATTAAGAACGTAACCGTTGTAAAGACCTCTCACATTAGACTATCTTTTATGGCAGTTGGATTTGCCGTTCGGGTCCGGGCAGCCTTACGCCATAACCGAGTCTAACCTCGTGTCTCTACACTTGTCACGTATTTAGTTTATGCCTATGACCTCTCACATTGGGCCAATCATTTGTAGCCGCTGGATTTGCCGGTCGGTTCCGGGCAGTCTTATGCTACAAAAGGGTCCAACCTCGTGTATTAGTCGATTAATTACACCTAATTAATCACCCCATAATTTGTATTAATTATCCCTAATTAATTACAAATTTAACGATGTACATAATTGACTCAATTATGTCCATCCACTTTGTGGTATGCATAATCATACCAACTTCACACCACCCCATCGTTCCCCACGTAATTCGCTAACATGACATACTTAAAAGGGAAGATTCATTACACATACAATGGGTTCAACTTGCATAACATTAGCATCAACATGGGTTTTAAAGGTGTCAACATGCATATAGCATCAAACCCAACTAGCATAAATAATCAACCCAAACTTGCATGAATCACATATGTCATAAAGAGGGTAAGTTGCATAAGTTACTTATGTCATACTAAGGGGTAAACTTGCATATGTATGTATGATATAGAAAGGGGTTAACTTGCATATGTATGCATATCATACAAAGGTGTAAACTTGCACATGTTACTTGCATCAAACACCAAACTTGCATAACATGTCATATATGAACTTGCATATAATCAAACACCAAACTTGCATAACATGGGGTCATAATGGATCAATGTTTATCATAGTGATTTGCATAACTAGCATCATGAGCACATAGCATAAAACTTGCACAACTAGCATCATGATCATATAGCATAAAACTTGCACAACTAGCATCATGAACTCATAGCATATGACTTGCATAACTTGCATAACATCATGAACACATAGCATATGACTTGCATAACTTGCATAACATCATAAACACATAGCATATGACTTGCATAACTTGCATAACATCATGAACACATAGCATATGACTTGCATAACTTGCATAACATCATGAACACATAGCATATGATAACATAACTTGCATTGATTCACATTCACAACCATAACCTCATTATATCCTATCATAATTAGTTTAGCAGTTGCTTGCTAAAGACATAGAAACTCACAACTTGTTGATTAGCACTCCTATGAAGAAGATTAAGTTGCTAGAGTTGATTAGAAGTTGATTTGAGAAGCTATCTTCCTCTTTAATTTGTTGGAGGCTCCTTCAAGTTGCATTTTGACGGCATGACGACGTTGTTTCTATTTTTAGTATGAATTAGGGTAGTCTTAGGGTGTATTTATAGATTTAGGATGTAGTTTAGGCCATTAGATTAACCCTAGATTAGGTTAGAGCCGTCAGATTTCGTCTCAAGCCCCAAGACCCAGCCCAAATCCCAAACCAGTGCACCCAGGTCACACAGACCGACAGGGGGGGTCGACCCCTGGGTCGACACATGGGTCGACCCCTTGGGGGGGTTCGACACCCATGTCGACCCCTATGTCGACTCCCTCTGTCTGGCGGGAATTTTCCCGCCTCTTCTGAAATTTGAATTTTTAATATTTTAAATCTGTTTTGAATTTTCTGAAAACTTCTTCGGGCCTTAACTGGGTCATACGGACTCCGATTTTCGAAAACTCGGACTCTATTTCGCGTATTTTTCCGAGACGAACGCAATGGCATAGCCTGTTTCCCCTGATTCAGATTTTAAAATTTAATTCTGCCCTGATTTATATTGTAACAAGTTATTCAACATACGGGGTGTTATAAGTGGGGATGCAAGCCCAGGGGAAAGCCTTAATCATCTGGTGTGTGGGATCCATTTCAGTCAGTAACCCATATAGGTATCAAACGAGTACTCCGAACAGGTCAGAGTCAGGGAATACTTACCGAGATGATTATAAGACACCACTTAGGAGAATTGATTGATGGCACGTTCCATCAGGGTCAAGTGCGTGCATGAGTCTGCTTGCTCGGGAAAATAAGACGTTGTGGCATCAGTAGATATGGTTGTGCATATCCTATAAACGAAGGATTGCCACTTTAGGAAGTGATTCTACTGTGGGGCCAACACAGGATATTTATGGAGTAAGGGAGCCGATCGATTGGGGTAGTAATCAGAGTACATCTAGTCTCACTTGTTTAGGAGCCCGTTATTATCCTTAGGGGTAACACCGGTAAGTTCAGTTGGGCTACCTGTTATTGTATGGGGGTAAAACCTCTCACTAGAAGTACGCCTAAGTCTACCATCTTGTACTTGTTGGGGATCATCTTGTTCTTATTATACTAGTAATGGTGCAGAGGAAAGTATTAGAGAAGCGCAATGCCTGTTATGTTCAGTTCATCCTGTTTACCTTGTTATACCTACCATATGACACTGTTATCTCTCTCCAACTTATATTCCTGTCATGATGCTTTTACTTATTTATATGTTAAAAGTAACTGGACTCGCCAGACATTATGTCTGACCCATTTTGTTTCCTCTTCTTTCTCGTCCGTTCCCCTCCCCCCCAGGTTCTCAGTGTAACAACCCGCATTTTACGTATCGGAAGATCGTAAAATATTATTATTTTATTCTCTGAGTGTTGGATCATTCTCATCTTTTGATATGTTGCTTATGGGGATGTAAGATATGTCCAAAGTTTTTACCAATTTTTTTATGACCATTTTGCTCCTATTAGTCTTGTACCGGGCATAACTTTTGACTCAGGTCGAATAATGGGTGAGACCTGTGCCATTGGAAATGAATTGGTGATCATCTTTCCGTAGAGTGGTTACATTAAATATTTGGCTCAGCGGTTTGGGAGAAATCGGTATTTTAAGGTTTTTAAGTTGGCTGTCCTAGTTTTGGGAGTCTATTGGGATGATTTCGGGAAGGCCCATTAGTGGGCTATTGGAAAGGCATAAATAAAGGGTAAGGGATATGGGAAATGGTTTTAGTTTTCCATTCTCTCATTTGATGCCTTGTGCTCCTCCTTCCTATAACACCTTTACACTATTAAAAATCAAAATCCAAGGAGGGAAATTGAAGATCCATACCATTGGAGGCTAGATCTACATCAGCTGATGCAAGGATTCATCGGATCAAGGTGTTTGGTATGAGGTGCTTGTTGTCCAAATTCATATTTCTATCATTTTAGCTTGTTTTGGAGAATCAGTGAGTGATTTACATCTCTCACATGAATATAATGAAGTATATGAGTGTTTGTGCATGTTTCTCATCAGATTCAAGTGTTCTTCCATAGATCTATGCCATATTAAGTTCATTTTCATAGAGATCGCCCTATAACCTGATCTAGCAAGTTTGGATAGGTAATTTCTATAACATTTCATATGAATGTGCAAGTTAGATCCATGGTTTTGCTCATATGGACATTTACGGTGATTTTGGTGAATTTTACATGTTTGTTGATGGAATTGTCATATTGGTGTTATTTTGATTTCATATCATGCTTGTGATCATATTGGATGAGCTGGTTTCGTCGAATGAATCGTTTTGGCGAAGTTTTGGTCGAAATTGGAGTTGCATTGGAGAATGCAGGTTTTGGGTCGAACGTGGAAGATCGGACATGGTTGATCGAACATGTAGGGCCGGTTGGACGTTCAAATGCATGGCTTGGCGAACAAGTCATGGTTAGGGACGGTCGAGCTGAAGGTCAATGAGCAGTGGGGTCGGTCGAGCAGAGGGGTCGGTCGAGCTGAAGGGTCGATCGAGCTGAAGGCCTAGTCGGTAATTCATGGTGGGTCGAGCAGGTGGTTGTTCGAGTAAGTTGGGTCGAGCATGTTGGGTCGAATAAGTTGGGTCGAGCATGTTGGGTCGGACGGAATGGTCTGGTCGGTCATGTTGGATCAAGCAGAGCATGGTCGGTCGCACACGTTGGGATCGATCGCACCAAGAGGGGTCGGTCGCACAGGGTCATTTTCTAAAAAAGTGCGTTTTTCGAGTAAAACTCGGGTTGGAAGAAAAGAGCTTGAAAAAATTTATTTTTCGGGGGCAACCCCCCGTACCCAACTCAAGCCGCAGTGTAGTGGTGTAACTTGGCTCGGTGTTGGTGTAGCTTCGAAGTAAATTCAAGTTGGAAGGTTTGAAGTGTTGAAAGGAGTTCGTTGATAGGTGTAGAAAAGTGAATGAGGTGACAACTCAAAGATCGTGAGTTGGTGGATAATGGTTTCTCGAGAAGGTTGCTTGGGCTATGAAATGTCATCAAGTTGGATGACTAGAGATGAGAAGGCTGAGAGATTATCGTTGTCGTAAGTTCTAGCAGGCTCAAAGCATGCGTACGATGGGGCACCCAAAAGACCGGTTTTAGGTCGAGTACTCTGGGTATCGTTGAAAGGCCTAGTTGTCAAGGTTGGACATACATATGTATCGTTTAAAGGCGTATGGTGCTTATGCTATAACTGGGGTTACCATTTGCCCTTGACATATGGAAAGGTTGGTCGTCATACGATTAACGATGGTTTCAAAGAAGGATTGGCGGTGATAGCCAGAGTCAGTCATGGATGATTGGTTGTTCTGTTTGTACCGTCTCATGTAGGTTATCCAATGTCGAAGGAGATGATTCTTGGGTGCTTATCTCATATTGGTTTAGGCCTTTGGGCTTGGGCTTGAGGGATGTTGAATTCGATTAGGATGGGTTACATGATATACATATAATCTGGATGTTATGAGTGCTTTACCATAATTGAATGGGTGTTCTGGATTCCATGGTATAATTTTTTATCGTAAAGGCTATCACTGTCCGATGTGGGGAAGACGGAAGTTGAGTTCTTCTCTGATGTTTGGCAGATTGGTTTGTTAATCTACCTATCCTCATACACTTTATTATTGAAGTTTCTTAGTTGTTTTATCGCTCACCAAGACTGTTGTCTGGCTCAAGGTTTTATGTTTCCTCTTATTAACTTGGGATGTTTATCCGGTTGTGGATGGGCAGACTAAGTTGCAAGTTACAATTGATTAGTGAGGACGATGCTGCTGTGCGGAGGCGAGCAGGAGGCTGTTGTACCAGTTTTATTACTATCTAGTTAACTGTTTCCACTGTTTGAGCGCTCTATGCGGGTTGTAGTGAGGCATTATGTACAAACTTTAATACCAGTTGGATAACCTTTTAGGATGTTGAGAAAGTTTCAAAAGTTTGCTATATGATGCTTCATTACTATTACCTATTGTATGTGTTCTATTATGCTTTATTCTTGCGCTATGAGTTCTACGACAGGTTCCGATGTTGTTTACCTACTCCCATGACCGCTATAGCTGCTTGGCATACTTTTCAGTGCATTATTCCTCTTGTTTAGTGCAGGGGTTATAGGCGGTTGTCACATTGGGTATCAGAGCTCTGGTCAACAATTTTGGCCAAAGTTCGAAGAAGTAATCACGTATGAGAGACGTACTTATAGATTTCAGTTGGATGTATACTATATGATACTATATAGTGTAGTAGCATTTGTACTTATTTAGCAATTTATCTTGTAGATGGCTAATCATTCTAATTTGCAGATTTACAATGAGTCGACGTTATACGAGACATTCTACTAGGGAAGAAGTTGTGCTTGGAGGGGGTAATGGCGGGGCACCTGATTACCCGACCATGTTTGAAGCTATGATAGAAGCATGTCTTCGAAGGAACCCTGCTCCAGTAGCTGCTGCAGTTGATGTTAGAGTCCAAGTGCCTTGAGCTGTGGAATTCGCAAAGCTATGCAGAGACTTTACATCATTGGGAGGGAAACAGTTCAAGGGCACCGAACTAGTAGAAGAGGTTCAAAGGTGGTTGGATACTTGTGTTCGGATCTTCAAGGACTTAGGCAATGATGATGCAACAAAGAGGAAGCTTGCATCAAGGCAGTTAGAGGGCAGAGCAATGGACTGGTGGAACTCTGTCACACATGAGACCACTGAAGATGATATTTCATAGGAGTTGTTCCAAGTTAAGTTTAAAGCGAAGTTTGTCTCCACTGTGCAAAGGTCAATTTTGTTCAAGAGATTCATGGAGCTTAAGAAAAATGGTCGACTAATTCCTGACTATATTTCTGACTTCGAGACTTTGTCGAAGTATGCTCATTCATATGTGGATACTCCTTATCAAAAGTACGAGAAGTTTGTCTTGGGGTTGGATGAATATCTTGGGAATCAGCTTGTCGATCATCTCGATGATAGCTTTGAAAAGATTGTTGAGAAGGCTTTGAGGCATAAAATTCTGTTTCCTAAGAAGATGTCTGTTATTGCACATAAGGAACAATAGAAGCCACAGCAGGGTGGTGATAATAAGAAGAGGAAGCAGCAACAACAGAAAGGGAAGAATGGCCAAAAGAAGCCAAATAGTTATGTGTTTTGCTTTAACTGCCAACTGAAGGGTCATTATTCGAATGAGTGCAAGAATCCCAAAGCTGATAAGAAGTGGTTCAAGTGTGGAAAGCCTGGGCTTGAGAAGAAAGATTGTCTAGCATCAGCTATGGGCAAGCAGGTTGGGAAGGCATATGCTTTGGAAGCCGTGCCAACTTCTTCAAGAGCTCCTACTGCAAAGGAGAAGGGAAAGGGTGTTATGGTGCAAGGTACTCTTTCTGTTAATGGTGTTTCAATTCGTGTGCTTTTTGATACTGGAGCATCGCATTCATTCATTTGCAAAGAGCTTGTGTTCTGCTTGGGTTTAAAACCCGAGATTTGTGATAAACCATTGATCGTGACTAATCCAGTTGGGGGTTCGTCCAATTTGTGCATGATTTGCCATGGTCTAGTATTGTCGAGTCATGGTTGCCCTTTGGTGTGTGATTGCTTTTTTCTTAACTTCGTTGATTGGGGACAAAACTTGAGCATGGATTGGCTCAAGACGGCAAGAGTGAATTGCGAGAAACTAGAGGTGAGGGTAGGTGATGTGGAAGGGCAAAAGGTGTTGATTAGATGTTAGCGCGAAGTGGGTGTCTTCGTGAGCTATCTATATTCGCTTGGGATTCCATAGGAAGACTTGTCATCTGTGTTGATCGCTAATGAGTATGAGGATGTCTTTGACAAGGTCAAAGGGTTGCCACTGCATCGTGAGATTGAGTTTAGGATCGATTTGGTCGAGGGTGCTAGACCAATCGTTATGCCTCTTAGGCGGATGGCGCCGAAGGAATATCGAGAGTTGGAGGTGCAAGTTCATGACCTTCTGGGGAAGGAATTTATTCGGAGAATTTTTTCCGAATGGGGTGAAACAGTCGTTTTTGCAACTAAAGCAAATGGCTCATTAAGATTGTGTGTGGACTATCGTGAGCTGAACAAGGTGATTAAAATGAAAAAGTATCAGTTGCTAAGGATAGATGACTTGTTCGATCAGCTTCATGAAGCCAAAGTGTTTTCTCAGATGGACTTGGCAATGGGATTTCAGCAGTTGAGTGTGGTAAATGATAGTGTGCCAAAGACTGCTTTTAGCACACCATCTGGTTTCATCGAATGGTTAGTGATGCCATTCGGGTTGACTAACGCGCCATCGTATTTTGTAGATCTTATTAATAGAGTATTCAGAGATCATTTGAACAAGTTCGTACTTGTGATCGTGGATGATATTCTGGTTTACTCTCGGAACAAGGAAGAACACAAGATGCACTTGAGAGTTATGTTGGAAATCTTGTGAAAGCATCAGCTGAGATCTAAGTTTACGAAGTGTCACTTCTGGAAGAATGAAGTGAGGTCCTTAGATCATGTTGTTTCTGGAAATGGGATAGCGGTTGACCCAGCTAAAGTAGCATCAATCCAGGATTGGGATAGACCTAAGAATGTGACAGATGTTCTAAGTTTCTTGGGGTTGGCAGGTTATTACCGACAGTTTGTCAAGGAATTCTCTAAGGTAAGTGCACCGTTGGCAGGATTGACAAAGAAGATCGGGTGTTTACATGGGATGCAAAGTGCGAGCAAGCATTTGGAATCCTGAAAGAAAGACTGATGAGTGCTCCTGTGTTGACCATTCCAAGTGGAAATGAAGAGATGGTGGTATACACCGATGCATGTGGTAGTTGACTTGGAGTAGTGCTGACGTAGAAGGATAGGTTGTAGCCTACGCGAGTCGACAGCTGAAGCCGCATGAGAGGAATTACCCAACTCATGATTTGGAGTTTGCGGTAATTGTCTTTGCTCTAAAGATGTGGAGACATTACATATTGGGATTTCGATTCGAGTTGTTTACAAACCACAAAGTCATTGAAGTATCTTTTCTACCAAAAGGATTTGAATCTTCGACAGCAACGATGGTTAGAATTTCTGGTGTCATATGATTTTAGTATAGCATATGCTCCTGGCAAAGGTAACGCAGTTGCAAATGCATTGAGTTGAAGACACGCAAGTCTGGGAGCGATGTTTTCGAAATGGAAGAGCCTCGAGTATTAGTTAAGATTCAATTTCAGGCGAAGGTGTGAATTGGATCCTAAAATGTTGGCAAGCTTATCGGTAAGACCTACTCTTATTAAAAGGTTTGGAGGAAGTAAAAAAAAGAGATGAGAAGCTTGTCGAGTTTTTCTTGAAGTTGGAACCAGAAAATAAAGAGTTCGAAGTTGATCGAGAAGGTTGGCTTCGAAAGCAAGGGCGACTGGTTGTTCCTGATATTGACGAATTGAGAGATAAGGTTCTAAGAGAATGTCATCACTCGAAGTGGATGATTCATCCTGGGGGTAATAAGATGTATCAAGGCATGAAGCGAGTCTACTACTGGGAGGGCATGAAGCGAGATATTGGAAAGTTCATTTCCAAATGCATGAACTGTCAGTTGGCGAAAGCTGAATAGAAAACCCGAGTGGTTTTCTTCAGCCATTAGAAGTTCCTATGTGGAAGTGGGAGCAAACATCGATGGATTTTATCGATGGACTACCAACGACCAGGGCAGGGAATGAAGGGATTTGGGTCATTGTAGGTTGTTTGACCAAAAGTGCAAGGTTCATTCCTGTCAAATCGACTAGGATGACAAAGAAATTGGCTGAATTTTATGTGAAATGGATAGTTCGATTCCATGGTGTTCCAAAGAGTATAGTGAGTGATCGAGATCCATTATTTACGAGTAGATTTTGGAAAAGTTTGCAAGAAGCTTTGGGAACCAAGTTATGTTTGAGTACTGCTTATCATCCCCAAACTGTTGGTCAGACCGAGTGAGTCAATCGAGTTTTGGAAGATCTCCTAAGAGCTTATGTGTTGGATTTTGGGGGATCATGGAAGGATCATCTTCATCTAGTTGAGTTTGCATATAACAATAACTACTAGTCTAGCATTGGGATGGCACCATACGAGACGTTATATGGAAGACCGTGCAATTCTCCAGCTTGTTGGTTAGAAACTGGAGACAAGTTGGTACTTGGGCCAGAGATGATTAGAGAGACCTCAGATTGTATCGAAATCATTCGACAATGAATGAAGGCAGCCCAAGATCGTCAGAAGAGTTACGCCGATATGCATTGTAAGGACTTGGAATTCAACTTAGCCGATATTATTTTCACGAAGATTTCACCATTGAAGCATGTGGTTCGATTCAGATATAAAGGAAAGTTAGCTCCAATGTTCGTTGGACCATTTCCGATATTCGAGCGAGCTGGAAAGCTATCATATAGATTGGAGCTACCCGAGAAGATGTCGAGTGTGCATAATGTGTTCCATGTGTCGTTTCTACGGTAGTTTGTGCATGATTCGAATGTTGTGGTACCTCCAGAGCAGTATGAAGACCTTAAAGTAGAGACCGCAGTTACAAGACCTCGTAAGCCACTTTGTGTTATGGGGAATGATATGAAACAACTTAGGAGGAAGACAGTTAAACTAGTCAAGGTACAATGCAGAGAAGATGGCAATGATCGTACATGGGAGATGGAAGAGAGTATGAAGGAGACTCGTCCAGAACTCTTCGTCGGTAGTACCCTTTGATCATATCATCATTATATCATTGTATCTTGTTGCTGTTTGATAGAATTCCGCGTGCTAGGCTAAGGCTATGGATGCATGGCTTGATGGTTGCTAGTTTGGATGATAGAATTGACTTCTCATGGATGATAGGCATGCAGAATTGTTGTGGTTGCTTGTGTCTGCTTGGAATTTCGGGGGCGAAATTCTTAAGGGGGAGAATGTAACAGCCTGCATTTTACATATCGGAAGATCATAAAATATTTTTATTTTATTCCCTGAGGGTTGGATCATTCTCGTCTTTTGATATGCTGCTTATGAAGATGTGAGACAGGTCCTTAATTTTTACTTTTGTTTGTGACCGTTTTGCCCATGTCAGTCTTGTATATGGCATAACTTTTAACTCAGGTCGAATCAGAGGGTGGGACCTGTGCTATTGGAAAGGAATTGATAATTGCCTTTCCGTAGAGTTGTTACATTAAAGATTTGGCTCAATGGTTTGGGAGAATCGATCTTTAAAGGTATTAAGTTGGTTGTCCAGGTTTTGGGAGCATTGGGATGATTTTGGGAAGGCCCATTAGTGGGCTATTTGAAAGTTATAAATAGGGGGTAAGGGATATGGGAAATTGTTTTAGTTTTCCATTCCCTCGTTTGGTGCCTTGTGCTCCTCCTTCCTATAACACCTTTACACTATTAAAAAACATAATCTAAGGAGGGAAATTGAAGATCTATACCATTAGAGGCTAGATTTACATCAATTGAGGCAAGGATTCATCGAATGAAGGTGTTTCGTGTGAGGTGCTTGTTATCCGGATTCATATTTCTATCATTTTAGCTTGTTTTGGAGAATTGGTGAGTGATTTACATCTCTCACATGAATGTAATGAAGTATATGAGTGTTTGTGCTTGTTTCTCATCAGATTCAAGTGTTTTTCCATAGATCTATGCCATATTAAATTCATTTTCATAGAGATCACCCTATAATCTGATCTATCAAGTTTGGATAGGTAATTTCTATAACATTTCATACGAATGTGAAAGTTAGATCCATGGTTTTGTCCATATGGACATTTATGGTGATTATGGTGAATTTTATATGTTTGTTGATGGAATTGTCATATTGGTGTTATTGCTGATTTCATATCGTGCTTGTGATCATATTGGATGAGCTGGTTTCGTCGAACGAAACGTTTTGGCGAAGTTTTGGTCAAAATTGTAGTTGTATTGGATAACGCAGGTTTTGGGTCGAACGTGGAGGATCAGACATGGTGGATCAAACATGGAGGGTCGGTTGGACGTTCAAATGCACGGCTTGGAGAATAAGTCATGGTTAGGGTCGGTCAAGCTGAAGGGTCGATGAGTAGAGTGGTCCGTCGAGCTGAAGGGTCGGTTGAGCAGAGGGGTCGGTCGAGCTGAAGGGTCGGTCGAGCTGAAGGCCTGGTCGGTCATTCATGGTGGGTTGAGCAGGTGGTTGTTCGAGCAAGTTGGATCGAATAGGTTGGGTCGAGCATGTTGGGTCGAATGGAATGTTCTGGTTGTTCATGTTGGATCGAGCAGAACCTGGGTTGGTTGCACACGTTGGGGTTGGTCGTACCAAGGGGGGTCGGTCGCACCCGGTCATTTTCTAAAAAAGTACGTTTTTCGGGTACTACCCGGGTTGGAAGAAAAGAGCTTGAAAATAATAAAATTCGGGGGCAACCCCCCGAACCCTACTCAAGCCGCAACGCAGTAGTGTAACTTGGTTCGGTGATGGTGTGGCTTCGAAGTAAATTCAAGTTGGAAGGTTCGAAGTGTTGAACGGAGTTCGTTGATTGGTGTAGAACAACGAATGAGGTGACAACTCAAAGATCGTGAGTTAGTGGATAGTGGTTGCTTGAGAAGGTTTCTTTGGCTAGAAAAAATCATCAAGTTGGATGACTAAAGATGAGAAGGCTGAGAGATTATCATTGTCGTAAGTTCTAGAAGGTTCAAAGCAGGGGTACGATACGGGAACCCAAAAGACCGGTTGTAGGTCGAGTACTCTGGGTACCGATGAAAGGCCTAGTTGTCAAGGTTGGACATACATGCGTATCATTGAAAGGCGTATGGAGTTTATGCTAGAACTGTGTGACGACCCGCAACTTCCCCGTAAAGGAAAGCGTCGGATAGTTCGAGAACAAACCACAAGAGAACTCATACAGAAGAACATTTTACTTTTTATGACAACAATGCATCAGATTACAAGAATATACAGAGTATAAATGAATAATACACAGAAATATCAGAGATTTAAATTATATTTAAATACATAGCAGTGGAAAATAATACAATACATAACTAGAAGAGATATACGGATACAAAGCTTTCCGGATATCGTTCCAGCTGTAAACCAGGATCCTGTGAATATAAATCTACAAAACCAAAACTACTAGCTGCCCGTGTCGAAAATAAGGGCACCCAGAGTTTAGGTTAAAACAATAAACTCCAGGTCAGTCATGTGACTGGTGTGAGAACTAAAACAGTTATTAATCTTTATTTTTAAAGTTAGGTAAATCAAGGGACCACGTCGTATAACACGGAACGGGTTTCCTCCCAAGAATACCAGTGCATAAAACAAACAGCGCAATGCTAAATAAAGAAAAATGAAGCTGTTATAAGACCCAGGTCCCATCACACAATGCAACGCAGCCGATGATAGGGTTTTCCCTTATAACAGCCAAAGAATGCTTGATACGGTTAAAACAAATCGTTTGATAATATTATAAGTGCATAGTGTATAAAACAACTTCAAATCATAAGTATCAATCATAGGCGGCATGAGCGCCCCATCCCACTATGTCGCCATACTAGGATCTACAAATAAAACCGCAAATGTCACGTATTTGGAAATTGGATTTCCGTCTATGAACCGAGGCAAAAGATAGTCCTCAACCGATTCGAGACTGCCTAGCCCGAGTCTCAGGATCAGAACGCATCGACCCTTGGAGCGACAGGGCCGGTCCACCGATGTGGATTAAACTTAAATCCTGAACACTGCGTTTCGCCGCCCTTTGGGGCGTAAGCGAGCCAACGAATGACTCCATCGGACCCGGATCGTCCGATCTAACCGAGGTGCCTCGCAACAGCAACAACCACATAAGTCAAACTCGTCAGGGCGTGTAAAACCACTGACGCCACTTCTAGCTAGGAGGAAACGCAGGCCCTCCCTGAGGTCCGTCTCCCGTTTTTGGTTCATACCGGGTGTGAAACTCGCGAAGTAAACGTTACACAAAGCTACGCCACAAAGGCCGTGCTTTGATCATCACCACAAGACTTTGCTTTTCAACAGAAGCCTCGATCAATTGCCACTTAGGCATGCCACACAGGCAATTCACTCCATGCGTTTGATATCCATCAACATATAACCCCTGAGCTCGTACGTCTCAGAGAAGGGCGTTAAGCAAGAGAATAAATTCTCCGCCGCCAAACAGATATATATTTAATAGAGATCAATCACACGGACTAAAATCCAATGTCAGACACACAGTCCATTTACAAGTTCGTTTTGGGTCTGAACGAAACCGGAGGCACCAAGTACCCCGCATATCCATCGATCTCCAAGTACGTCTGGACGATCACCAACTGTTTCCATCTTCTTGGGTGTACAGCCCAATCAAGATCATCAGTAATCACCCAAACGACGTGAAGACCTCCGGTCTTCGACCATCGCCTTCATCTTCGACTTATCGTCGTATCAGTTATTCAGAATGGGATAAACCCGGTCTTTCCGAATAACTCGCGTATATTTTAAATAAGTGTTACACAAACACAACATACGCCTCATTCCAATTCATTAGTCACTAACCGTAAATTAATCAAGAGAATAATTCCCCAAATATTAACCCCGAAGGCCGAAACCAACATCAGATCAGTATCCAGAAAACCATTCTGCTTGGCTAACCGACAGTTAGTTTCTAAATTTCACATTCATAGGGAAAGGTTCCCATTAATTTTATCCAAGATAAGTTCCTTGAATTTATTCTTTAATCATCTTTTGAATTTCGATTCAACTAGTCGGGATTAACGAACCTTACCGAAGTAATCATTTGTTTTAATTTCCCAATCCCCACCTATTGATCCCATGAAGTAAAACTGGTGATACTTCATATCTAACACCACGGTGTTATCGGTAAATTCAATTACCACTTCACGTTCAAATCTAATTAAAGATTCAACTATCGCCTGGAGCAAAACTGGTGATACTCCATTTTCGATCATTTCAATCTAATTAAAGATTCATTAAAACTCCACTTAGTTTTAGTCTTCGACTGGGTTAAAGAATCAGTGTCATTTAAAACACAGTTCACGATAAACCCAAAATCACATTCATTAATTATCGGGTTAAAGAACGAGTGTTATTTAAAACACTGTCCACGATAAACCCAAAAATCAATATCAATTCAATTCCAATCAAATATCATTTAATTGGTACACTTCATTAAATCTAAATAAAAAGATTTAATCTTTTCTCAACTGGGTTCAAGAACAGTGTTAGTGAAGACACCATTCACGACAAACCCAAATCACATTTGATATTCAATACAAGGCTCTGAATAGAAAATATATCGGCTTATACTCAATATCAAATTCTACGACTAACAAATGTCGTATTGGAAATAACGATATAAATATATATCTTTCAAATTTCCATAACAACACCTGTATAATCACGAATTCCAACATCGAAATATTCCGAAGACAATTTCGATTCAAATCCACTCCAATGCAATCATTGGAAATTCTGGTTATTTTTAAAACCCTTTTCAAATTCAATTTATTTCTTTAAAAATAAATAGAATTATATTTCTAGTTCAAAACTAGTTCATTTCGATAAAAACTATTTTTATCTTTTCAAATATGGAGTTTTTCATCCCAAATCTTCACAAATCATTTCTTATGATTTTACACAAATTATTGCTATTTTTAATAATTTTATCAAGGCCCGTACAGTCGATTTCCATCAACGGCCATCGAACTGCACTTACAGCGACCTTTTTCAAATTTGATTTGGACATAATTCCAAATCCAACCGTTAGATTTCTAATTTCTAATATCCGTTAGAAAGCTCTTTTCGATACGAACCCAACGGTTCCGGTTTTAGGAGAATCCGACGGTCGGATCTCCCGTAATGTCCGTTTGAAATCAATGGTCGAAATTCGCGAACTGCCGCGGCGCGGCGCGTTCTATTCAGGCCATTATACTATATATATAATATATATATAATATATTTTGTCGATTTCTATTTAAAACGAATTATATAAATAGTTTTAAATCCGTTTCAAAAGCCATTTCAATTTCCTTTTCAATTCAAATCAAAATTGAATTCTTCTTTATAAATTCGTTTTAAAATTCCTTTCTATTAAATTCAAATTTCAATTCAATTTGAATTCATATTCAATTCAATTCATTTCGAAATCGTTTTCAATTCAATTCATTTCGAAATCGTTTTCAATTCAATTCATTTCGAAATCGTTTTCAATTCAATTCATTTCGAAATCGTTTTCAATTCAATTCATTTCGAAATCGTTTTCAATTCAATTCATTTCGAAATCGTTTTCAATTCAATTCATTTCGAAATCGTTTTCAATTCAATTCATTTCGAAATCGTTTTCAATTCAATTCATTTCGAAATCGTTTTCAATTCAATTCATTTCGAAATCGTTTTCAATTCAATTCATTTCGAAATCGTTTTCAATTCAATTCATTTCGAAATCGTTTTCAATTCAATTCATTTCGAAATCGTTTTCAATTCAATTCATTTCGAAATCGTTTTCAATTCAATTCATTTCGAAATCGTTTTCAATTCATTTCGAAATCGTTTTCAATTCAATTCATTTCTTAATATTCATTTTAAAATGAATAAAATCGATATAAATATCGTTCACGTCAAAATGGCGTCAATCTAATCAACACGGCTTCATATATTGATATTTTCAAATATTCCATTTCGAATATTTCTATTTCAAATATTTCTATTTTAAAACAGGAATGAGGCCCAATCAATTACCATATAAAGTTAATTATATGGATTTTCATACAACACATGTATAATAGCATTGAAAATAATCAACCATCAACCAAAGTGCACTACACTGTATAAGCATCAAATATAGATATCTAACGCTTATAACAGCCTGTCAATCAATCGATCGACATATTTAATTAATCAGGATGAGTGAACTTCAAATTTCATCCCAACACCCGTGTGGGGTTTCAAACAATCAAACACAGATTTTATTTGTGCAGTTGGGCGATGTGTAAAATTTATCGACCCAATCAATATCAGTCAAATCAGTGTATATACAAACAAATCGGCCGATTTGTTTATAACTATTCATTTATTCACATTCACGTTAAAAATTATATTTTTATCGATAAAACATTTTATTTCAACCTATGAATTTCTATTCAATTCATTTACACAAATTAAAATGATATTTTTATTTTCTAACATATTTTAGAAAATTTCGGCGGCATAACGGCACGATACTAGAAACGGGACAAGGCCTAGCCTTATCCCCGGTCTAGTGAAGGCCCACGCCATTCACACATCAATCAAATCAATTTCATTTTGCAAACCACAAAATTTGGAGTAAGAGTCTAACCTAGCCTTACTCCTTCGCCTTATAACGGCGCACGTCTAATCCTAACCAATTTATCGATTCGATTTTTCACACCACAAACCACCTTCAAACCAATATCGCAATCAATCACCAAACAGCCAAACAAACAAGTCCATGGTCTGTGGACGATTGTGTCGGGTGCTACTAAACACCGTCTGCATCCTAGTATATATATATAACTAGAAAAGAAATTGAAAGGTGAGAAATTCTCACTTATAGCTATCCAAGCTCCACGGCACTTCATTTGCAGAAGTCTTCGTCGTCATCGCATCCTTTTTCATCTTCGTTGCCCGCTTTCACTACCTATGTAAAAATCGAATTTTTACTTCGCTATTCAATATATAAAAATCGAATTTTTATTTCAAAGTTCAATATATAAAAATCGAATTTTTATTTCAAATTTCAATATATAAAAATCGAATTTTTATTTCAAAGTTCAATATATAAAGATCGAATTTTTATTTCAAAGTTCAATATATAAAAATCGAATTTTTATTTCAAAGTTCAATATATAAAAATCGAATTTTTATTTCAAAGTTCAATATATAAAAATCGAATTTTTATTTCAAAGTTCAATATATAAAAATCGAATTTTTATTAATATTGATTCCGCCTTTTCCATTTCAAAGATCTAATCTTTTCTTTTACTTTTTAAAGTTTAAATCTTTTACCTTTTAAAAGATTAAACCTTTTTCTATTTAAAGTTTAAAAATCAAATCAGTTTTAAACTCTTAAAAAAAATCAGTTTTTAACTTCTTTTAAAAAATCAGTTTTTATAATCTTTTCAAAAATCTGTTTTTAACTTCTTTTAAAAATCAGTTTTTATAATCTTTTCAAAAATCTGTTTTTAACTTCTTTTAAAAATCAGTTTTTATAATCTTTTCAAAAATCTGTTTTTAACTTCTTTTAAAAATCAGTTTTATAATCTTAAAAAAAAAGGTATTCTTTCTTTAAACAAATCAGTTTTTTTTTCTTTTACAAAATTCGGTTTTATTACTTTTAATAAAAAAACAGTTTTATTATAGAATAATAAAAAAAAAGGATAAAATAAAATAAAATACTCACCGATCTGCGAAGGGGGAAAGAAGGCGTTGGCGGCAGCTTCGAGGTGGGTGGATGCTCCGCGAGGGGGAGGGCTGCTCTAGGGTTTCGAACGGGGGGCGGGTTGGAGACGTCGGCGGCAGCTTCGAGGTGGGTGGTGGTTCGCGTTGGGGGGGGGGGATGGAGGAGATGAGAGGCGATCGGAGGGTGGAGGAAAAGGCGGGGGAGGCGCTGGAGGGCGGTGCGGTCCTAGTGGCCGTGGCGCGGCGTCGAATTCCCTCCCCCCCGTCACGATTTTTTCTTCTTTTTTTTTTATTGCCTTGAAATCGCTTCTGAAGGAAAAGGGGGGGGCATCGGTTAAAAGGGGGAGAAGATATATTTTTTTTATTATTTAATTATTAAAAAGTTGACTTTTTCATACGACCTATAAACGAGGTCCACCGCCTGTCATCCATAGCGTTTCACCCCCATTCCGAACACAATGGGATATGTATCGTAGGCTGATTCGATTATTTGAATCAGTTTCCGTTGAATTTACATTTAAATCACTATATTGAATTTTAAACGTACATTTCAAATTACCGGGGTCACACACTAACCCTAAAAATTCCAAAAAAATATTTTTTAGCATCGTATCGACGATACGGTCCTAACAAAACTAGTTTCGTCAAATTCTGAGATCGTTGGAAAAATGGCCATTTTTCAGTCGATTAAAATCAACTAAAACCGGTCAAACGCGTTTTCCTTTGCCACGCTCACATATTGATTCGAAAAATTATGAAATTTGGAATCTAGCAATAATTTTACATCCCGGACCCAACAAAACTGGTTTCGTCGAAATCCGAGGTCATTTGCAAAATGTCCATTTTTAAGGGCCTGAATTCCATAGCGACTATTCAGAATTTTCAACTGGACATATCTTTTGATCCCCGCTATGAAAATTTGATTATTCGGATTCAATGGAAAGATATTATCAATTAGATCCTAATGTTTTTGGTTTCACTAAAATCCGGATTGTTTTGCACCCGGTACATTCAATTGAAGTTTGAAATCGAATTATCGAACTACCGCGCCATTTTCAATTCTATTTATAATTATATATAAATATTTATATTCTAACGACGACGCGTATAAATATATACGTTCGAATTATATTCAAAATAAATTTTCGTCGATATTATTTAAAATAATTCATTTTAAATAATCAAAATTCACCAAAATTGCCAAAATAAAAATTTTAAACTGGCCCAGATTTTGCGGGTTATTACAATCTCCCCCACTTAAAACTTTTCGTCCCCGAAAAGGAACAAAGTCGAAAGTGGTTTGATTAATCAACACTACGCTCGACCTGACTTCCATTCCCCAACTTTTCAGTTTCTGAGAATTTCTAAAATTTCAAAAATTTGGCTAACACCCTAAATTTTTGAAAAATTTCGCCATAACCTCCCCTGCACCGGGAGCATCGGGGAATTTCAAATAGCTTCCCCGGTCCTTCAGATCTCAAAAAGAAAAAGAAAAAGCCAAGCGGCTAGCCAATAGGCTCACAAAATCATCATCACCCAAACAAAACAGGAAATTATGTAGTAAACATGTACCTATTTGTCGGGCAAACAAATTTTATTCTCTGCTCTAGCCTCCTTGCTATGACCTGTTCAATATAAGTATATGCATATGCAAGCAAATGCAACCAATTTTCAATATAGTTCAATATTTGATTCAATTAGGCATAAGTGGTTCAAAATTATCAAACAATTTAAACAAACAACTCAAACATCAATCAATTAGTGAATTTAACGTTTAAAATTCATAATTTTGATACATATACAGAAAATCATGTTTTTGATGCCAAAACACAACAAAGTGTTCTAACTATATTAGTTTTGGTTCTCACACCAGTCTAATGGAAATATATAGATATCATACCTTCGTCTCTCGAATATAAACACTGATGATGAGGCCTCATCATCTGAATCATCTCCGGGCGACTAGAGTGTGATTCTATATCTATCCAATATATTAAAACTTTGAATACACGCGGATCAGACGTATACGCAAAATCTATATATACTGGATTGTCCACATCAATATAAATAAATAATCAAATACGAATGATTGATTTAAATTTTCAAAACAAAAATTGTTTTCATTTGAAAAATATACCCTTCACACTCGTTCTAGGATACTACTGATCCTATCTCTAACGAGCCATTTCCATTGGATATTACTAATCCAATATCTGATGAATTCTTTCGTATGGTTCTAATGTGCCTTGTTCTCTGAGCTTTGTAAACCAAAGCTCTGATACCAACTGTGACGACCCGCAACTTCCCCGTAAAGGAAAGCGTCGGATAGTTCGAGAACAAACCACAAGAGAACTCATACAAAAGAACATTTCACTGTTTATGACAACAATGCATCAGATTACAAGAATATACAGAGTATTAATGAATAATACACAGAAATATCAGAGATTTAAATTATATTTAAATACATAGCAGCGGAAAATAATACAATACATAACTAGAAGAGATATACGGATACAAAGCTTTCCGGATATCGTTCCAGCTGTAAACCAGGATCCTGTGAATATAAATCTGCAAAACCAAAACTACTAGCTGCCCGTGTCGAAAATAAGGGCACCCAGAGTTTAGGTTAAAACAATAAACTCCAGGTCAGTCATGTGACTGGTGTGAGAACTAAAACAGTTATTAATCTTTATTTTTAAAGTTAGGTAAATCAAGGGACCACGCCGTATAACACGGAACGGGTTTCCTCCCAAGAATACCAGTGCATAAAACAAACAGCGCAATGCTAAATAAAGAAAAATGAAGCTGTTATAAGACCCAGGTCCCATCACACAATGCAACGCAGCCGAGGATAGGGTTTTCCCTTATAACAGCCAAAGAATGCTTGATACGGTTAAAACAAATCGTTTGATACTATTATAAGTGCATAGTGTATAAAACAACTTCAAATCATAAGTATCAATCATAGGCGGCATGAGCGCCCCATCCCACTATGTCGCCATACTAGGATCTACAAATAAAACCGCAAATGTCACGTATTTGGAAATTGGATTTCCGTCTATGAACCGAGGCAAAAGATAGTCCTCAACCGATTCGAGACTGCCTAGCCCGAGTCTCAGGATCAGAACGCATCGACCCTCGGAGCGACAGGGCCGGTCCACCGATGTGGATTAAACTTAAATCCTGAACACTGCGTTTCGCCGCCCTTTGGAGCGTAAGCGAGCCAACGAATGACTCTATCGGACCCGGATCGTCCGATCTAACCGAGGCGCCTCGCAACAGCAACAACCACATAAGTCAAACTCGTCAGGGCGTGTAAAACCACTGACGCCACTTCTAGCTAGGAGGAAACGCAGGCCCTCCCTGAGGTCCGTCTCCCGTTTTTGGTTCATACCGGGTGTGAAACTCGCGAAGTAAACGTTACACAAAGCTACGCCACAAAGGCCGTGCTTTGATCATCACCACAAGACTTTGCTTTTCAACAGAAGCCTCGATCAATTGCCACTTAGGCATGCCACACAGGCAATTCACTCCATGCGTTTGATATCCATCAACATATAACCCCTGAGCTCGTACGTCTCAGAGAAGGGCGTTAAGCAAGAGAATAAATTCTCCGCCGCCAAACAGATATATGTTTAATAGAGATCAATCACACGGACTAAAATCCAATGTCAGACACACAGTCCATTTACAAGTTCGTTCTGGGTCTGAACGAAACCGGAGGCACCAAGTACCCCGCATATCCATCGATCTCCAAGTACGTCTGGATGATCACCAACTGTTTCCATCTTCTTGGGTGTACCGCCCAATCAAGATCATCAGTAATCACCCAAACGACGTGAAGACCTCCGGTCTTCGACCATCGCCTTCATCTTCGACTTGTCGTCGTATCAGTTATTCAGAATGGGATAAACCCGGTCTTTCCGAATAACTCGCGTATATTTTAAATAAGTGTTACACAAACACAACATACGCCTCATTCCAATTCATTAGTCACTAACCGTAAATTAATCAAGAGAATAATTCCCCAAATATTAACCCCGAAGGCCGAAACCAACATCAGATCAATATCCAGAAAACCATTCTGCTTGGCTAACCGACAGTTAGTTTCTAAATTTCACATTCATAGGGAAAGGTTCCCATTAATTTTATCCAAGATAAGTTCCTTGAATTTATTCTTTAATCATCTTTTGAATTTCGATTCAACTAGTCGGGATTAACGAACCTTACCGAAGTAATCATTTGTTTTAATTTCCCAATCCCCACCTATTGATCCCATGAAGTAAAACTGGTGATACTTCATATCTAACACCACGGTGTTATCGGTAAATTCAATTACCACTTCACGTTCAAATCTAATTAAAGATTCAACTATCGCCTAGAGCAAAACCGGTGATACTCCATTTTCGATCATTTCAATCTAATTAAAGATTCATTAAAACTCCACTTAGTTTTAATCTTCGACTGGGTTAAAGAATCAGTGTCATTTAAAACACAGTTCACGATAAACCCAAAATCACATTCATTAATTATCGGGTTAAAGAACGAGTGTTATTTAAAACACTGTCCACGATAAACCCAAAAATCAATATCAATTCAATTCCAATCAAATATCATTTAATTGGTACACTTCATTAAATCTAAATAAAAAGATTTAATCTTTTCTCAACTGGGTTCAAGAACAGTGTTAGTGAAGACACCATTCACGACAAACCCAAATCACATTTGATATTCAATACAAGGCTCTGAATAGAAAATATATCAGCTTATACTCAATATCAAATTCTACGACTAACAAATGTCGTATTGGAAATAACGATATAAATATATATCTTTCAAATTTCCATAACAACACCTGTATAATCACGAATTCCAACATCGAAATATTCCGAAGACAATTTCGATTCAAATCCACTCCAATGTAATCATTGGAAATTCTGGTTATTTTTAAAACCCTTTTCAAATTCAATTTATTTCTTTAAAAATAAATAGAATTATATTTCTAGTTCAAAACTAGTTCATTTCGATAAAAACTATTTTTATCTTTTCAAATATGGAGTTTTTCATCCCAAATCTTCACAAATCATTTCTTATGATTTTACACAAATTATTGCTATTTTTAATAATTTTATCAAGGCCCGTACAGTCGATTTCCATCAACGGCCATCGAACTGCACTTACAACGACCTTTTTCAAATTTGATTTGGACATAATTCCAAATCCAACCGTTAGATTTCTAATTTATAATATCCGTTAGAAAGCTCTTTTCGATACGAACCCAACGGTTCCGGTTTTAGGAGAATCCGACGGTCGGATCTCCCGTAATGTCCGTTTGAAATCAATGGTCGAAATTCGCGAACTGCCGCGGCGCGGCGCGTTCTATTCAGGCCATTATATTATATATATAATATATATATAATATATTTCGTCGATTTCTATTTAAAACGAATTATATAAATAGTTTTAAATCCGTTTCAAAAGCCATTTCAACTTCCTTTTCAATTCAAATCAAAATTGAATTCTTCTTTATAAATTCGTTTTAAAATTCCTTTCTATTAAATTCAAATTTCAATTCAATTTGAATTCATATTCAATTCAATTCATTTCGAAATCGTTTTCAATTCAATTCATTTCGAAATCGTTTTCAATTCAATTCATTTCGAAATCGTTTTCAATTCAATTCATTTCGAAATCGTTTTCAATTCAATTCATTTCGAAATCGTTTTCAATTCAATTCATTTCGAAATCGTTTTCAATTCAATTCATTTCGAAATCGTTTTCAATTCAATTCATTTCGAAATCGTTTTCAATTCAATTCATTTCGAAATCGTTTTCAATTCAATTCATTTCGAAATCGTTTTCAATTCAATTCATTTCGAAATCGTTTTCAATTCAATTCATTTCGAAATCGTTTTCAATTCAATTCATTTATTAATATTCATTTTAAAATGAATAAAATCGATATAAATATCGTTCACGTCAAAATGGCGTCAATCTAATCAACACGGCTTCATATATTGATATTTTCAAATATTCCATTTCGAATATTTCTATTTCAAATATTTCTATTTTAAAACTGGAATGAGGCCCAATCAATTACCATATAAAGTTAATTATATGGATTTTCATACAACACATGTATAATAGCATTGAAAAATAATCAACCATCAACCAAAGTGCACTACACTGTATAAGCATCAAATATAGATATCTAACGCTTATAACAGCCTGTCAATCAATCGATCGACATATTTAATCAATCAGGATGAGTGAACTTCAAATTTCATCCCAACACCCGTGTGGGGTTTCAAACAATCAAACACAGATTTTATTTGTGCAGTTGGGCAATGTGTAAAATTTATCGACCCAATCAATATCAGTCAAATCAGTGTATATACAAACAAATCGGCCGATTTGTTTATAACTATTCATTTATTCACATTCACGTTAAAAATTATATTTTTAACGATAAAACATTTTATTTCAACCTATGAATTTCTATTCAATTCATTTACACAAATTAAAATGATATTTTTATTTTCTAACATATTTTAGAAAATTTCGGCGGCATAACGGCACGATACTAGAAAAGGGACAAGGCCTAGCCTTATCCCCGGTCTAGTGAAGGCCCACGCCATTCACACATCAATCAAATCAATTTCATTTTGCAAACCACAAAATTTGGAGTAAGAGTCTAACCTATCCTTACTCCTTCGCCTTATAACGGCGCACGTCTAATCCTAACCAATTTATCGATTCGATTTTTCACACCACAAACCACCTTCAAACCAATATCGCAATCAATCACCAAACAGCCAAACAAACAAGTCCATGGTCTGTGGACGATTGTGTTGGGTGCTACTAAACACCGTCTGCATCCTAGTATATATATATAACTAGAAAAGAAATTGAAAGGTGAGAAATTCTCACTTATAGCTATCCAAGCTCCACGGCACTTCATTTGCAGAAGTCTTCGTCGTCATCGCATCCTTTTTCATCTTCGTTGCCCGCTTTCACTACCTATGTAAAAATCGAATTTTTACTTCGCTATTCAATATATAAAAATCGAATTTTTATTTCAAAGTTCAATATATAAAAATCGAATTTTTATTTCAAAGTTCAATATATAAAAATCGAATTTTTATTTCAAAGTTCAATATATAAAAATCGAATTTTTATTTCAAAGTTCAATATATAAAAATCGAATTTTTATTTCAAAGTTCAATATATAAAAATCGAATTTTAATTTCAAAGTTCAATATATAAAAATCGAATTTTTATTTCAAAGTTCAATATATAAAAATCGAATTTTTATTAATATTGATTCCGCCTTTTCCATTTCAAAGATCTAATCTTTTCTTTTACTTTTTAAAGTTTAAATCTTTTACCTTTTAAAAGATTAAACCTTTTTCTATTTAAAGTTTAAAAATCAAATCAGTTTTAAACTCTTAAAAAAAATCAGTTTTTAACTTCTTTTAAAAAATCAGTTTTTATAATCTTTTCAAAAATCTGTTTTTAACTTCTTTTAAAAATCAGTTTTTATAATCTTTTCAAAAATTTGTTTTTAACTTCTTTTAAAAATCAGTTTTTATAATCTTTTCAAAAATCTGTTTTTAACTTCTTTTAAAAATCAGTTTTTATAATCTTAAAAAAAAGGTATTCTTTCTTTAAACAAATCAGTTTTTTTTTTCTTTTACAAAATTCGGTTTTATTACTTTTAATAAAAAACAGTTTTATTACAGAATAATAAAAAAAAAGGATAAAATAAAATAAAATACTCACCGATCTGCGAAGGGGGAAAGAAGGCGTCGGCGGCAGCTTCGAGGTGGGTGGATGCTCCGCGAGGGGGAGGGCTGCTCTAGGGTTTCGAACGGGTGGCGGGTTGGAGACGTCGGCGGCAGCTTCGAGGTGGGTGGTGGTTCGCGTTGGGGGGGGGGGGATGGAGGAGATGAGAGGCGATCGGAGGGTGGAGGAAAAGGCGGGGGAGGCGCTGGAGGGCGGCGCGGTCCTAGTGGCCGTGGCGCGGCGTCGAATTCCCTCCCTCCCGTCACGATTTTTTCTTCTTTTTTTTTTATTGCCTTGAAATCGCTTCTGAAGGAAAAGGGGGGGGGGGCCATCGGTTAAAAGGGGGAGAAGATTTTTTTTTATTATTATTTAATTATTAAAAAGTTGACTTTTTCATACGACCTCTAAACGAGGTCCACCGCCTGTCGTCCATAGCGTTTCACCCCCATTCCGAACACAATGGGATATGTATCGTAGGCTGATTCGATTATTTGAATCAGTTTCCGTTGAATTTACATTTAAATCACTATATTGAATTTTAAACGTACATTTCAAATTACCGGGGTCACACACTAACCCTAAAAATTCCAGAAAAAATATTTTCTAGCATCGTATCGACGATACGGTCCTAACAAAACTAGTTTCGTCAAATTCTGAGATCGTTGGAAAAATGGCCATTTTTCAGTCGATTAAAATCAACTAAAACCGGTCAAACGCGTTTTCCTTTACCACGCTCACATATTGATTCGAAAAATTATGAAATTTGGAATCTAGCAATAATTTTACATCCCGGACCCAACAAAACTGGTTTCGTCGAAATCCGAGGTCATTTGCAAAATGTCCATTTTTAAGGGCCTGAATTCCATAGCGACTATTCAGAATTTTCAACTGGACATATCTTTTGATCCCCGCTATGAAAATTTGATTATTCGGATTCAATGGAAAGATATTATCAATTAGATCCTAATGTTTTTGGTTTCACTAAAATCCGGATTGTTTTGCACCCGGTACATTCAATTGAAGTTTGAAATCGAATTATCGAACTACCGCGCCATTTTCAATTCTATTTATAATTATATATAAATATTTATATTCTAACGACGACGCGTATAAATATATACGTTCGAATTATATTCAAAATAATTTTTCGTCGATATTATTTAAAATAATTCATTTTAAATAATCAAAATTCGCCAAAATTGCCAAAATAAAAATTTTAAACTGGCCCAGATTTTGCGGGTTATTACAAACTGGGGTTACCACTAGCCCTTGACATATGGCAAGGTTGGTCGTCATACGATTAACGATGGTTTCAAAGCAGGATTGGCGGTGATAGCCAGAGTCAGTCATAGATGATTGGTTATTCTGTTTGTACCATCTCATGTTGGTTGTCCAACGTCGAAGGAGATGTTCCTTGGGTGCTTGTCTAATATTGGTTTGGGCCTTTGGGGCTTGTGCTTGTGCTTGAGGGATGTTGAATTCGATTAGGATGGGTTACATGAGATACATATAATCTGGATGTTATGAGTGCTTTACCATAATTGAATGGGTATTCTGGATTCCATGGATGAATGGTTGAATTGTTTATCGTAAAGGCTATCACTGTCCGATGTGGGGAAGACGGGAGTTGAGTTCTTCTCTGGTGTTTGGTAGATTGGTTTTTTAATCTACCTATCCTCATATACATTATTGTTGAAGTTTTTTAGCTGTTTTATCGCTCAAAAGACTGTTGTCTGACTCAAGGTATTATGTTTCCTCTTATTACCTTGGGCTGTTCATCCGGTTGTGGATGGGCAGACTAAGAAGCAGGTTACAGGTGATTAGTGAGGACGATGTTGCTGTTTGGAGGCGAGCAGGAGGCTAGCGTACCAGCTTTATTACTATCTAGTATTTCTATTTCCACTGTTTGAGTGCTCTATGAGGGTTGTAGTGAGGCCTTATGTACAAACTTTAATACCAGTTAGATAACCTTTCAAGATGTTGAGGAAGTTTCAAAAGTTTGTTATATGATGTTTCATTACTATTACCTGTTGTATATGTTCTAATATACTTTATCCTTGCGCTGTGAGTTCTACGACAGGTTCCAATGTTTTTTACCTACTCTGATGATCGTCTATAACTGCCTAGCATACTTTTCAGCGCTTCTCTTGTTTAGTGCAGGGGTTATGGGAGGTCGTCGCACTCAGGGTGGGAATACTCAAGTTCGATCAGGATTCTTCTTTCGTTCTGCTTGGAGCTGCTTAGATGTACTGCTTGATTTCATATCTTCTCTACTATGGATATATTTTGGGGATTATGCTCTTTTATGTATCATTGTACTCTGACGATGATTTTTGTACAAGGCAAAAGTTTTATGTTTTCAGTATTTCTGACTTATGATGTAACCATGTTTTGGACCATGATGTTTTCTATTCAATAAAGTTTTAAATTCCACTGTTATTTTATATCTGTCTTGTAATGTTTTTGTTTTTGTTTTTGTTTACCTATAACGCTTCACAAAACTTAATGCATTTTGATAAAGAGTGACATTAACAGACGTGGGGTGTCACATCATTTCTCAAGGTTTAGAAGATACTTAAATTTAAACCTTTTTAAAACTCCATATTGGATAATAGCATTAAAAAGCATTACTAAAGGTTATTCCAAAACAGCCAATTTTACTAATTTTGTTTAAACAACTTTAAATCTTCATAATTTTGATCCAAACTATTTAAAACTATTAGTTATGATTTACTAATTTTTTTCCCTATTTTAAATAATTTTTAAATAGTTGTTTTCATCGATTTCTAAATTTGGCCACTAAAGTGTACTTATAGCGACTTTTCTAAAAATAGTTTTAAACATAACTTGAAATCTATATATTCAAAATTGAAAATTCCTTTTCCATTTGAAAACTATTATCTTTAGGAAGAAAATGTTTTTCGTTTCGAAGAAATCTAACTTAAATTGTTCCTGTTACAAGCATTTAGAGTTTATAGTCGAAATTCGTGAGCTACCGCAGTGTGATTAGTCATATTCAGACCATATTATAATTTTATATAAAAAATAACCCGATTTACCTTGAAATAGTTTATAAACCCCTTTAAAACATATATTATACTTATTTGAAAACAATATTTTAAAATTTAACATTAAAACTCCGTATTCCTATTAAATGAATATTATTTTATTATTTAAATAATATTTTTTCAAAACTAATATTTTTAAACCCAAACTTTCCTGAAATCCATTTAAAAACAATATAAGATAGTTGGAATAATAAATTTGAATTTCCAACATCAATTACATATCAAACTCAACTTCACTTTTTGATTTTACTATTCATAATTTATTTTAAATTTAATCAATCTATTTATACTTGAAATAATTTTCAAATAAACTTCCACATTTGCAAAAGTTTTTTTTATAAACACCTTAATTTCATTTCCAAAAAATTTTGGATTAAAAATTCCAATTTTTTTACCCATTATTTAAATGAATATAATATTCATTTATGTTATCCCAAACTTATTCAATACCCATATATTTCCATATACGTGGGTGTAACTTGTGTAGTGTACATATTACCACTGCTAATCACTATATCAATGTATATATCCATATCTGTAACATCCATTCATCCATCATAATATATATTTCACAATAATAAATGTATATATGCTTTTTTTTCCGATAATGCTTATACTATAATCAATAGAAAATTAAACATACACTTACAATAACTAACATAACATCCAATATTAACAAATATAAATATCGTGTTTCTCACCTTTGGGTTGCACTCCTCCAAACTTTTACTGAAGGCTTATAGCCTACTGAAGTTACCCTGAACTAATTGTTTCTTCAATTACTATTTGTATATATAATATATATAAAAATATGATTTCTTTTTTTTATGTGAGGGAAGAGGTCGTGGGTCTTGGAAGCGCTAGGGAGGGAGGGGAGGTTGTGAGCAAGGGGAAGGGAACGTGGGGTGGGGAAGGGGCATTACGCCGTGAGGGAGGGTAGGGGCGCTAAGGGAGGGATGTTAAGGTTAGAGGAGGTGGTTGTGGAAGCCAAAAGAAGAAGAAGAAGAGAGACTAGGAAGCCATGGCCACTAAGCTAAAGAAGAAGCAGAAAGAAGGAAATGAGATATAATGAATGGAAGGGGAGAAAGTGACCTTCTTTTATAGAAAAAGTAGGATAAAGAGATGGTGAAACATAGGTAGATATGTGTCTTCCATCCCTTGAAACCACCCAAAACCGCGTACTTAGGCACATTGTTTTGTTGAGAGCTTAAATGGTTACGCTTTTGGATATTCCTAAAGAATTTGTTACATCATTTTTTACACTTTTTCTAAGTGTTGAAAAGGCTATGTTGCTAATTCATGCTATGTAACAGAACCAAATCAAGATTTAACGATTCCGTTCATACGACAAATTGTGCTAACGAACTCTAAGTTTATTATTTGTCAATTAAACCACACTATCTTTAATTGAAAACTCATGTTCATTTTCATTTTTTAATTTAATTTAAACTCAGCATTGTGAATTAAAATCTTAGTTTTTAAATCGACAAAGTTCACTTAAATTTTGGAAAAAGTGCTTTAAAATTTTCACATAAGTTTGACGAAAATTTAGGGATGTTACATTCTCCCCTACTTAAAGAAATTTCATCCTCGGAATTGAACAAGAAAGGGATAGTGAAAGGAAGTAGGTAAAGAAGATAAAATTACCAAGGAGTTAGATAACCATGCAGCATTTGGGACAAAACTTCTGCATATGCTCCTCGGTTTCCCAGGTACAATCCTTTGGATCGCCACTCCACTATACCTTAACAAGATTTACTATCTATTTCCTCAATCTCTTTTCATCACGATCAACAATATCGATAGGCTCTCTTTCAATTGTTAAGTTGGGTGTAATCTCTAAGACTTGTTGAGCAGCCTCTTCAATAATTTGGTCTGGATCGTGCACATATTTTTATAGACTAGATACACGGAAAACATCATGCATTTCAGGTAGCTATTCGAGTAGCAGAACTCTATAAGCCAAAGGTCAAATCCTTTACAGAATAGGAAATTGTCCAATATATCATGGTGTGAGTTTCTTATTCTTTCCAAACCTTACAACTCCTCGCATTTGAGAAATTTTCAAAAACACTAGATCTCCAGTAGTGAATTCCAAAGCTCTTCTTGTACGATTAACATACTTCTTTCGTCGATCCTATGCTATTTTCAATTCCTTTTTAATTAAGTCCACCTTCTTTGTGGCCTCTCTGATCATATTCGGTCCCAAGAACAAGTCTATCTCCAGACTCTACCTAACAAGCGGGTGATTTGCAAGGACGATTGTACTATGCTTCTAAAGGTGCCATCTTAATGCTAGCTGGATAACTGTTGTTGTAAGAAAACTAAATCAAAGTCAAATGACTCTCTCATGATCCTCCCAAATCAATGATGCATGCCCGTAAAGATCCTCCAATATCTAGTTAACTCTTTCCATTTTTCCATATGATTGTGGATGATATGCAGTGCTAAAATTTAGCTTAGTTCCTAAGATGGTCTGGAAAGCTTCCCAAAAACGACCAGTAAAGATCGGATCTCGATTGCTCACTATGCTACTCGGTATCCAATGCAATCTAATAATCTCTTATATATATAATTCTGATAAGCTTGCAGTGGCTCTAAATGGTTTTACTGGGATAAAACGAGCACTTCTAGTTAAACAATCCACAATAACCCATATACCTTCATTCTCTCTGCGAGTATGGGGTAACCCGTCGATGAAATCCATCGAAACTTGGTCCCACTTCGACTTTTATATATCCAAGGGCTGAAGCAATCCTATGGTCATCTGCTGATGACTTTTAATTTGTTATCAAGTAGCACACCTATTGACATATATATAGATATGTCCTTCTTTATTGTCTTCCACCAGAAAGCTCGATAAATATCACGATTCATCCTGTTACACAACACCAAAATGGCCAATTTGAAATGGTAATTGAATGTTACTAAGAATAATAGAAACACTTTTTAGATGTTGCAGATTTTTGAAACACATATATTATGTTTCAAATTGACGAACTGAAACACTTACCTAGTGTTTCAAGCTGATAATCTGGAACACTCGGTGAGGGTTTCAGTTTGATAATCTGCAACACTCGATGAGTGTTTCAAGTTGATAATCTGCAACACTCACTGAGTGTTCTAGTTTGATAATCTACAACACTCGATAAGTGTTTCAAGTTGATAATCTGCAACACTCGATAAGTGTTTCAAGTTCATAATCTGCAACACTTATTGAGTGTTTCAAGTTCATAATCTCCAACACTTATTAAGTGTTCCAACCATAAATATGCAATTGATACTATCTGTAACATAAATACAAATATTAATTATCAATATTGGCTAATTTTCAATAAATATAACCATAAATTTGCTTCAAAGATGTAGTCTAGTTAAATCTTAATTGTCAAAACATCAAAGTAATCAGTCTCAAGGCTATACTAATATACAACAAAGAGTTACACCTAAAGTGATGTCTGCTATAAAAAAAGATCAAATGCTAATCTAATAAGTTCAAAGAACTTTGAAAAAACATGCAAATATAGCCAATGATTGTCTCTGCACCTGTAAGTCAAGCAAATAATAAGATGTTAGAAAAGACAACTAGATGATATATTCTTTTTTTTAATGACAAATAAATCGATGGCTTAGCTTGAATAATTTTCCTGTGCATAAACAAAAAAAATATCACAACAGACTAAATTAGCCAATCGGGCGACTATATCATAATAGGAGACAAATAAATGTTTAAGCTCAATATGCGTTGGTTGGTTAGTCAGAACACAAACAAATCGTAGTGCAATACAACTATTAATATTAGTTATTACATTTACATACCAGACAACTGATCTTCCGTATGTCATCCAGACGCTCGTCAATGGTAGTCCCAGCCCTGCAATAGCAGTCTCAGTTATTACGTTTGTTAGGACCCATATCTTTAAGCAGTGTAAACAGAATAATATCTATCATCTAATGTCGTTTTGTCAAGAATAAAATATTGTTAAACAATAAGATCTGTAAATAAAATACTTGAAGTAAACAACAAAGTGTGAAAATATACGTTTGAACAATAAGAACCATTCTTATTTGTTTTAGAGACGAATTTCTATTCTTCTCTTGTTTCCAAATTTAGAAGCAAACACTTTGAGGTGGATTGCAACGGTTATGGGTTATGGACATATATCCAAAAGCGTATATCAATATTAGTTAATATTATCTAGATATTTTCATGAAATTTACCTTTTCTTAAAAAAGGGATGTCATTCATAAAATAAAATTATTAAGGACCTGATGCTATTATTTTATAATTACAAGGTAATTCCCTTAAGGTTTCAACAGAAACTTGGACACGGTCCAAAGTACCAACTCATATGTAGGACTGTGAATTCACAGCCTATTGAGAAAAGTAGGGAACAGAAGCAGTCGAGTCGAGTAGTAACATGGTTTTAAGGGAGTAATGCAAAATCTAGCATCTATCACATGTTAAGATTGTCTCACATGCATTAAAAAGGAACGACGGTTTTGATTTGGAAAATCTGACATCATTAAATAACTTGAAAAAGTGACTAAGAAATGACTTCCAATTTAACGAAAGAAAGTGACTAAGAAATCATACCGAAGATGTCACAAATAAGTTTAGAATTGAGCGATGTTCAATTAACAAACTTTAATAGAAACCATTCTTCCTGGAAAATGCTAATTCACAGCAATATATGAAACTACATGTAGACGATGTCACATAAAATATAAACTGGTATACATATTAACAAATAAGTAAAAGTGGAAGACATACCTTGTCACAGAATGTACTTCCGATGTAGAACAATAGCATGGTGAACTAGATCTCAGTTGAAAACAGTAGCTAGTAAATCGAAGCTTGGTTAACATTTTTATATGAGCAAGCTGAACTAAAAACAGTAGTTGGTAAAAATTTAACTATAATCCAAAAGATTGAAATTAGATAGAAGATCGATTAGATTATGATCGTTTAAAAATCATGTGAATAACCTATTACATGTGGTCAACTTTTTTACCAACTCTTTCTTGGGTGATATTATTTTGTTATGTGAGTCTGATCTACAAAATTTGGATCGAGTCATGCAGGAAATGAGCTTTAATCACATATATTAACATGCTCATTATTTCAAAACAGTGAAACAAAAACCAAAACTGAAGAAGCGACTCTGGTATGAATTATTCAGTGCATTATATAGGCACAATATTATTTTACTTATATTAACAATCAAAATATTTTTAACCATAAATAATTTATCATTACTGGTAGTAACCAAGGATTCATGGTGAGAATCAAACCTAGGTTATGCAAGCTTTATATGCAGACTTACCAATGAACCATAAGCACTTTTTACCGTGGATTCACGCCGAAGGCTTGGTACCAAAGGAAATTAACAAAAAGGCAAATGAACTGTTGGCATGGTGTTATTTCAGGTTAATTTATACCTGACGGCAACACTGTCATCAGCTATTTTCTGCTTCTTATTGTTATCTGCTGCTACAATAGTAGCACCATTTGAGATACTAGAATCAACAACTGAGACCCTATTGACATTTTCTGTAACAACCCGCACCTCCGTTCATGCAAGATATTGTCCCCAACTTAGCCATCGTATAGGTGTGGGGTTTTGTTCCTCAAAAGGCCTTGGCTAAGTTTCGAGATCCGCCAACATAAGGCCAACATAAGGCGTTGCCACATAGGGTGAGCCAACCTCCCTACTAACACCGATATTGTCTATACGTTGCCACCTCTCAGGTGTAGGGTTTTCCATCACTAGGCCTCGGCATTAGTAAGAGATAGGCTCTACTATATAAGTACCCACTTCACACAGGCTTCCACGATGTGGGACTTAGGGGTGTTACATTCTCCCCTCCTACAGAGCCCAACATCTTCGTTGGCTCACAAACCCCTCACCCAGGCGCTGTGGTCCATACAGGAGCCACAATTCCGGCTGGGTGTTGGATCTAATAACACTGTAACAACCCGCATCTCCGTTAATGCAAGATATTGTCCCCAGCTTAGCCATTGAATAGGCGTGGAGTTTTGTTCCTCAAAAGGCCTCGGCTAAGGTTCGGGATCTGCCAACACATGGCGTTGCCACACAGGATGAGCCAACCTCCCAACTAACACTGATAGTGTCCCTACTTTGCCACCTCTCAGGTGTAGGGTTTTCCATCACTAGGCCTTGGCATTAGTAAGAGATTGGCTCTACTATATAAGTACCCACTTCACACAGGCTTACACGATGTGGAACTTAGGGGTGTTACAATTTCCCTGCATAAGCAGGACCATAAAAGGTAAAAGTAATTGTTTCTTCCACGTAAAAATATTTGAATAATGCTAGTATAAGTAATTGGATATACATTTTAATTTTAGCAGCATTGGTCCTTGACAAATAATTGTTGTAACACCCCGTATTTCTGTTCACACTAAAGTAACGAATTAAAGAATATTTAATTTTAAACATGAGAATTAAGAGAAATGGGTTGCTCCATTGTGTTCGTCTCGGAATTCTGGTTGAGAAAGAGTTCGAGTTTGCGTGAATTGGACTTCGTATGAAGAAGTTATGCCGATCGGAAGTTTCAGAAAATTTCAAACAGATTTCAAAATTTCAAATTTCAGAGTTAGATTGGGCTAGGCGGGAAATTTCCCGCTAGGGCCAGGTCGACCTGGGGGTTGATCTAGGGGTCGACCTACCCACACAGGTCGACCTGCCCCCCTCCCCCGGGGGGAAGATTTGTTTAATGACGATTTTCTGACTCTTAGCCGAGTCATTAGGGCTGACTTGTCACCCTATCTTGACTGAATGGCTGGGGTTCATTCTAGGTTAATCGGATGGCCTAAATTAATCCTAAAATCTATATAAACACATGTAGACTCAAACCCTAAAATCAAATAAAAATTTAGAACCATGGCCTCCATCCTGTCACCTTGCAACCTAGAATAGCCCCACCAATTAGAGAGGAAGAAAAGCTAATCAATTTAATTCTAATCTAAACCACAACAAATTGTCTTCTCCAAAGGAAAGCTAAATCAATTTCAGAACTCAGATTTTAGAACTCAAGACCTTCTTTGAGTTGTGAGTTTGATTTCTTTAATAAGATAATTAACAATTTAATTAGGTTGAGTTATGATTTGGATTATATGGTTATGTTGTGAATCATTGACCGTTATGTTATTATCTATGTGGTAAATCTATGATGTTATTATCTATGTTGTAAAGCTGTGATGTTATTATCTATGTTGTAAATCTATGTTAATTGTTGGCTTATGTACAATTAATTCATAATGATGCTTCATATGTTAGTTTGGGTATGTTTGTGGAACAAATTCATATGTTAAATCATATGTATGCATGCAAGTTTAGATGTTAATTTAAATATGAATCATATGTAAGCTAGTGAGAATCATATACAACCTTACATGTTTCATGACATCTATTTTATGTGTAAATTGGATCTAAAGTTAGGCTATGACATGGTGAGTCAGATGCAAGTTTACACCATAGTTTATGTTACATAAATCACATATGCAAGTATATATATATATATATATATATATATTGGAGTATGAATCATGTAAAGTTTGAAACTATTGCCTATGCAAGTTTACACCTTATGATTAGATCTATGACATCCATAGTTTATGCAAGTTTGTGACTATTGCCTATGCAAGTTTTAGATGAAAAACCTTATTCACACATGCAAGTTCACCCCTTATGTTTAGATCTAGTTTTTATTCTATGCATGTTGTGATGTTTTCTTTTTATTCCATAAGTTAGACTATTCGAGTCTAACGTATATTTCACGTTAAACGAACGAACGTACAACGTTAGGCAATGGGATAATATTAAAAGATTTAGTATTTAGAATTGGCATAAAATGCCTTAAATGTGATGTTAATTGGTATAATTTTTATATACCATAAATAGATGGACATAATTAAGGTGTTAATTATGGACATAGTTAAATTTGTATTGACTGAATATTTGAATAGGGAAAGTAATTCAAATTGGGGATAATTAACTATGTGTAATAATAAACCGCCTAAGACACGAGGTTAGACTCGTTTGTGGTGTAAGACTGCCCGTACCCGCCCGGCAAACCCAGCTGTCACAAATGCCAGTCTAATGTAGGAGGTCTTAGGCATAAATTAAATGTGTAACAGTTGTAAAGACACGAGGTTAGGCTCGTTTGTGGTGTAAGACTGCCCGGACCCGCCCGGCAAATCTAGTTGCCACAAATGCCAGTCTAATGTGGGAGGTCTTTATAAGGTTACGGACTTAATGAATTAAGAAACACTTAACCAGATAAACATGTAATAGGACATGATGGGTGCCTTGGGTGGCATGTGGAATTAAGTGGGTGCCTTGGGTTGCATTTGAAATACGATTAGATGCACTTAACCAAGATTGAAATATGTAAGAAGACATGAATAAGAATGGGGTTAAGTAGGGAAAAACCTTAGAGGGGACCAAGCATAGTTGGAAAGCTTATCTCATGCATGGGGGCCCTTTTCAAAACAGTAACCCATTAAGTATCTTTGTGAGCTCGACCCAAGTCGAGGACGGGACACGCATACTAGATTTGATTGTAAGAGGTCAAAACGGGTCAGCGGTGGCAACGCAAGTCCAACGGATTCATATGCGTGTGTGGGCCCAGGCTGGTAGGTAATACGTTGTTTCATCGTGTAGATATAAGCCGTGCATTTTTGGTTGTATCAGGTTGCCACTTTGGGGAGTGATACCCCCTACTGTGGGGCCAACACGGGTATCTACGAGTTAGGGAGCCGATCGATTGGGGGTAGTGGGTACACCTAGTGGAGATAGGGGTAGACGGCACCTATAAAGGTAGCTAGGGGTACACGAAATTACCATTATCGTTATTAAGTTCTGTAGGCAGGATCAACTTTTAGGGTGACTAATGGTGGTACAGTATAGTAATTATCCTATAGTGATTATGGGCGCCTTTAACGTTATCTTTTTTCATCTTATTTCCTTGTTTTCTCTGGCATACTCAATTGTTCACTGTCATTTCCTTATTTTCCAGCTTATGCCTTATCCTAGTTATTTTGATAATTATATTGTTAAAGTTATCGCACTCGCCAGACTTTATGTCTGACCCCCTTTTCTTTCCACCTTTTTCTTCCTTCCCCCCCCCTCAGGTTTGCAACGAGGGAATACTACAGCTTAGTGCCGATTTCTTTCAGTTGCTTGAAGAGAGAAGATGTATCGCTTTGGACTCTCTCATCTTTATGGCTTTGCTTGTGCTCAGTGGGGATTTATACATTTATGTTATTTAAGTATTTGCTTCTTTATGTACTTTGAAGTTTTTGGAAAGGACTATTGATCCTGTTGTAATGGTTTTTGAAGACTACTTATGTAAACTCGTTTTGAGTTATAATGCAATAAATTAAGTTTTAACTTCTGCTGTGTTTTTTTATTTATTTGTTCTTGTAATTTATCTGTTCTATACAACTATAACGCTTCATGGACATTGATGCATTCCCTTTGTGAGTGACATTAATGGACATGGGGTGTTAAACGTAGTATCAGAGCTATGGTTACATGAACAGATAAAAAGTTTTGAAAAGTGTTTTCAAAAGTATTATTTTCCTAGAAAGAATTTTCAAAAACTTGTTTTAAAGAAGCTATTTTCAAGGAAAGTTTACTTTAAAGAGCATAATCCCCGCAATCCATACATCTCTCTTTCGCTTCCCTTGTTTTGAAACTCCTTCTTCTTCTTTTTTCAGCATGTCTGGAGCATCAGAGATACCAAAGGGTGTTTATGTACCCGGTTGGTTTCATCAATATCTCGAGGCTAGGGCCGCTGCCGCGGGTCCGGCCAACGTTCCTCCTCCTCCTCCTCCAGCTCCATCCATTCCTCCGCGAGGAGATACTTTCTCCAAGATATGTAAAGACTTTCATTCGATGGGTGGAAAATCTTTTAGTGGGACTGAAACGTTCATTGAAGCTAGAAATTGGTTGAAAGAAGTGGAGGATCTGTTTGGCATTTTCGATTTGGACGATTGTAAGAAGGTCCAATTAGTTGCTTGGTTGATGAAGGACGAAGCTTCGTTTTGGTGGGAAGTCACTAATGGGGAGCGTCCAGTTGATACATGGCTAGATTTCAGGCGTAGGTTTGAGGAAATGTTTCTCTCACGGGCTGAAGAGAATTTATATATGGAAAGATTTTTGGCGTTGAAGCAAGGGAATCTATCAGTAAAAGAATACGTCAACAAGTTCAATCAGTTGGCGAGATTTGTCTTGGACTTGGTAAATACACCCAAAAAGAAGGCCCTGAGATTTGTCAAAGGTTTGAACGAGCCGCTACATGGGTTAGCTATGACCCACATCCCTATGGGGGCTACCTTTGAGAGACTAGTTGACATGGCGCTTATGCATGAAGAGGAAAAGGGCGCCAATGCTAATAAGCCACCTGAGAAGAAAGGAGATCAAAAGAAACCGCAACAGCAACAACAAAACAAGAAAGGTGGTAAAGGCAATAATGGAAAATGAAAGAAGAAGTGCTTTAATTGTGGGACACTAGGCCATCTGAGTAAAGACTGTAGGAAAAAGAAGAAGACTGGCTGTTTCCACTGTGGAGAGGCAGGTCATCTAGTTAAGGACTGCCCAAGGAAACAGGGACAAGGGCAAAGAACTTCTGGAGGACTGCTTCAGGCTCTCGTGGCACCGGGGTAGGCAAGGGAGCAGGTCCAGGCTCTCGCGGTCCCACCACTGCAAGAACAAGGTAGAAACATTTCCGTTGAGAGTTTAGTTTTTCTGTTTGATCATCCTGTCCGTACTTTATTCGATTCTGGCGAATCACATTCGTTTATCTCTACATCATTAGTTGAAACACTGCACCTAAATACTAGTCTTGTTGAGGATTCCATTGTAGTCTCAAATCCTATTGGTGGGTCGGCTCATTTATCCATGGTTTTTAGGGATTTGAGGTTGTCTATCTTAGGCATTGGTTTTGAATGTAATGCTTTTGTGCTTGGTTTCATGGGCTATGGGTTGATTCTAGGGATGGATTGGCTAGCCAGATATGGTGCCATCCTAGATTGTGAACGAAGGGTAGTAAAACTGTTGACTCGTAGTGGAAAAACCCTTGATATTTCTTGTGACCCTAGAGGATCGGTGATGCTTAGTTATCTTGAGTCACTTGACGCATCCAATGATGATTTACATTCTGTTCGTATAGTCCGCGAATATGTTGATGTCTTCGATGAGGTGAGGGGTTTACCCCCAAAATGTGGGATAGACTTTCGCATTTATCTTGTAGACAATGCAAAACCAGTATCTCTGTCAGTACGCCACATGGCTCCTCGTGAGAGGAGGGAGCTCAATAAGCAAGTAGGGGAGTTGCTTGAGAAGGGGTTCATTAGACGCAGTATATCGGAGTGGGGTGCTCTAGTAGTATTTTCCACGAAGGCGGATGGGTCCCTTAGACTTTGTGTGTACTATAGAGAACTTAATAAACTTACTAAGAAGAATAGGATCCCACTGCCGAGGATTGACGACCTCTTCGATCAGTTAGTTGGTGTCTCAGTGTTTTCGCAATTAGACTTAGCCACTGGTTTCCATCAGTTGAGAGTGGCTGAGGATAGCATAGACAAGACTGCCTTTAGAACTCCGGACAGTTTCTATGAGTGGCTTGAGATGCCCTTTGGTTTGACAAACGCCCCCGCATACTTTGTTGACTTGATGAGTAGGGTGTTTAGGGAGTACCTTAATAAATTCGTGGTGGTCATTGTGGATGACATCTTAATCTTTTCTAAGAGCGAGGAGGAGCATGCCCTACATCTTAGGGAAGTGTTGGAGACCCTTCGAGCGCATAACCTTAAAGCTAAATTTTCTAAATGTCACTTTTGGAGGAAGGAAGTGCGATTCTTAGGGCACGTGGTTTCCAAAGAAGGGATAGTTGTGGATCCCGCGAAGGTGGTGGCCATCCTAGATTGGAAGGTCCCTAAAAATGCTACCGAGGTGAGAAGTTTCTTGGGGTTGGCTGGCTACTATAGGAAGTTTATCAAGGACTTCGCAAAGATATCAGCCCCATTGACACGTTTGACGATGAAGAACCTAGTTTTCACATGGGACGTAGATTGTGATGATGTGTTCCAACGTTTAAAGAGAGCTTTGACCACAGCCCCAGTCTTAGTGTTGCCAGATGGGAGTAAGCCATTTACCGTTTATACCGATGCTTGTGGGACAGGACTAGGCGCAGTCTTAATGCAAGAGGGGAGGGTAATAGCCTATGGAGGAAGGCAGTTGAGAGTGCATGAGAGAAATTACCCTACACATGACCTAGAATTGGCCGCTATTGTTTTCGCGCTTAAGTCTTGGCGCTATTATCTTCTTGGCGAGAAATTCAAATTGTTCACTGACCACAAATCGCTAAAATACTTGTTCTCTCAGAAGGAATTGAACTTAAGGAAGCAAAGGTGGATGGAATTCTTAGCGCCTACGATTTCGAGATAGCATACACCCCTGGCAAGGGTAACGTGGTGGTAGATGCCTTAAGTAGGAAAGGGTTGTCCTTGAGTCCGTTTTTTGTTGAGCAGCAAAGCTTAGAGTTCATCTCTAAGTTTGACTTTAGACCTTCCATTGACTTTGTACCCGGTTTGCTAGCATCCTTAGAGGTCAGACCTATGCTTTTGGGACGGATTGGTGAGGCACAACGAGATGACCCATAGTTGGTTGAGTTAATAGAGAAGCTCATATGGGGGGAGTCATCGAGCCATCTCAGTAGGTATACCCAGGATGATAAGGGTTGGTTACGTAGGGACGGTAGACTTTGTGTACCACAAGACGAGAACTTGAGGAAGACCATTCTTGATGATGCACATCGTTCGAAGATGACCATTCATCCCGGCGGGGACAAGATGTACATGGACATGAGACGAGTTTACTTTTGGGCTGGTATGAAGAAGGATGTAGCCGAGTTTGTCGCTAGATGCTTGGTGTGCCAACAAGTAAAAGCAGAGCAAAAGAAGCGCAGTGGGTCGCTTCATCCATTGGAGGTCCCACAATGGAAGTGGGAGAGTGTCTCGATGGACTATGTTGACGGGTTACCGAGATCGAGGAAGGGTAATACGGGGATTTGGGTCGTGGTCTACAGACTTACTAAGAGCGCCCATTTCATTCCCGTGTAGAGTAAGAGGACTTCTCCATGGTTAGTCTCCGTATACATTCGAGAGATAGTTCGTTTGCATGGTGTTCCTTCTAGCATAGTGAGCGATCGCGATCCTATCTTTACTAGCGAGTTTTGGAAGAGCTTGCAAGAGGCGGTAGGGACTCAGTTATGTTTGAGCACCGCATATCATCCTCAGACGGACTTTGACACCCCACATCCGTTAAGGTCACTCACAAAGGGAATGCCTTAACTTCAATGGAGCATTACGGGTACTGGAACAGAAATATTACAAGACAGACATATATAAAACAGCGGAAGGTAAAGTAGAAGTACTTCAAATCATTTATTAAATATATGTTGTTTACAATAAAAGCCCATTAACTTCCAATACCCAATTACATAGCTAAAATATCTGTCTTACTCAAAAGTTAAACAAATAAGCATAAAAATATATTGCAGTATTCCCCAATAAAGCAAAGCAAGCCATAGCCAAGAGAAATCCAAGCCGTACATGAAATAGCCTTGAAGCTTGGTAAGATCCGAACTAAGCTGTATTCCCACCCCGTGAACCTGGGGGGGGGGGGGACGGAAGAAAAAGAGGCGAAACAAACCGGGTCAGTCATAAAGACTGAGTAAGTCCTAGTGACTTTCAGCATAAAAATAGGTAAAGATAATATGGCATGAATAAACTGAAAGTAAACATAAGCATAATGACGAGGTAAGCTACAGACACGATGAATCAGGTATAACATCCCATACTTCCTATCAAGGGTAGCATCACAAGGTTCCTACCAAGTATCACATCGCAAGGTTTCTATAACGTCACAAGATTTCTAAGTTTCACCATTACCCTATTTTCCTTGATTTCCTATATTCTCTGCACCACCTAACTAGCGTTCCAATTAGTTTACTTAGTTATAATTACAAGACAAGTGATCCTCCATAACCCACATGATAGTTTTATAGGTACGTATCCTACGATGAGGGTCCAACTCATATTGACAGTTTCGTGTCCCCACCGTACCTATTTGATCGGCCCTTACTTACAATGTTTCACATGTGTTATATACTAAGGTTATCCCAACCACGTAGTTGTGGTAGCCTTCAGGACTACATCTAATATAAGGGTTTCACCTCAACCAGCCCAATTGCCATGAATGTGTTAGATGTATCCTTACTACCCTAATCGATCGGCTCCTACTCGACCTAGTTCTTGTAGCCCCCTACTTTTAGATACCTGTGCTGGTCCCATCCTAGGGTGTATCAATCCCTAGGATGGCAACCCCGACGCAATTCTTGATGCACAGCTTTATATCTACTGATGCCCAGTGGCTAAATTTTCCACTCTGGAATACGTGCACGCCCGTAATCCGTTGGAACCTGCACTGCTGCATCACCCGCCGCCGTTTTGACTACTTACAATCAGCCCAGTAATCGTGCCCCACCCTGCCTAGCTCAGTGTACCGTTGATACCTAATGTGGGTTACTACTGAAACGGGTCCCGCTACTAGGGTTTTCCTAGGGTCTATTCGTATACCCCACAGGTTGGTTAAGTGTTGTCCATTCAAGTTGACTTAACCCCACCCCCCATCATGTTACCTTGGTTAAGTGTTCTCACTTGTGTTACTTAACCCTACTGCATGTCTTGTTATATCGGTTAAGCGTTCTCCACTTTGTTAACTTAACCCTTACCACACCTCACGTTAGATTGGTTAAGTGTATGTTAACTCAACCTCATCCACTAGCCATATTATAATGGTTAAGTGTTACCCTCGTGTATTTACTTAACCCTACCACACATCAGGTTATATCAGTTGGGTGTTATCAACCCATTCATGTTAAACCAACCCATCCGCTGGTCATGTTATAACGGTTAAGTGTTATCAAACTATTCAAGTTAACCTAACCCACTTGCTTGTCATGTTATGTTGGTTAGGTTTTATTACTTAAATGCAACCACTTGTCTAATTAACCCATTGTATTAGTTAGGTGTTCTCACTTTACTTAACCCTATCCACTTGTCTAATTAACATGTTATAATGGTTAAGTGTTATCAATTCACTTAACCCAACTCACTTGTCTAATTAACATGTTATAAGGGTTAAGTGTTATTACTTTACTTAACTACACCTACTTGTCTGATTAACGCGTTATCTTGGTTAAGTGTTTTCTGGTGATTCATGACTTAACCCTACCAAGTGTCGCTTATTGGTTCACGTTGACTTAACCCACCCCTATGTCATGTCAAATTGGTTAAGTCTACACTTATAAGTTTTACATGTTCTAAACTCATACCGGATAGGTCCCTATTTACATGTCAAATTTCCATGTCATCCCACCTAACCCTCTAACCATACCCATGTCTTATTATTGTTAGTATTCCTTAATTCATTCATTATGACGAACGAAACATGACCTCTCACATTAGACCGTGCACTTTGTGGCCAATGGTTTTGCCGGGCGGTTCCGGGCAGATTTACACCACAAACTGAGTCTAACCTCGTGTCATAAATCGTTACGCCTACAATTCTACCTTCGACCTCTCACATTAGACTGACACTTTGTGGCTACTGGATTTGTCGGGCGGTTACGGGCAGGTTTACACCACAAACTGAGTCTAACCTCGTGTCAAAGGTTCATTAATGGTCGTATTCCACCCAAAACCCCAATATCAGTTCATGTGTTTAACATATAAAAATGTTCATGTTTCAACCACATTCATATTTCCAGTTATATGTCAATTATCAAGTTCATAATTCACGTTTTTGCCCCAAAACTTATTCCCAAATTATTATCATAATTAACTATAAGGTTATGCCAAGTTATAGCCTTTTATTTACAATACATGCCAACTACCCAAAACCCAAATTAGGCGCGTTCATATTAAACCTCTACCAAGTCATAAATTATTATATATGTTTCAACACCAAATTTTACATGATTAACATATGCCCAAGATCTAGATTTCATGTCAGTTTTACATATGCCCAATTCATACCAAATTTACATATGTTCAATTCATGTCGTTTTACAATTGTCAAGATCCATGATTTTCATGTTTACAAAGTTATGCTTAATTTACATAGATCAAGTTTTATACACAAAATTACATGTACACCACGTTTACACCAGTTTACCCATAAAAAGTTCTAGCCAAATTACATATATCAAGTTCCATATCAAATTACATATGCCAATCCCCATTCTTGCGATTACCATTTTAATGACAATACCCAAATATCCAATTTCATGTTAATTGTAGTAATACCCAAATATCCAATTTTTATGTTATGCCATCAATTCCACCAAACACATATATTCCACTAGGCAATATTCTAATATTTCCCCCGTATACCATCGCACGTATATCGTAGTTTAGGCCTAGGTCCGAAATTGACCTAGGTTCGTCAAAAGAAAATAAATAGGGGAAGGTAGAAGTTGCAATAAAAATAAGATCAGAGAGAAAACGGCATAAAAACATCATCTCGGGCATAAAGAATAGATATTGATAATAATATCAACATGAACCAAGAAAATTGATTCACAACAAGCTGAATAGACCATAAACTTGTCACGAGAATAAAGATAGAAAAGTTCCCAAAATCAAGATCCAAGAAGAAACAAGAATAGACTTGAATCAAAAGTCCAATTCCACTTCATCACATGTCCATATTAAATTTAATTATTTTAATCTGAAAATAACTAGAACTTACAGATCGTGGACAAGGAATTAAGAACTGAATTTGTTCGTAAAAATGTTGCGGCGTTATAGATTTATTGTCTTGAATCATTGTAGAAGCCTTGTTCTTTGAATTGATTTGAATTTGAATGCTTGTACTTTGACTTAGAGGCGGCGGCCATGGTTCAAGAGGGAGTTTAGCAGCATAACAGTGTAAGAATGATTTGTTATGAATTAGGTTAGGTTTTAGGTTTTTTTTTTGTAGGTGTAGAAACTAGTGTAGGCCCTTAGATTAACCCTAGAATCAATCTGGACCATCAAAACATGTCTCAGGCTTCAAAAATGGGTTCTGGTTCAAAACAGGCCGACCAGGTCGACCTATAAGGGGGGAGGTCGACCACATGGTCGACCAGGGGGGTAGGTCGACTGTAAGGTCGACCACATGGTCGACTTGACCCCCAGGTCGACCCCTAGGTCGACCTGCCTGGTCCTGTGCTGCCTGAAATTTGCTGAATCTTCTACCGGCCATAACTTCTTCATCCGGACTCCGATTTTCGAAAACTTGGGCTCGATTTCATGTAGAATTTCGAAACGAATGCATTGGCGCAACCTGTTTCCCTTGATTCTCATTTTAAAAATTAATTATACCATGATTTCTTGTTTTAACATGTCATCAAAATTCGGGTTGTTACATTCTCCCCTCCTTAAAGGATTTCGCCCCGTAATCTTCAGGTTAAGAAGAATGTGTTCTACCATCCAATCATCCATCTACTCAATCATCAATCACAGGCATCCATTGTCCTTAAGAGGTTTCTAATGCTGTATTAACATATGCAGAAAGTGTGTGTATATGTTCCTTATCTAATGCAAATGATCAGGCCTGATCGATCTTCTTAATGCAAAATATGTTTAATGCCATGAGTCCAACATGTATGCAAATAGTCCTAGTCACATAAACAATATATGTGTGCACAAACATCCATCCATATGCAACATCCACATGATAACATATTCAATTTCATTCATAAACATGTATAAACAATCATGCATATGAAATATGAAAGGTTATTGAGCCGATCTAGTGTCTAATATGCGTGTATATGCATCCACGAGCAACCACTAGCAACCACTTGCAACCATCAATCATACCATGTCTCAAACACATGTTTACACCCAATTGTTCCTACCTAAAGATATAGTCGAACGATAGAAGCAAGTAAAAACTTTGTGCCCATTAGGCAATGTCAAAACTGGAAATCTATGTCACATATATACTGATTAGGAGAAGAACTCCCTAAGCACCAGCCCCAAAGACCGAAATCATCATCAGACTGACACCCAAAGAATTACTCAACCTAACCAATATATATGATCCTAGGAAACTAAGCATGATGGACTCCTTTTAGGTCATAAGAAATCCCTTCCTAAAACCAACTCGTATCCTATAGAACCCAAAAAGTTTAGTCAACCCAACGGACACCCTCAAGCCCCAACATGTATTACCAATAGATGAGTCATACCCCCTCCGGGGTTTGCAACAGAAATAGGATTCAGAATAGGATCGAGAGGATATACTTAAAAGATAGCATGCAAGTAAGCCCTACAGGAAAAGTGGGATCAAGGATATACTCTTAAAAAGAGATATGATGTGCGTATCTATTCTTCAATTTTCTAAGTCTCATTTCCTTGAGCTCAACTCCATTGTGCTTTGACCATCTTTAACTTCATAATTTCGTAGTTTCTTAATTCCTATTTCCAAAATATGAGTTGGAACTCATTTCACTGTCGCCTCTCGTTCCACTTTCACTTATTCTCTTTCTAGTATACCCGATTCAAACATAACTGCGTACTCATGGTTTCATGCAAGCTCTCCAAAATTCACTAGTGAATCTCGGATCTCGTTCACTTACTAGAAGGTATTCCACATAAATGAATTATCTCTTGAAAATAAGCAAATGCCAACCATGTTGCCAAGTGTACTTACTAAGGTGATTTTCTATAACTCATGCATAAACGAGATGAACCATCCAACTTAGTCGCGAATACTACTCGAGCGGATCAATAAATGTATCAAGAGATTCTAGGTAACTAAGCATGGAAGAACCCTAAGGGTTACACTAGACTTTGAGGGCATTACCGAGGCGAGTCAAGAGCCTAACTACCCTTTTTTCATACTCGAGAATGGTATCATTTCTGGATAACCACTCCATCCCTAGAATCAACCCATAGCCCAAAGACATAAGCTTTACTTCTAAACTCAACACTTAGCATAGACTTTCTCAAATCCAAACGAGTCATGAATAAATGAGCCGATTCCACAATAGGATTTGAGACAAAAATGGGATCCCCTAATACGCTAGTACTAAGGTGCAGAGACTCAACTATCGAAGTAGAATTAAAAAGGATGCGATGTACAAAAACAAAGTTCCCATGGTATGATAGAAAAGAAAAGCTAAACTTTTAACAGAAACGTTACCACCTCTCTTAGGTACGCTAGTAGTGAGAGCATACAATTGCCCTCTCGACGATCTTGTCCTTTGCCCTTGTCCTTCTCCTATAATACTTAACTACATGTCCCTTTTTAATACTTAACTACATGTCCCTTTTTATCATACTAAAGATACTTTCTCTTGTCATGGGTTTTATTATTTTTTCACTTTGGCCTCTTTCCTTTCACCTTTTCCTCCTTCATGGATTAAGCCATATCAACAAGTTTCTCATCCTTAGGCTTGTGTTCTTTATCCTCGCTCTTACTATCCTTGTATAGTTTGTTGACAAGTTTCTCGAAAGCTACCTCCATCGTACGACAACTCTACAAAGCTTGAAATAAGATTAGACGCAGATGGAACTACTACGGCTACAGATGGAAGTTGGGCACTTCTTTGCCCTCCTACATGCGTCGCACACCTACAAAACTATGGTGAAAAAGAAAGAGAGAAGAAACTCAAGGAGAGAATCAAAAGATAGTGCATATGGCTTTGGGGAATATGCCATTCGTAAAACAAAACTTTCCTTAGAAAGATGCTTCTTTGTAAATGTTTTGAAAATAATTTCAGAAGGTTTTTAAAAGCTTTTGCCCAGTCTGGTAACCTTCTGCTCTGATACCAAATGTGACACCCCACATCTGTTAAGGTCACTCACAAAGGGAATGCCTTAACTTCAATGAAGCATTTCGGGTACTGGAACAGAAATATTACAAGATAGACATATATAAAACAGCGGAAGGTAAAGTAGAAGTACTTCAAATCATTTATTAAATATATGTTGTTTACAATAAAAGCCCATCAACTTCCAATACCCAATTACATAGCTAAAATATCTGTCTTGCTCAAAAACAAAGAAGCAAAAAAATAAATTGCAGTATTCCCCAATAAAGCAAAGCAAGCCGTAGCCAAGAGAAATCCAAGCCGTACATGAAAGAGCCTTGAAGCTTGGTAAGATCCGAACTAAGCTGTATTCCCACCCTACGAACCTGGGGGGGGGGGGGGGGGGACGGAAGAAAAAGAGGCGAAACAAACCGGGTCGGTCATAAAGACTGAGTAAGTCCTAGTGACTTTCAGCATAAAAATAGGTAAAGATAATATGGCATGAATAAACTGAAAGTAAACATAAGCATGATGACGAGGTAAGCTACAGACACGATGAATCAGGTATAACATCCCACACTTCCTATCAAGGGTAGCATCACAAGGTTCCTACCAAGTATCACATCGCAAGGTTTCTAGAACGTCGCAAGACTTTTAAGTTTCACCATTACGCTATTTTCCTTGATTTCCTATATTCTCTGCACCACCTAACTAGCGTTCCAATTAGATTACTTAGTTATAATTACAAGATAAGTGATCCCTCATAAACCACATGACAGTTTTATAGGTACATATCCTACGATGAGGGTCCAACCTCATATTGATAGTTTCGTGTCCCCACCGTACCTATTTGATTGGCTCTTACTTACAATGTTTCACATGTGTTATATACTAAGGTTATCCCAACCCCGTAGTTGTGGTAGCCTTCAGGACTACATATATTATGAGGGTTTCACCTCAACCAGCCCAATTGCCATGAATGTGTTAGATGTATCCTTACTACCCTAATCGATCGGCTCCTACTCGACCTAGTTCTTGCGGCCCCCTCCTTGTAGATACCTGTGCTGGTCCCACCCTAGGGTGTATCAATCCCTAGGATGGCAACCCCGACGCCATTCTTGATGCACATCTTTATATCTACTGATGCCCAATGGCTAAATGTCCCACTCGGGAATACGTGCACGCCCATAATCCGTCAGAACCTGCACTGCTGCATCACCCGCCACCGTTTTGACCGCTTACAATTAGCCCAGTAATCGTGCCCCACCCTGCCTAGCTCAGGGTACCGTTGATACCTAATGTGGGTTACTGCTGAAATGGGTCCCGCTACTAGGGTTTTCCTAGGGTCTATTCTTATACCCCACAGGTTCGTTAAGTGTTATCCATTCAAGTTGACTTAACCCCACCCCCATCATGTTACCTTGGTTAAGTGTTCTCTCTTGTGTTTGTTAACCCTACTGCATGTCTTGTTATATCGGTTAAGCGTTCTCCCCTATGTTAACTTAACCCTTACCACACCTCACATTAGATTGATTAAGTGTATGTTAACTCAACCTCATCCACTAGCCATATTATAAGGTTTAGTGTTACCCTCGTGTATTTACTTAACCCTACCACACATCAAGTTATATCAGTTGGGTGTTATCAACCCATTCAAGTTAAACCAACCCATCCGCTGGTCATGTTATAACGGTTAAGTGTTATCAACCTATTCAAGTTAACCTAACCCACTTGCTTGTCATGTTATGTTGGTTAGGTTTTATTACTTAACCGCAACCACTTGTCTAACTAACGCGTTGTATTAGTTAGGTGTTCTCACTTTACTTAACCCTATCCACTTGTCTAATTAACATGTTATAATGGTTAAGTGTTATCAATTCACTTAACCTAACTCACTTGTCTAATTAACGTATTATAATGGTTAAGTGTTATTAATTTACTTAACCACACCTACTTGCCTGATTAACATGTTATCTTGGTTAAGTGTTTTCTAGTGATTTATGACTTAACCCTACCAAGTGTCGCTTATCGGTTCACGTTGACTTAACCCACCCCTATGTCATGACAAATTGGTTAAGTCTACACTTATAAGTTTTACATGTTCTAAACTCATACCAGTTAGGTCCCTATTTACATGTCAAATTTCCATGTCATCCCACCTAACCCTCTAACCATACCCATGTCTTATCATGGTTAGTATTCCTTAATTCATTCATTATGATGAATGAAACATGACCTCTCACATTAGACCGTGCACTTTGTGGCCACTGTATTTGCCGGGCAGTTACGGGCAGATTTACACCACAAACTGAGTCTAACCTCGTGTCATAAATCGTTACGCCGACAATTCTACCTTCGACCTCTCACATTAGACTGACACTTTGTGGCTACTGGATTTGTCGGGCAGTTCCGGGCAGGTTTACACCACAAACTGAGTCGAACCTCGTGTCAAAGGTTCATTAATGGTCGTATTCCACCCAAAACCCCAATATCGCTTCATGTGTTTAACATATAAAAATGTTCATGTTTCAACCACGTTCATATTTCCAGTTATATGCCAATTATCAAGTTCATAATTCACGTTTTTTCCCCAAAATGTATTCCCAAATTATTATCATAATTAACTATAAGGTTATGCCAAGTTATAACCTTTTATTTACAATACATGCCAACTACCCAAAACCCAACTTAGGCGCGTTCATATTAAACCTCTACCAAGTCATAAATTATTATATATGTTTCAACTCCAAATTTTATATAATTAACATATGCCCAAGATCTAGATTTCATGTTAGTTTTACATATGCCCATTCCATACCAAATTTACATATGTTCAATTCATGTCGTTTTACATATGTCAAGATCCATGATTTACATGTTTACAAAGCTATGCTTGATTTACATTGATCAAGTTTTATACATAAAATTACATGTATACCACGTTTACACCAGTTTACCAATAATAAGTTCTAGCCAAATTACATATATCAAGATCCATATCAAATTACATATGCCAATCCCCATTCTTGCGATTACCATTTTAATGACAATACCCAAATATCCAATTTCATGTTAATGGTAGTAATACCCAAATATCCAATTTTTATGCTATGCCATCAATTCCACCAAACACATATATTCCACTAGGCAATATTCCAATATTTCCCCCGTATACCATCGCACGTATATCATAGTTTAGGCCTAAGTCCGAAATTGACCTAGGTTCGTCAAAAGAAAATAAATAGGGGAAGGTAGAAGTTGCAATAAAAACAAGATCAGAGAGAAAACGACATAAAAACATCATCTCAGGCATAAAGAATAGATCTTGATAATAATATCAACATGAACCAAGAAAATTGATTCACATCAAGCTGAATAGACCATAAACTTGTCATGAGAACAAAGATAGAATAGTTCCCAAAATCAAGATCCAAGAAGAAACAAGAATAGGCTTGAATCAAAAGTCCAATTTCACTTCATCACATGTCTATATTAAATTTAATTATTTTAATCTGAAAATAACTAGAACTTACAGATCGTGGACAAGGAATTAAGAACTGAATTTGTTGTAAAAATGTTGCGGCGTTGTAGATTTATTGTCTTGAATCATTGTAGAAGCCTTGTTCTTTGAATTGATTTGAGTTTGAATGCATGTACTTTGACTTGAGGCGGCGGCCATGGTTCAAGAGGGAGTTTGGCAGCATAATAGTGTAAGAATGATTTGTTATGAATTAATTAGGTTTTAGGGTGTTTTTATAGGTGTAGCAACTAGTGTAGGCCCTTAGATTAACCCTAGAATCAATCCGGACCATCAAAACACGTCTCAGGCTTCAAAAATGGGTTCTGGGTCCAAACTGGCCGACCAGGTTGACGTGTAGGGGGGAGGTGACCACATGGTCGACCTGGGAGGTAGTGCGACCCTAAGTTCGACCACATGTTCGACCTGACCCCCAGGTCGACCTGCCTGGTCCTGTGCTGCCTGAAATTTGCTGAATCTTCTACCGGCCATAACTTCTTCATCCGAACTCTGATTTTCGAAAAATTGGGCTTGATTTCATATAGAATTCCGAGACGAACGCATTCGTGCAACTCGTTTCCCTTGATTCTCATTTTAAAAAATTAATTATACCTTGATTTCTTGTTTTAACATGTTATTAAAATTCGGGTTGTTACACGGACGGCCTGACCGAGAGGGTGAATCGTATTCTAGAGGACCTTTTGAGGCTATGTGCTTTGGACTTCGGAGGTACATGGGAGGAGCATCTTCCTTTGGTGGAGTTCGCATATAATTATAGCTTTTAGTCTAGCATTGGCATGGCACCTTTCGAGGGTCTTTATGGAAGGCCTTGTCATTCACATACATGTTGGTGGGAATCTACGGATAAGATCTTACTTGGGCTCGATATGATTAGAGAGACTTCGGAAAAGATCGATTTGATTCGAAGGAGAATGAAGACGGCGCAAGATAGACAAAAATCATATGCGGACAAGAGGAGGACAGATCATGAGTTTAATATTGGGGACATGGTCTTTATCAAGGTGTCTCCATTACGGAATATTGTTCACTTTGGGTCCGTTGGGAAGTTAGCACCAAGGTTCGTAGGGTTGTTTCCTATTAAGGAGAGGATTGGTCAGATGGCGTATAGAGTGGAGTTGCCCGAGAGACTTAGTGGTGTACACGACATATTCCATGTATCACATTTGAGGAAGTGCTTGCACGAGACCGTGGAAGTGGTAGAGTCGAGCTTGCTTAGAGAGGTGGAGATAGAGCGTGATGCGACGATTCGACGAGCTCCTTCATGCATTCTTGGGTCGGAGATTAAGAAGTTGAGGAATATAGAGGTCAAGCTAGTCAAAGTGCAATGGGGAGATGATGAGAGCGACGCTACTTGGGAGACAGAAGAGAAGATGCGTTCATTGTACCCTTTTCTTTTCAAGGGTATGTCTTTTAATTTCTCCTTTATCGCTTAGATTGTACTTGTTCTATCTTTAGTATGTCCTCTCGCTAGTATCTTTGACCTTCAGATAGGGTAATCCTATGGTTGAAACATGTGTTTGAGACATGTTATGTATGATGGATGCATGTGGATGCAAGTGTTTGCTAGTGGTTGCTCGTGGATGCATATACACACACTTTAGGCACTAGATCGGCTCAGTCACTTTCATATTGCATATTGCATATAATGGATGTATTTAGTAAAATGAATGTACATTGAATGTGTGTATCATATGGATGTTGCATTTGAATGAATGGTTGTGCACACATGTAGTAATGATATGTATAAGGTTCTATGCATACATGATGGATATATGGCACTATCATTATTTGCATTAAGGAGGTCGACTGAATCAGTAGATCGCCTGATTTTGCATTACTATACGGACATATACACACACTATGCATGTGTACATGAAAAGCATTAGAAATCTTGTAAGTATCATGGTTTTCTAGTGGTTGATGGTTGAGTAGATGGATGATTGGATGGTAGGATACGTTCTTCTTGACTTAGAGATTTCGAGGACGAAATCCTTTAAGTAGGGGAGAATGTAACACCCCGTATTTATGTTCACACTAAAGTAACGAATTGAAAAATATTTAATTTTCAATGTGAGAATTAAGGGAAACGGGTTGCACCATTGTGTTCGTCTCGGAATTCTAGTTGAGATAGAGTCCGAGTTTGCATGAATTGGACTTCGTATGAAGAAGTTATGGCGATCGGAAGTTTCAGAAAAATTCAAACAAATTTCAAAAATTCAAATTTCAGAGTCAGATTGGGCTAGGCGGGAAATTTCCCGCCAGGGCAAGATCGACCAGGGGGTCGACCTACCCACACAGGTCGACCAGGGAGTCGACCTGGGGGTCAACCTGCCCCCTCCCCCCCGGGCGTATTTGTTTGATGATGATTTTCTGACTCTTAGCTGAGTCATTAGGGCTGACTTGTCACCCTATCTTGACTGAATGGCTAGGGTTCATTCTAGGTTAATCGGATGGCCTAAATTAATCCTAAAATCTATATAAACATGTAACACCCCACCTCCGTTAAGGTCACTCACAAAGGGAATGCCTTAACTTTGGTGGAGCATTTTAGTAAACAGAACAAAAACTTACAAGACAGATAAAACAGTACTTGAAAAAAAATTAACTTTATTACAGCGGAAAAAGAAATTAATATGGTTACATCCTTTCAATTCTCAGAATTCAAGTACAAAATATCAGTCTTGTACAAAAGCCTTCAAAATGCATGGTTTAAAATCATAATCCCCATAGAACGGAAGCTATACAGAGCCAAGCCATACTTTAAGCACTTCAAGCAAAGAGAAATCCGGATCAAGCTAAAATATTCCCTCCTTGGATAACCTGGGGGGAAACGGAAGAAAGGAGGCGAAACAACAAGGGTCAGACAAAAAGTCTGGCAAGTCCAGTGACTTTCAGCATATGAACAGATAATAATAATATGATATGAACATAAAACTGGATGTGAGATAACTGTAACAGGTGTATCAGATATAATGGGAGAACAGAATGACATAAACTATTGCTTTATATTTCTCTGCACTAATACTAGTATAACAGAATTAGGTGTCACCCTAATGTCTAAACTGAAACAGGAATGGGTACTGAATAATTTAACAGAAACAGAATGCTAATAATGGGCCTTTACTACCCTATCAGAAACAGACAGAAGCAGAAACAGATTAATCCCTATGGAAACAGAATATAGAATTAGGTGTACACTAGTAATGGGCCTTTACCACCCGAACAGACGGTACCACGCAGAAACAGACAGGTGTTACCACCCAACAGAAATAGACGGTACCAACAGAAACAGACAGAACTAAGTGTACCCTAAAACCCTACCCCAAGCGATCGGCTCCCTAATACATAAATATCCTGTGTCGGCCCCACAGTAGGGTGTAACACTCCCTAAAGTGACAACCAATTGGCACAGACCTATTTACAGATGTCACGGCGTCTTACATCCTCAGAGGCAGACCGGGATCCATGCACGCACATGACCCGGTTGGAACGCACCATCAACACCCCTCGCCATTATCAGAATGAATCACTTATAATTAGTTCAGTAAGCGTGCCCGGACCCTACCTACTGTTGGGTCAAAGTTTTAATACCAGAAAGGGTTATTGACTAATATGGGTCCCAAACAACAGATGACACAAGTAATTCCCCTCCTAACCTTGTGTCCCCAGACTAACAGATTTCATATTAACTTGTTTACAAGTTCAGACATACATAATTCAGATTTACTAGTTCACAGATTAAGTTAACAAGTTTTCAGACTAACAGATCAGATGTACAGATTTTTCAGATTTGTCTAACTTTGTATTGGGCCTACAGATTCATGGACGGGTTTACTACACCTATTAATCCAGTTGGTTTAACCCTATTTCCCCCAATACGTTTTAAACGTCATTCTTATCTTAGATTTGCATTAATTAATTATTAATGCCCAGACCTCTCACATTAGGTCGTTAGCTTGTGGCCGCTGGATGGGCCGGGCGGTTCCGGGCAGACTTCTGCCACAAGCCAGACCTAACCTCGTGTCTTAAGCAGGTTATGACTAACTCTCACATTAGAACCTATTGTTTGCGGCCACTGGATGTGCCGGGCGGTTCTGGGCAGAATTACGCCGCAAACTCATTCTAACCTCGAGTTAGCCATGTTTATCTTTGCGGCCAATTAATTAATAATTTACCGTTTATGCGCAGGCCCAATATATATATGCCAATTTAGGTTATATCAATAACAGGATGATTATATCAACACGGCAGATAACAGATTTTAGCAGATAACAGATTTTCCAGATTATATGACTTAACGGATTTAACAGATTTAGCAACTTAGCAGATTTTGGCATATAACAGGTTAGGCATCTCAACAGACAAATTTACCAGATTTGGCATTTCAATCTAATTAGCAGTCTAGGCAATATAACAAAACTAGCAGTTTAGGAAACTTGGCAAATTAGCAAATTTAGCAAATTTAATATTTCTAAAGGTTCTATTTACATGCCTTGCCTAGTCATAAATTAGGCCTAAATTCATATGCCTACATAATTTTCATGATTCCCAATATGAACATGTACATAGCGCAGAATGTGGACATAATTTGCCATATAATATATGTTCCAATTTTTGTTAAACTAGCATTTTACAGCAGATTCACATATAAATTATACCAAATATAACCATTAATTTCAATGCATGCCATATATCCAAAAATCCCTGTTTAGGTGTGATCACAATAATAGGTATCCTAATTAATGTAAATCTTTACACCTAAGTTTCCATATCCTTCTTCTTTTCAACTCATGAATCATTATGCAAAATATACCCCACAATCTAAATCTTTAAATTATATCTTCTAAAAACCAGATCTTGACTTTTATATGCATTTTGTCCAAAGTCTCAATTCATATGTAATCTTACAATGGTTCCTCTCTTCTTTTATCACAGAATATGCATAGGTTTAAAACTAGTTTACAACATAGGCTTATTTTTCTAATTAATTACAGATCTAAATAACATATGTTCATTTCTCTAAATAGTTACAGATCTAGATTACAACGTACACTATGCATACAACATATATAAATTACATGTTTACAGTCAAATTCATGCATCTAATCCCAAGTCATATGTCAATATATTTTATGCCTCAGATCTAAAGTCATACGTTCAATTCAGCCTTGTCAAATTTCGCATCGTTCATTATTTGTCCCAAAATTTGCGTTCATACGTTAATCTCTTATGAGATTAGACACAGGCTCGTGGTAGCCTAGCTATAGAAACAGAAAGGAATCAGAAAGGGATACAGAACAGTCACAGAAAAACAGATCTGACAGATATACAATCTCAGATTCAGATTCACAATTCATGTCAAAATCAGAATTAACGTTTATAGCGTAAAATAACTGTACTTGCCTTGATTGGATTAAAGAAAGAACTTTAGTTGTTACAGAATTGTTGCAGAAGCTTTTATCTCAAATTTGAATTGAATTGCTTAGGTTGATGTTGATTAGCTTCTAGTTTTGATTGCAGCAGAGTAGCGACGCCATTTTTATTTTTACTAGAACAGAGACAGAGAAGAAGCAGAATAGAATTGTGTGTAGAGGAGGCTAGGTCTTAGGATGTATTTATAGGTGTGTTTAGTTGTTTTAGGCCTTTAGATAAACCCTAAAACAGATCAGAACCGTCAGAATTCGTCATAGGCTCACCAAAACAGCCCAAAAACCCATCCAGATGCACCCAGGCCGACCTAGCTCGACTAGGGAGGTCGACCCTAGGGTCGACTCCCAAGTCGACCTGGTCGACCCCCAGGTCGACCTGGTCTGGGCGGGAATTTTCCCGCCTGGCTCGTTTTCTGCATTTTTGAAATCTGTTTCGTTTTTCTGATTTTTCGAGAAACTTCTGAAGGCCATATCTCGGTCATACTGACTCCGATTTACGAAATTTCGGACTCTATTTCGCGTATTTTTCCGAGACGAACGCAACCGCGAAACCCGTTTCCCTTATTTCTAATTTTATATTTTAATTATACTCAGATTTGTAATTCTTAAGTTCACAGAAAATACGGGGTGTTACATTCTCCCCTCCTTAAAGGATTTCGTCCCCGAAATCTTCAAGTTAAGAAGAATGTGTCCTACCATCCAATCATCCATCTACTCAACCACCAATCACAGGCATTCATTGTCCTTAAGAGATTTCTAATATTGTATGAACATATGCTGTCTAATGCAAAGATCCGGCGGTCCACTGATTCAGTTGACCTCCTTAATGCGAATTATGCCAGTGCCATGAGTCCAAAATGTATGCAATTTTCCTACTCGATACATATCATTTCTATATGAGTGCACAACCATTCAGTCATATGCAACATCCATGTGCTGAGTCAATCATTTTGCATCCACAGAAATTTAAATGCTCACACATCCATATGCAGTATGAGAGTGTTTTCGAGCCGATCTAGTGCCTAGTGTGTGTATATGCATCCACAGGCAACCACTAGCAACCACTTGCAACCATCAAACATAACATGTCTCAAACACACGTTTACACCCATTAGTTTCAACCTAAAGTTCGAAGATTCGATCGATAGGATACAGTCGAATGATGGAAGCGAGTACAGATAGTACGAAGACTTGGTTCCCATTAGACATTGGTTGAGAAAACAATTCCCCTAAGTATCAATCCCAAAGACCGAAATCAATATCAGATTGACACTCAGAGGATTACCCTCTTTAGACAATGTCAAAACTGGAAATCAGAATTATTCAGATATTTACAGACTACTAATACAGATCAGGTTCCCTAATGATTCTTAGGAAGCTAAGCATGATAAAATCATACCCCACGAAAATGCAGAATTATGCGTCATACTTGATGCTTAACACAGATATCCCTCAAACCCCAATCCCAAACAGATGAGCCATAACCCTGATGGGTCTGAGTCTACAGCGGAATTCAGAAATAATACTAGCATTAAAGTGCAGAGTATCAATTATAAAATCAAAATACCAGAATCAGAAAAAATCTTAACTCCACAATCAGATAAAGAAAAACCTATTATAGAAATTTTCCTACTCCTATCCTAGCCACTAGCCTCAAGAGTGTTCGCCTGCCCTCCTTGTCCTTGTCTCTTCGGGCAGTCCCTAGTGAAGTGTCCCATCTCCCCACAGTTGAAGCAAGCGCCCTTCCTTTTTCTGCAATCCTTGTTCAGATGAGTCGAGCTTCCACAAGTAAAGCACTTTTTCCCCTTCTTATCTTCAGTCTTCTCATCCTTCTTTTGTGTTTCCTTTTTGGGCTCCGCTTTCTTATTCTGCGGTTCTTCCTTCTTTGTCTCTTTCGGGCCCTTATCTTCCTCGTGCAGTAGTGCCATGTCCACCAATTTCTCGTAAGTCGCTCCCATGGGTACATGGGTCATGGCTAGGCTGTGCAGTGGCTCGTTCAATCCTTTAACAAAGCGGAGAGCCTTTTTATGCTGAGTGTTGACTAAATCCAACCCGAACCTAGCTAGTTGGTTGAACTGGTTGACGTATTCCTTGACCGTCATACTTCCTTGCTTAAGAGATAAGAACTTTTCTAGTTCTAAACTCCGTTCAGCTTGCGAGAGAAATTTTGTCTCAAACCTTGTTCTGAAATCTATCCATGTCTCAACCAGCCTCTCGGCGTTAGTGACTTCCCACCAGTAGGAAGCTTCGTCTTTGAGCAGCCATACCGCCAACTGTACCTTCTGCCTATCGTCCACCTCGAAGATAACGAATAGATCCTCAGTTTCTTTGAGCCAATTCCTCGCCTCTACAAATGATTCAGTTCCTTTGAAATCCTTCCCACCCATGGCCCTAAAATCTCTACAGATCTTTGAGAAAGCAATTGCACGAGGAGGGGGCGGGGGAGGGGGATCATTTGCTGGACCTGCAGCGGCGGTCCTAGCCTCAAGATATTGACGAAACCAACCGGGTGCATGAACACCCTCTGGTATCTCAGATGCTTCAGACAAGCTGAAACGAAAAAGGAAAGGTTCAATACAAAAAGGACTGAAAGAAAGATATATGGCTCTTGGGGATTATGTTTTTCAAAATAAGCTTTATTTTTGAAAATACTTCCTTTCAAAACCTTTTTGAAAACAGTTTTCAAAAACTTTACCCAATCTGGTAACCTTCAGCTCTGATACCAAGTGTAACACCCCACCTCCATTAAGGTCACTCACAAAGGGAATGCCATAACTTTGGTGGAGCATTTTAGTAAACAGAACAGAAACTTACAAGACAGATAAAACAGTACTTGAAAAAAAAATTAACTTTATTACAGCGGAAACAGAAATTAATATGGTTACATCCTTTCAATTCTCAGAATTCAAGTACAAAATATCAGTCTTGTACAAAAGCCTTCAAAATGCATGGTTTAAAATCATAATCCCCATAGAACGGAAGCTATACAGAGCCAAGCCATACTTTAAGCACTTCAAGCAAAGAGAAATCCGGATCAAGCTAAAATATTCCCTCCTTGGATAACCTGGGGGGAAACGGAAGAAAGGAGGCGAAACAACAAGGGTCAGACAAAAAGTCTGGCAAGTCCAGTGACTTTCAGCATATGAACAGATAATAATAATATGATATGAACATAAAACTGGATGTGAGATAACTGTAACAGGTGTATCAGATATAATGGGAGAACAGAATGACATAAACTATTGCTTTATACTTCTCTGCACTAATACTAGTATAACAGAATTAGGTGTCACCCTAATGTCTAAACTGAAACAAGAATGGGTACTGAATAATTTAACAGAAACAGAATACTAATAATGGGCCTTTACTACCCTATCAGAAACAGACAGAAGCAGAAACAGATTAATCCCTATGGAAACAGAATATAGAATTAGGTGTACACTAGTAATGGGCCTTTACCACCCGAACAGACGGTACCACGCAGAAACAGACAGGTGTTACCACCCAACAGAAACAGACGGTACCAACAGAAACAGACAGAACTAAGTGTACCCTAAAACCCTACCCCAAGCGATCGGCTCCCTAATACATAAATATCCTGTGTCGGCCCCACAGTAGGGTGTATCACTCCCTAAAGTGACAACCAATTGGCACAGACCTATTTACAGATGTCACGGCGTCTTACATCCTCAGAGGAAGACCGGGATCCATGCACGCACATGACCCGGTTGGAACGCACCATCAACACCCCTCGCCATTATCAGAATGAACCACTTATAATTAGTTCAGTAAGCGTGCCCGGACCCTACCTACTGTTGGGTCAAAGTTTTGATACCAGAAAGGGTTATTGACTAATATGGGTCCCAAACAACAGATGACACAAGTAATTCCCCTCCTAACCTTGTGTCCCCAGACTAACAGATTTCAGATTAACTTGTTTACAAGTTCAGACATACAGAATTCAGATTTACTAGTTCACAGATTAAGTTAACAAATTTTCAGACTAACAGATCAGATGTACAGATTTTTCAGATTTGTCTAACTTTGTATTGGGCCTACAGATTCATGGACGGGTTTACTACACCTATTAATCCAGTTGGTTTAACCCTATTTCCCCCAATACGTTTTAGACGTCATTCTTATCTTAGATTTGCATTAATTAATTATTAATGCCCAGACCTCTCACATTAGGTCGTTAGCTTGTGGCCGCTAGATGGGCCGGGCGGTTCCGGGCAGACTTCTGCCACAAGCCAGACCTAACCTCGTGTCTTAAGCAGGTTATGACTAACTTCTCACATTAGAACCTATTGTTTGCATCCACTGGATGTGCCGGGCGGTTCCGGGCAGAATTATGCCGCAAACTCATTCTAACCTCGAGTTAGCCATGTTTATCTTTGCGCCCAATTAATTAATAATTTACCGTTTATGCGCACGCCCAATATATATATATATGCCAATTTAGATTATATCAATAACAGGATGATTATATCAACACAGCAGATAACAGATTTTAGCAGATAACAGATTTTCCAGATTATATGACTTAACGGATTTAACAGATTTAGCAACTTAGCAGATTTTGGCATATAACAGGTTAGGCATCTCAACAGACAAATTTAGCAGATTTGGCATTTCAATCTAATTAGCAGTCTAGGCAATATAACAAAACTAGCAGTTTAGGCAACTTGGCAAATTAGCAAATTTAGCAAATTTAATATTTCTAAAGGTTCTATTTACATGTCTTGCCTAGTCATAAATTAGGCCTAAATTCATATGCCTACATAATTTTCATGATTCCCAATATGAACATGTACATAGCGCAGAATGTGGACATAATTTGCCATATAACATATGTTCCAATTTTTGTTAAACTAGCATTTTACATCAGATTCACATATAAATTATACCAAATATAACCATTAATTTCAATGCATGCCATATATCCAAAAATCCCTGTTTAGGTGTGATCACAATAATAGGTATCCTAATTAATGTAAATCTTTACACCTAAGTTTCCATATCCTTCTTCTTTTCAACTCATGAATCATTATGCAAAATATACCCCACTATCTAAATCTTTAAATTATATCTTCTAAAAACCAGATCTTGACTTTTATATGCATTTTGTCCAAAGTCTCAATTCATATGTAATCTTACAATGGTTCCTCTCTTCTTTTATCACAGAATATGCATAGGTTTAAAACTAGTTTACAACATAGGCTTATTTTTCTAATTAATTACAGATCTAAATAACATATGTTCATTTCTCTAATTAGTTACAGATCTAGATTACAACGTACACTATGCATACAACATATATAAATTACATGTTTACAGTCAAATTCATGCATCTAATCCCAAGTCATATGTCAATATATTTTATGCCTCAGATCTAAAGTCATACGTTCAATTCAGCCTTGTCAAATTTCGCATCATTCATTATTTGTCCCAAAATTTGCGTTCATACGTTAATCTCTTATGAGATTAGGCACAGGCTCGTGGTAGCCTGGCTATAGAAACAGAAAGGAAGCAGAAAGGGATACAGAACAATCAAAGAAAAATAGATCTGACAGATATACAATCTCAGATTCAGATTCACAATTCATGTCAAAATCAGAATTAACGTTTATAGCGGAAAATAACTGTACTTGCCTTGATTGGATTAAAGAAAGAACTTTAGTTGTTACAGAATTGTTGCAGAAGCTTTTATCTCAAATTTGAATTGAATTGCTTAGGCTGATGTTGATTAGCTTCTAGTTTTGATTGCAGCAGAGTAGCGACGCCATTTTTATTTTTACTAGAACAGAGACAGAGAAGAAGCAGAATAGAATTGTGTGTAGAGGAGGCTAGGTCTTAGGATGTATTTATAGGTGTGTTTAGTTGTTTTAGGCCTTTAGATAAACCCTAAAACAGATCAGAACCATCAGAATTCGTCACAGGCTCACCAAAACAGCCCAAAAACCCATCCAGATGCACCCAGGCCGACCTGGCTCGACCAGGGAGGTCGACCCCCAGGTCGACCCTAGGGTCGACTCCCAAGTCGACCTGGTCCCCTCCAGGTCGACCCCCAGGTCGACCTGGTCTGGGCGGGAATTTTTCCGCCTGGCTCGTTTTCTACATTTTTGAAATCTGTTTCGTTTTTCTGATTTTTCGTGAAACTTCTGAAGGCCATATCTCAGTCATACTGACTCCGATTTACGAAATTTCATACTATATTTCGCGTATTTTTCCGAGACGAACGCAACCGCGAAACCCGTTTCCCTTAATTTTGATTTTATATTTTAATTATACTCATATTTGTAATTCTTAAGTTCACAGAAAATACGGGGTGTTACAAAACACATGTAGACTCAAACCCTACAATCAAATAAAAATTTAGAACCATGGCCTCCATGCTGTCACCTTGCAAGCTAGAATAGCCGCCACAAATTAGAGAGGAAGAAAAGCTAATCAATTCAATTCTAATCTAAACCGCAACAAATTGTCTTCTCCAAAGGAAAGCTAAATCAATTTCAGAACTCATATTTCAGAATTCAAGACCTTCTTTGAGTTGTGAGTTCGATTTCTTTAATAAGATAATTAACAATTTAATTAGGTTGAGTTATGATTTGGATTATATGGTTAGGTTGTGAATCATTGACCATTATGTTATTATCTATGATGTAAATCTATGATGTTATTATCTATGTTGTAAAGCTATGATGTTATTATCTATGTTGTAAATCTATGTTAATTGTTGGCTTATGTACAATTTATTCATAATGATGCTTCATATGTTAGTTTGGGTATGTTTGTGGAACAAATTCATATGTTAAATCATATGTATGCATGCAAGTTTAGATGTTAATTTAAATATGAATCATATGTAAGTTAGTGAGAATCATATACAACCTTACATGTTTCATGACATCTATTTTATGTGTAAATTGGATCTAAAGTTAGGCTATGACATGTGTGAGTCAGATGCAAGTTTACACCATAGTTTATGTTACATAAATCACATATGCAAGTATATATATATATATATATATATATATATATTGAAGTATGAATCATGTAAAGTTTGTAACTATTTCCTATGCAAATTTACACCTTATGATTAGATCTATGACATCCATAGTTTATGCAAGTTTGTGACTATTGCCTATGCAAGTTTTAGATGAAAAACCTTATTCACACATGCAAGTTCACCCTTTATGTTTAGATCTAGTTTTTATTCTATGCATGTTGTGATGTTTTCTTTTTATTCCATAAGTTAGACTATTCGAGTCTAACGTATATTTCACGTTAAACGAACGAACGTACAACGTGGGGGAATGGGATAATATTAAAAGATTTAATATTTAGAATTGGCATAAAACGCCTTAAATGTTATGTTAATTGGAATAATTTTTATATACCATAAATGGATGGACATAATTAAGGTGTTAATTATGGACATAGTTAAATTTGTATTGATTGACAATTTGAATAGGGAAAGTAATTCAAATTGGGGATAATTAACTTTGTGTAATAATAAACCGTCTAAGACACGAAGTTAGACTCGTTTGTGGTGTAAGACCGCCCGGACCCGCCCGGCAAATCCAGCTGCCACAAATGCCAGTCTAATGTGGGAGGTCTTAGGCATAAATTAAATGCGTAACAGTTGTAAAGACACGAGGTTAGGCTCGTTTGTGGTGTAAGACTGCCCGGACCCGCCCGACAAATCCAGCTGACACCAATGCCAGTCTAATGTGGGAGGTCTTTATAAGGTTACGGTCTTAATGAATTAAGAAACACTTAACCAGATAAACATGTAATGGGACATGAGGGGGTTAAGTGGGTGCCTTGGGTGGCATTTGAAATATGATTAGATGCACTTAACCAAGATTGAAACATGTAAGAAGACATGAATAAGAATGGGGTTAAGTAGGGAAAAACCTTAGAGGGGACCAAGCATAGTTGGAAAGCTTATCTCATGCATGGGGGCCCTTTTCAAAACAGTAGCCCATTAAGTATCTTTGTGAGCTCGACCCAAGTCGAGGACGGGACACGCATACTAGATTTGATTGTAAGAGGTCAAAACGGGTCAGCGGTGGCAACGCAAGTCCAACGGATTCATATGCATGTGTGGGCCCGGGCTGGCAGGTAAGACGTTGTTGCATCGTGTATATATAAGTCGTGCATTTTTGGTTGTATCGGGTTGCCACTTTGGGGAGTGATACACCCCACTGTGAGGCCAGCACGAGTATCTACGAGTTAGGGAGCCGATCGATTGGGGGTAGTGGGTACACCTAGTGGAGATAGGGGTAGACGACACCTATGAAGGTAGCTAGGGGTACACGAAACTACCATTATCATTATTAAGTTCTGTAGGCGGGATCAACTTTTAGGGTGACTAGTGGTGATGCGGTATAGTAATTATCCTATAGTGATTAGGGGCGCCTTTAATGTTATCTTTGTTCATCTTATTTCCTTGTTTGCTCTGTCATACTCAATTGTTCACAGTCATTTCCTTATTTTCCAGCTTATGCCTTATCCTAATTATTTTGATAATTATATTGTTAAAGTTATCGCACTCGCCAGACTTTATGTCTGACCCCCTTTTCTTTCCACCTCTTTTCTTCCTCCCCCCCCCCCTCAGGTATGCAAGGAGGGAATACTACAGCTTAGTGCCAATTTCTTTCAGTTGCTTGAAGAGAGAAGATGTATCGCTTTGGACTCTCTCATCTTTATGGCTTTGCTTATGCTCAGTGGGGATTTATGCATTTATGTTATTTAAGTATTTGCTTCTTTATGTACTTTGAAGTTTTTGGAAAAGACTATTGATCTTGTTGTAATGGTTTTTGAAGACTACTTATGTAAACTCGTTTGGAGTTATGATGCAATAAAATAAGTTTTAACTTCCGCTGTGTTGTTTTATTTATTTATTCTTGTAATTTATCTGTTCTATACAACTATAAAGCTTCATGGACATTGATGCATTCCCTTTGTGAGTGACATTAATGGACATGGGGTGTTACAATTGTGGTTGGCACCAGCTGTCTCTATGGTAGAAATGTCGGATTCAGTAGCTATACCTTTTGTAATTCTTTCAAAATAATAATAAAACTAATAGTAACAGTAACAATAATCCACTTTGCAATAAAATCGGGATATTATGGCACATGTAAAAGCTGAATTGAAAGTTTGCAATTTATGATTAACTATGTTGCTTGCGGTTAAGCGCTAAGCATAAACTTAACCTTAGAGTTCACATAGGTCTGGATTGTCATAAATGTGTTGCTTAAAATCAAATTACTATAAAAATAGTAAATATGTGTTGCGTAAAAATCATTTTGTTTTCATTTGATCAACATCTATTTATTATTTTATCATGAGTGATGTAAATTTTTCTTGCTGTCGTAGGAATTCCAAGAGAAACTCTCCATAATTATTGAAAAAATGAAGAATATGAGTTCAATTAATATAAGAAAGAGAAAACAGTAGTTGGTGAATAGCAATGTAAGCTATTTCTAATCTTTGTGAACAAAAATATGAATAGAAAAGAAAAGTAGAAAGCAACGTTATTTGTTTAAAAGCAATGTCGGAATATCCAAACATGAAGCTATGTAAGCTATTCCTTTTGTTAAATAACCAGACGTGTTTAAGCTCCATTCGTGTTCCTCAATATTTAACTTAAAGCGTAGTTGACTTCTAGACTGTAAGAATATCCAAATATGAAAAGCCTTTCTCTTCTGTCTTATCATTGGTTTTCCTCTTATTAAAGTGATATAGAGTTATACCTCAGTTTTGCAAATTGAAATCTCTCCCATCAGACCATAGTTCCCAGATGACCCATTACCCGTAGCCTTTTCTGTAAATATATAAAAGATTGAAAATCATTCCAGTCGGCAACATTGTAATGACCCGTATTCTACACATCATAGGATCGTAGAATATTTATTTCTTTCCCATGTGAAGTCGTATGGTCATGTAACTTTGGGAAACACCTATTAGAGTCATTTCCCATGTCCATGATTTTTGTCGATCTTTAAATGACCATTTTGCCCCTAGTCAGTACTGTTTTGGCCATAACTTTTGATTGGAAAGGAATTTTGACCTGAAACCACTTCCATTTGATTCGTTTGATGGTTTCTCTTTCCGTAGAGTGGTCACATTAGCCAAACGGACTTACCGTTTGGGAGATATGGCTGAAACAAGGTTTGGAGTGTGAAAAACTACTTAACCGGGCCAAATCGGGTGATTAGTGAGTAGGCCCATAACCCATTTCGGGATTAGGGTTATGGGAGGACTGAAATGAGATGGAGAATCATTCCATTTCATTTTTCTAGCCTCCACTTATCACCAAGGAACCCTAAAAATGGCCTCCAACCTCTAAATCACCTCCAAATCACCTTTAGGTTAAGGATTTGGCTTAGCAACCCCTAATCAAGAAGGATCTTCACCAAATCAACAAGGGAGTTGCTGTTTGGCGTTGAAATTCGCACCAAATCAGAGAATCATTTTAGATCTTAGTTTATTTTGTGGCTAAGGTGAGTGATTTGCTTAGTTTGCACTAATTATGGCTAATTAGGGTTGATTAGTGTTAATTAGTGAATTTAAACATGATAAAATTCTGGAAAAATATTTATAAAATTCGGAATGATGTTTTAGACCTCTGATATGAATTTGGGTTAATTTGGTTAAGTTTTGATAATCCTATCATTAGTTTCACCTAAGTATGCTTAAGGGGAAATTTGGGATTTTGGGTATGTTTGATCCATTTTATATGCTATGATTTATGTTTTGATGTTTGGGATCGACACTACATGTTGCTATGACTGTATGGTATGCTTTTTGGTTGTTTAGAAGTGTTAGATTGGTCAAAAACGCCGTCGAATGGCGTAAAAACAGTCGCAGGAAACATGCAGGAAATGACCCAGAATCCGGATCGGATCAGTGGAGGGGAGCGCGACCCGAACCGTTCCAGCATGGGCGTTACGATCCGTTTGAAGGAGTTGGTCACGACTTAAGTCAGGTGGCACGATCCGATAGTGTAAGCATGATCCGAACCAACAAGTATTTCCGATCCGAACCAGAGGAGGGTGGGGAGCTCACGAGTCGATGGATACTAGGCGAGACGATCCGACCCGATCAGAAGACACGACCCGACCCGGATGAAGCAACCCGATCCGATCCGAAGTGGTGACGCCGATCCGAATCAGGAAGAGGAGCCACGAGCTGGAGGACCACGACCCGATCTGAACGCAGAGGCCGATCCGATCCAACGAAGAATGTGAAGGCTGATCCGATCCGATTCGATTGTGATGACCAATAACCCGAGATGCAAAGGTAGTCCAGATGGAAGTCAGAGCTCAGGATCCCGGAACCAGTTGGGAACCAATGAGTTCACTTCATGGTTGGACTTTGCTGCGAGACATGTGCTAAGGAATTGTCGACGTTCATAACTTCGATTCACCACTAAGAATGGATGATGGCTACTTATCAGTGCAGTAGGGTCATTACGACCTGAGGGGCAAAGTGATGGTAGCAAGACTACGTTATCAGTGCAGTAGGGTCATTATGACCTAAGGGGCAAGGTGATGCGTAGTAAGACTATGAGCCAGCGCAGATGGGGTGAATAACTCCATGGGGCAAGTGGACATAGTAAGGATTAGCAAGGCTATGAGCCAGCGCAGATGGGGTGAATAACTCCATGGGGCAAGTGGACATAGCGAGGAATTAGTGGCTACGTTATCAGTGCAGTGAAGCCATTTATGACTTCATGGGGCAAAGTGATCGTAGCAAGGAATGTTGGGTGATCGAAGTGGTGAATATCGTATGCTTTACGCACTGAGTGAGAGATGTGAGGATGGATGCTATGCTTGATTGTTGCCATCATTACGACATGCACACCTCCCCCACCTCCGTATCTTTACACTGTTTGATATGATACCTTAGAGTGTTGTACAGTATGTAGTGCTAACTCTTTGGTTACAGGTCCAGGTTCAGGTATGTTTTAGTCTACCTGTTATTGTTCACTTTAGATGCTTATCGCTCATACCAGGCTTTATGTCTGACCCAGAGTTTTATGTCTCCTCTTATTACTCTGGGTGCTCACACGAGCAGACTAGAGACAGGTTAGCTGGTGATGTGCGAGTAGCTGATCCGGAGGCGGGCAGGAGGCTTCCACGTATTATATATATATACACATTCTCCCTGTGTCGTTGGTGGTCGCTACTTGGGCATTAGTAGTGTACCTCCTTTATCTTGTTTTGCTTTGAGACAGTTTGAAAGTTGTAATAAGCTGTATTCTGAATTTCCGCTGCTATGATGTTTAGTTTTGATTTTCAGCTTATGCATTGTCTCTCCTGTTTTATGTCAAGTATGTTATTATTATATTTTGTTCTATGCGCTGTGAGACATTCTACATGATCCTTGTCTGTTCATTTCCTTCTTCCTTTTCCTTCTGGCGACCCGTTCCGTGCTAACTGGACATGTGTACAGCGCACTTTTGGAGTAAATGTCGGTTGGTGCGGGGCGGGCCGTCACACTTGGTATCAGAGCTCTAGGTTGTGTAGTTAACCTAGGGAAAGACACTAGGGAGAGTTAATACGTATATGAGAGAGCGTATTTGTGATTACTTTGGTTTTCAAAAGCTATGTATGTATATACTATTAGTAGTATAGGGATGAAGTCGCACTGCACTAGCACCACTGTGGGGTCGTTAATCGTTTCCCTTTTCACAGATTAACGATGAGTCGAGAGACGAGGGGTGCTGGTAGAGGGACCAACCAAGGGAATGCCGCTGACATGAGGGCTATGTTTACTAACCTCATGAGAGACATGCTTAGAGAAGCGCAAGGGGCAATTCCCAATCCCGGAGTTGGTGTTGGCCCAGTAGTGCAGGCGCCTAGGGTCGATTTCGCCAAGTTGTGCAAAGATTACACTAATCTTGGTGGAAAGCCATTCCACGGAACGGAGTCGGCCACGGATGTTCAAGACTGGACGGATAGCTGGGACCGTATCTTTGATGACTTGGGTCTTGAGGATGCGATGAAGAGAAGGCTAGCGCCTCGTCAGCTGCAAGGGCGAGCAATGAATTGGTGGAATGCCATAAGAACAGCTACTCCAGAGGACCAGGTTACTTGGGTTCAGTTCAAGGCTCGCTTTAGCGAGAAGTTTATCCCAGCTGCCCAGAAATCGGTGTTGTTTAAGAGGTTCTTGGAACTCAAGCAAAATGGAAGGCCAGTTTCTGATTATATTGCTGAGTTCGACACTTTGTCAAAGTATGGACTGTCTCTCATTGATACTCCTGAAAAGAAGAATGAGAAGTTCATTACTGGTTTGGATGGGTACTTGGGGGAAAGGCTTATCAACCACATCGATGAGACTTTTGAATCGATCGTGGGAAAAGCTTTGAGGTCAGAGAGTCTTTACCCTAAGTCAAAGACTGAGGCTGCATCTGCAGAAGGGCCAAAGCCGCAAGCAGGCGGTGGAGGCAAGAATAATTCTCAGAATAAGAGGAAGCAGGACCAATCTAAGGGTGGCCAGAAAAAGAGCAAGAAGGATGTTGAGTGCTTCAGCTGTGGAAAGAAGGGCCATTATGCTAAAGAATGTCGGGCCAAGCCAGCGGAAATGAAGTGCTACAACTGTGGTCAAGTGGGACATCAGAAGGATAAGTGTCTGCAACCTCTTAAGGAGAAGCAGATTGTGAAAGCGTATGCTCTTGATGCTATTCCTTCTTCGTCGAATGCCCCAACTGCGGCGGAGAAATGGAAGAATGCTGTTATTCAAGGTATGCTTTCTATTTATGATGTACCAGTTCGAGTTTTGTTTGATACTGGGGCTTCCCGTTCCTTCATATCTAGTGACCTGGTAGATAGGTTGGGACTGGAACTCGAGATAGTCGATAGACCATTGATAGTGACGAACCCGATTGGTGGTTCGACTAGCCTTAGTATGATTTGCAGGAATTTGGTCTTATCGAGTCATGGATGTATGTTTGTATGTGATTGCTTTGTTTTGGGCTTTATTGGGTATGGCATTATATTGGGAGTCGATTGGCTCCAAAGATACGGGGTAGTGGTAGACTGTGAGGGCTTTTTGGTGACAGTGAGGGCGGATGATGGGCGGAGGGTAGTGTTTGGTAGCCTACCTAGTGACGGGGTTATGGCTAGTTTTGTAAATTCCCTCGACATCCCGCAGGATGAGTTGTCAGATGTGCCCGTGGTTGGCCAGTATCCGGACGTCTTCGAGGAGGTGACCGGGCTTCCACCACACCGAGAGATTGAGTTCCGTATTGATTTAGTGAAAGATGCCAGACCTATAGTGATGCCACTTCGTCGTATGGCACCAAGGGAGCAGCGAGAGCTCGGGGTGCAAGTCAGCAATCTTTTGAAGAAAGGATTTATCAGAAGGAGTGTCTCCGAGTGGGGAGCACCAGTTGTGTTTGCCACTAAGGCAGATGGTTCCCTTCGTTTGTGTGTGGACTATCGCGAGTTGAATAAGGTTACGAGGAAGAATAAGTATCCTCTACCGCGGATAGATGATTTGTTTGATCAGCTGGAAGGAGCTAGAGTGTTCTCCCAGTTGGACCTCGCGACAGGATTTCATCAGCTTCGAGTAGCGGATGAGAGTGTTCCGAAAACGGCATTTAGGATGCCGTCTGGATTTTATGAGTGGTTGGTCATGCCATTTGGGTTGACCAATGCACCAGCCTATTTTGTGGATCTTATGAATCGAGTATTCAGAGATCAGTTGAATAAGTTTGTTCTTGTGTTCGTGGATGATATCCTTGTTTACTCAAGGACAGAGGAGGAACACAAGGGGCACTTGAGGATAGTGATGGAGGTGTTGAGGAAACACCAATTGAAAGCGAAATTCTCTAAGTTTCATTTTTGGAGAAGGGAAGTGAGATTCTTGGGTCATGTTGTTTCCGAGAGTGGTATTGCCGTGGACCCTGCGAAGGTGGCTACGATACAGGATTGGCCTACGCCCAAGAATGCAACGGATGTAAGAAGTTTCTTGGGATTAGCTGGATATTATCGTAAGTTTATCCAGGACTTCTCCAAGATTGCAGCACCGTTGACTCAGTTGACTAAGAAGAATCAGTCCTTCGTCTGGGACGGAGTGTGTGAGGATGCCTTCAAGAGTCTAAAGGAGAGGTTGACGCGTGCACCAGTGTTAGTCATTCCTAAAGGGAATGAAGAGATGACGGTATACACGGATGCTTGTGGTACCGGACTAGGTGCAGTATTGATGCAAGGAGGTAGGGTTGTAGCTTATGCTAGTCGACAGTTAAAGCCGCATGAGAAGAAGTATCCAACCCATGATTTGGAATTGGCAGCGATTGTATTTGCGCTGAAGATGTGGAGACATTACCTCTTGGGAGAAAGATTCGAGTTGTTTACCGATCATAAATCGTTAAAGTATCTCTTCTCTCAGAAAGATTTGAATCTCCGTCAGCAGAGATGGTTAGAGTTCTTGGCTTCGTATGATTTTGATATCGCATATACACCTGGGAAGGGTAATGCGGTAGCCGATGCCTTGAGTAGGAGACATGCCAGCTTAGGGGCAATGTTTCTTGAATGGAAGCAACTGGAGTATATCGCGGGGTTTGATTTCAGACCAAAGTGCGAGTTGGATCCAGTTATGCTAGCTAGTTTGACGATCAGACCCACTTTGATAGAGCGGATTGGTTCTAGTCAGAGGGACGATCCTAATCTATTGGAAATCATCTCCAAGTTAGAGATGGGTATTGATGAGGAGATGAATGTGTATGGGCTTGATCGAGATGGATGGCTTCGAAAGAATGGAAGACTAGTTGTGCCCAACGTAAATGGTTTGAGGGATGAAGTGCTTAGAGAATGTCATCACTCAAAACTGACTATACATCCCGGTGGTAATAAGATGTATCGGGACATGAGACAGACTTACTACTGGGAAGGGATGAAAAGAGACGTTGGGAAGTTTATATCCAAATGCATGAATTGCCAGCTAGTTAAAGCCGAGCAAAAGAAGCCTAGTGGGTTGTTGCAACCATTAGAAATTCCCGAATGGAAATGGGAGCAAGTCTCGATGGATTTCATCGATGGCCTACTAAGGACTAGATCGGGATATGATAGCATTTGGGTAATTGTGGATCGATTGACTAAGAGCGCAAGATTTATACCAGTCAAATCAACCAGAACGGCAGCCAAGTTGGCCGAGTTGTATATGAAGTGGGTAGTGAGATTTCATGGAGTACCCAAAAGCATTGTGAGTGACCGAGACCCGTTGTTCACTAGTGGGTTTTGGAAGAGCTTACAAGAGGCTCTAGGGTCAAGATTACATCTCGGTACCGCATATCATCCTCAGACCGACGGTCAGACGGAGAGGGTGAATCGTATATTGAAAGATCTCTTGAGAGCGTGTATATTGGATTTTGGTGGATCATGGGATGACCATTTGCATCTAGTAGAGTTTGCATATAATAATAGCTACCAATCCAGTATCGGTATGGCTCCATATGAAGCTTTGTACGGAAGACCATGCAACTCACCATCATGTTGGATAGAGACTGGCGAGAAGTTTGTGCTTGGACCAGATGTGGTGAGAGAAACTTCCGATAAGATTAAGATCATTCAACAACGAATGAAAGCTGCCCAAGATAGGCAGAAGAGTTATGCTGATAAGAGGAGAAGAGACTTGAAATTCTCCGTTGGTGACTTGGTGTTTGTCAAGATCTCTCCGTTAAAGAGCGTGATACGATTTGGCAGGAGAGGAAAATTGGCACCAAGATTTGTTGGCCCATTCCCTGTTCTTGAACTAGTCGGGAATTTGGCGTATAGAGTTGGCTTACCCGAGAAGATGGCAGGAGTTCACAATGTATTTCATGTTTCCCAACTTAGGAAGTTCGTTCACGACTCAGATGTGACTATTTCACCTGATCAGTTAGAGGACTTCGAAGTAGAACCCGAGGCGGTTGGGAACCGCAAGCCGATTCGTATTGTGGGGCACGATACGAAACAACTTCGAAGGAAGGCGGTGAAGCTAGTCAAGGTTCAGTGGGGCGAGAACGAGAATGATTGTACTTGGGAGACAGAGGAGAGCATTAGGAAGGCATATCCAGAACTCTTTGCCTGGTAAGATTTACTTCGTAATTTAGTTTTTCTGCATGCTAGGATAGACTTGTTTAGCTTGTTTTGCATGTTTGATTGTTGCTTTATGATTGATAGGCATGCGGGAATCTTTGTGTATGTTTGGATTAGGGAATTTCGGGGGCGAAATTTTTTAAGGAGGGGAGAGTGTAATGACCTGTATTCTACACATCATAGGATCGTAGAATATTTATTTCTTTCCCATGTGAAGTCGTATGGTCATGTAACTTTGGGAAACACCTATTAGAGTCATTTCCCATGTCCATGATTTTTGTCGATCTTTAAATGACCATTTTGCCCCTAGTCAGTACTGTTTTGGCCACAACTTTTGATTGGAAAGGAATTTTGACCTGAAACCACTTCCGTTTGATTCGTTTGATGGTTTCTCTTTCCGTAGAGTGGTCACATTAGCCAAACGGACTTACCGTTTGAGAGATATGGCTGAAACAAGGTTTGGAGTGTGAAAAACTGCTTAACCGGGCCAAATCGGGTGATTAGTGAGTAGGCCCATAACCCATTTCGGGATTAGGGTTATGGGAGGACTGAAATGAGATGGAGAATCATTCCATTTCATTTTTCTAGCCTCCACTTATCACCAAGGAACCCTAAAAATGGCCTCCAACCTCTAAATCACCTCCAAATCACCTTTAGGTTAAGGATTTGGCTTAGCAACCCCTAATCAAGAAGGATCTTCACCAAATCAACAAGGGAGCTGCTGTTTGGCGTTGAAATTCGCACCAAATCAGAGAATCATTTCAGATCTTAGTTTATTTTGTGGCTAAGGTGAGTGATTTGCTTAGTTTGCACTAATTATGGCTAATTAGGGTTGATTAGTGTTAATTAGCGAATTTAAACATGATAAAATTCTGGAAAAATATTTATAAAATTCGGAATGATGTTTTAGACCTCTGATATGAATTTGGGTTAATTTGGTTAAATTTTGATAATCCTATCATTAGTTTCACCTAAGTATGCTTAAGGGGAAATTTGGGATTTTGGGTATGTTTGATCCATTTTATATGCTATGATTTATGTTTTGATGTTTGTGATCGACACTACATGTTGCTATGACTGTATGGTATGCTTTTTGGTTGTTTAGAAGTGTTAGATTGGTCAAAAACGCCGTCGAATGGCATAAAAACAGTCGCAGGAAACATGCAGGAAATGACCCAGAATCCAGATCGGATCGGTGGAGGGGAGCGCGACCCGAACCGTTCCAGCATGGGCGTTACGATACGTTTGAAGGAGTTGGTCACGACTTAAGTCAGGTGGCACGATCCGATAGTGGAAGCACGATCCGAACCAACAAGTATTTCCGATCCGAACCAGAGGAGGGTAGGGAGCTCACGAGTCGATGGGTACTAGGCGAGACGATCCGACCCGATCAGAAGACACGACCCGACCCGGATGAAGCAACCCGATCCGATCCGAAGTGGCGACGCCGATCCGAATCAGGAAGAGGAGCCACGAGCTGGAGGACCACGACCCGATCTGAACGCAGAGGCCGATCCGATCCAACGAAGAATGTGAAGGCTGATCCGATCCGATTCGATTGTGATGACCAATAACCCGAGATGCAAAGGTAGTCCAGATGGAAGTCAGAGCTCACGATCCCGGAACCAGTTGGGAATCAATGAGTTCACTTCATGGTTGGACTTTGCTGCGGGACGTGTGCTAAGGAGTTGTCGACGTTCATAACTTCGATTCACCACTAAGAATGGATGATGGTTACTTATCAGTGCAGTAGGGTCATTACGACCTGAGGGGCAAAGTGATGGTAACAAGACTACGTTATCAGTGCAGTAGGGTCATTATGACCTAAGGGGCAAGGTGATGCGTAGTAAGACTATGAGCCAGCGCAGATGGGGTGAATAACTCCATGGGGCAAGTGGACATAGTAAGGATTAGCAAGGCTATGAGCCAGCGCAGATGGGGTGAATAACTCCATGGGGCAAGTGGACATAGTGAGGAATTAGTGGTTACGTTATCAGTGCAGTGAAGGCATTTATGACTTCATGGGGCAAAGTGATCGTAGCAAGGAATGTTGGGTGATCGAAGTGGTGAATATCGTATGCTTTACGCACTGAGTGAGAGATGTGAGGATGGATGCTATGCTTGATTGTTGCCATCATTACGACATGCACACCTCCCCCACCTCCGTATCTTTACACTGTTTGATATGATAACTTAGAGTGTGTTACAGTATGTAGTGCTAACTCTTTGGTTGCAGGTCCAGGTTCAGGTATGTTTTAGTCTACCTATTATTGTTCACTTTAGATGCTTATCGCTCATACCAGGCTTTATGTCTGACCCAGAGTTTTATGTCTCCTCTTATTACTCTGGGTGCTCACACGAGCAGACTAGAGACAAGTTAGCTGGTGATGTGCGAGTAGCTGATCCGGAGGCGGGCAGGAGGCTTCCATGTATTTTATATATATATATATATATATATATACACACATTCTCCCTGTGTCGTTGGTGGTCGCTACTTGGGCATTAGTAGTGTACCTCCTTTATCTTGTTTTGCTTTGAGACAGTTTGAAAGTTGTAATAAGCTGTATTCTGAATTTCCGCTGCTATGATGTTTAGTTCTGATTTTCAGCTTATGCATTGTCTCTCCTGTTTTATGTCAAGTATGTTATTATTATATTTTGTTCTTTGCGTTGTGAGACATTCTACAGGATCCTTGTCTGTTCATTTCCTTCTTCCTTTTCCTTCTGGCGACCCGTTCCATGCTAAATGGACATGTGTACAACGCACTTTTGGAGTAAATGTCGGTTGGTGCGGGGCGGGCCGTCACAAACATCAACTGCTGGGGATCAGAAGGCAGCATGTACCTGCATAATGCCAGTTGTATCTAGGGTCACTCCAAATGTAACAACTTTTCAAGCTATGTTTGGAAGTTGTGGTGTTTCTTTGCCTTTTGTTGTCTCCCCTAATCTGGATTGTTTAAAGTGAGTTCCATTGGTTTCATAATCTAATCTACAGACTATAATTTCCTAGATATGAGCTGGCCATGTTTATAAGAAAACTACTCTTCAAAATTGCATAATAAATGCGTATGTGCTTGAATTTGGATTAAGTAATTAAACAAGTATATAAGCAATTCCCACTATAATAACTGATTACCTTCACGTTAGGAGGGGCAGATAACAGATGAAATAACTGAAATGCAACATTAGGTTTTTCTTTCCTTTATGGATATCCAGACTGCATGATATAAACAGAAAAATTAAGAGTATTATACAAAACTAACCTACACAGCAAGAGAAGGGGCTTAGATGCCTTTGATGAATCTATAAGGATAAAAGAAAAAACTTCATGGAATATTATCTAGAATCCAAATCACATGGACAACCAACATAACCATATAATCGATTAACAGCCGTAAAATCCATTTCACTCGTAAATGTATTGGTTCCATGCATATTGATCATTGACATATCACCAAGACTTCATAACAAGTCTGAATCCGAACCTTTGTACTAAATCAATGCATCCCCTCCTTCCACAGAAATACTTTCCCTGTCAACTATAGAAATAGATCCATATATATGACAGGAATCTTTGCGCTGATACAGTGCATCCCCTCCTTCCACTAAACATCTTCCTTATCAATTACTAAAACAGGTCCATTCATATACCCAAATGCATCATCACCCACGTGAAAAAGAGCAATCCTAACCCCCTCATCAAGCAAATGGGCTTTATTAACCAAATCCAACTATCTGTCAATACCCATAACCATTAGACTGCTCTCTTCATGTAGACCAAAAAATAGAAAGTGCACAATTACCCATAACCACCCCCTTTTGTATAATTAATAGAAGATAAACTCAGATCATCACAGGAACATTTCACACTATATAAAAAAGAAAAACATATTGGAATTTTACCTCCTCATCCACAGTCAACATGCTATAATGAATAAAGCACATCATGTTCAATATCCTATCATCTAGTCCTCCCACTGCATTTACTCAAAAACTAGGTCTTTGCCTTGGTCAGCCAACACATTCCCTAGCAATTCGGGCACTGATACTTTGAAAGATGGACTGTAGCAATGAGTAAAACCTAAATAGGTTATTGATCTTAGGTGTTGGCGAGTCATATTACAGCCCATAGAAACTCGTAGATCTATTCTTCGGGCTTGTGTGATTCTAGTAGGCACAATAATGTTTGATTTATTGATACACAGTTTTGGCACAACTAACCCATAGCACAAAAAAAGCAAAGAGAGCACGGAATTACATAAATACCTTACATGGATCCAAATGATATACCCTACAGTTAACACAGTAAAAAAATGCACAAGAAACCGAGGAAAAAACATAGTTGCTAGAGACACAAGTGAAGTTATTACGAGTCACAAGCCTGAACTGCATGTCTACAATAGGAGCACGACAGCTACTTCAAAAAAAAGTAACTGGAAGACAACTTTCAGATAAAAAATATGAACATTAGCATACTCACCCTTATAAAATGTGGGAAACTATCTTAAATAAAAAATAATAACATTGCATTGCTGCCTTGGCACAACTTTAAAACTTGCCTCTCATCGGTCAATCTCAAACCATTAAAGGTGAAAATTTACATATAATGGAAGTCGCTAAAATGTTAAACCACATACAAGCATTTTGATGACAAATCCACCTATTAAGATAAGTCACTGTTGTTCTGTTCATATATTATATGCGTATGTACGTACAAATATTTTTGTATGACAATGCATAATAAATTTACATTAGAAACATAATTCTAATTTGATTAACCAAACCAGTTTATAAACTTATTTATTCTGATGAGTTAAACTAATTTCCCATGCCCACTTGCCCCACATAATACCAAAAGAATTTGTAGTGTCCACTTTCTAAATTCAATATGTAGCACCTTAGATGTAAAAAAGTAGGTGAACAACACTGTTAAATATTGATTACCTAACTAAGCACACAAATTTAATAAGTATAGATTGCCCTAATATGAATATTAAAATGAAGTGTGATGATGTTCTATTATAGTCATTCCAGAAGCATAAAAATAAAAATAAAAATCCAAAACCCAAAGAGACAAGAAATGCTAAACTGTAAATTTTGAAGCAAGTAGAATCTGAAAATAAAAAAAGCAACCATCATGTTCAAATTGCAGGTAATTATCATAATAAAAGCATGCGTTGAAACTCGAAACCATACTCAAACCACTAGTTCTATGGATAATATAGAGAGTTTGCAGCTTCTTCTTTTTCATCAACAACAAGATAAAGTAATACTACCAAATTACAAAATCAATAACTACTGTAAAATTATTAAGCATACAATAACCGTAATGTTAAGCACCAAATACTATAATGATACTGAAAATATACAAAGATCCATTCAAGCTTCCCAGATACATACGCATCAATTTTCTTCTTAGGTTATACTAATGAATCTGGCAATTTTCTTTATTCAATTTTGGATCATATTTTAGCGTTGATTTTCTCATCATAAACTAGCATCGCATCAATAATCAATATTCCAGTGGAATTAACAATATTTTTCTAGTAGATTTGAAAGTATTATAAATAATCGACGGATCAAAATTAAATACGCATCAATATACAAGGATATACCGTCAGAGATTGACTTGGAAATGCAGAACGTCGGATTACTGAAAGCGGCGAGGGCTGGAATGAGAGATCTAAAGAAATCGCAGGAAGTAGGGATTAGGGAAAAGAAAAAGAATGCGGCCTAGTTTCTCTTTTTTTGCAAACACGGGCTGAGGGAGTGGGAACAAAATTTTGCTCCTTAGCTGGAACGATTATTGTTGGAAATTGGGCCGAGCAAGAGTTAATTTGTTTTATGTAAAATTATATATTTAAGAATAACAAAAGTAATGGAAACTCTTTGGTAGATATAGAAACACTAAATAACTATTTTAAGCCTAGGAACAAAAATTAAGTGTTTCATGTAAAAAGTATCATATGTTTCAAAAATTTTTATTTGGTGTAGTGCTAACTCCTTTGTGGATACAAAATTTGGACTTGTGGAACTCATCTAATACTTTTTTTTGGGGTTTTTTAATATTTGGGACACAAATTCTCCCTTTCAATCTCAGAATGCCTTTATTAACGACTTCGAAACTTGAACTTTTACCTTGTCGAATACCTTTAGCTATTCATTGTAGAAATTCGTTTTTTTTTTCTTTTCTTACTGGCAATTTTCTCTATAAGAGTTGGTGTAGTGACTAGGTAAGCAATGACAGCGTGCTTCCGACTTAAGGCATCGACGCCTACGTTGGCTTTCCTGGAAGTATACTGAATATCCAAATCATAAGAAGCTAGAAATTCCAACCAATATTGTTGTCTTAAACTCAGATTTTTTGAGTGAATAGATACTTCTAAGACTTGTGCTCCATGAATAATTCAAACTTTTCTCCTCGTAGATAGTGACTCCATATCTTCAAAGAAAATATTACTGCTAATAGCTCAATGTCATGAGTCGGATTATTCTTTTTGTGTGGTCTCAGTTGTCTACTTGCGTAAGCAATAACTCTGCCATCTTGCATAAAAACAACATCAATTCCTTCTTTACAAGCATCAGTGTCTATAGATAATCCTTTATTTCCATCAATAATTGCTAAGACTGGGGCAATGGTTAATCCTTTCTTTAACTCTATGAAAGTATCTTCACACTTGGGAGACCAGATAAATTTAGCCTTCTTCATTGTTAGCTTGGTCAAAGGTGAGGCTATCTTAGAAAAATCTTGGACAAAATTCCTGTAGTATCCAGCTAGTCCTAAGAAACTTCAAATGTCTCTCGTGGTTGAGGGTCGCTTCCAATCAAGAATAGCAAATATCTTTCCTGGATGTACAAGGATTCCTTTTTCAGATATAATATATCTAAGAAACTTGATTTCTTTTTCCCAAAAATAGGCATTTGGAGAGTTTTTCTTTAAGCAAATTCCTCCTTAATATTTCCAAAACAACCCTCAAATGCTCTATGTGACCTTCTTCTATTTTTGAGTTGACAAGAATATCATCAATGAATACCAATACGAATTTATTCAATACTTCCCAAAATACCTTGGTCATTAGGTCCATAAAATAAGCGGGGACGTTAGTCAATCCTAATGGCATTACTGACCATTTGTAAAAATTATCAGGCCCTCTAAAGGCAGTAAAATGGATATGTTCTTAAACAATTCTGAGTTGATGAAAACATGTGGCTAAATCCATTCTAGAGAAAATTCAGGCAACATTCAATTGGTTGAATAGGTCATCTATTAGAAGCAAAGGGTATTTGTTCTTAAGTGTTTGTTTATTGAGGTATTTATAGTAGACACACAACCTTAAGGAACCAGCAGACTTGGCTACAAATACCACTGTAGATCCCCAGCTTGAACGACTTGGTCAAAAAAAATCTTTTCTCTAAAAGTTCTTGAATTTTTTTTTCAGGTCTTCTTTTTCCTTCGATGCCATTCTTCAACTAGGAAGGACAACAGGTCGAGCATTAGGTATTAAGTCGATCCTAAACTCAATTTTTCAATGTGGAGGAAGGTTTTTGACTTCTTTGAATACATCGGATTTTTTCTGGATGATGGGTATAATTTCGATGTCGGTATTAGGGTAACCCAAGGTATACATCAGATTTTCTCTTTTTGGGTTAGGGTCTTCACAAGATATTTCAATAAAATCTCTGAAATTAGTTTTTACTAACGGTTTTCTATCTACACAATCAAGTTTGGCTTCATATTTACTCAACCAATCCATCCAAGTATGATCTAAAATTCATTAAAATCAAGGACAACTAGGTTGAAAGGAAATTCATAATGTGAATAAGAGATAGCGGCATCTTTACAATATAGACACAGAGTGGTAAAGCCTCCTACTGGATTTTTCACACAAAGTGGATCCTCAACGAAATATGATTTAAGGTTTAATTCTTCTACCGTACATTTGGAAATGAAGCTATGTGTACCACCAGTACCAAACAAAATTCGAACAAATTTATCGCAAAACGAAAATATCACCTTCCAACGCTCCTTTTTCTTTGTCATCCCTTGAAGTTGAGAGCACGTCCTTGATAGCATATACCCTTGCTATATCTGTTTTCTTTATTATGGGACAATCCTTGACCAAATGTCCGATCTTGTGGCAGTTATAACATTCTCTAGTCTGCTGATTTCGCTTTAATCTTTTTGGCTTGCTACACTTGCTTCAAAAATGCCCTTTCTGCTGGAAGTTATAACATGTAATTCTCTGGAGATAATCTTCCTTACTTTCTTCTCTTTGTTTTGTCCTCGCTTTTTCCCATTAAACTTTTTTCTTCTAGTTGTTGCTATTATTGCCTTCCTTCTCTTCAGATGTCTTCTATTGGTCTAGAGTCGCAAATCTGTATCCCATATCCATTAAATCCACAAACGGCTGCTTCACATGTTCATCATACTTTCATGGTAGTTATGCTTAATTCCTTTGATAAACCTCCCATTTTCCTTTATTGAGGTATCGATTAGTCCTGGTCTGAAATAGGATAATTCATTAAATTTATTTTAGTATTCTTCAAAAGATATATTTTCCTACTTGAGATCCATGAATTCTTCATAAATTCTGGAGATTCCCGCCGAAGGCATATATTGTTCTTTAATTTTTTTTGAATTGTACTCATGAAATGTCGTCCTCTACTCTTCCCTGAATGATAGTTTCCAACTATACTATAACTTCACCCTGAAAATGCCACGTAGCCAATATTCTTTTCTTACCATCCTCCTAACTTCAAACCTTTAAAAATCTTCTCGCACGAACTCATTCAGGCTTAAGCTTCTATAATATCTACAGCTCCTTTAAATGGCTTTCCACCCAAACTTGTACAGTGTTTGTTGTTAATAGGGAGATTAAATTAGGTCTGAACTAAAATTGTATCCTCTTCAACTATTTCGGCATCATGATCATTGGTGGTGGTACTTCTTCCTCCCCTATGTCTTCTTCTATCACTAATTTTCCCATTATGTGTAAATAGTAAGAAAAATGCTTGTTATGGCATACAGATGAATTTATCTTAGGGATTATGGAATAGATGAGAGTCCTAATATTTCATTGGATTTTACTCATCCCAAGCTATTATGAACCCTCTTCTAATGAGTTTTCTAATGAGTTATACCCCAAAGCTTCATATGAACCAAAGCTCTAATACCAACTATGACGGCCCAGAATATCAACCTTTAAAAATCGGCATTTGACACAACTCAAGCATCAAACATCAGAGATTCAAATGTCGTATTCTTGATTGTTTGGGGTTATAACACATCAAAAAATAATCACAGTGGAATAAAACAACATCTAATTAACATAATATGAGATACATCATAGTTATGTCAGCAACAACATCAGAATAATGTACATATTAAGATACATGAACTATTGGATACAAAAGTAACAACGGAAAATAAACTAATGAGAGTGAACCCAAAAACATGCTCCATCTTCACCTCAAAGATCCAAAAGATAGTCCAAAAAAGCCAAAGCTGCTCCAAACAAAAAGATGCTCCATAAAAGATCCCAAAATACTAGCTCTAGAATACTACTACAAACCTAACTCTTAGGTTGCCCGTGTAGAAAATATGGTCACCCAGAGTATAAAAAAATGATAAACGCTAGGTCATTCATGAGACTGGTGTGAGAAACTCATATATTTGCTATGTGCAATAAAACTCGCAATGCTTTTGAAAAATGAAGTTACCATATGGTGTCTCGGCACACGTAACATGCAAACACAGACTTGGGAGAGGTTTCTTCTTATGATAACCAAACATGCTTGATACGTGAAATTCATTTGATATAACTGTTAGTGTCTAAATGTGGAAATCACTTTCGCAAAATAATGTATCAATCCTAGCAGGCATAGGTACCATATATTACGTCGACACATAGGTTTTGAGACGACCCGAACCTCCCCGGTAAGGAAAGCACGGATAGAATTGAGTACAAGACGAATCGGAACGCAAACAGAAGAACATTTCATTGTTATTACAACAATTCCATCACATACAAGAATATACAGAGTAAAAATGAATAAATTACATTCGATAAATATCAGAGATTACAATAAATTACATAGCAGCGGAAAACAATATAAAACACAACTCAAAGTAATACACGGATACAGAGCTTTCCGAGCATCGTTCCAGCTGTAAATCAGGATCCTGTGAATATAAATCTGCAAAACCAAAACTACTAGCTGCCCGTGTCGAAAATAGGGGCACCCAGAGTTTAGGTTAAAACAATAAACTCCAGGTCAGTCATGTGACTGGTGTGAGAACTAAAACAGTTATTAATATTGGTTTTAAAGTTTGGTAAATCAAGGGACCACGCCGTATAACACGGAATGGGTTTCCTCCCAAGAATACCAGTGCATAGAACAAACAGCGCAATGCTAAATAAAGGAAAATGAAGTTGTTATATGACCCAGGTCCCATCACACAATGCAACGCAAACCGGAGGATAGGGTTTTTACCTTATAACAGCGAAAGCATGCTTGATACGTTTAAAACACATTATTTGATACTATTATAAGTGTATAGTGTCAAAACAATTTCAATCATAAATATCAATCATAGGCGGCATGAATGACCCATACCACTATGTCGCCATACTAGGTTCTACAAATAAAACCGAATTATCATTTATTGGAAATTGGATTTCCGTCATGAGTCGAGGCAAGGGGCAAGCTCCTCTCCGCGTTCGAGACACTCTAGCAATGCCTCAGGACCCCACTATGATACTTTGAAACCTCCAAGGCCGGTCCTCTCTTACTTTTGAGGATTAATTATTCCTGAACACATGTTTCCCGGTCCTTACAGACCTATATCCGAGGCGCCTCGTATCCAACAACCACACAGGTGAAAAGTATATAAATGTCAGGGCTGGTAGGTCACTGACACCACCCTAGCTAGAAAGAAACGTCGTGCACTCCTTGGGTCCATATCCCGTTTTTAACTCATAACGAGGTGTGAGGCTAGAGAATTCACGTTATACACAAAGCTATGCCACACAGGCCGTGCTTTGATCTTCAACCACAAGACTTTGCTTTTCAACAGAACCCTTGATCAATTGCCACTTACGCGTGCCACACTGGCAATCCACTCCACGCGACTGATGTCCATCGATATACAACCCCTGAGCTCGTACGTCTCAGAGAAGGGCGTTAAGCAAGAGAATAAATTCTCCGCCGCCAAACAGATGTATATTTAATAGAGATCAATCAACACAGAATAAAATCCAATGTCAAACACACAATCCATTTACAAGTTCGTTCTGGGTCTGAACGAAACCGGAGGCATTTTCCTCGCATATCCATCCATCTCCAAGTACGTCTGGACGATCACCAACTGATTCCCTCATCTCGGGTGTACAGCCCAATCAAGATCATCAGTAATCACCCAAACGATGTGAAGACTTCCGGTCTTCGACCACCGTCTTCATCTTCGACATCTCGTTGAATCGGTTATTCAGAATGGGTATAACCCGGCCTTTCTGAATAACCCACGTATATAACAAAACAAATGTTACACAAACACAACGAACGCCTCATTCCAATTCAGAATATTCTTTTATTCACAAAATCGCATTCTTAGGGAAATGTTCCCATTAATTTTATCCAAGATAAATTCTTCTAAATTTATTCTTTAATCTTCCTTTGGATATCATTTCAAACTAGTCGGGATTAGCGAATCACACCGAAGTAATTATTTATTTTATTTCCCAATCCCAACCTATTCATCCCATGGAGCAAAACTGGTAATACCCCATATCTAACACCAAAGTGTTATCGGTAAAATTAATTACCATTTCACGTTCAAATCTAATTAAAGATTTAACTATCGCATTGGAGCAAAGCTGGTGATACTCCACCCTCGATCACTTTTCAGATTTGATAATTTAAATTATAAATTCACATTTCAATCTAATTAAAGATTCATTCAAACTCCACTTAGTTTTAATCTTTTCAAAAAATCAATATCCTGCATTTAACTGGGTTAAAGAACCAATGTCATCTAAAACACGGTTCATGACAAACCCAAATCACATTTGATATTAAATACAAGGCTCTGAATAGAAAATATACCGGCTTATATTCAATATCAAATTCTGAAACCAACATATATCGTATTGGAAATAACGATATAAAATATATCTTTCAAATTCCCATAACAATATCTGTATAGTCACGAAATCCAACATCGAAATATTCCGAAGATAACTTCGATTCAACTCCAGTCTAATCCACGTATTGGGAATATTGATTATTTTTAAAATCATTTTCAAATTCAATTTATTTATTTCAAAAATAAATTGATTTTAGTTCTAGTTCAAAACTAGTTCATTTCGACAAAAAAATATTTTTATCCTTTCAAATGTGGAATTTTACATCCCAGTTCTTTCCAATTCACATATTATGATTTTACACAAATTATTGATATTTTTAATAATTTTATCAAGGCCCGTACAGTCGATTTCCATCAACGGCCATCGAACTGCACTTACAACGACCTTTTCCAAATTTGATTTGGACATAATTCCAAATCCCTCCGTTAGATTTCAAATTTCTAATATTCATTGGAAATCTCTTTACAATACGAACCCAACGGTTTCGGTTTTAGGAGAATCCGACGGTCGGATCTCCCGCAACGTCAATTCGAAGTCAATGGTCGAAATTCACGAACTGCCGTGGCGCGGCGCATTCTATTCAGGCCATTATATATATATAATATATATATTATATATATTTCGTCGATTTCCTTTTAAAACGTATTTTATAAATCGTTTTAAATTCGTTTTAAAAACCATTTCAACGCTACATTCAATTTCAAATCGATTTGATTTCAATTCAATTCGAATTTATTTCAATTTTATTTAATTCGTTTCAATTCAATTCTAATTCTAATTCATTTCAATTCAATTCAATTTGAATTTACCTTCTATTTAATTCAATTCGAATTCATTTCAAATTGATTTCAATTCAATTTCAGTTCGTTTTAAATTTCATTCAAAACGATTTCAATTCGTTTTTAATTTAATTTCAATTTAATTCAATTTGAATTCATTTCTATTCAATTCGAATTCAAATTTACTTTCTATTCAATTCGAATCGAATTCATTTTCTATTCGATTCGAATTCATTTTCGAATTGATTCAATTTTATTTCAATTTGAATTTTAATCTAATTCAATTTGAATTTTAATCTAATTCAATTTGAATTTCATTTCAAAATATTAAATTTTGAAATCACTTTTCAATATTCATTATAAAACGAATAAAATCGATATAAATATCGTTCGCGTCAAAATAACGCATCTCTAATCAACACGGCTTTATATATTTCAGTAAATTCGTTATTCTATTCAACAAATGAATATTTATTCTATTCAACACATGAATTTATATTTCTTTCAACACACGACTAATCTCAACACATGAGTACTGTCAACACATCACTATTTTTGTTATGTAAAATATTTTATAAAATTATGGTATCTATCGTTTGATTTTTAATTTGATTTCAACCGTAAAGTGGTTCTAATTTTAAATATGATAAAGATGTAAATTTTATTATTTAAAATATTCTACTCAACACATGAATAGTTTCAACACATGAACATCGTCAACACATGACTATTTTTATATTCAACACATGAATTTTCTTTTATAATATTCATTATTTTCCCGATTGGAATGAGGCCCAATCCATTACCATATAACGTTAATTATATGGATTCCATACAACACATGTATATAATAGCAACGATAAACAATCAACCATCATCCAAAGTGCACCACACAACTGCATAAGCATCAAATATAAACAATCGACGCTTACACAGTCTGTCGACCAATCGATCGACATACAATTAAGCAATTGGGATTAGTGTACGCCAAATATCATCCCAACACCCGTGTGGGGTTTCAAATCAACAAACACAGATTTTTATTTGTGCAGTTGGGCGATGTGTAAAATTTATCATCCCAATCAATATCAGTCAAATCGGTGTATATAAACAAATCGGCTGATTTGTTTATAAATATTTACTTATTCACATTCACGTTAAAAGTTATATTTTTAACGATAAAATATTTTTAACTATACAAATATTTTATTTCCTTTCAACACATGAATATATTTCATTATCTATTTCACATCAATTTTCACTACATATCAATCAAACAAACAAGCCATCCATGGTCTGTGGATGACGGGTGTCGGGCGCTGCTTAGCACCGTCTGCATCCTAGTATATATATAACTAGAAAAGAAATTAAAGTGAGAAGTTCTCACCAATAGCTATCCCAATTCCACGACACTTCTTTTATAGAAATCTTCGTCGTTCTTGCCTTTTGTCACTTTCGTTGCCCGTAGCCACTACATATATAAAAATCACATTTTTATATTACTATTCAATATATAAAAATCGAATTTTTTACTTCGCTATTGTATAGATAAAAATTCTATTTTTACACCGCTACTATATAGATAAAAATTCTATTTTTACACCGCTACTATATAGGTAAAAAATATATTTTTCTAACGCTACTATATAGATAAAAATTATATTTTTCTAACGCTACTATATAGATAAAAATTATATTTTTACACTGCTATTATATAGATAAAAGTTATATTTTTACACTGCTATTATATAGATAAAAATTCTATTTTTCTAACGCTACTATATAGATAAAAATTCTATTTTTCTAATGCTACTATATAGATAAAAATTATATTTTTCTAACGCTACTATATAGATAAAAATTGTATTTTTATCACGCTATTCTTTATAAAAAGATTTCGCCTTTAAAAATCATAGCTTTTGTCGAATAAAAATCTTATCTTTTACCGAATAAAAATCTTATCTTTTACTGAATAAAAATCTTATCTTTGTGTGTTAAAAATCATTTCTTTGTGTGTTAAAAATCATTTCTTTGTGTGTTAAAAATCATTTCTTTGTGTGTTAAAAATCAATATCCTCCACTTACAAAAACTGATTTCACAACAATGTATTTACTTCAAATAAAAACTGACTTAAAAACTATGTTTTTAACCTAGAATAAATCAGATTTAAACATACTGTTAAAAGAAAAACTCACCTTTATTGGTGAAATTGAATCTTGCGTCGAAGGGGGTGTCGATTGCGGCCGTGGGCCTTGCTGGCGAGGAGGAGGCGAAGGGGGGGTGTCGACTGGTCATCGGCGGCGGGTTCAGGGGCTTGCGGGTGGTGCTATAGGCTTTGGGGGTTCGAGAGTTGGAAGCAAGAGGAGGGAGAAGCGGATGAGGTGCGGAGGGAAGAAGAAGGAGGGAGGCGGCGGCGTGCGAAGGGGGCGGCGGCGGTGGAGCGATGCTCCGTCTTTGATCGAGCTTTTCTTTTTTTTTCTTTTTTTTCATCTGAAATCGATTTTGAAAAGGGGGCGGGCCAGATAAAGGAATAAGGGAAGAGAGGAAAATATATTAATTTTATATTATTTAATTTCAAGAAGAGTTGACTTTTTATTTCGACCTCGAAACGAGGCCCACCGCCTGTCGTCCATAGCATTTCACCCTCATTCCGAACACAATGGGATATGTACCATAAGCTGATTCGATCGTTTCGATCAGTTTTCATCAACACCAACATATAACTCTATATATTGAATTTGAACGCGCATTTCAGTTTACTGGGGTCACATACTAACTCGAAAAATTCCAGAAAAATATTTTCTAGCTTCGTACTGACGATACGGTCCTAATAAAACTAGTTTCGTCGAATTCTGAGACCGTTGGAAAAATGGCCATTTTCCAGTCGATTAAAATCAACTGAAACTGGTCAAACGCATTTTCCTTCGCCACGCTCACATATTGATTCGAAAAATTATGAAATTTGAAATCTAGCAATAACATTACATCACGGACCCAACAAAAGTGGTTTCGTCGAAATCCGAGGTCGTTTGCAAAATTCCCATTTTTAAGGGCCTGAATTCCATAGCGACTATTCAGAATTTTCAACTGGACATATCTTTTGATTCCCGCTATGAAATTTCAATTATTCGGATTCGTTAAAAAGATATTCCCAAATAGATCCTAAAATTTTTGGTTTCACTAAAATCCTGATTGTTTTCCACCCGGTACATTCAATTGAAGTTTGAAATCGAATTATCTTACTACCGCTCCATTTTCAATTCTATTTATAATTGTATATAATTATTTATATTCTAACGACGACGTATATAATATATACGTCCGAATTCCATTCAAAATATATTTCTCGTCGATATTATTTAAAATAATTCATTTTAAATGTTCAAAATTCGCCAAAATTGGCAAAATAAAAATTTTAAACTGGCTCAGATTTTCGGGTTATTACAATCTCCCCCACTTAAAACTTTTCGTCCCCGAAAAGGAACAAAGTCGAAAGTGGTTTGATTAATCAACTCTACATTCGATCTGGCTTCCATTATCCAACTTTTCAGTTTCTGAGAATTTTCAAATTCTTCAAAAATTTGGCTAACACCCTAAATTTTCGAAAAATTTCGCCATAACCTCCCCTGCATTGGGAGCCACGGGAAAATCCCGAAATTGCCATGTAGGCCTTCTGATCTCAAAAAGAAAAAGAAAAAGCCAAGCAGCTAGCCAATAGGCTCATAAAATCATCATCACCCAAACAAAACAGTAAATTATAGTAAACATGTACCTATTTGTCGGGCAAACAAATTTTATTCTCTACTCTAGCCTCCTTGCTATGACCTGTTCAATGTGAGTACATGTATATGCAAGCAAATGCGACTAATTTTCAATACAATTCAATATTTGATTCAATTAGGCTAAATGGTTCAAAATTATCAAACAAATAAACAAACAATACAAACATCAATCAATTAGTGAATTAGAGTTTCAAATTCATAATTTTGATACATATATACAGAAAATCATGTTTTTGATGCCAATTCACAACAAATGAATCTATCTATATTTGTTTTGGTTCTCACACCAGTCTAATGGAAATATATAGAAATCACACCTTCGAAACTCGAATATGAATACTGATGATGATACACCATCATCAGAATCATCCCCGGATGTCTAGAATGTGATTCTATATCTACCCAGTATATTAAAACTTCGAATATACGTTCATGATGTGTATTCGCGAAATCTTTATATTTTGGATTGTCCAAATTCAAAATAAATAAATATTCGAATACGTATAAAGCAATTTAGATTTTCAAAACAAAATTTGTTTTCATTTGAAAATTATACTCTTCACACTCGTTCTAGGATACTACCGATCCTATCTCTAACGAGTCATTCTAATTGGATATTACTAATCCAATATCTGATGAATTTTTTCGTATGGTTCTAATGTGTCTTGTTCTCGAGCCCTGTAAACCAAAGCTCTGATACCAAACTGAGACGACCAGAACCTCCCCGATAGGGAAAGCATGGATAGAATTGAGTAAAAGACGAATCGGAACGCAAGCAGAAGAACATTTCATTGTTATTACAACAATTCCATCAGATACAAGAATATACATAGCATAAATGAATAAATTACATTCGATAAATATCAGAGATTACAATAAATTACATAGCAGCGGAAAACAATATAAAACACAACTGAAAGTAATACACGGATACAGAGCTTTCCGAGCATCGTTCCAGCTGTAAATCAGGATCCTGTGAATATAAATCTGCAAAACCAAAACTACTAGCTGCCCGTGTCGAAAATAGGGGCACCCAGAGTTTAGGTTAAAACAATAAACTCCAGGTCAGTCATGTGACTGGTGTGAGAACTAAAACAGTTATTAATATTGGTTTTAAAGTTTGGTAAATCAAGGGACCACGCCGTATAACACGGAACAGGTTTCCTCCCAAGAATACCAGTGCATAGAACAAACAGCGCAATACTAAATAAAGGAAAATGAAGCTGTTATAGGACCCAGGTGCCATCACACAATGCAACGCAAGACGGAGGATAGGGTTTTTACCTTATAACAGCCAAAGCATGCTTGATACGTTTAAAACACATTATTTGATACTATTATAAGTGTATAGTGTCAAAACAATTTCAATCATAAATATCAATCATAGGCGGCATGAATGACCCATACCACTATGTCGCCATACTAGGTTCTACAAATAAAACCGAATTATCACGTATTGGAAATTGGATTTTCGTCATGAGTCGAGGCAAGGGGCAAGCTCCTCTCCGCGTTCGAGGCAATCTAGGAATGCCTCAGGACCCCACTATGATCCTTTGGAACCTCCAAGGCCGGTCCTCTCTTACTTTTGAGGATTAATTATTCCTGAACACACGTTTCCCAGTCCTTACAGACCTATATCCGAGGCGCCTCGTATCCAACAACCACACAGGTGAAAAGTATATAAATGTCAGGGCTGGTAGGTCATTGACACCACCCAAGCTAGAAAGAAATGTCGTGCACTCCTTGGGTCCGTATCCCGTTTTTGACTCATACCGAGGTGTGAGGCTCGCGAATTCACGTTATACACAAAGCTACGCCACACAGGCCGTGCTTTGATCTTCAACCACAAGACTTTGCTTTTCAACAGAAGCCTTGATCAATTGCCACTTACGCGTGCCACACTGGCAATTCACTCCATGCGACTGATGTCCATCGATATACAACCCCTGAGCTCGTACGTCTCAGAGAAGGGCGTTAAGCAAGAGAATAAATTCTCCGCCGCCAAACAGATGTATATTTAATAGAGATCAATCAACACAGAATAAAATCCAATGTCAGACACACAATCCATTTACAAGTTCGTTCTGGGTCTAAACGAAACCGGAGGCACTTTCCTCGCATATCCATCCATCTCCAAGTACGTCTGGACGATCATCAACTGATTCCCTTATCTCGGGTGTACAGCCCAATCAAGATCATCAGTAATCACCCAAACGATGTGAAGACTTCCGGTCTTAGACCTCCATCTTCATCTTCGACATCTCGTCGAATCGGTTATTCAGAATGGGTATAACCCGGCCTTTCTGAATAACCCACGTATATAATAAACAAATGTTACACAAACACAACGAACGCCTCATTCCAATTCAGAATATTCTTTTATTCACAAACTCACATTCTTAGGGAAATGTTCCCATTAATTTTATCCAAGATAAATTCTTCTAAGTTTATTCTTTAATCTTCCTTTGGATATCATTTCAAACTAGTCGGGATTAGCGAATCACACCGAAGTAATTATTTATTTTATTTCCCAATCACAACCTATTCATCCCATGGAGCAAAACTGGTAATACCCCATATCTAACACCAAAGTGTTATCGGTAAAATTAATTACCATTTCACGTTTAAATCTAATTAAAGATTTAACTATCGCATTGGAGCAAAACTTGTGATACTCCACCCTCGATCACTTTTCAGATTTGATAATTTAAATTATCAATTCACATTTCAATCTAATTAAAGATTCATTCAAACTCCACTTAGTTTTAATCTTTTCAAAAAATCAATATCCTGCATTTAACTGGGTTAAAGAACCAATGTCATCTAAAACACGGTTCACGACAAACCCAAATCACATTTGATATTAAATACAAGGCTCTGCATAGAAAATATACCGGATTATATTCAATATCAAATTATGAAACCAACATATATCATATTGGAAATAACGATATAAAATATATCTTTCAAATTCCCATAACAATATCTGTATAGTCACAAAATCCAACATCGAAATATTCCGAAGATAATTTCGATTCAACTCTAGTCCAATCCACGCATTGGGAATATTGATTATTTTTAAAATCATTTTCAAATTCAATTTATTTATTTCAAAAATAAATTGATTTTAGTTCTAGTTCAAAACTAGTTCATTTCAACAAAAATATATTTTTATCCTTCCAAATGTAGAATTTTACATCCCAGTTCTTTCCAATTCACATATTATGATTTTACACAAATTATTGATATTTTTAATAATTTTATCAAGCCCCGTACAGTCGATTTCCATCAACGGCCATCGAACTGCACTTACATCGACCTTTTCCAAATTTGATTTGGACATAATTACAAATTCCACCGTTAGATTTCAAATTTCTAATATTCATTGGAAAGCTCTTTTCGATACGAACCCAACAGTTCTGGTTTTAGGAGAATCCGACGGTCGGATCTCCCTTAACGTCAATTCGAAGTCAATGGTCGAAATTCACGAACTGTCGCGGCGCGTTCTATTCAGGCCACTATATATATATAATATATATATTATATATTTCGTCGATTTCCTTTTAAAACGTATTTTATAAATCGTTTTAAATTCGTTTTAAAAACCATTTCAATGCTACATTCAATTTCAAATCGATTTGATTTCAATTCAATTCGAATTTATTTCAATTTTATTTAATTCGAATTCAAATTCGTTTCAATTCAAATTCTAATTTGTTTCAATCCAATTCAATTTGAATTTACCTTCTATTTAATTCAATTCGAATTCATTTCAAATTGATTTCAATTCAATTTCAGTTCGTTTTAAATTTCATTCAAAATGATTTCAATTCGTTTTTAATTTATTTTCAATTTAATTCAATTTGAATTCATTTCTATTCAATTCGAATTCAAATTCACTTTTTATTCAATTCGAATCGAATTCATTTTCTATTCGATTCGAATTCATTTTCGAATTGATTCAATTTTATTTCAATTTGAATTTTAATCTAATTCAATTTGAATTTCATTTCAAAATATTAAATTTTGAAATCACTTTTCAATATTCATTATAAAACGAATAAAATCGATATAAACATCGTTCGCGTCAAAATAACGCATCTCTAATCAACACGGCTTTATATATTTCAGTAAATTCGTTATTCTATTCAACAAATGAATATTTATTCTATTCAACACATGAATTTATATTTCTTTCAACACACAACTAATCTCAACACATGAGTACTGTCAACACATCACTATTTTTGTTGTGTAAAATATTTTATAAAATTATGGTATCTATCGTTTGATTTTTAATTAGATTTCAACTGTAAAGTGGTTCTAATTTTAAATATGATAAAGAGGTAAATTTTATTATTTAAAATATTCTACTCAACACATGAATAGTTTCAATACATGAACATCGTCAACACATGACTATTTTTATATTCAACACATGAATTTTCTTTTATAATATTCATTATTTTCCCAATTGGAATGAGGCCCAATCCATTACCATATAACGTTAATTTTATGGATTCCATACAAAACATGTATATAATAGCAACGATAAACAATCAACCATCATCCAAAGTGCACCACACAACTGCATAAGCATCAAATATAAACAATCGACGCTTACACAGTCTGTCGACCAATCGATCGACATACAATTAAGCAATTGGGATTAGTGTACGCCAAATATCATCCCAACACCCGTATGGGGTTTCAAATCAACAAACACAGATTTTTATTTGTGCAGTTGGGCGATGTGTAAAATTTATCATCCCAATCAATATCAGTCAAATCGGTGTATATAAACAAATCGGCCGATTTGTTTATAAATATTTATTTATTCACATTCACGTTAAAAATTATATTTTTAACGATAAAATATTTTTAACTATACAAATATTTTATTTCCTTTCAACACATGAATATATTTCATTATCTATTTCACATAACTTTTCACAACATATCAATGAAACAAACAAGCCATCCATGGTCTGTGGATGACGGGTGTCGGGTGCTGCCAAGCACCGTCTGCATCCTAGTATATATATATATATATATATATATATATATATATATATATAACTAGAAAAGAAACTAAAGTGAGAAGTTCTCACCAATAGCTATCCCAATTCCATGACACTTCTTTTATAGAAATCTTCGTCGTTCTCGCCTTTTGTCACTTTCGTTGCCCGTAGCCACTACATATATAAAAATCACATTTTTATATTGCTATTCAATATATAAAAATCGAATTTTTTACTTCGCTATTATATAGATAAAAATTCTATTTTTACACCGCTACTATATAGATAAAAATTCTATTTTTACACCGCTACTATATAGGTAAAAATTATATTTTTCTAATGCTACTATATAGATAAAAATTATATTTTTCTAACGCTACTATATAGATAAAAATTATATTTTTCTAACGCTGCTATATAGATAAAAATTATATTTTTACAACGCTACTATATAGATAAAAATTATATTTTTACACTGCTATTATATAGATAAAAATTATATTTTTACACTGTTATTATATAGATAAAAATTTTATTTTTCTAACGCTACTATATAGATAAAAATTCTATCTTTCTAACGCTACTATATAGATAAAATTATATTTTTCTAACGCTACTATATAGATAAAAATTGCATTTTTATCACGTTATTCTTTATAAAAAGATTTCGCCTTTAAAAATCATAGCTTTTGTCAAATAAAAATCTTATCTTTTACCGAATAAAAATCTTATCTTTTACCGAATAAAAATCTTATCTTTGTGTGTTAAAAATCATTTCTTTGTGTGTTAAAAATCATTTCTTTGTTTGTTAAAAATCATTTCTTTGTGTGTTAAAAATCAATATCCTCCACTTACAAAAACTGATTTCACAACAATGTATTTACTTCAAATAAAAACTAACTTAAAAACTATGTTTTTAACCCAGAATAAATTAGATTTAAACATACTGTGAAAAGAAAAACTCACCTTTATTGGTGAAATTGAATCTTGCGTCGGAGGGGGTGTCGAATGCGGCCGTGGGCCTTGCTGGCGAGGAGGAGGCGAAGGGGGGGTGTCGACTGGTCGTCGGCGGTGGGTCCAGGGGCTTGCGGGTGGTGCTGTAGGCTTTGGGGGTTCGAGCGTTGAAAGCAAGAGGAGGGAGAAGCGGATGAGGTGCGGAGGGAAGAAGAAGGAGGGAGGGGGCAGCGTGCGAAGGGGGCGGCGGCGGTGGAGCGGCGCTCCGTCTTCGATCGAGATTTTGTTTTTTTTGTTTTTTTTTCATCTAAAATCGATTTTGAAAAGGGGGGCAGATAAAGGAATAAGGGAAGAGAGGAAAATATTTTAATTTTATATTATTTAATTTCAAGAAGAGTTGACTTTTTATTTCGACCTCGAAATGAGGCCCACCGCCTGTCGTCCATAGCGTCTCACCCCCATTCCGAACACAATGGGATATGTACCATAAGCTGATTCGATCGTTTCGACCAATTTTCATCAAAACCAACATATAACTCTATATATTGAATTTGAACGCGCATTTCAATTTACTGGGGTCACATACTAACTCGAAAAATTCCAGAAAAATATTTTCTAGCTTCGTACTGACGATACGGTCCTAATAAAACAAGTTTCATCGAATTCTGAGACCGTTGGAAAAATGGCCATTTTCCAGTCGATTAAAATCAACTGAAACTGGTCAAACGCATTTTCCTTCGCCACGCTCACATATTGATTCGAAAAATTATGAAATTTGAAACCTAGAAATAACTTTACTTCACGGACCCAACAAAAGTGGTTTCGTCGAAATCCGAGGTCGTTTGCAAAATTCCCATTTTTAAGGGCCTGAATTCCATAGCGACTATTCAAAATTTTCAACTGGACATATCTTTTGATTCCCGCTATGAAATTTCTATTTTTTGGATTCGTTAGAAAGATATTCCCAAATAGATCCTAATATTTTTGGTTTCACTAAAATCCGGATTGTTTTGCACCAGGTACATTCAATTGAAGTTTGAAATCGAATTATCTAACTACCGCGCCATTTTCAATTCTACTTATAATTATATATAATTATTTATATTCTAATGACGACGTATATAATATATACGTCTGAATTCCATTCAAAATATATTTCTCGTCGATATTATTTAAAATAATTCATTTTAAATGTTCAAAATTCGCCAAAATTGGCAAAATAAAAATTTTAAACTGGCTCGGATTTTCGGGTTATTACAGGTTTACATCTAAAACCGTACAAACTCGTAGTGGGGAATGGATTTCGAACAAATGACCAGTCTATCGAACATCCTTACCGATGGGTACGCTCTAATGGGATGCCTCGAGAACAACAAAATCTATCTGTCAACGCAAGGTCGGTCCATCTCTTAACTGGATGAATTCAAGCACTCCTCAATGTGCATCTTCAAGTCATTACCAATCTTAATCCGGGTCCCCTTTATAACAACAACCACAAAAATTAGAAGTCGCAACATAAGTAATACTTAGGCTTAATATCACGGTACACTTTTTATCTAGAAGGAGATGACACACCCATATCCTTTCCTCATTTTCTTGTTTTTGCCGTTTATCGGGGCAGGAGGTTTGTCGAAATCTCATTACACAAAGCTACTAAGTCATGCATTGATCATCAATAGCTCATCACTTAGTATGCCACGTTGTCATCTTATAACATATAATTGATAATCACTAACCATATTACCTTGGAGCTCGTATGTCTCAAATAAAGGTGTTAAGCTAAGGGAATAAATTCTCTGCTACCAACAAAAACATGTTTAGCAAATATCAATTATACACTACCCAATACAATGTCAGACACACATTCATACGAGTCCGTTATGGATCTGAACAAAACCAAATATGACTTATTCCTCGTCCAATAAAGGAGAGAGGTCCTTGCAATCCGAAAATTCCAAAAATACGTCTGGACGTGCCGCCATAATTAGCATCTCAATACTGGAGCAACCTAGTGAAGAGAAAATCAACAGGCCAATCCTTTTAATGTGAATATTCCTGGTTTTTAACACCATCTTCAAACATCTTCCATTACGTCGTATTCTTATTTGGAATGGTCTTCGGACATAAGTTTGATCCTGGACTTTCCAAATAATAATTGTTATTTAAAAATGTATGGATCTATAGGGTTTTCATTTAACTCCAATTAAAATACTTCATTTCTCATTTGAAATCATTTCTTAACGTTTATAAAATAATCAAGTCTAAACCTTTTTAAAACTCCATATCGGATAATAGCGTTACTAAAGGTTATTCCAAAAACAACCAATTTTACTTACGTTACTTAAACTTTAAATCTTCATAATTTCGATCCAAACTATTTTAAAACTATTTATTATGATTTATTAAAAAATTCCCTATTTTAAATAATTTTTAAATAACTGTTTTCATCGATTTCTAAATTTGGTCACTAAACTATACTTATAACGACTTTTCTAAAAATAGTTTTACATATAACTTGAAATCTATATATTCGAAATTGAAAATTTCTTTTCCATTTGAAAACTATTATCTTTAGGAAGAAAATGGCTTTTGTTTCGAAGAAATCCAACTTAAATTGTTCTTGTTACAAGTGCTTAGAGTTTATAGTCGAAATTCACGAACTACCGCAACACGACTAGTCCTATTCGGACCATATTATAATTTCTTATAAAAATTAATCTAGTTTACCTTGAAATATTTTATAAACCCTTTTAAAACATATAATATACTTATTTGAAAATAATATTTTAAAATTTAACTTTAAAATTTCATATTCCTGTTAAATGAATGATATATTATTATTTTACTATTAAAATAATATTATTTTTCAAAAATAATCTTTTTAGACCCAAACCTTCCTAAAATCATTTAAAAATAATATAAGATAGTTGGAACAATAAATTTGTATTTCCAACATCATTTATATATCAAACTCGACTTCACTTTTTGATTTTACTATTCACAAATTATTTTAAATTTGAACATGTCATTTATACTTGAAATAGTTTTCAAATAAACTTCCATCTTTACAAAAAAAAATCATAAATACCTTAATTTCATTTCCAGAACATTTTGGATTAAAAATTCAAAATTTTATTTTTACCTATGACTTAAATGAATATAATATTCATTTATATTATCCGAGACTTATTCAATACCCATATATTTCTATATACATAGGTATAACTTGTGTAGTGTACAAATTACCACTACTAATCACTATATCGATGTTCATATCCATATCCATAACATTCATTCATCCATCATAACATATATCTCACAATAACGCATGTATATAAGTGTTTTGTCAGTAGCGCTTACATTATGATTAATAGCTAATTAACCACACATTCATAACCAATAATATAACATCCAATATTAACAAATGCAAATGTCGAATTTCTTACTTTTGGGTTCCGCTCCTCCAAACTTTTACCGAAGGACCTATAACCTACTGAAATTACCCGGAACGGATTGTTCTTCAACAACTATTTTTATTTACATAATATATATATAGGATTTCAATTTATTTTTTCTATATGAGGGGGTAGGTTGTAGGTCTTAGAAGCGCTAGAGGGAGTGGAGGTCGTGAGAAATGGGAGGGGGACGTGTGGTAGGGTAGTGAGGTAAGGGGCGTTAGGCCGTGAGGGGGTGGGGGCGCTAGGGGAGGGAGGCTAAGGGTGGAGGAGGATGTGGCTATGGAAGCCAGAAGAAAAAGATAGAGGAAGGAGGAAGAAGAGGGACTAGGAAGCCATAGCTACTAAGCTAAAGAACAAGTAGGAAGAAGGAAATAGGATGGAATGAATGAAAGAAGTGGAAGTGGCCTTCTTTTATAGGAAAAAAGGCTAAGGAGATGGTGACACATAGGTAGACATGTGTCTTCCGTCCTTTGAAACCACCCAAAACCATGTGCTTAGGCAAATTGTTTTGTTAAGAGAATAGGTGATTATGATTTAAGATATTCCTAAGGAATTTGTTACATCATTTGTCATATTTTTTCTAAGTGTTGCAAAGGCTATGTTGCTACTTCATGGTAAGCAACAGAATAAAGTCAAGTTTTGACGATTCCGTTCAAACAACAAATGGTGCTAACAACTTCTAAGTTTATTATTTGTCAATTAAACCTTACTATCTTTAATTTAAAACTGAAGTTCATTTTTATTTTTAAATTTAATTTAAACTCAGCATTATAAATTAAAATCTTGGTTTTTAAATCGACAAAGTTCACTTAAATTTTAAAAAAAAATGTTTAAATTTTTTTATAAAAGTTTGACGAAAATTCTGAAATGTTACATATATAAATAAAAATATGCATACATCTGTATGCATATGCAAGTGGCCTACCTAAATGATCATAGTTCCTAATGTCTTCCAATGCTTCCATTTACAAACGCTTGCACCCACTTGCGACCATTAAACATAACAAATTTCAATGAAATGTTTCAATCATATCCTATTATCTATACATTTCTCCTAAGATCAAGTTTAAAGAAATTCGAAGGATATAATCAAAGAACTAAAGATTGTAAAAGAAGGATTGGAACATACCATCAAATAGATAAGGATAAGATATACGCATCTTATCTTTGAGTTCCCAAGTGGCCTCACCATCTTCGTCTCTCCTCTGACCTTAACCAATCTTATTTCCTTGTTTCTCAGCTTCTTGGTCTCAAATTCTAAGATCCAACGAGGTGATCACTAGATGGATGCTTCTAGGTCAATCTCCGCATTTTCCAATGTGCTGGACTCTACCCCCACCGCTAAATCATGTAAGTGTGATACATGGAACACATCATGAATCCCTGATGATCTCTCTGGTAGTTGAACTTTATAGGCCAACTGCCCAATCCTCTCTATAACTGGGAACGGTCCAATAAACCTCGGGGCCAGCTTTCCCACGGAGCCAAACCTTTCCATGTTCCTAAGTGGCGAAACTTTAATGAAGATCAAATTTTCGGTGCCAAACTCCAAGATGATCCTTCTCTTATCCGCATAAGAATTTTGCCTATCTTATGCTTCCTCCATTCTCTTTCCTAGCTGCTTAACCTTATCAGAGGTTTCCTTAATATTTTCTGGCCCAATAAGCAATATGGTAGTCGAATCCTACCAAAACATCGGAGATCTAAAAGGTCATCCATACAAGGCCTTAAAAGGTTCCATGGCAATACTAAACTGGAAGCTATTGTTATATGCAAATTCTATGAGGGGTTAATGACCCTTTCATATCCCTCAAATGTCCAAAATACACATCCTCGATAAGTCTTCCAAAATCCTATTCCCCCTCGCAGTTTGTCCATCCGTCTGAGGGTTGTAACACCCAACCTCCGCTAGGGTCACTCGCAAAGGAATGCACTAGCTTTAGAGGGGTATTATTGGTAAACATGTACAAAAATATTACAAGACAGAACATATAAAATAGCGGAAGTAAAACCAACTTTCATATCATTAATAAATAAGGTCTAAAGCCTTTTACATTAGAGAATTTCTTACATGAAAACCTGTCTTGCAATAGTAAAGAAGCATAAAAACCTTTTCATAAATTATTCCCCAAGTGAAACAGTAAAGTAGCCATAGCCAAGAAAAGTCCAAGCCATACATGATGACCTTCAAACAGAAGAAGTCCGAACTAACAATAGCATTTCCTCCCTGTAACCTGGGGGGAACGGAAGACAAAGAGGTGAAACAAAATGGGGTCAGTCATAAAGACTGCTAAGCCCTATCTAATATCAGTATATAAACTAGTAAAGTAAACTGGCATGAGGAACTGAGATGAACATAAGTATGATGACAAGATAGATAAGCTAAACCAAAATAACAGGATGAACTACTGTACCAAGATAAAAAGTGTGTCATGATAAACTACGGTGTCAAGATAAGTCAAGGTATCACATCGTCAGGTTTCTATCAAGTACAATATCGCAAGGTATCTATCATGTATATTCGCTCTGCACCTCCCGTACTAGTATCCCGGCCCGCGACATGTGTTACCTATGAATGTCTCTTGCCCAATGTCATGTAATGGTCTATGTCATCCTAATATATCGTATATGTAGGTTTCCTGATTCGTATGATTCTTTCGATGCATAAGTTCAGTCCTTTGCCGTAGGCCGTACGGGCTTTCTTATGTAAATTTATACCACTTCAACGTAGTACCGTTTTATCCTTGAGGTTATTTTGGACTGCTACCCTTGATCTGGTTATGTTTTCTTACCATGAACTATCGCGTGTTCACTTAGGATTTATGCCACCGAGGGTCACAAGGGATTATGCTACCTAATGAACGTTTCCGTGTTTTGGGTTCAAGCCACCTAGGGCCACTAGGGATTATGCCACCCGTCAACCGCGCCCTTTATCCCACGTATGTATCGTGAATCGCTTCCATGTCTAGACGCGCATGTATCTCAAATTGCCACCCGAGTTCCGTGCCAGGGCAAATCAAGAAATACGGAACTCGGTCGGGAGCTTTAAGTCGTCTGCTGATGCAGATACCAAGGTCTATTTTTGTATCCGTGGCTATAGTCCCACGTGACCCCTCCCTCAACTACTAAAAGGCAATCCAAGAAAAATCATGTATGAGAACTACATCCCGGCCCCACTATGCCCCACTTTCCTATTGGCCAACCTCACCCATGACTCGATAGCAAGAACATGGTCTGTTGGAAGTTCTCTGCCTTTCCGTTCATACACGATTGACCAAAGATGGCAGGTAGTCGGCCACGTGCTATCCAGGGAAAAAACAAGTATCGTCGACTCCACGCTAATCCATCCCAGTCTTTAGGTCGCTCGCATAGCAACCAAGGCATACTCTTGGCTCTTATACCGCAGACCTTAACCTCTATGAGGTCGGGTTTCATGGACCACCTGCCACCTCACAGAGGGATACCAAGAGTACCCTCACGTCCCCCGAAGCTACCACTTCGTCACCCAGTTTGCTGGAGCTTTTTATCCAAGTCAGATAAGTTGCTCTTCCTCGTATACTAAGCGATGACTTACCGTATCTATTTATGAACTAGTCCCATGTCCTTGGCTAAGAATTATTACTTAGTTATCCTTAACTAAGGTTTACCACTTAGCTTCTCTTCCCACTATCCTTGTTAACTACGATTTTCAACCTAGTCCCCTGAGCTAGGGTTGTGTCTAATGGGTTAAGTGTTGTCATTCAAGTTCATGACCTAACCCGCCCACGAATCATGTCAAGATTGGCTAAGTACTCAAGTTCAAGGCTTAGCCCTACAAGTTGGTTAAGTGTACCAAGAAGCTCATGACTTATCCCAATCAAGTCAAATTGGTTAAGTATTTATTTGTCTTAACCCTATCAGATTATCATGTTAGATTGATTAAGCATAGATTATCTTAATCCCATCAGATTATCGAGTCGGATTGGTTAAGTATGGGTTAGCTTAACCCCATCCACTAATCGTATTACAATGATTAAGCCTAAGTTAAAAGGTCTTGTGACTTAACCCTATCAGGTCCGCATATTAGATTGGTTAAGTATAGGTTACTAACCTCATCAAATCATCATGTATAATTGGTTAAGTATAAGTTACTTAACCCCATTAAATTATCATGTTAAGTTGGTTAAGTATTGGTTACTTAACCTCATTAAATTACCAAGTTTAGATTGGTTAAGTGTTTAACATAACCCCATCGAATTACCGTGCTTAGATTAGTTAAGTGAAGGTTACTTAGCCCCATCTAATTACCGTGTTTAGATTAGTTAAGTCTAAGTTACTTAACCCCATCTAATTACCAAGTCGGATTAGTTAAGTGTAAATTACTTAACCCCATCGAATTTACCGTGTTAGATTAGTTAAGTATGGATTACTTAACCCCATCTAATTACCGTGTTTAGATTAGTTAAGTGTAGTTTACTTAACCCCATCTAATTACCAAGTCGGATTAGTTAAGTGTTAATTACTTAACCCCATCCCCTAATTGTCTTATATGGTTAAGTGTCATTAAGGAAACAAGTCCGATTTAACTTAATCTACCCATTCGTGTCATATCGGTTAAGTGTAATTAATCAAAATTACTTAACCTTTTCATGTGGCATTAATTAGATTAATGCACCCCAACCTCTCACATTAGACTTTGTTGTGGTTACTAGTTAAGCCGGGCAGGTCCGGGTAGATTTACACCACAACCTAGTCTAACCTCGGGTTTTAAGTGCTATGTGACCAACTACTCACATTGGGTCCTATTGTTTGTAGCCACTAGTTAAGCCGGGCGGGTCCGGGTAGATTTATGCTACAAACTCAACCCAACCTCGAGTTGGCCACTTTCATGTTTGGTCTAGTGTCATATTACACTTACAACCCATACACGTCTAGTTTTCAAGTTCCATGTTCATAGCCAAAATTACATGTTGTCATGTTTATACCAATTTGCCCCAAGTCGTGTTTCATGTCATTAAAGTTTACCCATAATGTAACCCCAACGCTTTTAAACTCGCATATACATTCGCAACAACGCATAATGGATTTAAGAAGGAACTTGGCGAAAGCATGACAAAAAGGGTATAAGGCCACAAGTTAATCATGGTGGCATATGAGGCATAAATGGGTTCATTAACTTGCATGTTACATTGTTAAGCCTCAAAAACATGCATAACCCCAAAACTTAGCATATAGGTGAATCATGGTGATAGATGACATAGAAAAATGGCTAGTAGTTCGCATATAGCATTCTATGCAAGTTAACTTAAGTGATAAGAGAGTTCTTATGTTGCATAATGCAACATTTCAACATAAAGCTTATATCTTTTAGCCCACAAAATCAAGGTGATAACTTTATGAATATGCATAGGATAAATCTACACATAACATGATAGTTTCTAAGCATGTAACCTACTCAAGTTCAAACCCAAAACTTGCAACATGAATATTTAACTTCATAGTTAATATCTAAGAGTAGGAGGGGGCTTACAATGCTATGAAGGAACAAATCAATATATAAAAAGATTGAGACGAAGCCACACTAGCAAAAACCCCAAATCAATAAGCTCCAATAAAACCCTTAAGAAAATAATAAGAAAGATCCTTGCTTTGATGAAGATTTGCCTTGAAATCAAGTTTAGAAGCTCTCATATGAACATAGAAACTCTCATACACTCATATGATCATGTAATCTCTCATGTGAATGAAGATAGAATTTATGACAAGAGGATGGAGGCCATGACTAAACATTTTGGCATAGTTTAGTTGTAGGATCAATTTATGAGAGTTTTAGATTAGGTTAGGGGTCTTTTTTATAGAAGATTAGGATAGTTTAGGCCGTAGGATAAACCCTAGTTTAGATCCTAGCCATCTAAATCCATCACAAGCCAACAAACTAGACCCAAAGCATGTCTTGGGGAAGAAGTCAAGTGTAGGAACCATTTAGGGCCTTTAGATCAACCCTAGAGTCAATCCGGACCATCAAAACTCATCCTGGGTCTCAAAAATGGGTTCTGGGCCACCCCAGGCCGACCAGGTTGACCTGTACAGGGGGGAAGTCGACACTACAGTCAACACAAGGGGGGGGGGGAAGGCGACTTGGGTGTCGACACTACAGTCAACACGGGTCAGTCTGCCAGAAAGTCTGCTGAAATCTTGTTTTGGCCATATCTTGGTCATACGGACTCCGATTTTCGAAAACTCGGACTCTATTTCGCGTATTTTTCCGAGACGAACGCAATGGTGATGTCCATATTACCTAATTTTAATTTTAAAATTTAATTCTGCCTTGATTTCTTGTTTTAACGTGTTGTTAAAATTCGGGCTGTTACATTCTCCCCTCCTTAAAGGATTTCGTCCCCGAAATCTCCAAGTTAGGAAGAACGTATCCTACCATCCATCATCCATCTACTCAAAACATCATCCACAGGCAACCATTGTCCTTAGATGATTTCTAATGCCATATGAACATATGCAAAGCGTGTGTGTATATGCTCCTTAGCTAATGCTAATGATCCGGCCTGAATGATCTTTCTAATGCAAAGTATGTTTAGTGCCATGAATCCAACATGTATGCAAATAATCCTAGTCATATAAGTACTACATGCGTGCACAAACATTCATTCATATGCAACATCCGCATGACAACACATTAACATTCAAACAGGTATAAATACTCGTGCATATGCAATGCAAAATGTGAGTGCGTCGATCTAGTATCTAACGTGTATTCGCGCACCCACGAGCAACCATTGCAAACATTTGCAACCATATCAATCATAACATGTTTCAAATACATGTTTACATCCATAGAGTTCTATCTAAGGTTCCCAAGATAAGATCTAGGAGATAAACAAGACAAACTCCTTACGGGGTTTGCAACAGAAACAGGACCGAGAGGATATCCACCAAGCGATAGCATGCAAGCAAGCTCTACAGGAGAACCAGGGATCAACGATATACTCTTACAAAGAGACACGATGCGCGCGTCTAAGCCGCATTTCCTTGAGCTTAATTCCAGTGTGCCTTGACTGCCTTTGATTTCATGATTTCGTAGCTCCTTGATTCCTATTTCCAAGGTATGAGTCGGAACTCTTTTCACTGTCGCCTCTCGTTTCACTTTCATTTATTCTTTCCCTAGTATACTTGGCTCAACCATATCTACGTACTCATGCAAGCTCTCCAAAATTCACTAGTGAATTCGGGATCTTGTTTACCAATGCTAATCCATGTTACCACGTGCACTTACTAGGGTGATTCCTATAACCCATGCTTAAGCGGAATGGACGATCCGCCTTAGTGGCGAACGTTACTCGATCGGATCAGAGATTTCCGATAAATGCATCAAGAGATTCTAGGTAACTAACCATGACAGAACCCAAAAGGTTACACGAGACTTCGAGGGTATTACCAAAGCAAGCTAAGAGTTTAACTACCCTCCTTTCAAAATCGAGAATGGCATCCCTTACTGGATAACCACTTCATCCCTAGAATCCATCCATAGCTCAACAATAGAAGTATTGCTTCTGATCTCAACACTTGACATTTACACTCTCAATTCCAAACAAGTCATGAATAAATGGACCGACTCTCCAACCAGATTTTTGGACCAAAAGTGGGATCTTCTACCATGCCAGTACTAAGATGCAGAGACTTAACTATCGAGACAGACTTAAATGATGCGATGATCAATAAAAAGTCTGGACGGGATGATAGAAAAGAAAGGCTAAGCCTTTAACAGAAACGGTACCATTTCTCTTAGGTACGCTAGAAATGAGAGCATACAATTGCCCTCTCGCTGATCTTGTCCTTATCTTCCTTTGTGGATCAAGCCATACCAACAAGTTGCTTATTCTTAAGCCCGTGTCCTTTATCCTTGCTCTAATTATCCCTTCTTATAACTTCGGTAACAGGTCTCTCGAGAACTTTCTCCATCGCACGGGGAAAACACTCACGTAGTTAAACAAGGATTAGTCGCAGTTAAAACTACTGTGACTACAGATGAAGGAAAGAAAGGAAAAGAGATTCAATCAAGGAAACAAAGGATAGTGCTAATGGCTTTTGGGGAATAGCCTTTAAAAACTTTTCTTGAAAAATGCTTCTTTGTAAACGGTTTTTCAAATAGTTTTCAGAAGGTTTTAAAAACTTTTGCCCAGTCTGGTAACCTTCTGCTCTGATACCAAATGTAACACCCAACCTCCGCTAGGGTCACTCGCAAAGGAATGCACTAGCTATAGAGGGGTATTATTGGTAAATATGTACAGAAATATTACAAGACAGAACATATAAAATAGCGGAAGTAAAACCAACTTTCATATCATTAATAAATAAGGTCTAAAGCCTTTTACATCAGAGAATTTCTTACATGAAAACATGTCTTGCAATAGTAAAGAAGCATAAAAACCTTTTCATAAATTATTCCCCAAGTGAAACAGTAAAGTAGCCATAGCCAAGAAAAGTCCAAGCCATACATGATGACCTTCAAACAGAAGAAGTCCGAACTAACAATAGCATTTCCTCCCTGTAACCTGGGGGGGAATGGAAGACAAAGAGGCGAAACAAAACGGGGTCAGTCATAAAGACTGGTAAGCCCTATCTACTATCAGTATATAAACTAGTAAAGTTAACTGGCATGAGGAACTGAGATGAACATAAGTATGATGACAAGATAGATAAACTAAACCAAAATAACAGGATGAACTACTGTACCAAGATAAACAAGTATGTCATGATAAACTACGGTGTCAAGATAAGTCAAGGTATCACATCGTCAGGTTTCTATCAAGTACAATATCGCAAGGTATCTATCATGTATATTCGCTCTGCACCTCCCGTACTAGTATCCCGGCCCGCGTCATGTGTTACCTATGAATGTCTCTTGCCCAATGTCATGTAATGGTCCATGTCATCCTAATATATCGTATATGTAGGTTTCCTGATTCGTATGATTCTTTCGATGCATAAGTTCAGTCCTTTGCCGTAGGCCGTACGGGCTTTCTTATGTAAATCTATACCACTTCAATGTAGTACCGTTTTATCCTTGAGGTTATTTCGGACTACTACCCTTGATCTGGTTATGTTTTCTTACCATGAACTATCGCGTGTTCACTTAGGATTTATGCCACCTAGGGTCACTAGGGATTATGCTACCTAATGAACGTTTCCGTGTTTTGGGTTCAAGCCACCTAGGGCCACTAGGGATAATGCCGCCCGTCAACCGCGCCCTTTATCCCACGTATGTATCGTGAATCGCTTCCATGTCTAGACGCACATGTATCTCAATGTGCCACCCGAGTTCCGTGCCAGGGCAAATCAAGAAATACGGAACTCGGTCGGGAGCTTTAAGTCGTCTGCTGATGCAGATACCAAGGTATGTTTTTGTATCCGTGGCTATGGTCCTACGTGACCCCTCCTTCAACTACTGAAAGGCAATCCAAGAAAAATCATGTATGAGAACTACATCCCGGCCCCACTATGCCCCACTTTCCTATTGGCCAACCTCACCCATGACTCGATAGCAAGAACATGGTCTGTTGGAAGTTCTCTGCCTTTCCGTTCGTACACGATTGACCAAAGATGGTAGGTAGTCGGCGACGTGCTATCCAGGGCAAAAACAAGTATCGTCGACTCCATGCTAATCCATCCCAGTCTTTAGGTCGCTCGCATAGCAACCAAGGCATACTCTTGGCTCTTCTACCGCAGACCTTAACCTCTGTGAGGCCGGGTTTCATGGACCACCTGCCACCTCACAGAGGGATACCAAGAATACCCTCACGTCCCCCGAAGCTACCGCTTCGTCACCCAGTTTGCTGGAGCTTTTTATCCAAGTCAGATAAGTTGCTCCTCCTCGTATACTAAGCGATGACTTACCGTATCAATTTATGAACTAGTCCCATGTCCTTGGCTAAGAATTATTACTTAGTAATCCTTAACTAAGGTTTACCACTTAGCTTCTCTTCCCACTATCCTTGTTAACTACGATTTTCAACCTAGTCCCCTGAGCTAGGGTTTTGTCTAATGGGTTAAGTGTTGTCATTCAAGTTCATGACCTAACCTGCCCACGAATCATGTCAAGATTGGCTAAGTACTCAAGTTCAAGGCTTAGCCCTACAAGTTGGTTAAGTGTACCAAGAAGCTCATGCATTATCCCTATCAAGTCAAATTGGTTAAGTATTTATTTGTCTTAACCCTATCAGATTATCATGTTAGATTGATTAAGCATAGATTATCTTAATCCCATCAGATTATCGAGTCGGATTGGTTAAGTATGGGTTAGCTTAACCCCATCCACTAATCGTATTACAATGATTAAGCCTAAGTTAAAAGGTCTTATGACTTAACCCTATCAGGTCCGCATATTAGATTGGTTAAGTATAGGTTACTAACCTCATCAAATCATCATGTATAATTGGTTAAGTATAAGTTACTTAACCCCATTAAATTATCATGTTAAGTTGGTTAAGTATTGGTTACTTAACCTCATTAAATTACCAAGTTTAGATTGGTTAAGTGTTTAACTTAACCCCATCGAATTACCGTGCTTAGATTAGTTAAGTGAAGGTTACTTAGCCCCATCTAATTACCGTGTTTAGATTAGTTAAGTCTAAGTTACTTAACCCCATCTAATTACCAAGTCGGATTAGTTAAGTGTAAATTACTTAACCCCATCGAATTTACCGTGTTAGATTAGTTAAGTATGGATTACTTAACCCCATCTAATTACCGTGTTTAGATTAGTTAAGTGTAGTTTACTTAACCCCATCTAATTACCAAGTCGGATTAGTTAAGTGTTAATTACTTAACCTTATCCCCTAATTGTCTTATATGGTTAAGTGTCATTAAGGAACCAAGTCCGGTTTAACTTAATCTACCCATTCGTGTCATATCGGTTAAGTGTCATTAATCAAAATTACATAACCTTTTCATGTGGCATTAATTAGATTAATGCACCCCAACCTCTCACATTAGACTTTGTTGTGGTTACTAGTTAAGCCGGGCGGGTCCGGGTAGATTTACACCACAACCTAGTCTAACCTCGGGTTTTAAGTGCTATGTGACCAACTACTCACATTGGGTCCTATTGTTTGTAGCCACTAGTTAAGCCGGGCGGGTCCGTGTAGATTTATGCTACAAACTCAACCCAACCTCGAGTTGGCCACTTTCATGTTTGGTCTAGTGTCATATTACACTTACAACCCATACACGTCTAGTTTTCAAGTTCCAGGTTCATAGCCAAAATTACATGTTGTCATGTTTATACCAATTTGCCCCAGGTCGTGTTTCATGTCATTAAAGTTTACCCATAATGTAACCCCAACGCTTTTAAACTCGCATATACATTCACAACAACGCATAATGGATTTAAGAAGGAACTTGGCGAAAGCATGACAAAAAGGGTATAAGGCCACAAGTTAATCATGGTGGCATATGAGGCATAAATGTGTTCATTAACTTGCATGTTACATTGTTAAGCCTCAAAAACATGCATAACCCCAAAACTTAGCATATAGGTGAATCATGGTGATAGATGACATAGAAAAATGGCTAGTAGTTCGCATATAGCATTCTATGCAAGTTAACTTAAGTGATAAGAGAGTTCTTATGTTGCATAATGCAACATTTCAACATAAAGCTTATATCTTTTAGCCCACAAAATCAAGGTGATAACTTTATGAATATGCATAGGATAAATCTACACATAACATGATAGTTTCTAAGCATGTAACCTACTCAAGTTCAAACCCAAAACTTGCAACATGAATATTTAACTTCATAGTTAATATCTAAGAGTAGGAGGGGGCTTACAATGCTATGAAGGAACAAATCAATATATAAAATGATTGAGACGAAGCCACACTAGCAAAAAACCCAAATCAATAAGCTCCAATAAAACCCTTGAGAAAATAATAAGAAAGATCCTTGCTTTGATGAAGATTTGCCTTGAAATCAAGTTTAGAAGCTCTCATATGAACATAGAAACTCTCATACACTCATATGATCATGTAATCTCTCATGTGAATGAAGATAGAATTTATGACAAGAGGATGGAGGCCATGACTAAACATTTTGGCATAGTTTAGTTGTAGAATCAATTTATGAGAGTTTTAGATTAGGTTAGGGGTCTTTTTTATAGAAGATTAGGATAGTTTAGGCCGTAGGATAAACCCTAGTTTAGATCCTAGCCATCTAAATCCATCACAAGCCAACAAACTAGACCCAAAGCATGTCTTGGGGAAGAAGTCAAGTGTAGGAACCATTTAGGGCCTTTAGATCAACCCTAGAGTCAATCCGGACCATCAAAACTCATCCCGGGCCTCAAAAATGGGTTCTGGGCCACCCCAGGCCGACCAGGTTGACCTGTACAGGGGGGAAGTCGACACTACAGTCAACACAAGGGGGGGAAGGCGACTTGGGTGTCGACACTACAGTCGACACGGGTCAGTCTGCCAGAAAGTCTGCTAAAATCTTGTTTTGGCCATATCTTGGTCATACGGACTCCGATTTTCGAAAACTCGGACTCTATTTCGCGTATTTTTACGAGACGAACGCAATGGTGATGTCCATTTTACCTAGTTCTAATTTTAAAATTTAATTCTGCCTTGATTTCTTGTTTGAACGTGTTGTTAAAATTCGGGTTGTTACAAGGGTGATAAGATGTACTCAATCTGAGTTGTGTCCTAAGGCTTCTTGTAGACTCCTCCATAACTCGCCTGTAAAAATTGGATCTCTATGGCTCACGATGCTCAAAGGAATACCATGGAGTCTAACAATCTCTCAAATGTATAAAGAAGCTAACCATGCAACCGTCCTCTTACTCTTAATTGGAAGAAAATGGGCATTCTTAGTCAACCAATCCATGATGACCCAAATGCTGGTGCTAGCCTTCCTCAATCTAGGCAACCCAACCACAAAATCCATAGAAACACTTTACCACTTCCACAAAGGTATACCAAAAGGATAAAGTTGACCATCGGGCTTCTTTTGCTCTTCTTTAACTCTTTGGCTAGTCAAACATCTAGCAACATACTCAGCCGCACACTTCTTTATACCGGCCGAATAAAAGACTCGCCTCGTATCATGACACATCTTATCACTGGCCGGATGGATAGTCATCCAAGAGTGATGAGCCTCAGAAAAATATCGCACTCATCAAATCATCCATGTGGGGTGCATACAATCTACCACCCCGTCGTAGAAAGCCCCTGCAATACACAACTTATCTAAGGAGGTGTTTAGAAACCTCTCATCTACCCAGTCTAGCCGAAATATCCAAAAGCTCGGGATCCTCTCTCTACCTATTCCTAATCTTCTCAAGCAAAGTAGGTCGCACCTCCAAAGAATCCAACCATCCTGAAGTGAAATTTCTAGGCTATCGATAATCGAATGCGGCTATACACTCTAAACTCCGCCATTCAACAAATAAAGAAATCATTGTTGCCCTTTGTCTGCTTAAAGCATCCTCCACTACATTCCCCTTGACAAGGGTGTAAATTTTTTCAAAATCATATGATGCTAAGAACTCATCCACCTTTGTTTCCTCAAATTGGGATCCTTCTGAGTGAACAAATACTTGAGTGATTTATGATCTGTAAAGAGCTCGAACCTCTTGCCAAGTAGGTAATGCCTCCAAAACTTAAGTGCAAATACTACAGCAACTAACTCTAAATCATGGTACGGTAATTCCTCTCATAAACCCTTAGTTTCCTACTACGGTAGCACACTATGCTACCCTCTTGAATCAATACCGCGCCTAGACCATTCCCATAAGCATCCGTATAAATGGTGAACGTCCTAGATCCATTGGGAAATATGAAAACTGGTGCACTTGTGAGAGCATTCTTTAGTCTCCTAAAGGCATCCTCACAATCAACATCCCAAGTGAAAACCAAATTCTTCTTAGTAATTCGGGTTAATGGTGCTGAGATCAGTGTAAAGTCATTAATGTACTTCCTATAGTAACCCGTCAAGCCAAAAAACTCCTCACCTTAGTTGCGTTCTTGGGGATCCTCCAATTTCGCCACTATCTTGGAGGGATCAACAGCCAACCCATCCATTGAGACCATATGCCCTAAGAAACGCACAATTTTTCCTCCAAAACTTACACTTGGAGAATTTCACCTTCAAATTATCAACTAGAAGAGCATGGAGAACCTCTCCCAAATGCAAAGCATGTTCTTCCTCGTTCCTCGAGATGAAAAGGATGTCATCCACAAAAACAACCACAAACTTATTAAGAACATCACTGGATACCCTACTTATCAAGTCCACAAAATAAGATGGTGCATTGGTCAGCGCAAATGGCATAACCAACCACCTGAAGAATCCATCAGGAGTACAAAATGTTTTTTTATCGATGTTATACTCAACCATCCGTTACTGATAAAAACCAATAACCAAATGCAAATGAGAGAATACAATCGTTCCTACCACTACATGTCATCAAACGAACGACCCTCCTCTTGAAGTCAAGTACAGTGACATACATGGCTAACCAATCCATTCCTAAGATCATCCCATACACCAAAAATTCCAACGCATAAGTATCACAATCATACTCAATGCCTAAAATCGAATTTTCAAATCCGTACATAATATAGATAGGTGTGTCGAACCACTTATAAGTTGTGAAACTACTTTGTGATTGGTAACTACTGAGATTTCTAAGTGCAAAACAATCAACCAAGGTACTAGAATAAATGATGAGATTCTCCCTAATTGAAAAGAGTGCAATAGGAAAATCAGATATAGTGATCAAACTGTGGCACCCCATGTCCGTTAATGTCACTTGCTAAGAGAATGCATTAAGTTTCATGAAGCGTTATAGGTAAACAAAAAATTTACAAGACGGATATAAAATAGTAGTGAAAATCAAAACTTTTATTAAGAAGATAACATCGTGTTTCAAAATATAGTTACATCACTAGTCTGAAATGCATAAAACCAAGTAAATCAACTTAAAATTTCTGTCATGTACTTAAATCATTAGATTACAAAAATAAAAGAAGCATAATCCCCAAAACATAGCCATAGTAGAGAGATAGGAAATCAAGCAGTACATCTAAGTAGCTCCAATCAGGATGAAAGCAAAATCCTGATCAATCTTGAATACTCCCACCTTGAGAACCTAGGGAGGGGAAATGGAAGAGAAAGAAGAGGGAATAAAATAGGTCAGATGTAAAGTCTGGCAAGTCTAGTTACTTTTAGTATATAAATAAGTAAAAGTATCATAACAGGCATATATAATGCATAAGAGAGATATAGCATATAAGGCAGGTATGACAAGATAAACACGATAAACTAAACAAAACATGCAATGCGCTTCTATATTACTTTTCTCTTCCTCTACACCAATACTAGTATAACTGTAACATGATGATCCCAATAAGCATAAGATGGTAGAGTTAGGTGTACTATTAATGAGAGGTTTTAACCCCATACCTAACAGAACTGACTGGGGTTATCCCCAAACGATAATAACGAGCTCCTAAACAGATATGACTAGATGTACCCTAATTACTACCCCAATCGATAGGCTCCCTAACCCTCGTAGATACCCTGTGCTGGCCCCACGGTAGGATGTATCACTTCCTAAAGTGGCAACCCTAATACAAACAAGATGCACAACCATATCTACAGATGTCTCGGCATCTTAATCCTCCCTGGTTCGGACCCATGCACGCGCATGACTCGTCAGAATATGCCACCCACACCTCCTCTCAAGTGACCTCTTACAACCAGCCCAGTGTGTGTGCCCTGACCCCGACCTAGTTCGAGGTTTCCTGTTTGATAAGATATAGGTTACTAACTGATATGGGTCCAACATACAAGATAATACAAGCATCCCCCTAGGCTTGTATCCCCACTACTAGGTTTTCCATAGATTATGCCTACTGGTTTCTCAAGTTTGCATAACCCCAACAGGTTAAGTTTCTGGGCCTATATATACAAATATTACCCACCAACCCAAGATTTACTTAACCCTTCCACTGATTCAAGCAAGCTTACTTTACCCCTACTCAAGTTATCTGGTTCATGTAATCCCTATGGATTCAAATAGGTTAAATATTACAAGTTCATTATCATATTCATTTATGGTTATAATGCACTATACCTCCCACATTAAGCCTACAACTTGTTGATGCTGGAAATGTCGGGCGGGTCCGGGAAGACTTCTTCCACAAGTCGGACTTAACCTCATGTCTTACAACCGTCACGTGTTTATGCACTTAGACCCCTCACATTAGATTCACCACTTGTGGCCGTTGGATTTGCTGGGAGGGTCAGGGCAGACTTCTACCACAAGTGTAATCTAACCTCGTGTCTAAGCGCGGTTGCAGTTTTTTAAGCCTACAACTTGTGGATGCTGGATATGTCAGGCGAGTCTGGGCAGACTTCTTCCACAAGTCGGACTTAACCTCGTGTCTTAGCACCGTCATGTGTTTATGCACTTTGACCCCTCACATTAGATTCATCACTTGTAGCCGCTGGATTTGTCGGGCGGGTCCGGGCAGACTTCTACCACAAGTGTAATCTAAACTCGTGTCTAAGCACGGTTGCAGTTTCTTATTACTGTAATTCTAGGCATTTCATTCTTTATTTAATAATTACCCCTATTTCATTATAGTTTTTCATGCCCCTTTTCCAAGTTATATTCATCATTAACCATTTGCCCCCAAATTAGGATCTAAATCACAATTTGATTTATGGCCCAAATCCACATTTATGTATTTAATTCAAGTTATGCGCCAAATTTCCCAATACAAGTTATGCCCCAATTTTAACGTTTTCCCCTCGTTCCCAATTTCGCGCATTCGCATATTTCAACTGTATGCCTAGGCTCGAAGGTAGCCTGGCTATAAAACAAAAAGGGGAAAAGAAGAAGGGAAGAGAACATAAACAAACATCATAACAAGACGGACATACGGTGGCAGAAATAGGCATAGAACCTGAATAAGCATATTTTGACCCAATTGGGCATAATGACAAGATAGGCATAAAAGAACAAATCTGATGAACATGTGATAATAGAACCGATTAGGCATGGTGACATAATCATAAACATGCATGATGAGATCTAATTAGTGAATTAGATATACAAATAACGACATATTTACATGATTCAATTAGTCAAAAGCTTAGATCCAATTTACAACATGTCAAGATTAACATAGATACACAGGTTATGGCAGATCCGATATGATTCAAATAGTCATAGGCTTAGATCCAAATCATGATATGTCAAAATAACATTTAAGTGTTTATATCTAAAAATAACATAGACTCACTGTGATTGGATCTAAGAAATAGAGAAGAGTAATTGTAGATGTTGAATCGCAGATTTCTAAACTTAAATGAGTTGATTGCTGAAGAAGAAAGGCTGTTTCAATCCAGGTAGAGGCAGCACCTAGTTCTTCATTGTTTCAGAATGAATAAAACAATGAGATGGTCTTATTTATAGCCTGAGGTTCACGAATCTGGTCAGCAAACAAGTCTACATACACAGAAATGCATTTCATCTGGATCTTGCGGTGTCGACATGGGTGTCGACACCCCCTTATGGTGTCAACCCATGGGTCGACACCCCTAGGGTATGTCGACCCCCAACGGGTCCTATTCCCTCCTAGACTTCCCGCTTATGATTTTTTATCTATTTTGAAATTATGGGCTTAATTTATTTATATATATTTCTCTTGCACATATACAAACTTCTAACCTTAATAACTTCTTCATATGTTATCCGTTTTACGCAAACTCGAAGTCTATCTTAAGCAGAATTCCAAGACGAACACAATGGCGCAATCCATTTTACTTAATTACGAATATTTAAATTAAGTATTCTCTAGTTTATCATTTTAATGTATTATAAATTATGGGGTGTTACATTCTCCTTTACTTAAAGGATTTTGTCCTTAAAATCTCCAAGTTAAGAAGAATGTATATCCAAACATCCATCATCCATCTATTCATCCATCAATTACTGGCATCCATTGTCCTCAAAAGATTTCTAATGCTTATATGAACATATGCAAAAATGTGTGTATATGTCCCTATACTAATGCGAAAAATTAGGCGGTCTACTGATTCAGTCGGCCTACTTAATGCAATGTATGTTAGTGCCATGAATACAACATGTATGCAAATAATTCTATTATAACATGTAAGTTCTATATGTGAGCGAAATCATTCATCCAAATGCAACATTTATATGATGATACACCCTCTTTCATCCATTAAAAGAAGAAAAATCCGCACACATACATATGCAACATGAGAGTGATTGAGCCGACCTAGTGCCTAATGTGTGTGCATATGCATCCACGAGCAACCAGTTGCATCCACTTGCATCCATCAAACATAACATGTCTCAAAGACATGTTTACATCCATGGGATTCCTACCTAAAAGTCGATGATTTGATCGATAGGATATATTCATATGATGGAAACAAACTTGGATAAAAGCTTTGGAAAAGAAGTTAAAAACATACCCTTGAAAAGAAAAGGGTACGAAGCGCGAATCTTGTCTTCAGCCTCCCAAGTTGCATCCTCTTTGTTATCCCCCTATTGGACTTCCATCAACTTGACCTCTCTGTTGCGTAGCTTCTTAAATTCCGATCCAAGAATACGGGCAGGAACTCATCTGAATGTCACCTCCCGTTTCGCCTCTACTTCCTTAAGCATTCTCGGCTCAACTACTTCTATGGTATCGTGCAAGCACTTTCATAAATGAGAGATGTGGTAAACATCATAAACACCAGACAATCTCTCAAGTAGCTTTATTCTATATGCCCTTTGGCCAATTTTTTCTGTTATGGGAAATGGCCCTAAAAATCTTGGTGCCAATTTCCCTACAGATCCAAAGCAAACCACATTCCTCAAAGGTGATGCCTTGATGAAAACCATGTCTGCCACCTCAAACTCAATGTCAGCCCTTCTCTTATCTGCGTAGGACTTCTGCCTATCATGAGTTGCTTTTATGTGCCGTCTAACAAGATCAATCTTTTTTGAAGTTTCTCTAATCATATCCGGTCCAAGCAGAAGTCTTTCTGTAGATTCCCACCAACAAGTTAGTGACCTACAGGGTCGACCGTACAATTCTTCGAAGGGTGCCATGCCAATACTAGCTTGAAAACTGTTTTTGTAGGCGAAATCTACTAAAGGAAGATGTTCTTCCCAAGTCCCTCTGAAGTCTAAGATACACAGCCTTAAAAGATCTTCATGCACTTTATTAACCCTCTCTGTATGTCCATCGGTCTGTGGGTGATAAGCGTTGCTCAAACACAACTGTGTACCTAATGCCTCTTGTAAGCTTCTCCAAAACTCACTGGTGAAAATGGGGTCACAATATCTTACGATACTGGAAGATACTCCATGAAGATGGACTATCTCACAAACGTAAACTGCTGCCAACCATGTTTTCGTCCTCATACTCTTAACGTAATGAAATGAGCGCTCTTAGTAAGTCTGTCCACTATAACCTAAATATTGGTGTTCCTTCCCTTGATCTAGGCAAACCATCAATGAAATCCATAAAGACGCTCTCCCACTTCCACCGTGGGACCTCGAAATGATGAAGTAAACCACCAGGCTTCTTTTGCTCAACTTTGACTCACTAGCATATAAAATAGTGAGAAATAAACTCTGCCACATCTTTCTTCATCCCAGCCCAATGGAAAACCCTCTTCATATCTCTATACATCTAATCACCGCCTGGATGTATAATCGTCTTGGAATGATGGGATTCCTCAAGGACTGTCTGCAATAGACTCACAATATAGGGAACACAAAGCCTTCTATCTCGTCGCATCCACCCTTTATCTTCTGTAGAATATCTACTAAGGTAACTAGAAGTCTCCCCTTTACTGAGTATATCCAAGATATCTATTAGCTGTGGGTCCTCTGATGATGCCAACAAACCAAGTGTAAACTCGTTGGAGGATCTGAAATCAAAGGTCGATATGTACTCCAAGCTTTTCCTCTCCACAAACAGAGGACAAAGTGTCATCTTATGCCTACTTAATGCATCTGCGACCACGTTACCCTTGCCAGGGGTATAAGTAATCTCAAAGTCATAGGATGCTAGGAACTCCATCTATCTTTGCTGCCTTAAATTAAGATTCTTTTTTGGGAACAAGTAATTGAGAGATTTATGATCGGTGTACAATTCGAACCTCTCTCCTAGTAAATAGTGGCGCCAAGTCTTAAGCGCGAATACTATGGCAGCTAACTCTAGGTCACAGTTTGGGTAGTTTTTCTCATGAACCCTTAGTTATCTACCTCCATAGCATATTACCCTCCTCTCTTGCATTAGAACCGCTCCAAGCCCTGTACCACTTACATCAGTGTATACTATAAACACTTTGTTCCCATCGGGCAAGGTCAAGACTGGGGCTATTGTCAAAGCCCTCTTCAATCGCTGAAAAGCATCGTCATAATCTACATTCCAAGAGAATGCCATATTCTTCTTTGTCATCCTAGTGAGTGGGGCTGATATCTTTGCGAAGTCCTTATGAACTTCCCATGATAGCCTGTTAATCCAAGGAAACTCCTCACCTATGTTGCATTCTTTGGGATCTGCCAATCTTGGACTGCAACTGCCTTCACGGGATCTAATGCTATCCTATCTTTAGAGCCCACATGCCCTAAAAATCTCACTTCTTTTCTCCAAAAATAGCATTTGGGGGAATTTCTCCTTCAGCTGGTGCGCATGGAGAGTTTTCAAAACCTCCCTTAAATGTTGGGCATGCTCTTCCTCATTCTTCAAGAAAACCAAGATATCATCAACAAAGACCACAACGAATCTATTTAGAAACTCCCGGATCACCTTACTCATCAGATCAAAAAAATAGGTGGGTGCATTCGTCAACCCAAAAGGAATGACAAGCCCCTCGAAGAAACCATCTGGAGTTCTAAAAGCGGTCTTGTCTATACTATCTTTGGCCACCCTCAATTGATGAAACCCCGTGGCCAAGTCTAACTGAGAGAAAATAAATGCACCAACAAGCTGGTCAAACAGATCATCTATCCTCGGAAGTGGGTGCCTATTCTTCCTAGTGAGCTTGTTGAACTCTATAATCCACACATAAGTGAAGCGGGCCATCCGCCTTAGTTGCGAATACCACCGGAGCACCCCATTCAGATATGATTCGCTTAATGAACACTTTCTCAAGTATCTCCCCTACTTGCTTGCTGAGATCCCTCCTTTCTCTTGGAGCCATGTGACACATAGGTAATGCAACTAGCTTTGCATTATCCATAAAATATATGCGAAAATCAATCTCGCGCTTTGGAGGTAAGCCTCTAACCTCCACAAAAACATCAGGATACTCATAGACTACTAATACATATCGTAGATCATCTATAGATGCATCAAGAGACTCTAGGAAACTAAGTATGACAGACCCCTTAGGATCACAAGAAATCTCGTGGGTCCTCCCATGGCAAGTCAAAAGTCTAACGACCCTCCTCTCACAATCCAGAATGGAACCATACATGGCAAGCCAATCGATCCCTAGAATCAAAACATAGCCCATTAACCCAAGAACATATGCATCGCATTTGAACTCGACACTTAACACAGATATTCTGGAACCCCAACAAATCACAGACAGATGAGTCGTACCCCCAATGGGGTTTGAGAAAACAACGGGATCCAAAACTATACTAGTACTAAGGTGCAGAGACTCAACTAAAGAATCAGATATAAAAGAATGCGAAGCGCCAATATAAAAAAGAGTCTAATTGGATGATTGGAAAGAGAAATCAAACCTTCAACGGAAACTTTCCTACCTCCATCCCGCACACTAGACACGAAAGCATGCACCTTCCCTCCAGAAGATCCTGTCCTTTGACCCTGTCCTTGCTTCTTCGGGTACTCCTTAGAAAAGTGTCTGACCTCTCCATAATGAAAACAAGCATTCTTTCTTTTCTTGCAATCCTTGATCACATGACCCTCTCATCCACAATGATGACATTTCCTCTTATCTCAAGCTTTATCGTTCTTGCCACCCTTCTTATGTTGCTATTGTTCTTTTTTGGGCTACACTTTCTTGTTTTGTGTTTCCTCAACCTTAGCTTCTTTCATTTTCACCTTTACCCTCCTCATGCATCAATACCATATCAACAAATTTCTCAAAAGTTGCTTCCATCGAAATATGAGACATAGCTAACTCATGGAGGGGTTCATTCAATCCTCTAGCAAACCTCAAAGCCTTCTTGTGCGGGGTATCCACTAGTTCCAAACCTCGCCAATTGATTAAACTTATTAACATATTCTCTAACAACCATGCTCCCTTCCTTAAGCGCCAAAAACCTTTCCATTTGCATACTTTGCTTGGCTTGAGAAAGAAACTTCATTTAGAATCTCTGTCGGAAATCATCCCAAGTCTCCACTGGACGTCCTGCATGTGTCACTTCCCACCAAAACGAGGCCTCATTTTCAACAGCCAGGAGGCTAACTGAATCTTTCTACCATCATCTACTTCGAAAATTCCAAATAAATCCTCCTTTTATTTGAGCCAATTCCTTGCCTCTAAGAAAGTCTCAGTTCCTTCGAATGGCTTTCCATCCATAAGTCGGAAATCTTTGCATATCTTAGAGAAATTTTCAGCACGTGGAGCAGGAGGAGGGGGAACAACGAGTGCAGCTTGGGGAGGAACGTATGCTAGACCACCGGCAGGCGTCGTAGCCTCTAGATACCTACGGAACCAACATGGTATCGTAACGCCCTCAGGAATAGTAGGTTCCCTATTCAAGCTGAAAAGAAAGGGAAAAAACGGATTCAAAAAGAGAATCGAAAAATATTACATATGGCTTTAGGGAATTATGTTTTTCAAAACAGACTTTCGTTCTGAAAATGCTTTCTTTTAAAACCGTTTTGAAAACAATTTTCAAAATATTTTATCCGATCTGGTAACCTTCGGCTCTAATACCGAACGTGACACCCCACGTCCGTTATTGTCACTCGTTAAGAGGATGCATTAAGTTTCATGAAGCGTTATAGGTAAACAGAAACAGAAACATTACAAGACATATATAAAATAGCAGCAGAATTTAAAACTTTTATTAAGCAGAAAACATCGTGGTTCAAAACAAAGTTACATCACCAGTCTGAAATGCATAAAACCAAGTACATCAACTTAAAATTTATGTCTTGTACTTAAATCATTAGAGTAAAATAATAAAAGAAGCATAATCCCCAAAACATAGCCATAGTATAGAGATATGAAATCAAACAGTACATCTAAGCAGCTCCAAGCAGGATGAAAGCAGAATCCTGATCAAGCTTATGTATTCCCACCCTGAGAACCTGAGGGGATGGAAGAGAAAGAAGAGGAAACAAAACAGGTCAGACATAAAGTCTGGCGAGTCCAGTTACTTTTGGTATATAAATAAATAAATGTATCATGACAGGCATATAAACTGGATAAGAGAGATATAGCATATAAGGCAGGTATGACAAGGTAAATAGGATAAACTAAACAGAACGTGCAATGCGCTTCTCTACTACTTTTCTCTTCCTCTGCACCAATAGTAATATAACTGTAACATGATGATCCCAATAAGCATAAGATGGTAGACTTAGGTGTACTTGTAGTGAGAGGTTTTAACCCCATACAGTACATATAGCCTTACAGAACTGACGGGTGTTATCCCCAAACGATAATAACGGGCTCCTAAACAAACGTGACTAGATGTACTCTAATTGCTACCCCAATCGATAGGCTCCCTAACCCTTGTAGATACCGTTTGCTGGCCCCACAGTAGGATGTATAACTTCCTAAAGTGGCAACCCCGATACAAACAAGATGCACAACCATATCTACAGATGTCATGGCGTCTTCATCCTCCCTGGTCTGGACCCATGCACGCACATGATCCCGTCGGAATGCGCCGCCCACACCTCCTCTCAAGTGACATCTTATAACCAGCCCAGTGTGCCTGCCCTGACCCCGACCTAGTTCGGGGTTTCTCATTTGATACGATATAGGTTACTTACTGATATGGGTCCAACATACAAGATGATACAAGCTTCCCTCTAGGCTTGTATCCCCACTACTAGGTTTTCCATAGGTTACGCCTATTGGTTTATCAAGTTTGCATAACCCCCAACGGGTTAAGTTTATGGGCCTATATATACAAATATTACCCATCAACCCAAGATTTACTTAACCCTCCCACTGATTCAAGCAAGCATACTTAACCTTATTCAAGTTAATTGGTTCATGTAATCCCTATGGATTCAAACAGGTTAAGTATTACAAGTTCATTACCATATTCATTTATGGTTATAGTGCACTAGACCTCCCACATTAAGCCTACAAATTGTGGATGTTGGATATGCCGAGCAGGTCCGCCCAGACTTCTTCCACAAGTCGGACTTAACCTCGTGTCTTAGCAGCGTCACGTGTTTATGCAATTAGAGCCCTGACATTAGATTCACCACTTGTGGCCGCTGGATGCCGGGCGGGTCCGGGCAGACTTCTACCACAAGTGTAATCTAACCTCGTGTCTAAACGCGGTTGCAGTTTCTTATTACTGTAATTCTAGGCATTTCATTCTTTATTTAATAATTACCCCTATTTCATTACAGGTTTTCATGCCCCTTTTCCAAGTCATATTCATCATTAACCATATGTCCCCAAATTTAGATCTAAATCACAATTTGATTTATGCCCCAAATCCACATTTATATATTTAATTCAAGTTATTCCCCAAATTTCCCAATATATGTTATGCCCTAATTTTAACGTTTTCCCCTCGTTCCCAATTTCGCGCGTTCCCATATTTCAGTAGTATGCCTAGGTTCGAAGGTAGCCCGACTATAAAATAAAAAGGGAAAAAGAAGAAGGGAAGAGAACAGAAATAAACATAATAATAAGATGGACATACGATGGCAGAAACAGGCATAGCAACTGAATAAGCATATAGTGACGCAATTGGGCATAATGACAAGATAGGCATAAATGAACATATCTGATGAACAAGTGATAATAGAACCGATTAGGCATGGTGACATAATCATAAACAGGCATGACGAGATCTAATTAGTGAATTAGATATACAACTAATGACAGATCTGACATTATTCAATTAGCCACAAGCTTAGATCCAATTTACAACGTGTCAAGATTAACTTAGATACACAGGTTATGGAAGAACTGATATGATTCAAATAGTCATAGGCTTAGATCCAATTTACAATATGCCAAAATAACTTTTAAGTGTTTATATCTAAACATAACATAGACTCACTGTGATTGGATCTAAGAAATAGAGAAGAGTAATTGCAGATGTTGAATCACAGATCTCTAAACTTGAATGACTCGATTGCTGAAGAAGAAAGGCTGTTTCAATCTACGAAGAAGCAACATCTAGTTCTCCATTGTTTTAGAATGGATTAAACAATGAGAATGAGGTCTTATTTATTGCTAGGGTTCACGAATCTAGTTAGCAAACGAGTCTACATAAGCAGAAATATATTTCACCCAGATCTGGGAGGTGTCGATGTGGGTGTCGACAACCCCATTATGGTGTCGACCCATGGGTCGACAACCATAGGGTATGCCAACCCCCAACGGGTCCAATTCCCTCCCAGACTTCCCGCTTCTGATTTTTGAACTATTCTGAAATTCTTGGCTTAATTTATTTATATATAATTCTCTTGCGTGTATACAAACTTCTAACCTTAATAACTTCTTCATATGATGTCCGTTTTACGCAAAATCGGAGTCTATCTTAAGCATAGTTCTGAGACGAACACAATAGCATAGCCATTTTACTTAATTCTGAATATTTAATTAAGTATTCTCTAATTTATCATTTAATGTGTTATAAATTATGGGGTGTTACACAAACCTTCAACAAAGACTTTCCTACCTCTATCATTTCTACTACTAGTCAGTGTTGTCTCCAAAAAGGCATCTAAGCTGCTACAGTTATACCAATACTCTATCTAGTCCTCTGTAGACATGCATTACTCAGATGTCCTGGCTGCCCACAACTATAGCACTTTCGTTTCATCTTCCTTCAATCCCTAATGAGGTGACCTGGTATTCCAGTCCCATAGCACTCGATCTCAGTCTTGATCTGCCCTTTCTGAGGATTTCCAACTCGCCTCTTCTTGTCTTTCTTATTCCAGCATTTCTTTTTTGGACCAGAAAGCTTAGAAGCTACACTCTTATCATCATTAACCTCTTCTTTCCTATCCACATGACTCAGTGCCATCTCAATCAAAGCGTCAAATGTCGCTCCTATAGGAATGTGAGTCATCGTTAAACCTTGGAGAGGTTGATTTAACCCTATTGCAAATCGAACAGCTTTCTTATGAGCAGTATTAACCAAATCCATACTAAATCATGATAACTCATTGAACCAGCTGATGTATTTATTTACCGACAAAAATTCTTGCTTCAAGTTGAAAAACTATTCCAATTACATCATTTCCTCACCAGAAGACAAAAACTTCCTCTCAAATCTATTCTTGAATTTAGCCCAATCCAAATTGCTCCTCTCATCCTCAACGTTCTCCTATTAAAACGAGACTTCTTCCTTAAGTTGCCAAGCTACATGTCAAACTCTCATCTTATCCTCATGCTCCAATAGCTCGAAAATCCTCTCGGTGTCTCTAATCCATACACACATCTCTACAAACATCTCAGTACACGAAAGAGTTTTGCCATCCAAGTTAGAGAAGTCCTTGTAAAACTTAGAGAAATTCTTAGCTACCGTGGATTGGGAGGAACCACCACAGAGGCTGCTGAAGCTTGCACATGTTCTTGTCCCTTAGCAAGTGCCATAGCTTCTAAATATCACAAAACCAACTAAGAATAGGAACGCCCTTAGGAAGATTAGGGGCTCCTAACATGCTGCGCAAAAGAAAGGATGGAAATTCAGAATTTGAAGGAATGTTATAACCTGACTAGAGTATATTTTACTTTTAAAAGTAACTTTTGGTTTTTAAAAAATAGTTCAAAAAGTTTTATTTTTGAAACAAAATTTTAATGAACTTGTAACAATAGGCTCTGATACCAAATGTAACACCCCGCACATCTTAACATTATCCTAACATAGAATCTCGTTAAGAAATATGGGCGTTGTAGATATAAGGACAAATAATCATCATAGAGATTAAGATTTCATAAGACATAAAATAAATTCGCAGCGAAAGAAAAATACAATTTATAATAATAATAAATAACAAAACCATCTTTATTATTTTATCTAAGCCAAACTGTCTAAAAATACCATGTCTCAAATCTCATTCATACCAGAAATATCAGAGTACAATAATAATAGTATCCCCAAATAGCCAAAAAGGTACAAGAAAATGGTGGAAAGAAAAAGAAACAATACATCTTTGTAGAGTCTTCCAAGATAAAATCAACTAAGCAGTCCAAACTAAGCACTACCTCTCTAAGAGACTAAGGGAAGAAAAAGGAATTAGATCGGACGAAAAGTCTAGCGAGTTGTAGTGATTTCTAGCATGACTGATAAGCGATAAACGATTGTTCTGATATCATAAAAGGGAAAGTGTATGTTCACACATAAAGTGACAAATAGAATAAGGATGACAAAAAATGTAGGTGTTCTCATTCGCAAGATTCAATAATGATGATGACTGTTTTGCACTTCAACAAATTCAAAATTAAACAATAATTATGAAGAAGTTCCTAATACTACCCAGTCGACCGGCTACAACGAACCATGGATAACCTATGCCTACTATGTGTCCGGATTCATCAGTCCCTAGCCCATTAGACAAACGACATAACCTTATCCGTAAGTGTCAAAGTGGCTTATGTTTCCAACTCGAAGTAGTGCATGCACACTAAACGCTGAAACACACTCACAACCTCCAATTGGACCGACTTGCATCCATAACGTAATATGATGCGTCCCCTTGCCTTATATAAGACCGAAAATAATAAAAGGCTATGCTACATGGAATGGATCCCAACAAAATAACTTGGCTAAATCGCCAACCTTTGATTTGATCCCCACAAACAAAGTCAATATATTAGTCCCCTGATTTCCCCTCACATTGTAAATGAATATGTTCATATTAAAGTGTGACAACGAGGAGTACTCAGCTCGTAATTTACCCACACACTGTAAACTAATATGTACATATAAGGCATAACCATGACAATCTAATTCAAATTTATAATCTACCCAAACACTATAAATTATTATTTTCATATTAAAGCTTGACAATGAGGAGTATTAGGCTTATAACAAATTTAGTATATTTGACCACTAATTTACCCACACTCTGTAAATTAATATGTCATATTAAAGCCTGAAATGAGGAGTACTAGGCTCGTAATTTACCCACACATTGTAAATCAATATGCATATATAATGCTTAACTATCCGTTTCAAATATTCCAAATCATATTGCAATTTTACTATTCATGTTTTATTATGATTTCTAATTATCATAATTACGCAAGTTTCATATTATAGTTCATTTCTGTTCAAATCTATCAAATAGGCACTTACAGTTTGATTTGCCTTAATTCAGTTATTCCCCTCTTATCTGCAGCTTTAACATATTCAAATTAAACCTCAATCTCGATTATTTATTTTCAATTAGTTTTTTTTCCCATTCCAACACTAAATAAACAAAAAGAGAAATAATCCAATGCAAATATAATCATATAGTTTCAAGCTTGTTTTTATTGCATTTATATGCCCATTGGCATTTTTTAACTTCACTGCAAAATCTAAGAAAAATAGAAAAAGGAAAGAATAGATCTAATACAACAGTTTATAAAAATATGAATAAAATCAAAGAAATAGGCAGAATTAATTTAGAAATAAGAACTATGAAAATAGAATCTGAATCTAAAAACTGTGAGTAACTCAAATCTGATACAACTACAATTGAAATTTTATAGATTCATCTTTTAGCTTAAAAGATATCTATAAATCATATAAATCTCACCTAAGAAATGCAAATCCAAAGGCCCAGGTAGAAAACAAATTCAATGAATAAAACTACTCCAATTTGTTTGTGAACAATCTATTTTTTTTTTTTTTGGACAGGAAAGTTATGGAAGAAACTAAGAAACAATGAATGAGAATTGTCGGGAATAGGGAAGGAATATAATTTATTTATAGATGTGGTAGGGAGTTTGAGGCCTTTGGATAATTAGGTTTACAACAACTAACGTTAGATTTTAAAAATCTCAAAGCTTCCAGCGTGTGCCTAGCACGAAATCGTGCCTAGCCGAATTGCCTAGGTCGACACAGCTGGGACAGGGTCATACCAGCAATTACGCTGATTGATCGTAATTTATTATTTTATTTTGTTATGTTCTATTTTAAATTCTGAATTGTAATTCAAACATTACTAGCTATAACTTATTCGTTTTATGTCTATTTTACGCAAACTAAAAGTCTATCCGAACTAGAAAATCGTAACGGATCCAATGGCGCAAACCTGTTGCTTAATTCTTGTCATTTTCAACTTATTCTTTAATTAATTAATTTGCTGATTAATTATTATTCTTTAAAATTTGGGTTGTTACATATAACCTAATTTTTTTTATTATACATTATGTGCTCATTGTGTTACAGTGCATGCAAATGGTCTCTTAATGCAAGAAGTCTCCTAAAGTATGAAAATGATCTCTATGGATGCCTTAACAATTCCAGGTGTACCTTAAATTTAATCTTTATTATCCTTTAAAAAAAATCGGCCATAGCTTCGCTACTACCTTTAGCAAAGTTTGTGGGAAATGGGAAGAATAAAAAGGTTAAAAACAAATAGCTGCTGTTGGGGATTGAGCCCATGTCACGAAGACGATAGCAACAAGTCTCACCCACTACACCACTGCTCACTTTAAAATTTTGTTGCCCTCTTACTATAGTAATTCAACTATTTATAAAAGCAGTTGGATAACCCAACTATCCTCTTTGCTGCTACCAGCGACGCTGCCCTAGGAAAAGGTCTTGCTCGCCTTACATTTGGGTTGGGTCTGCCTTTAAAGAAAACATGATATTTATACCAATTTTATAGATGAGTGTTCTATGAGAAATCATGAATGAGCAAAAAATTTGTTTGATGCAAAACTTAGAAAGTTGAAAAGATAGAAGCTTATACCAGATGCAGCCAGGTAGATGCAAGTTATGGTGGAGGTTAATTGTTAATTAATCTTTTGGCATCAAATGATAAGTGTTTAATAAAGCATAATAACAAATATGCTGAGACATTGTACTAAACCAATTATCAATTTTTTGTGTATTTCAACAAGTTTCATATTAAGTCGAATGCATAGACGTAATTGTTCTGTTATAATCAGTATAAACTATATAACGTATTCTTTTCAAAAATTTGATTTATTCAATTATGTAAATGGAAAACAAGCACCATAAATCTCTCTATACTGGTTCATATATTAGTTTCCAATTTACTTTAATGATAGAAAAATAGGAAAATTCTTTTTATCAATTTAGTTTGTCGCAAACTGTATTGATATATTTGTTTGCCAGCATATAATACTTAAATTTTTTGTTCCTATTTCCAGTGTCGGCCCTACCAATACGTTGCCCAAGCCACATTCAAAAATTTTGGCCCTCTCATATATAAAATTTCAATGTTTGTTTTACATTTTTATCTTTATTCTTAGCATTAGATATAAGATTGCCAAAAAGACTAAACTGACAAAACATTCACTTTACATCCGTCCGACTAGCAGACCCTCCTCTTCGACGAACTTCCCCTAACGATCCGCCCCTCTAAGCCTGGCATCTTCCTCCATCTGAACCCAACCTCGCATCATTGCCTTCCCACCTGCACAACCGCAGCAGCCTCCATGTTTTTCTCTGCCATGCGTAAGAGTTTTATATATATATATATATATATATATATATATATATATATATATATATATGTATGTATATGTATATATATATATGTATATGTGTGTACTATCATATTTTTACATATATATTAACAGTTTATGCTTTCCGATGTACAAAATATATATACATATGCATGTAGATTTTAGTATGAAAAACATACTTTACGTTCCTTGCTTTATAAAATATATATTGGTTTCAGTTGGAAAGTATATTGTATGTACTTTGCGTTTAAAAAAACATATAGATATGAAGGGTTTAGTTTACAATTCTTCTGGTAAAATTCGTTGATACCCGGTTTTGAACAATGGTTGCTCCGCAAATATCATATCCCTTTTCCAATATACCACACCAATTTGTGTTTACATATTAGAACATGTTGTTATTTAGTTTATGACAGCATTCTATTTCTCATGATTGTTGCCCGGACCCAGTCGGCTGCACCAGCCCAAGGGTTTGGTGGGCTTCCCTTTGGGCCGGCTCTGCCTATTTCATAAATGATATATTATGCATGTTTATTACTTTATTGCTTGAATCTTTGCTTTAATATCTTATTGTTGAACATAATAATATGGATGCAACTCCATGTCTAATGGGAAAAATATTTTGATTATTTTAAAGTTGTAGCAACTTTCAAAATAGATTTATACATTATGTTCAATTAAGTTGATAACAAAAGATTATTATTGAAATAAAATGAGCTGGCTGAATAACACATGTAACATAACATTGACAATTTCAGTTTTTTAGTCACGTCATTTTTGTATGTATTCTTTTAATTAGTTCCATTTTCTATTGATTCTAGACTAATTAATTTTATCCTATCAAATCTTCATTCGTTGTCATAGAAAGCCATGGAAGTAACTGCTAAATTCACCATTGTGCGCTCGTATTTTGGTAGGTGAAACATATTTGAAGTATGTTAGTATTTATCCTAAATATAGGTTTTCTGTGTAGAGGGCAATGTGACTAAGTTGTTAATTAATATTTAACACCATAAAATGGATATTTATTTCTATTTCAACGTCAAATACAAATCGATTACTTGCTTTTTTTGAAACTTGAGATTAAAATGGAAATGAATTAATTTGAAAAAAAATGTCATAAAACCATGTGTCTATGCCAATTCTTTTACTATATTATTTTTAGATATGCAAAAATGTTTATGCATTTCAATTCATTTTTTTGATTGAAAAGTTGTATGTTTGTTTCTGAAAACAAGTATTGAGATTATTATTACATTCCATATCCCAATATGATAAGAAATTTATTAATATGTGAACTCACTGAAAGATCTATGTACTTACAAAATATTATTGTTGCAGTTTAATTTATATTTTTATCTTGAACCTCTAACTTCATCACAATTCCTTCACTACACATGATTTGCAATTTTGTTCTTACTTATCACTGGGTATGGCATGACAATAAATAGCTTGGGTGTATACATGTTGCCATTTAAGTGCGATTTTTTTTCATTTGGTTAATTGTCATTTAGTTTTCACTTTTTACTATTGTAGGCAAAAAGCGATACCAATTGTAATTAGTTTAGCCATAATCCAATTTTAAACTAATTTATATTTATGAGGTACAAGTTTTCTACTTATCTTATTATGTTACCAGTCTTATTTTATCAACAAGGTTAAATTATTATAAACAAGATAAGATATGTCCATATTACTTAACGTACTCATCTTATTGTACTAATTCATCTTTGTATTGTGAATAATTTACATTTTAGGTATAATATCTAACATCATAGCTTAATAATTATTCTTTTATGTCAACTAATTGCAAAGGACTAACATGTGAAGTATGTAAGTTAATTAGAAATAGTTTGATTTATTAACAAGTTAAAGAAATGAACCTTTCAAATATTTATCATTTTCCTTTTCCTTTTCCTTCATTTTTGTCCTAAGATCTTAAACAAAATTTTCAATTTCCTTATTTCTTTTTGATAATATGAGTAAATATTACAAATATCTAAGTTGCCAAGGACTTTGAGCTTTGTGTTGTTTTGTTTTTTATACAGCTCGGAAGCGTAGAGGAAGAGAAGACAATGGAAAACACTAACCAATACAATAAAGGAGACACGACGAAGATAGAAGGTGACTTTGGGTATTTTTTGAAGCTAGTGGAGGCTTGATGATCATAACTATGAGATTTTTTATGTCATATTTAGATCGAAAATGTACATCTATCGTACTAACTGAATTCAGTATGTTATTTATTTTTATTGTTTTGTTTGATTTTAACTTGGGTGTGTAGTTTAATAACTAGTGATTGGTAGTGTGGTTTTATAAAGTATGTGTATTTTGTAGTGTATAAATCTTACTTTACATATCTATGGGGTCTGCTATGTGATTTTATATTTTATGGATGTTACTTTATTGTCTTCAACTTTAAAACTGAACATCCCAGTTTATTATTTATATAAACTTAATAGGGAAAGGAAGCCAAATCAACGAATTCTTGAAAACTAGTTATGTCCATTATTAATTACATTTTATTCGTGTTTTTCAAAATGATTCAGCAGGGAAAATTTCTCCCACAACATGTCAGATTGCTCCTTATATTTTTTATGTGAGTATTGTTACACTGCCTAAAAATGAGACAAAAAAATGTGGATCCCATAATGGTTGGCGGAAATTAAAACTTAATTTTTCGATGGCATTAATTACTCCCAGACAAACCCATACTGAGTTTCTTTAGGTGAAATAGATCAATCCTTTTTATGTATGACTATTTCATATGAATGAGAATTTACCTTTGTACCACAAGCATGAATTTAAATTTGAGAAAACTCACACGTGCCATCGGTATGGGTTATGCACTAGTCTACATCTGTGTAGTTAATGTCCTGCTATTATCCAACTATATCTCATAATAGATTACCACCGCTACGTTTTTCCTAAATAGCCTTTGATATGGATTCTCCTCTTTAAACATCGCTATATTCCGTAGCAGACCACCACCGCTATGATTTTCCTAAATAGCCTTTCATATGGCTTCTCCTCTTTAAACCTTGCTATATTCCGCTATTCTAGATATATCTAATTATTCCCAATATATTACGCTATTTCTATGATGAAAGAAACAAATTTAAATATGACATCTATGCATTATAAAAAATTATGAAGTTAGGTTTTTTAATTGAATTTTCTAATATATATTTTTAGAAATAAAAATACTCCATATTCTATAAAATTGATTATGTTAAATAGCAATTTACGTTTATTTATAGATATTTGCACATGTTTTTGTTTAAAATTATGAATGTACTAATTATAGTTAAATTAAGTGCTGCTTTTTCATTTAATTATCGTCTTAACATCCGTAAAAACATTATGAATGATTTACATGTGTTATTTTAGAGTCATTTGATATATCTTGCTATTTCCCCACTTAATCTCCACTATGAATTTTTGGACCTCCGCCGCTTTGGATTCGTCAAGCGTTTTAACTTCATAGGTCTACATATAGAGTGTAAAGGAATTTAAAGCAACTTCAATGTCAAGATCTCCTTTATCCACGTAATATCTTAGAGCCTATCACCTACAGTGCTGTCCTTTTGTGATGGAAAAAAATAAAGTAAAGGAGAAGGTGAAACAAAAAGTTTGGTAAATGAGTATGTCAGTAAGGGTGTGTTCGGTAAGGGGAAATGAACCATTGGGTCAACGGACGCATCGGATGCGTCCGTTACCTAACGGTCCAAAATGGACCATTGAGCCAATGGCTGTAATTCCAGCCTTTGGCTCTCGATGCATCGGATGCGTCCGACACGTCGAGTACCAACGGCTGGAATTCCAGCCGTTGGCTCACTCCTTTAAATCCCCCCTTTCGTTTCTCCTCACTTCTCCCTGCTTCCTTCTCTTTCATCCATTGTTTCGTTCTCTAACTTCAGGTTTTTTTAATATTTTCTATATTTTGTTTATGTATTTTTTTTTAAAAAAAATATATTCTTTTTTCAGTCAAATGGCATATTCTTCTACCTCCGGTTCTGGCTCTTCCAACGCCCCAATTGCTTCATGGCCAGTGGATCGAACTAAGGCTTTCATAGACATTTGTCTCAACAATATTCATCTTCGAGGAACCAATAGATTCCTGACTATTGCGTAGGATGAATTCAATGAGAGGTTCGATGACGATCTGACTCAGACCCAAATAAAATAAAGTGAAATAATCTAAAGAGGGTATGGGCTTCTTAGAATGCTCTGTTATAGATTTCTGGGGTTTTTTGGGATGCTTCCAGGACCGCTTGGATGGATCAGACGATTGGTGGCATGGGTCTACATGCATGTACCAAAGGTTTAAGAGACAGCTGCCTCTGAAGTTTAGGGAGCAAGGCCAGTTTTTTGGGGGATGCATTGACACAGGCACCTGCAGTTATCAGATTCGCCCTGCACCACAGCCCTTCAGTCCACCGCCAGTTCAGTCTGCACACATGCAGTCATCTGTATGGAGACAGTCAATGTGACCAACATCTAGTAGGGCACCGCCTCCAGAACCGGCCTTCGTTCAGACAGATTATTTCTCCATGGCGGTGGACCGATGTTATTCCCTTCTCTCGACCATCACTAATGTCGACAAGTGGGAGATCATTGAGATTTTTCGCCTCGACCGGTCTATTTTGGAGATGGTGGAGACCTTACCTGATATATAGATGTTGGGGTACATGGTTATCATCTTACCAGAGTCCGCAGACATTAGTAGTTTGTTGTATGTTTTCGTATTATTATTATGTGATGAACTGTTATGTTTTCGTTTTATTATTATGTAGTGAACTGTTATGAAATATTATTATGTATTGAAATGATATGTTTGGTTAAATGTGTTGTTTTGCATTAATTGTATTGTTAAGTTTTAATCATTAATTAAATAATTAAATTACAAAATAAAAATAAAATACTCTGCTCAAATTCTCCGCTTAACGCGCCAAACGCTTTCTCCGCTAACTACAATTCTCCGCTAACATTCTCCGCTTAAAATCTCCACTCAAATTCTCCGCTTCCGCTTGCACCAAACACACCATATTATATGGTAATTACATGAACTTAACTTCATCGATACACTGTATGACTCAGAGTGTCCGTGAATTACTAGTTTCCTATATTTAATGTGTTCATCTTAATGCCCATCTATGCCAACGGCTCATGCTTTGGGTCGTATAACTAATCGATCCTCAAGACAAGTAATGATCGGCTAGTAGTTAGTAAAGTATCCTATAGAGGTCTCCCTACAATTCTAACTATGATACTATATTTCCCATGACCACAACAACATGCAGCTTGATACGCATTAAAGGGGAGTCTTCAATACTGACTCGCCAAACATCTCATCATGCATCTGTGTCCACCCCTAAATGGTAATGCAACACCTGGTACATCACCTAGATTCATAAACAGCACAACACCACATCATGACACTATGATTAGCAAGAGAGGCTTCCATTAGTTCCAAGCTTGCATACTCCATCAGGCATCATCGTTAGTGTTGAATGTCTAATGTAGAACCTCCTAGAAGTGCAACTCCCCACCGAACTGCAATAGTTGAATATCGGCCACCGTTGAGTAAATATCATTTACCTTATCTCGCAATATCATAATATCACCAACATAAGGAACTAACTGTTGTGTAACGACGGTCAGAACATAGTCCCCCTCCCTTGCACGCATACGAGCTGGCACATAACTCCCACATAACAAAAGGAATCCCTGATGTTACGTGTCTACCAACTCATATTTGTACTCATCTACTTCAATTTATTCCATGACATGGGACTATTAATTCCAACCCGTTATTCCTCCTTAGCAACATGCGAGACAAACCTAACAGTCTCCTCATTGACTCGCATCCCATGAGTATCTTTTGAGAGCACTGCCTTGCCTGCATGGCCCAGTCTGTAATCTTCGGCTCTGATACCACTGTTATGTAACGACGGTTGGAACAAAGCCCCCCTTCCTTGCACGCATATGAGCTGGCACACAACTCCAATATAACAAAAGGAATCTCTGATGTTAACTCATATTTGTACTCAACTCCTTCAATTTATTCCATGATGTGGGACTATTAATTCCAACCCGTCATTCCTCCTTAACAACATGTGAGGCAATCCTAACAGTCTCCCCATTGACTCGCATCCTACGAGTATCTTTTGAGAGCACTGCCCTGCCTGCATGGCCAAGTCCGAACCTTCGGCTCTAATACCATGTGACGGCCCGCCCTGCGCTAGCCTGCATTTCCTCCGAAAGTGCGCTGTACACATGCCCGACTAGCACGGGACGGTCGTCAGAAGAAAGAAAAGAAGAGAATGAACTAATCAAGGAACCTGTAGAATGTCTCACAGCGCATGGGATAAAATATAATAATGATAACATACTTGACATAAAACAGGTGAGACAGTGCATAAGCTGATAGCTAAAATCAACATCAACATCAGAGCAGCGGAAATCCAAATACAGCTTATTACAACTTTTAAAAGTCTACCGTCTCTAAACAAAAGAAAGTCAAAGCAGAAGATACACCACCAATGCCCAAGCAGTGATCTTCAACAACACAGGGAGAATACTATATATATGTATTACGTGGAAGCCTCCTGCCCGTCTCCGGATCATCTACCCGTGCATCACCAGCTAACCTGTCTCTAGTCTGCTCGTGTGAGTACCCAGAGTAATAAGAGGAGACATAAAACTCTGGGTCAGACATAAAGCCTGGTATGAGCGATAAGCATCTAGACAGAATAATAACAGGTATACTAAACCATACCTAAACCTGGACCTGCAACCAAAGAGTTAGTACCACATACCGTACAATGCTCTAAGGTGCCATAATAAATAGTGTAAGGATACGGGGGTGGGGTGTGCATGTCATAATGATAGCAAACAAATCATCCATGGCAACCATCCTCACATCTCTCACTCAGTGCGTAAAGCATACGATATCTACCACTTTGGAACACTAGACAAATTGAGGTAACGACGGATCCGGACTTGTAGAAACCCTGCTGTGACCAAGCCAAACACTTAGAGTCATGACCAAACGTTTCAATGGCTCGCTTCATTGGTCGTAGCCCTCGGTCCTACCGATGCCATAATGGCCCTGAATCCGCCTTCATACCTCCTACCATAGTGGTCCAAAGCTATAGACGTCGATAACTCCTTGGCACGCGTCCCACAGCAAAGCCCAACCATGAAGCGAACTCGTTGATTCCCATCTGAATCTTGAGCTCTAACTTCTCATTTGGACTTCCTTTGCATCTCGGGTTATAGTCTTCACTTCCGGATCGGTCTTCATTCATTTCGTAGTCATCACCGTCGGATCGTAACCTCCTCCCCCATCTTGGATCGTGGCACACTCTCCAGGTCGGGTCGCCATCGTCGGATCGTGCTTCACCCCGGATCGGTTCGTGGATCGCATCGCCTTCACCAGGTCGGATCGGGTCGAGGCACTCCAACTGGTTCGGGTCGTGCTCCATAGCTCGTGGCGCTTCCCTTCGGTCGTGGAGCCACATCGGTTCGGATCGTGAGCTTCTGAAGTGGATCGGTTCGTGGTCCATCAGTACGTGGCGATCGGAGCTGCGATCGGGTCGGTTCGCATAGCGTAAGGGGCGATCCGATCCGGTGTATTTCCTGCACTTCGTTCCAGCAACTGTTTTTCGCCATTCGACAGCGTTTTTGACCAAACTAACACTTCTAGACAATCACAAAGCATATCATACAGTCATAGCAACATATAGTATCGACTACAAACACCCAAAACACAAATCATAACATGTAAAGTGGATCAAACATGGTCAAAACCCCAAATTTTCCCTTAAGCATTTTTAAGTAAATCTAATCATAGGGTTAACAAAACTTAATCAAATCGAACCAAATTTCTAACAGAGACATAAAATATTATTTTTTGAATTTCTAAACATTTTTCCAGAATTTGTTAGTGTATAAATTCGCTAATCTTCACTAATTACCCTTAATTACCGTAATTAGTGCAAAAACTATGCAAATCACTCACCTTGGCCACAAACAAAATTCTCAGAACTGAAACTCCTCTGATTTGGGGCGAATACTGATGTCCAATAGCAGCTCTAACCTTGCTTTGGTGCTTTTTTCTTCTTAATTTGATGTTGCTAAGCCTAATCTTCAATTAGAAAGTGATTTGGGGTGTTTTAGATGTAGGAAGCCATTGTTAGAGTGTCTAAGGATGAAAGTGGCGGCTGGAAAATGTCTAAAGAAATGTTTTCTAACCCTAATCAGCCCCTATATACTCCTAAACCCGAAATCCCCCTCTGGGCCTAGCGGCTAATCACCCGGTTAGGCCCAATTAAGCTGTTTTTCACCATCTGAAACTTGTTTTAGCCATATCTCCCAAACGTTGAGTCCGTTTGGCTAATGTGACCACTCTACGGAAAGAGAAACCATCATCCGGAGCCAATGGAATTGGTTTCAGGTCAAAATTCCTTTCCATTCAAAAGTTATGGCCAAAACAGTGCCAACTAGGGGTAAAATGGTCATTTAAAAATCGGGAAAAATCATGCACATGGGAAATGACCCCAATAGTCGTCCCCCAAAGTTACATGACCATTCGACTTCGTATGTGAAAGAAATAAATATTCTATGATCCTAGCGTGCGGAAAAACTAAATCGAAGCCAAAATCTTACCAGGCAAAGAGTTCTGGGTGTGACTTCCTAATGTTCTCCTCTGTCTCCCAAGTACAATCATTCTCGTCCTCGCTCCACTGTACCTTGACTAGCTTCATCGCCTTCCTTCGAAGTTGCTTCATGTCGTGCGCGACAATACGGGCCGGCTTGCGGTTCCCAACCGCCTCGGGTTCTACTTCGAAGTCCTCTAACTGATCAGGTGAAATAGTCATATCTGAGTCGTGAACGAACTTCCTTAGTTGGGAAACATGAAATACGTTGTGAACTCCCGCCATCTTCTCTGGTAAGTCAATTCTATATGCCAAATTCCCGACTAGTTCAAGAACAGGGAATGGGCCAACGAATCTTGGTGCCAACTTGCCTCTCCTGCCGAATTGTATTACGCTCTTCAATGGAGAAGTCTTGACAAACACTAAGTCACCAACGGAGAATTTTAGGTCTCTTCTCCTCTTATCAGCATAACTCTTCTGCCTATCCTGGGCAGCCTGCATTCGTTGTTGAATGATTTTGATCTTATCTGAAGTTTCCCTCACCACCTCTGGTCCAAGCATAAACTTCTCGCCAGTCTCTATCCAACATGATGGTGAGTTGCACGGTCTTCCGTACAAAGCTTCAAATGGAGCCATACCGATACTGGATTGGTAGCTATTATTATAAGCAAACTCTACTAGATGCAAATGGTCATCCCATGATCCACCAAAATCCAATATACATGCTCTCAAGAGATCTTCCAAAATACAATTCACCCTTTCCGTCTGACCGTCGGTCTGAGGATGATATGCGGTACTGAGATGTAACTATGACCCTAGAGCCTCTTGTAAGCTCTTCCAAAACCCACTAGTGAACAACGGGTCTCGGTCGCTCATAATGCTTTTAGGTACTCCATGAAATCTCACTACCCACTTCATATACAATTCTGCTAACTTAGCTGCCGTTCTGGTCGATTTGACTGGTATAAACCTTGCACTTTTAGTCAGTCAATCTACAATTACCCAAATGCTGTCATATCCCGATCTAGTCCTTGGTAAACCATCAATGAAATCCATCGAGACTTGCTCCCATTTCCATTCGGGAATTTCTAAGGGCTGTAACAACCCACTAGGCTTCTTTTGCTCGGCTTTAACTAGCTGGCAATTCATGCACTTGGATATAAACTTCCCAACGTCTCTTTTCATCCCTTCCCAGTAGTAAGTCTGCTTCATATCTCGATACATCTTGTTACCACCGGGGTGTATAGTCAGCTTTGAGTGATGACATTCTCTAAGCACTTCATCCCTCAATCCATTGACATTGGGTACAACAAGCTTTCCATTCTTTCTAAGCCATCTATCTCGATCAAGCCCATACTTGTTCATCTCCTCATCGATACCCATCTCTAACTTGGAAATGATTTCCAATAGGTTAGGATCGTCCCTCTGACTAGAGCTAATACGTTCAATCAAAGTGGGTCTGATCGTCAAACTTGCTAACATTTCTGGATCCAATTCGCACCTTGGTCTGAAATCAAACCCTGCGATAAACTCCAGTTGCTTCCATTCAAGGAACATAGCCCCTAAGCTGGCATGTCTTCTATAATCAATGCATCAGCCACCGCATTGCCCTTTCCCGGTGTGTATGCGATGTCAAAATCATAGGAAGCTAAGAACTCTAACCATCTCTGTTGATGGAGATTTAAATCCTTCTGGGAGAATAGATACTTCAACGACTTATGATCTGTAAACAGCTCAAATCTTTCTCCCAAGAGATAGTGTCTCCACATCTTTAACGCGAACACGATCGCTGCCAATTCTAAATCATGGGTAGGGTATCTTCTCTCGTGCGGTTTCAATTGCCGACTTGCGTAAGCTACAACCCTACCGCCTTGCATCAATACAGCACCCAGTCCGGTACCACAGGCATCCGTGTATACCGTCATCTCTTCATCCCCCTTAGGAATGACTAACACTGGTGCACTTGTCAACTTGTCCTTTAGACTTTTGAATGCATTTTTGCACCTTTCATCCCAGACAAAAGTTTGATTCTTCTTGGTCAACTGGGTCAATGGTGCTGCTATCTTGGAGAAACCTTGGATAAACTTACGATAATATCCAGCTAATCCCAAGAAACTTCTCACATCTGTTGCATTCTTGGGCGTAGGCCAATCTTGTACCGTAGCCACCTTTGCTGGGTCCACGGCAATACCGTTCTCTGATGCAACATGGCCCAAGAACCTCACTTCCCTCTTCCAGAAGTGACACTTAGAAAACTTGGCTTTCAGTTGGTGTTTTCTCAACACCTCCATCGCTACTCTTAGATGTTCCTTGTGTTCTTCCTCTGACCTCGAATAGACCAAAATATCATCAACGAACACAAGGACAAACTTATTCAACTGATCTCTGAATACCCTATTCATAAGATCCACAAAATATGCTGGGGCATTGGTCAGCCCAAATGGCATAACCAACCATTCATAAAATCCAAACGGCGTTCGAAATGCCGTTTTAGCTATGCTCTCAGCTTCCACTCTAAGCTGATGAAAACCTGTCGCGAGATCCAACTGAGAAAATATTCTTGCGCCACTCAACTGATCGTACAAATCATCTATCCGCGGTAGAGGATACTTATTCTTCCTCGTCACTTTATTCAACTCGCGGTAGTCTACACACAAACAAAGGGAACCATCCGCCTTGGTAGCAAACACAACTGGTGCTCCCCATTCAGAAACACTCCTTCTGATAAATCCCTTCTTCAAAAGATCGCTGACTTGCACCTCGAGCTCTCGCTGCTCCCTTGGTGCCATACGACGAAGTGGCATCACTATAGGTCTGGCATCTTTTACCAAATCAATACGAAACTCAATCTCTCGGTGTGGTGGAAGTCCGGTCACTTCTTCGAAAACATCCGGATACTGGCCAACCACGGGCAAACCTGACAACTCACTATGCGGAATGTCGAGGGAGTTTAGAAAACTAGCCAATACCCCCTTACTGGGTAGACCACCAAACACTATCCTCCGCCCATCATCCGCTCTAGCTGTCACCAAAAAGCCCTCACAGTCTACCACCACCCCATACCTTCGGAGCCAATCTACTCCCAAAATAATGCCAAACCCAGTAAAGCCCAAAACAAAGCAATCACAAACAAACATGCATCCATGACTCGATAAGACCACATTACGATAAATCATGCTAAGGCTAGTCGAACCACCAATCGGGTTCATCACTACTAAAGGCCTATCGACAATCTCGGGTTCCAATCCCAACCTATCTACCAGGTCACTAGATATGAAAGAACTGGAAGCTCCGGTATCAAACAAAACTCTAACAGGAACATCATAAACAGAAAGCATACCTTGAATGACGACATTCTTTCCCTTCTCCGCCGCTGTTGGGGCATTCGACGAAGAAGGAATAGCATTAAGAGCGTAGGCTTTCACCATTTGCTTTTCCTTAGGGGGCTGTGGACACTTGTCCTTGTGATGTCCCATTTGGCCACAGTTGAAGCACTTCCTATCCGCTGGCTTGGCCCGACAATTACTAGCATAATGGCCCTTCTTACCACAGCTGAAGCACTCCACATCTTTCTTATTCTTTTTCTTCTGGCCATCCATAGCTTGGTTCTGCTTTCTCTTATTCTGGGAACCACCCTTGCCTCCACCACTTGCTTGTGGTTTTGGCTCTTCTGCAGATGCAACCTCAGTCTTCGACTTAGGGTAGAGACTTTCTGATCTTAACGCTTTCCCCACAATCGATTCAAACGTCTCATCGATGTGGTTGATAAGTTTTTCCCCCAAGTACTGATCCAAACCTGTTATGAATTTCTCATTCTTTTTCTCAGCAGTATCAATAAGAGACAACCCATATTTCGACAAAGTGTCGAATTCAGCGATATACTCCGAGACATCTCTACCATTCTGCTTGAGCTCCAAGAATTTCTTAAACAGCACTGACTTCTGAGCAGCTGGAATGAACTTCTCGCTAAAGCGAGCCTTAAACTGCTCCCAAGTAATCTGATCTTCGGGAGTAGCTGCCTTTATAGCATTCCACCAATTCATCGCCCGCCCTTGCAGCTGACGGGACGCTAGCTTTCTCTTCATCGCATCCTCGATACCCAAATCCTCGAAGATACGTTCGCAACTATCCACCCAATCCTGAACATCCGTGGCCGACTCCGTTCCGTGGAACGGCTTCCCACCAAGGCTAGTATAATCCTTATTTAGCTTGGCGAAGTCGACTCTTGGTGCCTGCACTATTGGACCACCACCATTCCCACCATTGGGAGCTGCCCTCTGTACATCTCTAAGCATCTCTCTCATGAGGTTAGTAAACATCGTCCTCATGTCAGCAACATTCCCATTATTGGCCCCTCTACCGGTACCTCTAACATATCGGCTCATCGTCAATCTGAAAAAGGAAACGATTAACGACTCCATAGTGGTGCTAGTGCAGTACGACTTCATTCTTATACTAGTAATCGTATATATATATATAGCTTTTAAAAACCAAAGTAATCACAAATACGCTCTCTCGTATACGTATATTATCTCTCCCGGATAACTTCCCTAGGTTAACTACGCAACCTAGAGCTCTGATACCAAGTGTGACGGCCCGCCCCGCGCTAGCCTGCATTTCCTCCGAAAGTGCGCTGTACACATGCCCGACTAGCACGGGACGGTCGTCAGAAGAAAGAAAAGAAGAGAATGAACTAATCAAGGAACCTGTAGAATGTCTCACAGCGCATGGGATAAAATATAATAATGATAACATACTTGACATAAAACAGGTGAGACAGTGCATAAGCTGATAGCTAAAATCAACATCAACATCAGAGCAGCGGAAATCCAAATACAGCTTATTACAACTTTTAAAAGTCTACTGTCTCTAAACAAAAGAAAGTCAAAGCAGAAGATACACCACCAATGCCCAAGCAGTGATCTTCAACAACACAGGGAGAATACTATATATATGTATTACGTGGAAGCCTCCTGCCCTCTCCGGATCATCTACCCGTGCATCACCAGCTAACCTGTCTCTAGTCTGCTCGTGGGAGCACCCAGAGTAATAAGAGGAGACATAAAACTATGGGTCATACATAAAGCCTGGTATGAGCGATAAGCATCTAGACAGAATAATAACAGGTATACTAAACCATACCTGAACCTGGACCTGCAACCAAAGAGTTAGTACCACATACCGTACAATGCTCTAAGGTGCCATAATAAATAGTGTAAGGATACGGGGGTGGGGTGTGCATGTCATAATGATAGCAAACAAATCATCCATGGCAACCATCCTCACATCTCTCACTCAGTGCGTAAAGCATACGATATCTACCACTTTGGAACACTAGACAAATTGAGGTAATGACGGATCCCGACTCGTAGAAACCCTGCTGTGACCAAGCCAAACACTTAGAGTCATGACCAAACGTTTCAATGGCTCGCTTCATTGGTCGTAGCCCTCGGTCCTACCGATGCCATAATGGCCCTGAATCCGCCTTCATACCTCCTACCATAGTGGTCCAAAACTATAGACGTCGATAACTCCTTGGCACGCGTCCCGCAGCAAAGCCCAACCATGAAGCGAACTCGTTGATTCCCATCTGAATCTTGAGCTCTAACTTCTCATTTGGACTTCCTTTGCATCTCGGGTTATAGTCTTCACTTCCGGATCGGTCTTCATTCAGTTCGTAGTCATCACCGTCGGATCGTGAGTAACATCCTCCCCCATCTTGGATCGTGGCACACTCTCCAGGTCGGGTCGCCATCGTCGGATCGTGCTCCACCTCGGATCGGTTCGCGGATCGCATCGCCTTCACCAGGTCGGATCGGGTCGAGGCACTCCCACTGGTTCGGGTCGTGCTCCATAGCTCGTGGCGCTTCCCATCGGTCGTGGAGGCACATCGGTTCGGATCGTGAGCTTCTGAAGTGGATCGGTTCATGGTCCATCAGTACGTGGCGATCGGAGCTACGATCGGGTCGGTTCGCATAGCGTAAGGGGCGATCCGATCCGGTGTATTTCCTGCACTTCGTTCCAGCAACTGTTTTTCGCCATTCGACGGCGTTTTTGACCAAACTAACACTTCTAGACAATCACAAAGCATATCATACAGTCATAGCAACATATAGTATCGACTACAAACACCTAAAACACAAATCATAGCATATAAAGTGGATCAAACATGGTCAACACCCCAAATTTTCCCTTAAGCATTTTTAAGTAAATCTAATCATAGGGTTAACAAAACTTAATCAAATCGAACCAAATTTCTAACAGAGACATAAAATATTATTTTTTGAATTTCTAAACATTTTTCCAGAATTTATTAGTGTATAAATTCGCTAATCTTCACTAATTACCCTTAATTACCGTAATTAGTGCAAAAACTATGCAAATCACTCACCTTGGCCACAAACAAAATTCTCAGAACTGAAACTCCTCTGATTTGGGGCGAATACTGATGTCCAACAGCAGCTCTAACCTTGCTTTGGTGCTTTTTTCTTCTTAATTTGATGTTGCTAAGCCTAATCTTCAATTAGAAAGTGATTTGGGGTGTTTTAGATGTAGGAAGCCATTGTTAGAGTGTCTAAGGATGAAAGTGGCGGCTGGAAAATGTCTAAAGAAATGTTTTCTAACCCTAATCAGCCCCTATATACCCCTATACCCGAAATCCCCCTCTGGGCCTAGCTGCTAATCACCCGGTTAGGCCCAATTAAGCTGTTTTTCACCATCTGAAACTTGTTTTAGCCATATCTCCCAAACGTTGAGTCCGTTTGGCTAATGTGACCACTCTACGGAAAGAGAAATCATCATCCGGAGCCAATGGAAGTGGTTTCAGGTCAAAATTCCTTTCCAGTCAAAAGTTATGGCCAAAACAGTGCCAACTAGGGGTAAAATGATCATTTAAAAATCGGGAAAAATCATGCACATGGGAAATGACCCCAATAGTCGTCCCCCAAAGTTACATGACCATACGACTTCGTATGTGAAAGAAATAAATATTCTACGATCCTATGATGTGTAGAATGCGGGTCGTTACATACCACTATTCTGTAACGACGGTTGGAACAAAGCCCCCTTCCATGCATGCATATGAGCTGGCAAACAACTCGCATATAACAAAAGGAATCTATGATGTTACGTGCCTACCAGCTCATTTTTTACTCAACTCCTTCAATTTATTCCATAATGTGGGACTATTAATTCCAACCCATCATTCCTCCTTAACAACATGCGAGGCAATCCTAACACTAACTTCCCTACAATTATTATTATCCATATATATATATATATTCGCATGATATATATATACTATTACAATATAATTATTTTATAACTTGGGCCTAAGGCTGAGGTTCAAACTTTACCCAGAAAATTCTGGCCACTCCATCGTCTAACCTAGAGTAGTTGACCGGTCAAAATTAATTTGCATTAAATTTCAAATTATTTTGTGAAAGAAGCCATAAACTCTAAAAACATCTTTGATTTTTTTTTCTTCCTATTAATCTGTTCATGTTAGCATCACCAATTATTTGAAAACTTTAAAATTAGAATACACATACAAATATTTAGAGAAGTAAGATATCAACTCTCAGATCGATGGTTAAGGGGTTGGAATCTTGTCGGTTTCAACTTCCAAAGGTTTATTTCAGGATTTCACTATTGGGGGTATTGTTTATATATATAGTACATGATACAAATATTCATCTACTGGATTCTACTGCACACAAATCTTCCTTCATCTTAAAAGCACCCTTATTCTTATAACTCTTGACATGAAGCCTCTTTTTGGCTTTTATTTATGTTAGGAACATCTTCTTCCGCTTTTATCTAAGCTATTTTTAGCTTTTATTGGTATTTCGAATGTCCTCATCCATTTTTAATGAATTTACCATTATTTTTTATTGGTGTGCGGAATGTCCTCCTCTAGTTGTTTTTAATGGAAGGGCTTTCAGTTTTATTATATCTTTGGCCATTACAGGCTTCTTCCTAAAGCAGACGCTTGGCATGCTTTAGTGTTGTTTTATAATTTTTATTCCCTTCTGCAGGACAGTACATAAACAAAGGCAATGCGTGTTTATGCCAAAGTAGAGGCGGTGCTTGATCATGTAACGATCAGAGGCAGAGCGTGCTTCATTCGAAATCGGGCTTATGCACCGATGATTACCCGTTCGTTCTCTAGAGGGTGCCTTAGCCTAGCCCTTGGACATGGTTAAGGGATTGTGGGGCCAGGATCGTATGTCTTGGGCATACCCTCTTCCCTCCAGGAGGCGCCCGGGATATACTCGGCGATTGGAGCCAAATGCGCGATTCCCTGGGATTACCCCCTCCCTTTTTATTAGGGAATGGATCCAGTATATACCCAGAAATTTCTAAGTTAATCCACCAAAGGGTATTTCACCCCTGACCATGTAGGACCACTTTTTTTGTAAGTCATCCTTTCATTATTTTATCCATGTAAACAGATATAACAAGATTCTTTCAAATCATAAACTTTCTTTTCACTTCCCTTAGGTCTGATTTCCATTCATCCTTAGGAGGAATTCTCCCTTGTTGATTTTGACATCTTATAAAGAAGCAAAATGTGGTCTTAATTTTTTTGCATTCGAAGTCATTGGATCCATATTGTCGTTGGGATGGCATAAGGTCTAGGCTCCCAGTGGTATAACTGTGTGGATTACTAAAGGCCCTTCCGAATTTGGTCCCAACTGTCCATCTGTTTCATTTTTGGTGTTAGACATTACCCTTTGGTGAACTCCCCTTCCTAAATTATCCTTGATTTTACCCCGGACTAATAATATTGGGTCATTCTCCTTTGATACTCCATTGTTGAAATAACGACCTCGTCCTATAATCCAGGGATTAAATCTAAGAATTATTTCCTTAGTTCTTGGTTTCTATCGAAAGCATAAGCAACCCTTTGATGGGATGGAATTTCTATTTCAACTCGAAGCATTTCGTCACGTCCAAAAGTTAAGGAGTAAGGTATATGTCCAGTAGCCGTCTTAGTGGATGTCTCATACGCCCAAACGACTAAAGATAAATCTTCCACCCAATTTTCTTTTGCTCTGTTTAATGTTTTCTTTAATAAGGTTTTAATTGTTTTGTTTGCATTTGCTTTCGGGTGTGCAACCGAGGAGAAACTCTTAATTATTCCATTGTTGAAACCCAACAACGAAAATTCTTTGCTTTCAATTTGGGTTCCATTATCAGATATAATCTTATGGGGTATCACGAACCTTGTTACTATATTCCTGATGATGAACCTCAATATTTTTTGGAGGTCATTTTTGGAAGAGGTTCTGCTTCTACCCACTTAGTAAAGTGATCGATTGTTACTACTGCGTATTTTTCTCCTCCTTTAGAGATGGGTAGGGATCTAACGAGATCTATTCCCCCGACGTCGAATGGCCAAGGACTTGTTATAGGAGTTATATTGCTTGGATGTAAGCGAGGAATTTTCAAATACCTTTGACATTTATAACACCTTCTAACTATGTTGATAGCTTGCTTAGTCATTTGCAGCCAGAAACCCTTGTCGTGCTACTCTCTTGGACATTTCATCTTGTTATAATGGTCCCCAAAGAACATGTGTGCTTCCTTTAGATATATTACCCTATCATTAGGATCTACATATCTTAGGTATGGATGGGTATAACCTTTATTGTGTATAATTCCATCTAAAATAACGAAGTTGGAAGCTTGCCTATTAATTTTCCTAGCTTCGATCTTGTTCGAAGGCGGTAAATCTTTAATACTTAAGCATTGGTGTCGTCGAGTTGCTCTCGTTGGAATTCTTGAAAGGATTTTCATTTTTGGATGAAACCTTATTTGTTGTTTCTTCATCAATTTTGATTTAGGTTTCCTCCTTGGATCTAGTTAATACATAAGTTTCTTTCGCCTTTTCTTTTTCTTCAATGCTTGGTTTCGCCTGATACCCAATAGGGTCTATCTGAAATTATGAGGCTCCTCTTAAGCTGGCTAGTTTTTCTAGTGAATCTGTCTTGGAGTTATCCCCTTTAGAATCTGATGTATCAAAAGATCTTCGAAAGTTTCGAGCATTTCCAATATCTTTTAACGTATAATGATAATTTCATATCCTTAGTCTGGTAAGTTTGATTGAGTTGATTTTTCATTAGTTGGGAATCACTAAAAAATTGGATCCTTGCGATCTTAAGCATTTTGGCCAAAGTCGGACCAGCTACCACTGACTCGTACTTTGCTACATTATTTGTTGTAGGAAATCCCAATTTCATGGCATAATGTAGCCAATGCCCATCTGGCATTATGATAACATATCCACCACCCACACCTTGCTCATTAGATGCTCTGCCAATGAATAACTGCCATTTTCTCTTTAAATCTTTCCCTCTTTATGGCTGTTGTTCGATAAACGTGGTGCGTCCATTTACGAAGTCAGCTAGAGTTTAGGCTTTGATTGTTGTTTGTGGTTCATACTTGTTGTCATCTGACTTAGCTCGATTCCCCACTTTATGTCGTTTGGAGGTCCCTGGCTTGCTGAAGATTTGTTTGAGAGGTTGATTGGTAAGAACCTTGAAGGGGTGTGCTTGGAAATATTACTGTAGCTTCCGTGCGGTTATTGTTAGTTCATAAACTAATTCTCAATGACTAGGTAATGGCTCTCGGCATTCTTAAGCCTTCGGCTAACATGATACACCGGGTTTAGTTCCATTTTTCCTCTCATATCAGAATTGTACAAACGGAAAATTTTAAAACTCCCAGATAAAGAAACAAAGTTTCCCCAGCTTACGGGATTGACATTATAGGTTGTTTCTTCAAATGATCCTTCAACTCTTGGAAGGCCTTTCGGCATTCCTCTCCCCATTCAAAGCTCTTCTTTTTCTTGATTACATCGAAGAATAAAACACACTTGTCGGCTGGCCTCGAAATAAACCTACTTAAAGTTGCTACCTTTCCACTGTAGCTCATTACATCCAGGTTCATTTTGGGTTCAGCCATATCCCTTATCGCCTTAATGTGCGGGACTAGCTTCTACTCCTTTTTCGCTTATGATATACCCAAGAAACTTTCTTGAATAAACATCAAAGTGGCACTTCTGGGGATTTAACTTCATTCGGTATTCCTTCATTACCCCTACCATTTCCCCCAAATCCTTTAGATAATTATCTTCTTTTCGCAATTTAACCAATATGTCATCAACATAAACTTCCATATTTCTTCCAATATGTTCATAGAACATTATATTAATGAGCCTTCGGAAATGGCTACGACATTCTTCAAACTGAAAGGCATTTCCTTGTAATATTACGTTCCATTGTCAGTAATGAAACTTGTATGCTCCTCATCTGGTTTGAACATCAGAATCTGATTATACCCCGAATATGCATCCATAAGTGACAGTAATTGTGTGCCCACTCGCAAAATCCCCCAATTGATCAACCCTCGACAAAAGGTAGTAATCCTTTAGGCATGCTTTGTTTAGATCAGTGTAGTCGACACATGTCCTCTATTTACCATTGAACTTCTTCGTTAGGATAGGGATTGCTAGCTATCTAGGGTAATAGACCTCTCTAATTAACTGGTTATCGAATAATTTCTTTACCTCTTCCTTCAGGCTTCTAATTGAACTTTATTAAATTGCCTTTTCGTTTGTCTTATAAGGGCTGTACCTTGATCAATATTAAGGGAATGACACATGGCTGAGGGTTCAATTCCTACTATATTGAAGTGTGTCCAAGCAAAGATGTCTTTGTTTTCTTTAAGAAAATGAATTAACTCAACTTTAAACCTTGGTCCTAAAGTTTGGCCTACTTTCACCATATTCCCAGTGTTGGAAGGATATATATTTATTTCCTCAATCGCCTTAATAGGTTTGATTCTTTCGACTTCACCCCGACAATCGAAGTTGGTTACAATTTCTTCTTCCACTACCATATTAATTTCTAACCTTTTCCTATTTCTATCCTTAGTTCTGCAATTGGAACTTTTATGTTTAACAAAATTATTATTTCTTACCTTTGCCTTGAATGTTGGGTTTAAGAGGCCATCATCTAAAGGTTTGAATTCAGTGGAGGCATCATGATAAGGAAAGTATTCCTTTTTATATTGATCAATCGTGGTAAAATACATTTTCCTTGAAACGAACTATTCACCCATGATTGTTCCCTAACCTTTCTTTGTCAAGAATTTAACCATCAAATATTTTTGGGACACAAAAGCATCTACCTCACCTAAAGTCTGTCGTCTAAAGAAAGCATTACAGAAAGAGGTTGGTCAATGATGATGAAGAGGGTTTCAAAGGTGCAACAACACGGGGGGATCCCTATCTGAACCTTCAACTTTATTTGTCCAACAAGTGTCGAGCCTTTATTATTAAACCCAATGATTGGCTCCAGGCTTATTTCTAATTTCGCTTCTGGAATGCTCATGCGATCAAACGCATGCTTGAAGATGGCATTGACTGTACTTCTGGTATCGACAAGTATTTGCCACCATATATTGTCATGTTTAAGTGGTAATCATGAGCAGATCATTATGAGGATGATGGATCCCCTTCTGAAGCTCCTTCAGGATTATAATGAAAGGATGAATATGAATTCCTCTCAAGAGAAGATTGGGACTCCTTCTCGAACTGAGCAAATACCCTCTCTTGCTTCTCTAATGTGGCAGCTCTTAGCACCCTCACTACTTTCGGCGATATAAAGTTCTTTGGTCATTTTAATCATAGCTATAATGGAGGGCTTTTGGAAACTGTTTATTATCTCGAGGGGAATTATTAGTGTTGATGCCAAAAAGTGGCACAACACCCAAAAGTCGAGTGTAAGTCATAGAGAATGAAGAAAGAATTGAAAAAAGTAAGAAAAAGTGAGGCAACAACAATTTATTGTGGTTCGGCTTCAACAAGCCTACGTCCACATTATAATCTCTTTATTACATATCAATTTTGAGTACAAATGATGGTTTTTTTGGCTAAAACCTGAGCACAATGCTGTAGTAATCATAGGACGACAAGATATTGTCCAATACTCCGTTTTTTGAAGCTCTAGGGGCTATTTATAACTACTTTTGATCTTGGGTCGACTTGGACACGTGGCAGTTTACCCAAGAGTGTAGGAAGAGTGGAGGAAGTCTTCTTTTCAAGGAATATGACCCGGCCCGGCTAGGAATGGACACATGGAGGTAGATCCATAGTTGTAGGGAGCTATAAGAGGACTTTTCAAATATATTTTTTGTGCTGACAAGTCCTGACTAGACTTGGTCGACTCGAGACTTAGCCGATCCAAACTTAGCAGACCCAAACTTGGCCAAACCAGAATTCGCCGACCCCAAACTTGGCCAACCCAGACTTGGTCGACCCAGACATGGCAGAATCGGACCTGGCCAGAACTGACTTGGGCCAAGACAAAGTCAACCCAGGAAGGTCAACCCGGGACTTGCACCCCCTGAGTTTGGTGCATCTTCGTGTTATCTTCTTTGTTCCAACCGTGTTCGTTTAACTCAAGGTTGACATTCGTATTAAATGATGATCTCTACCGACCCATACTTTGATCGAGTCGGGCTTGGGGTGAGATGTTGGGGACTGTTCTTCATAGTTTTGGGAACTTTCATGTGTGGTAGGACCCATGGATCGGGCTCTAGTCATCCTATGGTAGTATAATTTAGAGTTGTTGGGCTTGAATGAGCTCAAATGTGATCGAGCGAATGCTCTTGTCGATCTAAGTGAGTCTGAGCTTGGTGTTGTAAGGTTTAATCTATCCCACAGGTAGCTGGGCCAGAGCTTGTCATGTCTTGCTCTCATCATGGAGAAGTCAGTTCGGCCTGGAGATGACGCTCTTCACTTGGTGACGATTTGCAGAGAGATGAAGCATATCCTGTTATGCCTAGAGTCTTGACGGCCTGGCCAATAGGCAGGTCAACAATTTTCCCACCAAAGTACGTTGCGTCATAGATGGGACGTGCTTTGAATCTATTGATTTGCAATCCCATATAAGTCATTTAGTCTGTTGAGTGGTGATAATGATAAATCGAGTCCTTTTAAGAAGCCATTGTAATCGGATTATTCTATTTGTAGAAATAGCCTGTCATTGGTCACACTGCATTCAATAGCGCTTATCGAACAAAAGTCATTGACTGGAATAATTGAGATGAATTGGTAAGCATCCAAACTTCGCCGATTCGAGAGACTGAATTTATCTGTCATGATTCATGGTGCGTCGTTGGCTCCGATATGCGATTATACACAAACAGGTCATTGCCAAACAATGTCATCTTCCTCCGCAAGTTAAGTGCATGGTCGAGTCATATCATCTGTTATGTATAAGCTAGTGTATGATAAAATTATTTAAGTCCTGAGATAGTATGGGAATCTTTGGACTCTGAGCGAGCATCAAGACTGTTGGAATGGAGCATTTACAAACTGGTGTATGAGTTTGACATTTTCATATGCCTTTGGACTATCTAAATATTAGAATATTAATCTATGAATTCATGATCGCCTCATATCATATCAATTAGAGGCAAGAAAACCATGATCATTCTTGATCGTACTAATAGAAAACTAGAAATCCATGGCCACGTCAAACCATATTTAAAGAAATCCATGATCACTCTAGATCGTATTATGAGGAATTAGAAGTCCATGGTCGCATCGAGCCATATTGAAATAAATCCATGATCGCTCTGGATCGTATTAACGAAAATAGAAGTTTAGAGTTACGTAGAAATCCATGATCTCTTCGGATCGTTTTTATGGCCCAATGGTCACATACGAGTTAGTACGAGATATTGTTGAAATCATAAGTTGTCTCAAATCATGCTTAAATCATAAGCTGAAATCAATGCACTTGTGATTTTAGTCTTCAACATCATGCTTAACTCATAATCTGTCTCACTTTAATGAATAAGTCATGTCAAAGTCTGAAGGTAAAACATATATCTTCTTAATCACATGCCAAGTCAATGACGTGTTCAAAGTTGGTCTGTAAGTCGATGCTCATGCCCCCAACGTTGGTAGGGGACAAGCGAGGTCAGTGCTGATGCCCTCACCATCGGTGGGGACAATCAAAGTCAATGCTCATACCCCCAGCATCGGTGGGGGTTGAGCTAAGTAAATCGGGCGTCCAGTCCTTAAGCCTTTATACTATGCCGTCTTTGTTTTCGGTTAGAGTTGTGGGTTCAACTGTCTTAGCCAACCCAAGTCGTTTTATACCCTCTCCCGAGTGGGCAAGAGTTGGAGTTGAATACGCAAATGGTCGAATCACGTTCGCTTAGGAGTCTTTTCTTCTTTTTAGACAAAAAGTGAGGATCGCCTCATCGAGCATCAGTGAACTTAGTTACTCTTATCTAATTAGTCACAGAGTTAAGTAAGCTCGTCAAAATGCAAGCAAATGAACGTCGTTATTGAGTTAGTTGAGCCCCTTGTTCATGTTTAAGCATAGTCCAAAATAGTCATCACACTCTTTTTGAGTTTGTTCCTCATGCTTGGTTCCATTGAGTTTAACAAACAAAATTGTAGACTTGATCACTAAAATTGATTCTCTCCGGAACCACACATTCCTAGCATTCTTTTCTAAGGATTTTCCTTTGCCCTTATCGTTTCCAAAGTTGGATGGCCCCCCGTCCTTTGTCAAGAAAACATCAAGATCGTCCATCTCGACATTAATATCCTGTTATCACAGGAATTTTTCTGTCCCAAAGTAGAATTCATCAAGATCTCCGGGCGGTTCTCATTGTAGAGAGGTTTTGAAGTCGTTTTATCCAAGATGTCGGACATAGCAACCATAAGCACAATATGATTCTAGTCGATACAGCAATGCCACCACCACATTAAACCTTTCAGAGATGAGCGTAGGGTCTTGCTAAACCTTTGCATGATAGAAGTGAGACATATTATGCTTTTGGGCTTAGCGATGTGGACCTTAGACTGTTCAATGAAGCAGGTGAGCAACACGTTCCAGTGGTTTATCGATTCAAATGCAAACTACCGAAACCGCATAGCAGAGATGTTAGTCAAGGATAGAGGGAAGCACTTAGCCATGACGTTGTCCGACGCCGGTAGCATTTCCATACAGCGCACATAGCACATCAAATGCACGGTAGGATTGGTCCTACCATTGTAAGCCTCCAGAGTGGGTAGTTTGAAGTTCCGAGGATTATGGGAACCTTTGATGTCCTATGCGAAAGGTTTATGATTGACATTATTCGTGTCGTACTGAAATGTGCTGCCTCTAGTGAAGCATTGAATAATGTCGATAATCTAACTTCCGTCTCCAAGAAGTTGTTGTCAGTTGTTCAATTTAGCGCTAGTGTCCCTAGCTATTCCCTGACCTCCTGGTCGATCCATTCCATTCATGGAGAGAAGAAATCTGTCCATCGTTTCTTATTGCTTACGAAGGAGCTCGTCATGCTGCTCCATCCATGCTGGGAGTTCAGCTAGAACGCCATCTATCTTCTTTCTAGTGAGATATATAGAAGGATCGCTATGGGAGGAACCCTCCTGGCTTGAGTGTAGGAAGATACTCCATCCTTCTTCCGCTTCACCATCTTTAATCCAAAGATGAGCTATCCAAATCCTTTCAAGCTAGAATGATGTAACTATGTGCCCCCCTTTCGGGAGCGCCAAAATGTTGAACATGTATGAATCCTCAAACTTTAAGCCGATAATTGACCCTGATTCTTAATTTTCTCCCTATACATAGTCAAACACATATGAACAAGCCAATTATATTATATGGTCACTGTCCTAGTCATTCACCTGCACTTCTTACCATCTATGGAGAGTTAGGAATCTTAATTTCGCGTATGCAATAGCCTTCAATCAGGCCTTCACATATAATGAAAGAAGTGTTAAGTTAAGTTGGTTCTCATGCATTGTACTGTAATGTCGGCGGTGTTTCTAATGAATGCCTAGGTGATGTGCTTTCCATTCAATGTTATTGCAGTTTGTCACTTGTCATTTAATTCTGGATGATGACCTGTTGCTTAGATATATGCGTGTTAATCTTGAAGAGTCATCCGTTCAGCTGTAGTATGGGATCTTACATAACTTTAAGGATATTAAGTGTCCATAGTGTAATCGGGCAGTCGAATTATGATCCTTGAAGCTTGGATCTGATGCCCCCAGCTGTGGGTTTGAGGATAAGGCATCAAATCCACATCTCCTCTGGATTCTTACCCTACTGCCGAGTCATGAGTTAGAGTTAGAATGATTTATTGATGCCCAACTCATACTGGTTTATGCTCTCCCATCCAAGCTCTGAGGATTGAAGTTGGGCTGTGAAAGGTTAGACTGTAACCACCTCGAATGCTCCCATTCACCCCCTGCATTAAGGAGAAAAGTCGATGACTAAGTGGGTGTCACATTCAATTCTTGTATGGGATATTATATCTGATTCATGTTGAGCGTTATATGAGCCTTCCAACTGGGAAGTAGGTTGGGACCATTCAATGGATGGTCACTCTGCATCCAATTCATGGTCCACATGCAGCCTGATAGGATCAAAGCATAAGGTAGATACAGACAGATAAGTTATGCCATTTGTAAATACTTTCAATTGTTACACCCCCGGTTCAGGGGTGATGGAAAAAGACAAGTGGTCGGATCACACCCATTTTGAATTTAGATATATATGCATAAAAAAGAGGCATGGCCTTCAAACCTTAAGTGATTGTGTTATCCAAGTGCTCAAGCCATTGCATTTTCCATTCAATGTACTTGCAATGTGCAACTCGTCATTGCATTTGGTCTATAGTCAGTTACATATAGGTATGTGTGTTAATTTGAGATATCACTCTCAAGGCCTCCTTTTGGTCATTTCCTTAAATCGTGTGATATGTTCTCAAGGCTTCCTTTCGGTCATGTGGGAATTTTAGCATTAGGACTCTACGTCAGCCCTTCTAACGCGACCTTTTGTTGTTGTACATGTGTGTAGCCCTTGCGTCTTTTCTTTGTATCTATACAGAAACCTGCAGTTCAAATAGAATAATTCGTTTAGTTTGCGAGTTACCAAGTCAACTTTTATGTCATAAGTAATTATAGCTTGAAACAAAAATGTGTTAAGCATTAAGCTATCCCGCTTAGAATAATTAAATGTCATGATGCCGAGTGTCATGACTAGGAAAGACGTACTATATATATATCACCTAATTAACTTTGAATCATGAGTCGCACCCGACACACGTTTGAAGTTAGCTTAGACAACTATGCTCATGCCCCCAGCATCGGTGGAAACTAAGATAAGTCATTTAGGAGTCCGGTCCTTAAGACCTTTATACTCATATCCTCGGCTAGAGTGCAATGGAGTTTGTGTGGACGTCATATGTCATCCTCAATACTCTCTCCCAAGTCATGAGAGTTAGAGTTGTAGATGTCGTGGTTCATCCTTTATACTCTCCCGAGGTTAGTCAAGGTAAGAGTTAGGGATCGAGTGGTCGTTAATGTCGGTGCACCTATCACACTGATCCTGGATTTGTACTCATATCCAAGCTCTGAGGATTAGAGTAAGTCGAGCAAACAATCGTGTCACATTTTCCTTGGTCCTTTGCCTTCATGTTAATGTCAAAGATCACCTTGAGGATAGTCGGGTCACATCCATGTTGAGTTTATACTCCTTCCGTTGAAAGCTAGGAAAGAATTAAAGACGGCATTGGGAGAGAGGTCGAGTCATACTCTTCCTCATCTTAACATTTCTCTTTAACCCTCACGTCGAAGGCAAAAGTTTTTAGGTGGACGATCGTGTCGTGACCGAACTGTATTCTTCCCATCGTGTCAGGAGCACAGGTGTTGTTTTGACGAATGGCTGACTCATATTCATCCTAGTGTCATTCTCTTTCCCCCACATCAAGGGCAAAAAGTTAGTATATGAATGGTTGAACTCCATCTATGTCAGATTGTTAGCATCAGGCCAAGAGTAAGCAGGTGAACTGTTGAATCACGTTCTCCAAAGCTTTGTGTTTCCCTGATGAAACTATGGGAGTTTTGATTGGTTCCAAAATTTGGGTACTAGCGTTATTCATCTACAAATTTACACAAGTTAGTCATGTCAATAACTCAGTAAGCATGTAAAGGTAAGATGCATGATTGGAAAGTAAACATGTTGATAGGCAGTGTCGTCTCCTTTATATGGATTTACATAATTCAATGGCATCGAGTGTTGGATTTAGTCGTATGGATGGTTGAACCATGTCTATCTGGAGTCGAATCCCAAATTTTAAATGCATTGATTGATGCACAATTGTTTTGATACATGCCATGCATGAGCCGAGTAGTGGATGGCAAGTATAGATCCATCTTAAGTTATACATCTTTCCTCCAATGAAGGGCATTGTTTTGTAAACGAATGGTTCAGTTAGGCTCATCGTGGCAATGTTTTTTGATTTTGCATGCGGGTGTTGGAATCTTGATCGGTACCAGAATCTAAGTACCTATGTCATTCATACATAATTTCATACGAGTTAATCCCATCAATGACTCATATAGCCTGCAAAGATAAGAAGCATGATAAAAATAATTCTGTTAGAGAAATGAATATTATTCAGAGTGAGAGTGGTTTGCATATCCTTTTCTTGTCCATTCTGCTTTGTCATGTCTCTAACAGGTAATGACTGCTGAAGTTTTAGTTGACGAAGGAAGTCTTTTCAAATCCTTGTGGGGAGCCAATTCCAAAAACAATTAGACCTTGATCGGGGTACTGGAATAACTAAGGTGGTTAGGTGGACTTTGTGGGTGAATGATGAGACCGTGTCACGTTTGAATTGCCTTCTAGCCCTCACACCAAGGGCAAGGGATGAGGGCCAGATAATCAGATCAGCACCGCTAATGGTAGCATCCCGGCTTGTTAGTGCTAAGATGGTAATCGACATGAGAACAATGGATTCAAGGTTATGGAAGCTTCGCACTTTTTCCGTGGTGACTTGGAAGGAAATTTTGGTTCCTCTAATCGTAGTCATGCTTTTGGTCCCGTGTCAGCGACGAAAGCTAATGTAAGGTCAGTCAAACAACATCCAGGCTAAAGTGTTTTAGGCTTTGGATTTGCCAAGTCCTGGGTAAGCTGAAGTAGTTGGTCATATTTCAAGTACTAGTATGATTATGGATGGTTATTCTATATCAGCCTTGAATTAAATGATGGAGTCATGAGCGATTTGAGCTCGAATTTCCATGTTGCCCCCTGTGTCTGGGAAATGATTCAATTAATCGACGGTTAAGGAAAGAAGCTGAACGATGAATCTTTACATTCTAATAACAAAACATTAGCCGTGAGAAGTCCCATTTATATAAGACCCCATTAAATGGAGTGCTGATTAGTGCTTTTGCGGAATCATTCAGGGTTTTGAGTTCAGCAATGAGATTCGTTGATGTTTTATCCTGGGATGCCCTTCGGAGGGAAATAGGAAATGTCAAATTAGTCTAATTCAATGCTCCATTTAGTCATTCTTCCATATGCCCAAGTTTTTAAATCCCGATATCAGTCATGTTTTGTTTTGATGATTTTAGAGATTGATCTTGTATCGGGGGAGATCTCGGATGAGATGAGTCTAACTTGGGGCTTTATCTCGGCTCTGAAAATTCATATCAATGCAATCTCAGGATATATGATATGTTAAAAATTGATATTCTTGCACAATAATTTTCGTAAGGTACTATTATAAAAATAGTAACTTAGACTTGAACTGCAAAATCACTTCATCGTTCTTAATTTACTAAAGAACATTAATGTTCATAAATCACATTATGCTTAAGATAAATAAAATAACATTATACAAATAGATTAGTGCTTACAACTTATGATCCATGAATATAAATTATCATTGGAACATAAAAAAGATCCAAAACATTAATAATGCAACATAAGTAGAACATAAAATACATAATTTCATAGGTAACATACTAGTTAAAAAAATGATGAATATGAAAATCATAAGCATTGTAGAACATACATGGATAAAGGATATGCTCGTTTACCATGAAAAAAATAAAATTGCAGGAGATTATCATGGATAGATTTTATTTTTTTAATTATATTTTGATATAGGCACGAGTTTAAATTTTAACTAAAAACTAAGATTTTGTCCGATATTTCACTATCTCGTCTCGATCGATATATCGGCGATGTTGCAATATCTTGGACGATACATTCGAAACAAGATTTACAATGATATTTGTTGTTTCATTTTAAGAGGAGCTCTAAATGAGATATAAAAGGATATCTCAGACGATATATTTAAGATCTGAAACAGTGCATATGCCTCAGGTCGTTGTAGACCTAGACTTTGATTGGGAAATACCGAATATGGTAGCATGGCTTGTCAGGCTTTGAGTGATGTTATTATGTTCCGTCACACCAAAAGTACGAAGTACAAAACAAATGGCTGAGTCACATTCGCTATTACCTAAGCCTTCTTCCCTAGGCTAAGGTCACATGGTGGCAAATGGGAAGTCAAGTTGCCATCTTGATAAGGACCATAAACCTGATCATGTCTTATGGAGGTTTAATCGATACATAACTTTGGGCACCTAGGCATGTCACTTTAGCACTTATCAGGTTAAAACCGGTTTTCATTGGTCTAGTTAATAACAAATGGTCAATGTAAAGGTCAGTTGGGTTCCCTGGGTAGAATGATCATCTGCAGGATGGGTTTGATAAGAGAGTCATCAGCCCATTAATCACACTATGGAAATGTGGCCACAAGTCATCAACTAGATTGAGTTTCCTTCCTTCTTAGGTTATAAGTATGAAGTAATACAATTGAGTCACAAGATATATGTTCTTCATCACATCATATGAGTGAATGGTAGCTTTGGAATGTTGGGATCTTAGCGCCTTCCAGTATCCCATCATTGAAAATTACAATCACTAAGGTTACCCGTGTCGTCTTCAGGATAGGGTCCGAAGTGCTCCATATCCATGTCATTTGATTCAGTCAGCTGGGCAGGTTCATGTCGTATAAACCAAGTGGTCACTACTCATTCAGGAATAACACTTGTGGCATTGGTAAATTCTATAATCCGTCGAAACCTTAAAAGGAGGTTGTTTGGAAGTAGTCTTTCCTGTATATGTCGTCATGATTAACATGTTGAATATGTACATGAACTCTCCAATATGAATAATGTACGTGAATGAGTTATGGCTCTAAGGAGAATCCCAGTCATCGCCATTTTTTTGTTGTTGATATTCTTAGACTAACCACTGAATCTTGGTTGTTAAGTCTTGGCGATGTGCTGGAGTTCAGAAATGGCTAGTGATCCGGGTTGGTATGTCTGGAATAGTTTTGGAGGACTAGTGTCGGTATGAGTTAGGGTGGTGGGGTCAATGTTGACCCGGAGTAGGCATACCAGAAGTTGGTCGATCAGAAGTTGGTCGACCCAAACTTTAACATCACTATGATGATGGCCGTCAGAACCGATCTCGCCTAGACCCAAGACCTTCTTTGAGCCAAGCTGCATATTAGGAGCTTTCCAAAGTGCAATTCATGTTGGCTGGTCCTTTCACCCCGACCAGGGTTGAACCCAGAACTAGGGCAAAAGTGTTATATGTTGGGGATGCAGGGGTCGTTGCTGTTGCTTTTCGAAGCGCATGCAGAAGTCTAGGAAACCATGGCTGTTGAAGATGACTGAAACTAATATTTTGTCTCAGACTTGGTGATCCAAAAGTTTAGCAAAACCCTTTAGATGCTGAGAATCCAATTCTCAGTGAAAGCACCAAAGTGTTGACACCAAAAAGTGGCACGACACTAAAAAATTGAGTGTAGATCATATAGTATGAATAAATAATTGAAAAAGGTAAGAAAAAGCGAGACAACAACAATTTGTAGTGTTTCGGCATTAACAAGCCTACGTCCACTTTATAATCTCTTGATTACATATCAATTTTGAGTACGAATGATGGTTTTCTGGAAAAAACACGAGTACAATGCCAAAGTAATCATAAAACGACAAGAGATTGTTCAAAAGTCCCTTTTCCAAGCTCTAGGGGCTATTTATAGTTGCTTCTGATCTCGGATCACGGCAGTCTACTCAGGAGTGTAGGAATAGTGGAGGAAGTCTACTTTTCATGGGAGATAGCCTGACCCGGGTAGGAATGGACATGTGGAGGCAGATTCATAGTTTTAGGGAGTTGGAAGAGGTCTTTTACGAGATATTTTCTTGGGCTGACCAGGCCCGGCTAGACTTGATCGACCCGAGACTTGGTCGACCCCAAGCTTGGCTGACCCAAATTTGTCCTAACCAAACTTGTCTGGCCCCAAACATGGCCGACCCAAACTTGATCGAAACAGACTTGGCCAACCCAGACTTGGCCGAACCAGACTTGGTCGACCCAGACTTGGCCGCACGAGACTTGGTCTAGGAAAAGGTCAACCCAAGAAGGTCGACCCGGGACTTTCACCCCTCAATCTGACGCGTCTTCGTGTGGTCTGCTTTGTTTTAGCCATGTTCGTTCGACTCGGGGTTCCCATTTGTCCTAAATGATGATCTCCACAACCCATGCTTTGGTCGAGTCACGCTTGGGGTGAGATGTGGGTGACGGTGCTTCATAATTTGTGGGAATCTTTATGTATGGTAGGACCTATGTCGAATCGGGCTCTAGTCATACCAAGGTAGTTTAATTTGGAGTTGTTCGGCTTGGACGAGCTCAAAGGTGATTGAGAGAATGCTCTAGTCTATCTGAGTGAGTATGAGCTTGGTGCTATATGGGTTGATCTAGCCCACAGGTAGCTGAGCCCGAGTTTGTCTTATCTTGCTCAAATCGAGGCGAAGTCAGTTCGGCCTGGAGATGATGCTCTTCGCTTGGTGATGATTTGCAAATAGATGAAGCATATCCTCTTATACTTAGAGCCTTAATGGCCTAGCCAAAAGGCGGGTAAACAATAGGTGTTCTAAGCAAACTCTTGTAGATGTCCCTATCGAATAAGCTTTTTAATAATTTCAGACAGTGTTAAGCAGTGAGATAATGATGGTTTTAATGAAAACAACCTTCTTTCAATTATTATTATTATAAAATATTTACTAACTATTGTCTATTATCTAGAATATATGTATATATACAAGATGTTTATGTAGGTAATGATTATTAAAGACTGTACAGTTCAGAGAATTAAGATTTCAAATGAGGAGAGTTCAAGATTCAAGTCACGAGTATCAAGAATTCAAGAATTCAAGAGTTCAAGAAATGTAGAGTAATTGCGTCAAGATATTTTGTTAAAATTTTGGTTAGCTTTGAATTATGATTTCAAACTTCTTTCACTATTTTCAAATGATTTCAAAATTACTTTCTTGTTATTAAATCTATTTTCAAAGTGATTTCAAAATTACTTCCTTATTCAAAATTTATATCTTTTTATTTTAGCTCCTGAAATTTATTTTAACTTGTATTTTTTTTATTTTTTATTTCATATATTTTAACTCCTAATTCGAATATTTATAGATTTAATATTTACTTATACTTTCAATTGTCTTAGTTACATTTATAAGTTCAAAAACTTTTCTTATACTTAGAGTTTTAAATATATATGCTTTTATATCATTTAATATATAGTTTTTAATTATTTTCAAACCATCTTATATGTTTTTAAATATATTTTCTATTTGAAATACTCTATTTTAATATAAAGGAATAAAGTTTGATTTAACTCAAGAATCACCATAGTTTATTTAAACATTGTTTGCTTTAATTTAAAATTTTATTTTTAAATTTAAACTGGGGTGTGTCGACTTATATGTTTTGGTATATCAAGATAGAAGCCATTAATTTTTTTTTAATTTTTAAAAGTAGTATCTTTTGAATTTGGATCTTTTCTAAAGGTTGTGGCTGTTGGAAACTATATAAAGGCTTCAGAATTCGAACTTTTTTATTACTTTTCATCTCTTTCTTCTTCCTTAATCCATTTTCCGCTATACTTCTTAATTTATTAAATTTCTCTACTCATACACTATCGATTTTCAAAGAAATCATATCAATGTTCTTCTCTTTCAATTTTAAATCAAACTCTCTCAGAAATACAAGTGTAACTCAAGAGTTATGGGCTGTTTGTAATCAAAGATCACAAGATCGAAGTATATCGACCCTCCAAACACTGATAAGAGAAGGTTATAGTCATGTCTCGTATAAATCGACTGGGTGCAATTATGTCTCGGAAACTGGTTGGGCGTAAAGTTATGGCCCGGAAAATCAGCTAAGTCACACTGTACTTGGAATCAGTTGGGGTGTACCCTTGTAACCATGAAATCAGTTGTGTGGGACTAGATGTAGCGGAGTCTCGAACCAGTATAAAATCCAGATGTGTACTTTTCTTTTATTGCTTTTTATCCACTCTCTGCATCTGTGATTGATTTTGTGATTTGCATAGCATTATGTTTAATCCAAAAGGATTTTAATAAATTTAATAAAATCTATAAAACACTATTTACCCCCCTTTAGTGTTTAGTTTTCCTTAAGATCCTTAATTCTCATCCCCAACAATTGGTATCAGAGCATAGGTTTTCAAATTTGTCGTAATCTGTATTTTTGAAAAGTTTAAATGGCAATTTTTATAACACTAGTTCAAAATATTGCATTTCATAATTGTTTCATAAGTCTGCATTTAATTTTATTTAAAAATCACGTTGTCTATCAAATCAATGTATTGTTAGGAACATAGGTATTACATAGCTATTGATGATTCAAAACCTAATGGTCAAATGGTGCAAATCAAAAGAGATAAATGGATACTGGATAGTGGTTGTTCAAGGCATATGATGGGAAATCTAGAATTACTGAATAATTTAGTCTAGAAAGATGGTAGAATGGTCAATTTTGGTGATAACTGAAAAGGATATGTGATTGGCATCGATAACGTTAGTAATTCTAAAACTCCTACTATTTTTGATGTTTTATTAGCTTGGAATTTAAAACATAACTTGCTTAGTATATGTCAATTATGCGATAAAGGCTATAAAATCAAATTTGACAAAGATAAGAGCTTTATCGAAGATAATAATTCAAACATAATTTTTAAAGGAATTAGAAAGAAAAATATTTACATCTTAAGTATGAAAGTTTCAAACGATAATTTATATCTTTTGGCCAATACAAGTGACCGTTGGATTTGGCATAAGAAATTCGGTCATTTGAACTTCAAATGCCTATCTAATATTTCTAAATTAGACTTAATTAATGGTTTACGCAAAATGAATTTCAAATTAGATAATTTAAGTTATGTCTGTCAATTAGGGAAATTAAGAAAAGTTCATACAAGTCAAAAGATGAGATTACCACTTCAAATCCATTAGAATAACTTCATATGGATTTATTTGGTCCATATCAAACACAATCAAAAAACCATAGTAAATATGTTTATGTAATTACTGATTATTTCTCTAGATTTACTTGGATGTTATTTCTTAAAATAAAAGTGATGCTGTTGAATTATTTAAAAGTTTTGCTAAATGGATTCAAAATTTATCATCTTTAAAAATTAAAGCTATACGTAGTGATCACGACGAAGAGTTTGGAAATGAAAATTTTAAGAAATTCTTTAATAACAACAAGGGAATTACTCATAATTTTTCTTTTCTAAGAACTCCTCAACAAGACGGAGTAGTTGAACGTAAAAATAGGACGACAAAAGAGTGTGCGAGAACTATGCTTTCTAACAGTAGTTTACCAAAAAAAATAGGCTGAAGCAGTTGCAACAACTTGTTATATTTTAAACAGAATTTTAATAAGACCATTAACTAAAAATTTCCATATGGACTTCTTTATAATAAGAAACCAAAGGTATCTTACCTAAGAATTTTTGGGAGTAAATGCTTTTATTTTAAATACTAAAGAAAATCTAGATAAATTTGATCCTAAATCATATGGAATTTTTATTAGATATTCAAAAGAAGTAAAGCATAAGAGTTTTTAACTTAAAAACTAGTACTATTGAGTCATTTGATGGAAATTATAAAGATTAAAATCAAAAACAAAATGAAGATCAATGTGATAATGATAATGAATCAAATGAAATAAATAATGAAATTAATCAACCTAATAAAAGAATTAGACTCTTAGGGGATCATCACGTAAGGAATATATTAGGAGATATTGAATCTGTTACTAGAACTAGAAATCAATTAAATTATATGAGTAATATAGCATTTATGTCAACTATAGTACCCAAAAATCCAAAGGAAGCACCATCTGATGAGTCATGGATACTTGTTATGCAAGAGGAATTGAATCAGTTCACTAGAAATAATGTATAGGAACTTGTTCCTAGACCATAGGATAAAACTATAATAGGAATTAAATGGGTTTATAAAAATAAAATGAACGAACTTGGTGAGGTCGTTGAAAATAAAGCACGATTTGTTGCTCAAGGATATTGTCAAGATGAAGGAATAGATTACGAAAAAACCTTTGCTCTCGTAGCAAGACTAGAAGCTATTGAATTCTACTTGCTTTCGCTAATCAAAATAATTTCAAATGGATGTAAAAGGTGTTTTCTAAATGGATTCATTAAGGAAGACTTTTATGTTGAACAACCCCAATTATTCGAAGATGAAAATTTTCCAAAGCATGTTTACAAGTTAAAGAAAGCTTTATATGGTTTGAAACGAGCTCTTAGAACCTGCTACGATTGACTAAGAACTAATTTATCTCAATCAAAATTTAAAATTGGTAAAGTAGGTAATACACTATTTATTAAAAGAAATGAAAATGATATTCAATTTGTACAAATCTATGTAGACGATATAATTTTTGGATCAACAATTATAAAATGAATCAAGAATTTTTTAAAATCATGACAGAAGAATTTGGAATGAGTCATATGGGAGAACTCACTTTCTTTTTTGGATTACAAATTAGACAATTAGATAATGGGATATTCATTAATCAAGAAAAATATGCTAGATATTTAATCAATAAATTTAACATGGAAAGTAGACTAGACGTAATGCACAATGTTTGCCTTTGTGCTAGATATCAATCACAACCCAAGGAAACTCACTTAAAACCCATAAATTGTATTCAACAATATGTAAAACATACATAAGATTTTGGTTTATTCTATCCTAAAAATGATTCATTTGATTTAATTTTGTATTGTTATGCTGACTATGTTGGTTGTAAATCAGACTGAAAAAATACGTGTGGAACTTGTCATTTTGGGTCATTCCCTTGTTTCATGATTTAGTAAAAAGAAAATAATGTTTCTCTATCAGCAATTGAAGTAGAATATATATCTGCCGCTTTGGCTTGTTCTCAAGTAATATATGCAACAAGCTCTGAGTGATTTCAGATTAAATATAACCAAATCACCTATCTATTTAAAAATCCTACACATCATAATAAAACAAAACATATTGATGTGAAACATCATTTCCTTAGAGATAATGTAAATAAGGAAAATATTTCGCTAGAGTCTATTAAAACAGAAAGTAAAATTGCAGATATATCAAGTAAACCATTGAACGAAGAAACGTTTACTAAATTAAGAAGAGAACCAGGAATTTGTTCTCTAACCAAAGGAAAATAATTAAATATAGTATAAATTATAAGAAAAAATTTCAAAAATATCATATATATGTCGACATATAACGAAAAAATTTGAATTTTAAAACTCCCTCCAAAGTTAGTTATCCATCTTGTTTAAACTCTCCACTTTGAAAATTCTTCTCTTCTCTCTCATTTTCTCTGTAACAAAGATTCTAAAACAATAAAATAATGGCTTCCACTTCAAATAATAACCAATATAATCCCTTTTCATTCCCTATGCACACCTAAGACCCATTTCAATTTTCTACGCATGTAAGGGTTATCAAATTAGAGGAATCTATGAAAGATACCCTGCAATTACTTGCTAAAATAACTTTTACAACTCCGGATGACCAAAGAACAAGAAAAACAAGGAAAGATTATATGGAATCTTCAAAAATACATAATGGATAATCAAAATAGTCCAATTATTATTGAAGATGATTCTTTCAACATTCAAGTTCACAATCCTATGAAGGAAGATGAAGAAGAAAAAGAAGAGGTTGAAGAAGAAGAGGAAATAGAGAAAGAAAAACAAGGAATGTACAAAGATGATCAAGTAATTTGTGTTGGCAAAACGTGTTTTGATAAGGAAGGGAAAGTGATTGAACAAAATGTAGAATTATGCCTCCATTACCCAAATTGTCCAATTCACAAGTCTGCAATTGTTAAAAACAATTAATAACTAGGTTTCCTATATTCATGTATCATGTATTCCCTATTGTACATAAATATTCATGTGTATATATTCGTTAAACGTCTTGTATATTCGTACACAACACATAGTAATAAAAGTTTATATTTATATGTTTATAAGTTATTTTTCTAGTGTTTATATAGTAGCGTATATACTTAAGGATATTATCAGATTATTGTACTTTGTTTGGATTAGGATAGTTTTAAGTTTGTTAGTCTTAGGTTTAGATATTAGGAATATGCCCTAGTTTTAAGGGGAGTATTATAGTTTAGTTAGGATTATATATTTTTGGTTGATGATAAAGTGGGAGAATTATAAAATAGGGCTTAGTTTAAGGCGTAGTTAGTTGTTTTAAAAGGAAGATAATAAAATAAAGGGGTGTAACTAGAGAATCATGACATCAAGCATGAATATTTTATAAACCAAGGTTATCATCATCAAAAAGGGGGAGCATGTTAAGGGTTGAGATAATGATGATGGTTTTGATGACAACTAACTTGTTTCAATTATTATTGTTATAAAATATATACTAGCATTATTATCTAGAATATACATATATGTATGTATACATACATACATATATATATAGAGAGAGAGAGAGGAAATCTATGTAGGTGACGATTATTGATGATTATACAGTTCAAAGAATCAAGATTTCAAAGTAGAAGAGTTCGAGATTAAACACTCATGACTATCCAGAATTAAAGAATTCAAGGGTTCAAAAAATGTAGAGTAATTATGTCAAGATATTTTGTAAAACTCTGGTTAGCACTAAATTTTGATTTCAAACTTCTTTCACTGCCTTCAAATAATTTCAAACGATTTAAAAATTACTTTCTTGTTTTTAAATCTATTTTCGGAGTGATTTCAAAATTACTTCCCTATACTTAATTTATACCTTTTATTTTAACTCTTGAAATTTATTCTAACTCCTGTTTTTTAATTTATATTTCATATATTTAACTCCTAACTCAAATATTTATAGATTTAATATTTACTTATGTTTTCAATTGTCTTAGTTATATTTATAAGTTCAAAAACTTTTCTTATATTTATAGTTTTAAATATGCATACTTTTATATCATTTAACATATAGTTTTTAATTGTTTTTAAACCATGTTAATACATGTTTCTAAATATATTTTCTACTTGGAAAACTCTATTTTAATATAAAGGAATATAGTTTGGTTTAACTCATGAATCACCATATCTATTTAAACATTGTTTAGTTTGATATAAAATTTTATTTTGAATTAAAACTAGGGTGTGTCGACATACATGTTTTGGTATGTCAACATAGGAGCTGTTAAATTGTTTTAAAAATTTAAAAAGTTGTATCTTTTGAATTCAAATCTTTTCTGAGATGTTGTAGTTGTTGCAAAACTATACAAAGACTTCAGAATTCAATTTTTTTTAATTACTTTTCATCTCCTTCTTCGTCCTCAATCCTCTTTCCATTATTCATCTTAATTTCTTAAATTTCTACACTTATACTCTGTCGATTTTTAAAGAAATCATATCAATATTCTTTTATTTCAATTCTATAGCAGAAACTCTCTGAAATTCAAGTGTTACTCAAGGGTTATAGGTAGTTTGTAATCAAAGATCGCAAGATCAAAGTATATCACATCTATCCTCCAAAAACTGATAAAAGAAGGGCGTGGTCGTATCCCATATAAATCGACTGGATGTGTACTTTCCTTTTACAACTTTTTATTTATTCTCTACATCTATGAATTATTTTATGATTGTTGATATCTTTGATTTGCATAGCATTATGTTTAATCCAAAAATATTTCAAGAAATTTAGTAAAGTTTATAAAACACTATTCACCCCTCTCTAGTATTTAGTTTGCCTTTAGATCCTTAATCTGCATCCCCAACAGCTAGAACTTTGCAATCATTCGTTCTGCGACCATTTACCTTCTGGTAAATGTAATAATTGTCACTCTTCTTAGACTTCAGATTTTTCTAAGCCTTAAGAGGGGTATGGAAGTTTACTTTCCCTTTCACTGTTGCATAGATGAAAGCTATAGGTTTGTTAAATGCTACAGAATTGTTGTTGGATTCTACCATCATGCTCGTTTCTTATTTCGATTGAAGCATCTTTATGTACTAGTGTCTTCTTTTCGGTGTGGTAGATTTCATCAACTTAGATAATTTTATCAGCATGAAAATGAAATTCCTGTAGGCTTTCAACCTCGTTTACCATGAGATCCCTCTAGAAGGGAGTATTGTCCTAAAGTCCCGCATGGACGACGATTAGTTTCACCCCCATCGTTCATTGTTTTGGCAAATATTGCCTTAGCATTAAACCTTCTCAAGTTGTCTCTATAAATCTCTCCAGGTTGTTGCTTAATATAAGCCATCATTGTATAATGTATGGTGGGGGTCCTTTGTAACAACCCGTATTTTCAATAACCTGTTATAACGTAAATCGAGGCAGAATTTAATTCTAAAATCTGAATCAAGGGAAACGGGCTATGCCATTGCGTTCGTCTCGGAAAAATACGTGAAATAGAGTCCGAGTTTTCGAAAATCGGAGTCCGTATGACCCGATTAAGGCCCAACGAAGTTTTCAGAAAATTTCAAAGTAAAAACAGATTTCAAATTCAAGTTTGAATTTGGAAATTTGGGGCAATTGGGCCAGGCGGGAAAATTCCCGCCAGAACACCCAAGTCGACAGCCCTGTCGACTTGGGAGTCGACTTGGTTGGACCTAAGTTGACAGCCCTGTCGACTTGGCTGTCGACTTGGTCCAGCCGGGCTGTTTAGCCTGGTGCACCATTTAGAGATTGTGTTGAGCTTGGGGGCCAGATTCGGTTTTAAGGGCTGAGATTGGAACTAGGGTTTAATCCTATGGCCTAAAACACTTGCCTAATCTATAAATAAGACCCTAAGCTAGCCCTAAATCATCATTATTCATTCATACAACTAAACTATGGCAAAATCAATCCTCTCATGGCCTCCACTCTCTTCATAAAATTCCTAAATAAATTTCTAAGTGATTTTCCATGCATACAAGTGTTTTCAAACTTGTATGAGCATCATTAGCTTGCATTCAAGTCAAGTTTCTATATTTGCATCATAAAGAAAGAGTTTTGATCATTTTGGCTCAAGGGTTTTTATGTTAGAGCTTGCATTTTGGGTCTATTTGATTGCATAAGGGCTTTGTCATATTTTTGAGTCTTCATAAGCTTTGTAAGCCCTATTCTACTTTCATACTTAAACTCTAAAGTTAAATGTATGATATGCAAGTTTGCCATGATATGCAAGTCTACTATGATGTGTTATGCAAGTTTACTATGATGTGATATGCAAGTTCATCAAGTTATGTTATGCAAGTTTGATATGCAAGTTGCCATATGATATGCAAGTTATGTTATGCAAGTTTGATATGCAAGTTTATCATATGATATGCAAGTTATGTTATGCAAGTTTGATATGCAAGTTTTCCATATGATATGCAAGTTATGTTATGCAAGTTTGGATTGATCATTTGGCTCATGTTATCATGTTATGCAAGCTTATCTTGGGCTTATGAACATAAAGCTTCAAGCTTTATGCTAAAGGTTGCATTTTGGCAACATGTAAGTTATCATATCCCTTATGATAACTTGCATGTGAGGCTAAATGCGAACTTATGGCCATTTTTACATGTCATTTATCACCATGTATCACCAATATGCTAAGTTTGGTTTTATGCATGCTTTTGAGGCCTAAAATGTAATATGCAAGTATATGAACATATGTACATTTCATATGCCACCATGTTGAACTTGTGGCTTCTACACTTTTATGTCATGATTATGCCAAGTTCCCTCTTTCTATCCTTTATGCGCTATTGCGATATGTAAGCGATGGGATTGCGTTTGGGGTTGGGTAAAAGTAAAAAAAACATAAAAAAATAAGCTTGGGAATTTACCTATTAAGTTAGGTCTACCCATTGGGAATTTACCTATTAAGTTAGGTCTACCCAATTGCTTGAAAATTTGTAACATGTTTTGGAAACATGATGGACATGACACTTAGAAAAGATAAGTGCGACCAACTCGAGGTTGGGTTGAGTTTGTAGCGTAAACCTACCCGGAACCGACCGGCTTAACTAGTTGCTACAAACAATAGGACCCAATGTGAGAAGTTGGCCATGTTGTACCTTGAACCCGAGGTTAGACCAAGTTGTGGTGTAAAGCTACCCGGACCCGCCCGGCTTAACTAGTAACCACAACAAGGTCTAATGTGAGAGGTTAAGGCGCATTAAATTAATTAATGCCTCATGATTAGGGTTAAGTCATGGTCCACTTAATACTTAACCAATTTGGGCTTGGTAGATTAATCAGGGTTAAGTCGTGAACTCATCGTTACACTTAACCAAGTTAATCCATGATTATCAAGAGGGTTAAACTGTACTTAACCCACTAGAAAATCCTAGCAATGGGGGCCCACTCCAGCAGTAATCCCAAGTTTGTATCATTAAGACCCTAGGGACTAGGCTAGGGAGGGGACACGATTACTGGGCTGGAGGTAAGCGACCAATAAACGACGGCAGGGTGGTACGCCGATGTAGTTCCGAACGGACTATGGTTGTGCACGTAGTCCGTATTTGGAGAAGTCAAGCATGGGTACCAGTAGATCGAGACTGTGCACGCATGTTTATGGTGTCCAGGGGTTGCCACCCTAGGGCTTGATACACCCGACGGGAGACCCGGCACAGTCTGACTACAAATTATGTTTGGGCCGTATTGACACCAACACGTGATGAGTTAGGCTTAGGGAGCCGATCGACTAGACCGTTTGGTTGGACCTTGTATTAGGGTCATTTCTTGTTATTGGGCCAAAGCTTGGGCCAAGGGATCAATACTTGTTTATTCCAGTCATGTTAGTTTTCTAGTACACCTGTGGTGCAAAACCTTAAACCTGATTATGCGATGACACCTTTATCTACCTTGTTAGTTAATTATCATGCTAGTATGTTGTTATCCTTATGATCATCCCTGCTTCTCATGTCAGTTAACTTTATCAGTTTACATTGATTGTAGTAGGGCTTACTCAGTCTTTTTGACTGACCTGTTTTCTTTCGCCTCTTTTCTTCCGTTTCCCCCCCAGGTTCTCAGGGTGGGAACGTTGGAGCTTAGCTTGGATTTCGGATTGCTTGCTTGTGGGATTTAGCTCATGTACCGTCTTGACATGAAGCTAGCTATGGTTATCACTTATTTTGGGGATAGCACTTATGTATTTCAGTTTTTCAGTAATGTTGTTTTTATCTAGACTTGTTTATTTGGAAAGCTATGTTGTACCAGACTTGTTTTGAAATAGTATGAAATCTTCCGCTGTTTTATCTATGTTATTTACTCTGTTTACATATATACATATGTTCTTGTTCTGCCTTGATATATCATTATGCATGTTTACCTGATTCAAACGCCCCTCCAAGGTCAGAGTGCTTGCAAGAGACACCCTGGCGGAGGTGGGGTGTTACATTTGGTATCAGAGCATATGGTTTACGAGATGGAACAAAGAGGTTTTTAAGAAAAAATTTTGAAAACTATTTTCAAAACCAAGTATAAAGTATTTTCCAAAGAAAAGTCTAGTTTATATTAAAGGCTATTCCCCAAAAAGCCATTAGCAAAATTCCTTCGTTTTTTTCGCCATTCTGGATCTGTCTTTTTCTTCGTTTTCAGTATGGCCGATAACTTTGCTATTCCGGAGGGAGTACACGTACCTGTTTGGTATAGGAGACTTTTGGAGGCTAGGGCGACCGAAGCCAGCCCCGCAGATGTCCCTCCTCCTCCTCCCCCAGTAGTTAATGTTCCTCCTCCTCCTCCTCCTCCGGTAGTTAATGTTCCTCCTCCTCCCGTCGCTGAGGTTCCTCTTCCTCCTCCCCCTCAGCATCCTCAAGTTGACTTCGCAAAGACTTGCAAAGATTTCAAAGCAATGGGTGGCAAGAGCTTTCAAGGCACTGAGACTTTTGTAGAGGCCAGAAATTGGTTGAAAGAGACCGAGGATTTATTTGCTATCTTTGGGTTAGATGATCAGAGGAAGATCTTATTGGCGGTTTGGCTTATGAAGGATGAAGCCGCTTATTGGTGGGAAGTCACCAATGGTACTAGGCCTGTTGAGACTTGGGCCAATTTCAGGGCAAGGTTCGTGCTTAAGTTTCTATCTTCTGCCGAGGAGAATCTGCAAATGGAGAGGTTCATAACTCTGAGACAAGGAGATATGTCTGTCAAAGAATATGTGAACAAGTTCAATCAGTTAGCTCGTTTTGGCTTGGATATGGTGAATACTCCTCAGAAGAAGGCTCTTCGTTTTGCTAGAGGATTGAATGAGCCGTTGCAGGGATTGGCTATGTCACATATTCCCCATGGGGCCACGTTTGAGAGTTTGGTTTATATGGCGTTACTTCAGGGAGATGTCAAGAAAGAGACCAAGATGAATGATACTCAAGCCAAGAAGACTGATTCCCAGGGAAAAGGAAATCAGGGTAATCCAAGTGGTCAAAGCAGTCAAGGCAATCAGAACAAGAACAAGAGTCAAGGCAACAAGGGGAACAACAACAAGGGCAATAGCAACAAGGGCAAGAACAACAAGGGGAAGTGCCATTATTGCGGTTCAGTTGGGCATCTTATTAAGGATTGTAAGAAGAGGAAAAGGAAGAATGGTGATGCTTTTTCTGCGGTGAGACTGGACATTTTAGTAAGGATTGCCCGAAGAAGCAAGGGCAAGGCCAGGGTCAGACTCAGCGTGCTGGACCTTCAGGAGTGCAAGTTCATGCTCTCAATGTCGCTCCAGTTCCCGATCGAGGTAGTATTTCTGTTGAGAGCCTTGTATATATTTCTTATTTTCCAGTTCGTACCTTGTTTGATTCTGGTGCATCGCATAGCTTTATCTCATCTGATCTTGTTGATAGTTTGCACCTTAGTACTAGCTTGGTAGATGATCCCGTCTGTGTCTCAAATCCTATTGGAGGTTCCGCCCATCTATCTATGATATGTGGGGATTTGAGGATCTCTATACTGAGTGTAGAGTTCTTGTGTAGTGCTTATGTTCTTGGTTTTAGGGGATACGGATTGATATTGGGCACGGATTGGTTGTCCAGATATGGAGCCATCCTTGATTGTGAGCATAGGGTTGTGAGGCTCGTGACTCGCCTCGGAAACACCCTAGAGATTTCATGTGATCCGAGAGGTCCCGTCATGTTGTGCTATCTTGAATCACTCGACTCGTCAATGGAAACTCTTCAGTATGTGAGAGTGGTTCGAGAGTATCCGGATGTTTTTGATGAAGTTAGGGGGTTGCCCCCTAAGCGAGAGATTGATTTCCGCATTTATCTAGTGGATAATGCAAAGCCGGTTTCTTTGCCCGTTCGGCACATGGCTCCGCGTGAAAGGCGGGAGCTAAGTAAGCAAGTGAAGGAGTTGCTTGAGAAGAACTTCATTAGACGAAGTATATCTGAATGGGGAGCGCCTGTGGTATTTGCTACCAAGGCAGATGGTTCTCTCCGACTTTGTGTTGACTATCGAGAGTTAATTAAGCTGACTAAGAAGAACAGACACCCGTTACCGAGGATTGATGATCTCTTTGACCAGCTTGTCGGTGCTTCTGTTTTCTCTCAGCTTGATCTTGCTACTGGATTCCATCAGCTCAGGGTAGCTGAAGATAGTATAGACAAGACTGCGTTCTGGACTCCAGATGGATTCTTCGAATGGCTTGTCATGTCGTTCGGCTTGACTAATGCACCCGCATATTTCGTAGACTTGATGAGTAGGGTGTTCAGGGAGTTCTTGAACAAGTTTGTCGTGGTCTTCGTAGATGATATTCTGATCTTCTCTAAGGATGAGGAGGAGCACGCAAGGCATCTTGTGGAGGTGATGGATACACATAGAGCGCATCAGTTAAAGGCCAAGTTCTCCAAGTGTCACTTTTGGAGAAGGGAAGTTAGATTCCTTGGGCTTATAGTATCTAAGCAAGGCTTAGCGGTGAATCCCTCTAAGGTAGTTGCAGTTCAGGATTGGAAGACTCCATGGAATGCAACCGAAGTGAGAAGTTTTCTAGGTCTTGCGGGTTTTTACCGGAAGTTCATCAAGGACTTCGCGAAGATTTCTGCTCCTCTCACTAAATTGACGAAAAAGAATTTAGTTTTTGCTTGGAGCATAGAATGCGAGCTTGCTTTTCAGAAGCTCAAGAGAGCTCTCACATCAGCACCTGTTCTAGCTTTGCCCGATGGAGGGAAGTTATTTACAGTATACACCGATGCATGTGGCACGGGGTTAGGAGCTGTTCTGATGCAAGAAGGAAGAGTGATATGCTTTGGCGGTAGACAACTCAAAGTGCATGAGAAGAATTATCCCACTCATGACTTAGAGTTGGCAGCAATAGTATATGCACTCAAAGCTTGGCGCCATTATCTTCTGGGAGAAAGATTTGAGCTTTATACCGATCACAAGTCATTGAAGTATCTCTTTTCTCAGAAGGATCTGAATCTAAGGCAACAAAGATGGATGGAATTCTTGGCGTCCTATGATTTTGAGATAGCTTACACCCCTGGCAAGGGGAATGTGGTAGCTGATGCATTGAGTAGAAAAAGGTTGACCCTGAGTCCTCTATTCGTGGAGATGAAGAATTTAGAGTATGTGGCAACCTTTGATTTCTCTTTGGCGATTAAGTCGATGACCGGTTCTTTAGCATCTCTGGAACTCAGACCTACCCTTCTTGATCAAGTTGGGGCTTCACAGAGAGAAGACCCTCAGATAGTTGAGATTATGGATAAGCTGATTCGAGGAGAGGCGTCTAGTCATCTCGCTCGATATTCTATTGATGACAAGGGTTGCCTGAGGAGAGACGGAAGGTTATGTGTTCCAATGGTAGAAGATCTAGTAAGAAAAGTTCTTGAGGAAGCGCATCGCTCTAAGTTGACTATACATCCGGGCGGAGATAAGATGTATAAAGATATGAAGCGCATTTTCTTTTGGCCTTGTCTCTAAATGTATCATTTGCCAGCAAGTCAAGGACGAGTCGAAGAAGCCCGGTGGGCTATTGCATCCTCTAGACGTTCCACTATGGAAGTGGGAGAGTATTTCCATGGATTTTATCGATGGGCTACCAAGGTCGAGGAAAGGGAATACGAGCATTTGGGTTATTGTGGATAGACTTACGAAGAGTGCTCATTTCATTCTGGTGAAGAGCAAGAGGACCGCATCTTGGCTAGCGTCTGTATATCTTTGTGAGATTGTGAGACTACATGGAGTCCCTTCTAGTATAGTCAGTGACCGTGACCCAATCTTTACAAGTCAATTCTGGAATAGCTTGCAAGAAGCTATGGGCACGAGGTTGAATCTAAGTACGGCTTATCACCCACAGACGGACGGTCAAACCGAAAGGGTGAATAGGGTACTCGAGGATCTGTTGAGGCTTTGTATTCTGGATTTTGGTGGTACTTGGGAAGACCATCTTCCTCTTGTTGAGTTTGCATATAATAACAGTTATCAGGCAAGCATAGGGATGGCACCATTTGAAGCTTTATATGGGAGGCCGTGCAAGTCGCCTACATGTTGGTGGGAGACTACAGATGAGCTTATACTTGGGCCTGATATGATCAGAGATACATCCGAGAAGATCGAGTTGATTCGGAGACGGATGAAAGCGGCCCAAGACCGACAGAAATCCTATGCTGATAAGCAAAGAACTGATTTGGAGTTTGATGTTGGGGATATGGTTTTCGTGAAGGTTTCTCCTTTGCGGAATGTGGTCCGATTTGGAGCCGTTGGGAAGTTAGCACCGAGGTTTGTTGGACCATTCCCTATTATAGAGAGGATCGGGCAGATGGCTTATAGAGTGGAGTTGCCCGAGAAGCTTGCCGGAGTACACGATGTTTTTCATGTCTCGCATCTCCGGAAGTGTTTACATGAATCAGCAGAGGTTGTTGAGCCGAGTGTTCTGAAAGATGTGGAAGTGGAGAAAGAGGCTACCTTGAGGAGAGCTCCGATTCGTATCTTGGGGACGGAGACCAAGAAGCTAAGGAATCGAGAGGTCAAGTTGGTGAAGGTTCAATGGGGTGAAGCCGAAGAAGACGCAACTTGGGAAACCGAGGAGAAGATGCGTGGGCTTTATCCATTCCTTTTTGAGGGTACACTCTCAATCTCTTTTCTTTGTTAGCATATCTTTCTCTTTGCTATCCATGTTTATCTAGTTTATCGTGTTAATCTTGTCATGAGAACCCTAGGTAGAAACCCTTTGGATGAAACATGTGTTTGAAACATGTTGTGCTTGATGGTTGCAAGTGGTTGCAAGTGTTTGCAAGTGGTTACTCGTGGATGCATGATACACGTTAGGCACTAGATCGGCTCACACACTCCTCATATTGCATATGCATGAGTGTTTATGCTTATTCATGGATGAAAATTTTTGTGTTATCACATGGATGTTGCATATGGATGTATGTTATGTGCACACATATAGATGATATACATTATGTTAGGAATTGCATACATATGGATTCATTTCACTAACATAATTTGCATTGATGATATTTGCATTAGATAAGGACATATACACACACCTTTGCATATGTTCATACAACATTTAGAATCTTGTAAGGACAATGATTGCTCGTGGATGATGTTTTGAGTAGATGGATGATTGGATGGTAGGATACGTTCTTCCTAACTTGAAGATTTCGGGGACGAAATCCTTTAAGGAGGGGAGAATGTAATAACCCGTATTTCCAATAACCTGTTATAACGTAAATCGAGGCAGAATTTAATTCTAAAATCTGAATCAAGGGAAACGGGCTATGCCATTGCGTTCGTCTCGGAAAAATACGCGAAATAGAGTCCTAGTTTTCAAAAATCAGAGTCCGTATGACCCGATTAAGGCCCAACGAAGTTTTCAGAAAATTTCAAAGTAAAAACAGATTTCAAATTCAAGTTTGAATTTGGAAATTTGGGGCAATTGGGCCAGGCGGGAAAATTCCCGCCAGAACACCCAAGTCGACAGCCCTGTCGACTTGGGAGTCGAATTGGTTGGACCCAAGTCGACAGCCCTGTCGACTTGGTCCAGCCGGGCTGTTTAGCCTGGTGCACCATTTAGAGATTGTGTTGAGCTTGGGGGCCAGATTCAGTTTTAAGAGCTGAGATTGGAACTAGGGTTTAATCCTATGGCCTAAAACACTTGCCTAATCTATAAATAAGACCCTAAGCTAGCCCTAAATCATCATTATTCATTCATACAACTAAACTATGGCAAAATCAATCCTCTCATGGCCTCCACTCTCTTCATAAAATTCCTAAATAAATTTCTAAGTGATTTTCCATGCATACAAGTGTTTTCAAACTTGTATGAGCATCATTAGCTTGCATTCAAGTCAAGTTTCTATATTTGCATCATAAAGAAAGAGTTTTGATCATTTTGGCTCAAGGGTTTTTATGTTAGAGCTTGCATTTTGGGTCTATTTGATTGCATAAGGGCTTTGTCATATTTTTGAGTCTTCATAAGCTTTGTAAGCCCTATTCTACTTTCATACTTAAACTCTAAAGTTAAATGTATGATATGCAAGTTTGCCATGATATGCAAGTTTACTATGATGTGTTATGCAAGTTTACTATGATGTGTTATGCAAGTTTACTATGATGTGATATGCAAGTTCATCAAGTTATGTTATGCAAGTTTGATATGCAAGTTGTCATATGATATGCAAGTTTCTCAAATGATATGCAAGTTATGTTATGCAAGTTTGATATGCAAGTTTGCCATATGAAATGCAAGTTATGTTATGCAAGTTTGGGTTGATCATTTGGCTCATGTTATCATGTTATGCAAGCTTATCTTGGGCTTATGAACATAAAGCTTCAAGCTTTATGCTAAAGGTTGCATTTTGGCAACATGTAAGTTATCATATCCCTTATGATAACTTGCATGTGAGGCTAAATGCGAACTTATGGCCATTTTTACATGTCATTTATCACCATGTATCACCAATATGCTAAGTTTGGTTTTATGCATGCTTTTGAGGCCTAAAATGCAATATGCAAGTATATGAACATATGTACATTTCATATGCCACCATGTTGAACTTGTGGCTTCAACACTTTTATGTCATGATTATGCTAAGTTCCCTCTTTCTATCCTTTATGCGCTATTGCGATATGTAAGCGATGGGATAGCGTTTGGGGTTGGGTAAAAGTAAAAAAAACATAAAAACATAAGCTTGGGAATTTACCTATTAAGTTAGGTCTACCCATTGGGAATTTACCTATTAAGTTAGGTCTACCCAATTGCTTGAAAATTTGTAACATGTTTTGGAAACATGATGGACATGACACTTAGAAAAGATAAGTGTGACCAACTCGAGGTTGGCTTGAGTTTGTAGCGTAAACCTACCCGGAACCGACCGGCTTAACTAGTTGCTACAAACAATAGGACCCAATGTGAGAAGTTGGCCATGTTGTACCTTGAACCCGAGGTTAGACCAAGTTGTGGTGTAAAGCTACCCGGACCCGCCCGGCTTAACTAGTAACCACAACAAGGTCTAATGTGAGAGGTTAAGGCGCATTAAATTAATTAATGCCTCATGATTAGGGTTAAGTCATGGTCCACTTAATACTTAACCAATTTGGGCTTGGTAGATTAATCAGGGTTAAGTCGTGAACTCATCGTTACACTTAACCAAGTTAATCCATGATTATCAAGAGGGTTAAACCGTACTTAACCCACTAGAAAATCCTAGCAAAGGGGGCCCACTCCAGCAGTAATCCCAAGTTTGTATCATTAAGACCCTAGGGACTAGGCTAGGGAGGGGGCACGATTACTGGGCTAGAGGTAAGCGACCAATAAACGACGGCAGGGTGGTACGCCGATGTAGTTCCGGACGGACTATGGTCGCGCACGTAGTCCATATTTGGTGAAGACAAGCATGGGTACCAGTAGATCGAGACTGTGCACGCATGTTTATGGTGTCCAGGGGTTGCCACCCTAGGGCTTGATACACCCGACGGGAGACCCGGCACAGTCTGACTACAAATTATGTTTGGGCCGTATTGACACCAACACGTGACGAGTTAGGCTTAGGGAGCCGATCGACTAGACCGTTTGGTTGGACCTTGTATTAGGGTCATTTCTTGTTATTGGGCCAAAACTTGGGCCAAGGGATCAATACTTGTTTATTCCAGTCATGTTAGTTTGCTAGTACACCTGTGGTGCAAAACCTTAAACCTGATTATGCGATGACACCTTTATCTACCTTGTTAGTTAATTATCATGCTAGTATGTTGTTATCCTTATGATCATCCCTGCTTCTCATGTCAGTTAACTTTATCAGTTTACATTGATTGTAGTAGGGCTTACTCAGTCTTTTTGACTGACCTGTTTTCTTTTGCCTCTTTTCTTCCGTTCCCCCCCAGGTTCTCAGGGTGGGAACGTTGGAGCTTAGCTTGGATTTCAGATTGCTTGCTTGTGGGATTTAGCTCATGTACGGTCTTGACATGAAGCTAGCTATGGTTATCACTTATTTTGGGGATAGCACTTATGTATTTCAGTTTTTCAGTAATGTTGTTTTTATCTAGACTTGTTTATTTGGAAAGCTATGTTGTACCAGACTTGTTTTGAAATAGTATGAAATCTTCCGCTGTTTTATCTATGTTATTTACTCTGTTTACATATATACATATGTTCTTGTTCTGCCTTGATATATCATTATGCATGTTTACCTGATTCAAACGCCCCTCCAAGGTCAGAGTGCTTGCAAGAGACACCCTGGCGGAGGTGGGGTGTTACATCCTTGGTTACGCAAAACTAAGCAGTGAATTTGTAAGAAAACTGCTTCTATGAATATGTAGTCTTGTCTCGATACAAACGATGCCACTTAGCGACAACGCTCTGGAGGGTTGCAGAAAGCAGTTGGCAACGGACAAACTCCAGAAGCATTATATAAATCCAACTAGCTGTTTAAAGCCATTAAATGATCATCATGCACTGTGGTTCCCTAATAATTGATCATTGGGATTTTTTACTTACGAAGGGATGGCTATGAACATAATTTCATTAGTGAACAGAGCAGCTCTTTCATTCCCATTAGCATGCATGTCATAGGCTCTTTTTCCCTTTACATTTAACAAACTTTCACGACTTTAGCTAGAAAATCCTTGATGCAAGCATCTTCGTCAGGATAGTTTCATCAGTGCGGTTTGTAACCATTGGTGGTGGAGCTCCCAAATTGTTCCACCTTACTTTGCAACTTTCCTTGATTATCTAGCTTTGCATTATTACCTTTTAGCTTCTCGTGATCTGAAAGCTTGTGCTTCTTCATGCTTTCTTCTTCATGCTTTCAAATTAAGCTTCCTTAGACCTTTTATTTTTGGATTCGATATTCTGGCTCGCCGTGTTTTTAGTGTCTTGTTGACTTGGCTTTTAGCTATTTCCTGAGAAACTAGTTCATCTATCAAGGCTCTCATACCAGCAATTTCACCCTTTAATTGCTTGATTCTCTCAATTTTTAGCTCTTGAGACATTGTTATAGAGGGCTCTCCCAGCAAGGAGTTTGCTTGGTTGAAGGATGGAGCTACGTCCTCTTCAAAACTGTGCAGTTAAAGTGCTTAGTTGTTTTATAGTGGTGGAGGTGCAAAAATGTGTAGTGGGGATAAAGTGGGGAAATAACAGGGATGTAGCAGAGGCTCAAAAATGTTCATTAGATGTAACACCAAATATTTAAAAAATAGTTAATCATCTTTCTCAAATTATATGTATATAAGAAACTAATATTAATAAATCTTATATATGAAAATTATGAAATATCATAGTTATGGATGCTAAATTTGATGAGTGTAATTAATTGTTAACGTATATGGGGCACTTATGCCTTAAATTTATCCCTTAAAGCTAACTTTATTGAATTTTTTAAAAAGAGGACTAGTCAAATAAAGCTCTTATATTAATATTGCTAAAGCAGATGCTTAAAAGCTTTGATTTAGCAGATGCAGCAGAAAATAGCAAGGCTAAAAGCGGATCTACTGTTCACTAGCGCTAAATTGGAATAGCGTAGCGGTTGAAAAGAGCTATGGGCTATAGCAGGGATATTAGTAGGGCTTTGACTGCATATCTTCGAATCGAAAGAAACGCACTTCATTTTCACTAAATGTGACTAGTTTCTTTGACTTGGTTTTCGTGGGTTTCATGATTACTACATTCGACCAAATAAGGAAAAATCGTTTATCCTAACCATAAGGCCGTAGGTTTAACTCCTCCTAGCGCTAAAAGTGTTAGCCATAAAAATAGGTAACACCCAAAAGGCAATTCGTAAGAAAATAAAAAATGCATGTACTTTGATTATAAACCTTCTACTATGTTAGCCATAAAAATGGTTAAAACCTCAAAAGTTGCCTTTTGTAAGCAGATAAGGAAATAGAGTGTACTTTCATTATAAACCTACTATTGTTTAGCCATTCCAAGAAGGCATTGATATACGATTTCCAACTAGTATGGAAAGTGTAAAAGATGGTTCTGAACCTCTTCTTGCTGAAGCTTTGTTTTGGCATCGGAACTTCAGCATGAGCTGTAATGCTAACCATTTCGATGGGTTTATAGTCCTTTTGGAAGAATAACTAACAATTAGTACTATAAATAAAAAATCAAATATCACGATGCTCCATATAGGGAATTGAACTAGTTGTAATTTCCAAAGGAAATCAATCATTTCAGTGGTAATAGTTGCCGCTCCTTTCAGTTGGAAATTTACCACCTTCGGTATTGATTAATTGTACAACTTCACTTCATGTGCTCCGCAATATGGTTTTGAACAAAAATAAGAAAGCATAAGATGAATCATCTATTGTTGGCTATTAAGAGTGTTAACAGACATGATTGATTATGCTCCATTCTCTTAAAATTGATTTCCACCGATTAGACTCCTCATTTCCTCCTTTTATTACAAGTTATGAAATGAGATTACAAGAAAATAGAAAATCCATAATTTGATTTGTAAAACTAGGATTTCATTCCGCAATTTGGAATTTTGGAATGAACAGAAAGTCTCGATCTTGGACCCCAGGGGTTTTATTTATAGGTGTGGGTTAACTTACTTTTGGTTCAAGGGCTTCGTCTAAGTGATTTTCCAAAGAGATTCTTGAGGACGTTATAAGAATGCTTCTGTTACCGGTTGGCTTATGTCAATTAAGCTTCCTGATGGTACTTTTCTAGAAGCTAGTCCAAGTTTTGTGGGATATGTAAATTTATGTTGAATCCTATCTTATGATGTCGGTGATCTCGGCTCACCGTTCCCTTTGCTATGGTGAGCCCTCTAAGACCCTCCGAAAGAGTATTTTCTTTGTCAAAAAGGGAAATTTGGATTTTAGATGAAACCCTTAGTTTTCACGAAATATTTTTGCTTTCAGCTGAATCATCACGGTGCCTTGCTCTTCCTTCCCACCTCTAGAGTCTTTTTCCTTTGCTTTGTCCTTCTTTCATTACACTTTTGAAAGAGCAATATTTTGGTTGACATTATCATGTGCATGTTAACCTTTTTACTAATTTACTATCATATTTTGACCTACATCGAATAGGCGTATAGAAATCCTAATAGAGTTGACTAAGTTTGTGAATCTATGACATGTAACTTTGAAAATTTCATATTTTATTTCAACACAATACTTCTATGACCGTAAATCATTTTCATATAGGCTTAGGATCTTAGGTTATACTAAATTTTATCCATTTGACAAAATGAGTATATTTGCATTCATGAATTTATTGATTTTTTGGTTTGTGTTAGTCAGATAAAAACTAGAAGAAAGATTCATATTCAATAATTATTTTTAACTTTCTAATTCAATTCAAACATATTTCCAACTCAATTCATAACACTTCTAGATAAAAATGTAGTAAAATTAAGTTAAATACATAAAATCAAATAATTAACCATGAACCCGGTCACCTCTGAAAAGTTATCCCTTTTACTTTATGCAGAATCGTCCTTTATTCTATGCTAATCCCCTTTCTTCACTTGATTTCTCTTGAGAAATTAATTTTTGAAGAGATAGAATTTTAGACAAAACTGGACATTTTGTTCTAATTTTGTGAATTATGATTTAGGTTGGTGTGGTATTTATAGAGGTAGAAAACCAGCCCAATCATATAAAAGCTACTACTAAGTCTCACACATTCTTAAAATAATTTTGTTCTTGAAATCTCCAAGTATGGAAAAATGTAATATGTGCTCACAATGCTTATGTTAACGCCCGTCTACTCATTCATTAACCACCAGCAACCATGGCCCTTAATTAGAATTTCTAAAGCAATATGTACTTATTAGTATGGAGTTCATATGAACCAATACTAATGCAAAGATCAGCCGGTTTCATGATCTATTCGACCTCTTAAGACGTATCTCATGCTATATTTTCAAACTATATGCAACATTATATGTAAATATTCTTAAAATTATATAGGTTTGCACAACCATTCAATCTGTTTAGATATAACATAAACCAAGTGACGATGTGAAAGTATGTGTTCTCTAGAGAACACACTTGTCTAAATATGCAATAGTTAATCAAAGAAACGTATTCATTACCATTCATCATCCAAACAAGGGCTGCACACAACTCATATCCAATTCGACCCAACCCACCAACCGGACCCAATCCACATAAACCCAACCTAATCCATCATAGTTCGAGTCAGATATGGTTTACAATTTGTAGCACATACTATATACGGTCAGGTTTGATATTTTGTTCAACCCAACCTTATTTTAACCCAACCTGACCCTATATTAAAAAACTAATTTAATATCAGCCCACTTAAAATTAGAATACTATAGTCCTAGAATAATGTTTATGTATTCTGTAGTAAATATACAAATAACATATTTCATGTCAATCCAAACTAGATAGAATATGGCAAATATATTTCAAAGATCATTTTAATGTATTTTAAAATGAAACACTTATTCTACTATGTAGTAAATTAATTTCATATGATGTGTTTTACAATGAAATTTTAATAAAATGTCATGTAATGAATCAATTATTTTAAATGCATTATGCCAGCTAAAATCGGATATATTATGCTGTATATTTTAATATTATTTTTAAAAATATCCCTTATATTCCCATTTTTTTTTATATTCAAGCAACCCGAGCCAACCCTACTAAACCCGACCCAACCCATACTTCAACCCAACCCATATTCAACCTCATATAGGGTCGAATACGGGTTAAACTACCTTAAACCCATATCTATGCGGATTGGATGAAGTATTTGGTCTAACCCAACCCAACGCATACCTTGTGCAACCCTAATCCAAACATGTCCCATTGTTTCACTCACAACCATTCCCATCATCCAATTTTATCTACCCATGTAGTGTACTAAGTAGAACTTAAAAGCTTGAGTAATCTATACCCATTTATAACTATAATGGAAATATACAAGAAAAGATTTGTGGGTGAGTAGCTCAGATCCTCTCCTTGATGTAACAACGTAAATTTAGGCATTATTTAGAACACTTAACTGGAAAAATAAAATAAAATAATGTAAGTTAATGAAGAGAATGAGAGTTGACTACTTAAATGGGTCAAGCCAAGACTAATAATCTAATTAGATGAACTAGAATTGGTAAATAAGAAGAAGGCCTATGAATGAGGTAAAATAGGAAAAGTCATTTCCTAGCACAATCCTCATCATCTCTCATAACTCTCTATTCTATATTCATTGCAAACTAAACTAAGAAAATAAGTCAACCATTACTACAGGAAGAGAGAAGAAAAATATAAACTAGAAGAAGAAATCAAGCTTAGGAATTCAAATTTCAAGTTCTCTTATATTTCAATCAAGGTAAATAACGATATTTGATCTTTTCTCATTCTTGTTGATTCGACTATAAAATATATCTATTTTATTGTATGCTACACGAGTTTTTATGCCAAATTTAGATGATAAAAGTTTATATATTTTCTTATTGATGATGTATGTTGCATTTTCATGAAGTTATCATGTAGGATTTGATTAGAAACCCCAAGATATGACTCACATTTTACTTCAGATTTCAGGATGTCATGAGAAACATTGTTTTAGAAATGCATTTGAAGTGTTTTTATATGATTATTTGGTGAATTTTCCATGTCTAGTACATAGTTTATTTCAGATTTCATTATGTAAAGTAATTGAATTCAGTTCTGGAATTAATATATGTTGAAATATATATATATATATATATATATGAAAAATATATTTGATATGGGTTTTAGGGATTTTCTCATGATTTTCTGATTTAATATGAATTTTCTAAGATGGAAAAGCTTGAGTATTTAATTAGTTTAACAAAATTAAATGGTTTTGAAATAAGGGATTGCTAATGTCAAATAGTTTACTTTCAAATTTATGACACAAAAACAAAATTATTAACCAATTAGAATTTTCCAAATGATAAGGGGTTGGGGAAAAACATTACTTTGAATAGAGATTTCACGGTTTTTAAGTTAACAAAGGTTCTTCTCCATTCGAAGCAGTGTCTCAATTCACATTCACTGGCTTCGAGTCAATCCACTTTGATTCATTCATTGGAGCCGCTCATGATACTAAAGCAACTTAGTATGGAGTGCTTCAAACCAAGGACAAAGCGAAGGAAAGACATCGAAGTAGTGCTTTGCTTCAAATAAGGCGAGCCACTTCTTTTATCAATGGTTTCAAAACAATACAACTTCTTATAATTTATTTTGCTTTGAAGCCGTTTGCTTCAAACTGTCTTTGTAAATTGGTTTCGTTTCGAAGCAGTTTGCTTCAAATTGCTTTTGATTTGCTTCGAAGTTGTTTTCTTTGATCCACTTTTAAGTTAGTTTTGAAAGGTTTGTGTCACTATTTCGCATAGTCAAATATTTTAGGCTCAAAGTTCCCTATTTTGTAATTCAAAGCACTCCTATTGCTTTTGTTTCGCTTTGAGCCATAAAGGTGCAAAGCCAAGTGTATTCTACTTCAACACCATAAAGGTGCAAATCCAAGTTTATTTCGATATAAAGCATATAAAACCTTATAACTCTTTTGTTTTGAATGTATCAAATGGTTTCAAACCAAAGCTTATAAAAGACTGTTTTTCCTTCGCTTCGAATGGTATTGTCTAGGTTCTAAGGATTTCAAAGGAGAGATTAAAAATACATATCTAATTGGTTTTGGCTTGACTGCCATAAGTTTTGAAGTATGTCTACTTCTAAGAATTTTATAATATCATCAACAAAGGGTTAAAAGCATATATTTGGCATAATTTTATTGTTTAATTAAAATTTATTGAATTTTCTTGTTCCAAAAATGATATTCAAAAGATTGAATTATAAAGACTTTTGTTTAGTAAAGAGTTAATGAATTTGCTTCTTTCGATTTTAAAATCAAATTTGAAACCTCTTCCTTTTTTTGTTATCACACTTGTAGGCCTCAATAAAATATCCTATAAAACGCTTAATTATTAATCCGTTTAAATTGAATTTTGAATACTTTTTTGATATTAGATGTCAATACGCACATTTATAAATTTTATAGATGCATTTTCTTTAGTGCCGATCCCAGAATTTTTGATACCTAAAGGCAACTGAAAAAACAAGGACTTGTACAAAAACTTATATGATTGTCCTAAATTAATCATGTATAAACAATAAAAGAGGAAATATAACAGTTTTTTCCAGACAACACTCAACCAAGATAGGTTAAGTATGTAGTTTATTCATAGTATAGTTCAATGGCTACATTAATTAATTGAAATTGCACATACTGTAAAAATGACTTTCAGTAAATGAATTTTACTACAAATGATGGTGAAAATAATATCTAGACTTAAAGGTAGAATAAACATAGATGTTTCTCACTTTTGTTTAGCATAAAGAACTCTAATCATGAAAATATGATTATTGCAATTAATTATAACAATAACCCTAGCTATTTCTAGCACAATTGCAAAAATAATTAGTCATCAACAAACATATCATAACAATAAACTAAATGGATCAAAAATCCACAATTTTGGTTAACATTCATAGAAGAAAAGTTAATAATACAAGTTAACTAAATTTGCTTCTTAAATCAGAATAATTAAAGTCCCAAATTTGGATCTCGTAAATAGAATCCAAATAAAAATTAGTTCTCAACTCCAGTAATGGTTAACCACTAACAGTCATTGTAACCAGACTTAAGAAAGTTTAGTAATGTATCATGATAATAAGAAACAACTTGAAGGATCGAGAGTTGATTGTAAATGGATCAATGTCAAAAATAATATTTAACGACGTTAAATCATTGACGTTCCTTGACCTTAAAAAGATCACAAAAGTTCATCCGATGAATCACTCGATTGACGAGGCGAAACATGACATATTGCATATGCAGATCTACGATCACCTACAAAGTAGCTTTCGATAGTGACAAATCAACATCACTTTCGGTTTTTTCTCCTACTGCATTCACTTTCTATTTTTCGCCTCCTACAATGCAATGCGAGATATTTTCGATGTCCTAGATATTTACAGGCCCAAAGCGAATGCTTCAGCTGCTTTACCAAAGGGTCGGCCCTTGCTTTATTAATGACTAATACAGACAAATAAAACAAAGCATAACAATTAACATTTCATAAATATTAATTAGTTTAATTAATTTGCAATAATTTATAAATTAATTAAGTCTTGTGGTTGATTAGGAGCATTCATGATTACAGTTGTGCGACTCAAAGACGTAACTCACCCAGCGATCATTATCAAACTATTATATCTTAATGTTCACACGTCATTTAGCAAATGATTTAGATAAATTTATCACTTATATATCTTTTGACAAAGTCCAATTTTACTTACTATAAGAATTACCTATTAGTGATAATTATTTACATCTTGTATTTTCATCAAAATCATATCAATTTTAATTAACGGAATTTGATTGTTGTAAAATTTCAATATCATCCACATTCAACTTTACAATACAAAGACAGTCCTTGGTTATATAATAGGGATAGTTTGGCTTAGATCCTGTTTATGTTTTAAAATATATAAAAAAAACTATCTTAAAACTTTATAAATTAGGTCTCTGTTTTTCAAAAATCATCAAAAACAACAAAAATCAGCATAAAAATTTACCAGACTTTGAAGTTTAGTTCAACACATGATCATCTTCATATTTATATAAGAAAAGCTTACAGAAATTATTCACTGTCTTACGAAATATGCAATTTTTCGAAAAATTCCAGATATCCAGCAACTTTAACAAAAATATTGCATATTTTTATGCAAATTTCATTGATTTCCTTCAAACACTCAAACCCAATGCTGCAATTATTCAAACAGCACATTATTACAACAAATCATCAAAAAAATGATGAAAATTGCATATAACTGAAAAATAATTCAATACCAGTTAAAACTGTACAAAAGTTATTATTTGCAAAAAATTGCTACATTTTTTCACATAATAACACATATTTATAATGAACTGTAACAAACTGTAGATATGTTTGTAATTATTTAGAATAATTACAGACACTTCTGCACATTTTTTCTTTTTCAATTCCTATAGTACACTGTGTGAAATAATTGCAGGTATATCTGCGATTATTTAGAATAATTGCAGACATTTTATCAATTTTTACTTAGAATCCTTCCATTAACATTTACAGTTTTTTTATTTTTTTTAATGTAGCAGCGCAAAAAAAACATGAAATTTGGTTTCTATAGTAAAACATGGATGTATTTTAAACGGAAAGTTAGGGAGGGATCCACTTTATATTAAGTTCGCTATTAGAGATGCCTCCCTAATTTCCACTCAACAGTAACACTTATTGTTAACCGAAATACTTTGGCTAAAGACACTGACTTTAGTTTGACATTAGTTGATCGTTATACCAACCTTATATAACCGAGAAGATGAATCTTTTCTTTAATAATGTTTCACTTTTAGTGCTTTCACTGGATCCAACTACAGTCATTCAATGGATGCCAAGCCAAATTTAACAATAATCAAAGTAAAGCTTCCACATTTAAGATCTACAGTATTCTAAAGTCGAAAGAAATGTGTAAATTATTCACGTCGATATTTTCTGCTTAGCCATAGCTACATTAACAAACATAAAATTATCGAGTGACTTGTTACATAGTTATCTAACAATTATCAGCACGTAATATCTTGATGCCCCGGCAGCTATGAGTAATAAACTACCCAACATTTGAAGGGCATTACACACTTTAGTCTTAATGGATGTATCGATATCAGTTTAGATACATTTTGATCGGGAATATCTTAAATGGTATAATTGTTTTCAAGATGGTAAATTACTCAAATTTATAACATTTTGTAACTAATATCACAAAACATACCACTTATGGATTTTTTTTGGAAAGGACGATCGGTTTTTATAGTGGTCTGTAGCACTTTTTATTATAACAAATAATAACTACAGTACATACGGACGTTAGGCAGATTTCTAGCTACTAGTTTGGTTTTTAAAGTGGACTGTCCACTGCAACTATTCTACTTTATAGTACAAGAGCTATGCCACTTACGTAGTCTATATGACATAGCTGAAACTAGACAGAAGTCTAGATAGCAATATGAAACCAATCTCCATGCAGAGAGCACATTATAGCATCTATAGTGACAGAGTAGACTTGATTGACACAATTACATATTCTAAACAAAGTGATAATACCTAAGAAGTATACTACATCACATAATGTAAGTTATTACGTAACTCACTTAAGCACCTAAGCACATTTCATAAATACTGTAGCACTTGACATGACGTGGCAAAAGCTAACAGTATATATGATAGAAGTATAGCCTAAAAACTGCAAGCTACAATAACTAGAGAACAACTTGACAAGGAGGAAGACTTGCATGCAGCACAACACAATAATTTGACAAGGAGCAAATCGTAACAAACTGGATTTTTGGTCGTTTAAATCAAAAAAAATTGTAATGACCGGGAATTTCGCTCGATCCGAATCAGTCGCTAAACCGACCCAGACCGTTCGAAACGCCTGATTGTTTTGAGAACACGACAAATTAGAATGTAGACAGAAGAACATTTCATTGTATATTACAACAATTCCATCAGATTACAAGAATATACAGAGTATGAATGAATATTACACAAAAAATATCAGAGATTTAAATTACATTTAAATACATCGCAGCGGAAAATAATACAATACACAACTAGAAGGAGATATACGGATACAAAGCTTTCCGGATATCGTTCCAGCTGTAAACCAGGATCATGTGAATATAAATCTGCAAAACTAAAACTACTAGCTGCCCGTGTCAAAATAAGGGCACCCGGAGTTTAGGTTAAAACAATAAACTCCAGGTCAGTCATGGGACTTGTATGAGAACTAAAACAGTTATTAATCTTTACTTTAAAGTTAGGTAAATCAAGGGACCACGCCGTATAACACGGAACGGGTTACCTCCCGAGAACACCAGTGCATATAACAACAGCGCAATGATAATTAAAGAAAAATGAAGCTATTATAAGACCCAGGTCCCATCACACAATGCAACGCAAGACGGAGGATGGGGTTTTACCTTATAATAGCCAAAGAATGCTTGATACATTTAAAAACAGATTATTTGATACTATTATAAGTGTATAGTTTCAAAACAATTTCAAATCATAAATATCAATCATGGACGGCATGAGTACCATATATCATGTCGCCATACTAGGCTCTACAATCAAAACCGCAAATGTCACGTATTTGGAAGTTGGATTTCCATCTGTGAACCGAGGCAAAAGATAGTCTTCAACCGATTCGAGACGCTCTAGCCCGTGTCTCAGGAACAGCCGCAACTGCCCCCTGGATCGTCAAGGTCGGTCCACCGATGTGGATTATTATGCCTGAACACTACGTTTCCCCACCCTATGGGGGTGTCAATGAGTCCAATGACTCCATCGGTCCCGGATCGACCGATATATCCGAGGCGCCACGCAACAGCAACAACCACATAAGTCAAACTCGTCAGGGCGTGTAAAACCACTGACGCCACTTCTAGCTAGAAGGAAACGCATGCCCTCCCTGATGTCCCCTCCCATTTCTAGTTCACAATCGGGGTGTGAGGCTCGTGAATCAACGTTACACAAAGCTATGCCACACAGGCGGTGCTTTGATCATCACCACAAGACTTTGCTTTTCAGCAGAAGCCTTAATCAATTGCCACTTAGGCTTGCCACACAGGCAATTCACTCCATGCGTTTGATATCCATCAATATATAACCCCTGAGCTCGTACGTCTCAGAGAAGGGCGTTAAGTAAGAGAATAAATTCTCCGCCGCCAAACAGATATATATTTAATAGAAATCAATCACACAGACCAAAATCCATTGTCAGACACACAGTCCATTTACAAGTTCGTTCTGGGTCTGAACGAAACCGGAGGCACCTAATACCCCGCATATCCATCGATCTCCAAGTACGTCTGGATGACCACCAACTGATTCCCTCCTCTTGGGTGTACGGCCCAATCAAGATCATCAGTAATTATCCAAGCGACGTGAAGACCTCTGGTCTTCAACCACCGTCTTCATCTTCGACACCACGTCGAATCAGTTATTCAAAATGGGATAAAACCGGTCTTTCTGAATAACTTACGTATATATTAAACAAGTGTTACACAAACACAACATACGCCTCATTCCAATTCAGAATATTCTTTTATTCAAATATTCTTATACTTAGGGAAAAGTTCCCATTAATTTTATCAAAGATAAATTCTTTAAATTTATTCTTTAATCTTCTTTGAATATCAATTCAAACTAGTCGGGATTAGCGAACCACACCAGAGTAATCATTTATTTCCCAATCCCAACCTATTCATCCCATGAAGTAAAACTAGTAATACTTCATCTCTAACACCACGGTGTTATCGGTAAATTCAATTACCATTTCACGTTCAAATCTAATTAAAGATTTAACTATCGCCTGGAGTAAAACTGGTGATACTCCATTCTCGATCTTTTCAATCTAATTAAAAATTCATTAAAACTCCACTTAGTTTTAATCCTTAACTGGGTTAAAGAATTAGTGTCATTTAAAACACGGTTTACGATAAACCCAAAAATCAGTACCAATTCAATTCCAATTAAATATTATTTAATTGGTACACTTCATTAAATCTAAATAAAAAGATTTAATCTTTTTCTCAACTGGGCTTAAGAACAGTGTTAATGAAGACACCATTCACGACAAACCCAAATCACATTTGATATTAAATACAAGGCTCTGAATAGAAAATATACCGGCTTATATTCAATATCAAATTCTACGACCAACAAATATCGTATTGGAAATAATGATATTAATTTATCTTTCAAATTCCCATAACCATATCTGTATCATCACGAAATCCAACATCGAAATATTCCGAAGACAATTTCGATTCAAATCCCTTCCAATTCAATTATTGGAAATTCTGGTTATATTTCAAAACCATTTCAAATTCACTTTATTTATTTCAAAAATAAATGAATTATAATTCTAGTTCAAAACTAGTTCATTTCGATAAAAATCTATTTTTATCTTTTCAAATATGGAGTTTTTCATCCCAATTCTTCACAAATCATTTCTTATGATTTTACAAAAATTATTATTATTTTTAATAATTTTATCAAGGCCCGTACAGTCGATTTCCATCAACGGCCTTCGAACTGCACTTACAGCGACCTTTTCCAAATTTGATTTGGACATAATTCCAAATCCAACCGTTAGATTTCAAATCCCTAATATTCGTTAGAAAGCTCTTTTCGATATGAACCCAACGGTCCGGTTTTAGGAGAATCCGACGGTCGAGTCTCCCGCAATATCCATTCGAAGTCAATGGTCAAAATTCACAAACTGCCGCGGCGCGGCGCGTTCTATTCAAGCCATTATATTATATATATATAATATATATAATATATACACTTCGTCGATTTCCTTTCGAAACGAATTTTATAAACCATTTTAATTTCGTTTTCAAAACGATTTCAACTTCCGTCTCAAATTCAAATCAAAATTGAAATTTTCCCCATAAATTCGTTTTAAATTCATTTCAAATTGATTTTAATTCAAATCGATTTTTAAATCAATTTCAGTTCGTTTTCAATTCGATTCAATTTCTATTCGAATTCATTTCTATTCAATTTCAATTCGAATTCATTTCTATTCAATTTCAATTCGAATTCACTTCAAAATATTCGATTTTGAAATTATTTCCATATCCATTATAAAATCGACAAAATTCTCGTTTGTGTTAAAATGGCGTGTAACTACTTAACATGGCTTCATATATTTTTATTTTCAAATATTCTATTTCAAATATTTCTTTTTCAAATATTCTATTTCAAATATTCTATTTCAAATATTTCTATTTCAAATATTTCTTTTTCAAATATTTTATTTCAAAACTGGAATGAGGCCCACTCAATTACCATAGATTTTATTTCTATGGATTTCCATACAACGCATGTATATATCAACAACAACAAATAATCAACCATCATCCAAAATGCATTCTACACTGTATAATCATCAAATATAAATATATAACGCTCATAACAGTCTGTCAATCAATCGATCGACATACAACTAATTATTGGGATTATTGTATGTCATATATCATCCCAATACCCGTGTGGGGTTTCAAACAATCAAACACAGATTTTTATTTGTGCAGTTGGGCGATGTGTAAAATTTATCGTCCCAATCAATATCAATCAAATCAGTGTATATAAACAAATCTCCAATTTGTTTATAAATATTTATTTTAAATACACATTAAAAATTCTATTTTCAACTATAAAATATTTTTAACTATATAAATATTTTATTTCATTTCACATCACATCACACAATCGACTACACATCAAAATCAAACAAACTAGCATACAAGCCGTCCATGGTCTGTGGACGACGGGTGTCGGGTGCTACTAAACACCATCTGCATCCTAGTATATATTTTAACTAGAAAATTAAATTAAAAGTGAGAAGTTCTCACCGACTAGCTAATCCAATACCACGACTCTTCACACGTAGAATTCTCGCCGTGCTCGCCTTTTATCACTTTCGCCGTCCGTGTTCACTACATATATAAAAATCACATTTTTATATTCTCTATTGTATAAAATCATATTTTTATAACTACGCTATATGGATAAAAATTCTATTTTTACAACGCTATTATATAGATAAAAATTCTATTTTTACAACGGTGTTCATATAATAAAGATTATATTTTTATCACGCTATTCTCTACATAAAGATTTCGCCTTTTCAAATATAAAGATTTCGCCTTTTCAAATATAAAGATTTCGCCTTTTCAAATATAAAGATTTCGCCTTTTCAAATATAAAGATTTCGCCTTTATAAATATAAAGATTTCGCCTTTGCAAATATAAAGATTTCGCCTTTTCAAATATAAAGATTTCGCCTTTTCAAATATACAGATTTCGCCTTTATATAAGTAAAAATCTCGCCTTTATATAAATAAAAAATCTAGTCTTTATATAAATAAAAATCTTGCCTTTATATAAATAAAAATCAAAACTTTGCTATAATAAAAATCTAATCTTTAACATCATAAAAATTCAGTTTTTAACACTATAAAAATTCAGTTTTTATCTCTAACTAAAATCAGTTTTTATCTCTAACTAAAACCAGTTAAAAGAAGAAAGAAAAAGAATGAAAAATGATAAAATAAACAAATAAAGCTTACAGCGTGGGAGGGGCCTCGCTGGTGGTCGTCTGAGATGGGGGAGGGTGCTGCGGTGTTAGCGGGGCTCGCGAAGGGGGTGCGACGGCAGTTGCTAGGGTTTTCCTGGTGGTTTGGGGTCTTGGTCGAGAAGAAGAAGGGGGGCGGAGAGGAAGAGCAGGGGGGCTGGAGACAAGGGCGCGAGGCTGGGGGAGGCCGCGCCTCGACTGTGGTGCGAGCGGTGGAGGATCGACGTCCTCCCCATTTTGTTCTTTTTTTTATTTAATTTCATTTTTGAATGGTCAACGGGGAAGGGTCTGAGAGCGTATAGAGGGAGTGAGGGTGTAATATAAAATTTTATGTTATTTTTAATTTAATTTTCCATAAAAAGCAACTTAAAATTTTGGACTCGAAATCGAACCCACCGACTGTCGTCCCTAGCGTAATACCCCCATTTCGAACACAATGGGATATGCATCATAGGCTGATTCGATCAGTTCGATCAGTTTTCATCAAAATCAAAATATAACTCTATATATTAAATTTAAGCGCACATTTCAATTCACTGGGGTCACATACTAACTCGAAAAATTCCCGAAAAATATTTTCTAGCTTTGTATTTACGATACGGCCCTAACAAAACTAATTTCGTCAAATTCTGAGACCGTTTGAAAAATGGCCATTTTCCAGTCGATTAAAATCAACTAAAACTGGTCAAACGCGTTTTCCTATTCCACGCTTACATATTGATTCGAAAAATTATGAAATTTGAAACCTAGCAATAAATTGACATCGCGGATCCAACAAAAGTGGTTTCATCGAAATCCGAGGTCGTTTGCAAAATGTCTATTTTTAAGGGCCGAAATTCCATAGCGACTATTCTGAATTTCCAACTGGACATATCTTTTGATTCCCGCTATGAAATTTCAATTTTTCAGATTCGTTGGAATGATATTCACAATTAGATTCCATTATTTTTGGTTTCGCTAAAATCCGGTTTATTTTGCACCCGGTACATTCATTTGAAGTTTGAAAACGAATTATCGAACTACCGCGCCATTTTCAATTCCTTTTATATATATAAATAAATTTTTATATATTCTAACGGTGACGTATATAAATATATACGTTCGAATTCAATTCAAAATAAATTTCTCGTCGATAATATTTAAAATAATTCATTTTAAATATTCTAAATTCATTAAAATTGCCAAAATAAAAAATTTAAATTGGCTCAGCTTTTGCGGGTTGTTACAAAATTCATAAATGTTGATTCAAACAAATCCAAAAACAAAGATAGTTATTGAGATTAATATATAATAAAAAACAATTATAGAATCTTGCAGCGAAAGGACAAAATATAATAAGTAAATAACAGTTCATGAAGTTGTTAAAACATACATTTAATTATACATTACAACGATTACCAGAGTTAAACTATCAAAAAACATACCAATGAATGCATCGGAATAATATTAACATATATGTTTGTCAAGATCCATCTTCATCTTCATAACAGTTTCTTCGATAACTAAAAAACTCAGGCTGACCCGAGTACAAATGAAAAGACAAAAATACTCGGATCAGAACTGAAATATTCTCATATCAGTCAAATCAAAACTATGTAATAATATGAGTGTCACGGCGTCAGAGATGCTTACAATAATTCACATATAATATCCAATGTGTTTGTGAGTGTAATAACTTAAGAGATGTTATGAGAATTTCCATCTCTTAAGGATCCATCAAACTAGATACTATAGAATACAATAGGTTGTTATAATAGTGTTTATGGTCAAATATAAAACATTAAAATAGCATAAGCGGGATTATATTTTTATTCTTACACCGTTTATAATACCGCAGTCTATATAGATACTGTAAAGTCCATCATAAACTAGTGGCTATCAAAGGGCACTCCATAGGTAAGGTACTAATCAAAGTCATAGGGTCCGTGGCACCACAGTCCCGGTAGGGATCGACCTAACTGATTAGGTCGAATTAGTGGAACCGCCCGATTCATCCGATTTCAAAAGACCAAGTCTTCTTTGAAACACTGCACATCAAGTCCATCATCACCTAAAGCTTTAGACAACAACAACAAACATTAAACTTCAAAGCTTCTGCTTCTGTGACACACTTACATCCTCTCCGACCCAAACACCATGTCCCCCTTGCCTGCACTTATCCTCCTTCAGCACCACCTCAAAACAACATCAAGTTTTTATACATCATTTTGCTCAAAATAACTTTTTCTTTTCTTTCCACAAAACAGCAAAGTGCAAAGATTAAGATAACTTCATCCTACTGCAATACATGCCCAAAAAGGTGAAATGAGATGCACTTACTTTTAAGATCTTCGATCGGTTTGGGATCCATTCTAGTCAAATCAAACCCATTGTTAACTGGCTTGTAAAGGAATAGATCTCTCTCCTCGTTGGACGGAAGCTCGAAATCAATCATTGTTAACTATGGTTTTGACATTCTCCTCAGAATGAAAAAGCATGTGAATCATGGATAGATGCATATACTTTAACATATCTATGGTTAACCACTGTCATATGTATCACGCCTATATAAATGGATGAAATTTCATAAATAGTTGAATACTATCGTATTTGTTTGTTCTTTATTATTTCTACTTATTCATAGTAGTAATAGTAATACTGATTGGAGCAATAAGAAATGTCATTGTAATACAGATCATAAAATAAATCTTAAATTGTTCAAAACATAGAATCAATGGCTAGTTAAGGAGTACAATGATAGAGATGATCAGTTCCTGGGAGTTCGCTAGAGGACCAAAGATCAGCACCATTGTTGTTGGTTGCTTCCTTGGTGTAGGAGACCGGCACCAAACACAACCCGCTACTTCTTAAATTTGCATAACATTTTTCAACTTTATAATCCTAGACAAGTTTTTCATAAATATAAACATTAATATACACACACACTCTCCATTTTTTGTTTGGTATATTTATGATAATATAAGCTAACATCTGGTCCTAATTTTGAATGATAACAATACATTGATAGCTTAATGGTTCTCAACATAAAAATATAAACCTAAACTGGAGAAAAAAGTGGTAACTGAATTAAAACAAAATAGAATAAAATCACTAGCCTTATAATCTTTTGCGCAGGAGAATTCAGCAAAAACTTAGAAAATTCATCATAAATGTCGTCCAAATCCCCTCCTCTTAGTGTTCGCTGGAAAGAATATAAACATCATCACCAAGTCTGATTAATAAATGCTACCAACTGCATGTACATAGTATATTGATAGCTCAGAACCATAACAAGTCGACAATAGTTCAATAAATGGTAAAACAGTACTAAAATCAAAATATCACTCAGCATACAAGTGAAGGTACATGTTTTAACTTATAGTAGGATCAATAAATACTATCAGGTTTCTATCCGCAGTCGAAACCAAAATATTTATATCATCACTATTTAACGCCAAGGCTATTTCATCTTGCCCTTTATGAAGCACTATGGTACGAAATATCTGCAAATGAATAAACAATGGTAAGTGAAAGAACATTGGATTACACATGATTGTAGAACAACTTTATGGATCTAAGATCTGAAATATATTACATTATAGGGCAATTTCAAAGGAAAAAAATAAGGAAAGAGACTTAGCCTGTTTGTTGCAGACTGCCACAGTTTTTTATATATGTAAGAAATATAATTGAGCTCACGGCAACAAAAAATTATCAAAAGAGCGTAGATAGATTTGTATCAGCAAAGAATGTTCAATCATATCATCAAAATTCAAAAAAAAATCACAAATAGTTGTACCTTCCTGATGATTGCATCAATAAAGATACTCGCAATATAGACGATTTTCTTAAATCCTCTTTCGATTTTAGCAGCAAATCATTCAAAGCTTTCAAATCTACAGCTACTCCAAATTTGGAGCCCCACCGAGATCATCTTCCTACTTAAGTTAAAGGTAATATTTGGTACCAAGCAAAGCGAATTTATGCAATACAACAGATTCACTCACAATAAATGAAGATATAAAAGAAGATACTTATTTTTGAGCGAGAAGAACTTCGATTCAGAAAAAGGAAAATCCCTTATTTCAAGCTCCCCATCCCAGACCAGCTTCACCAAAAGAAGAATTGAATATTCTGAGCAAATTTTTCTCGAGCTCAGAGACGATCTGAAGCATGGAGATTTGGCTATGGAAATTAGGGATTTTATTTTGGAAATTTGGGGATGGGAATGTAATGAAAAGGAAAATGCGAGAATGGAAATAAAAGCAGGAAATAGAAATAGGTGAGGTGTGGATTGATGGTATGGATGGATGGCTGAGATTTTGTTTTAACTAATGGTGTGGATCGCCACGTAAGACATGGAAAGGTATAACAACACTGTATAAAATGTTGCATTGTGTTACACTTGTTTATCTCGAGCAACACATTTTTATGGCTAAGGTACACAAAAAAAATGTTGCAGTAGGACCAAAATAGTATAGCTATCGGTACATTTTGGCTAGCAACACCTTGCAAATTCGTTGCATTAGGCCGTTTATGGCATAGTGAATATATATGGTATTGAAGAAGCATGCCTGCTAAGAGTAGCTAGCTCACATTGGCCTGGGTATGGTTCTTGTTTTAGTTACTTTAATTATGACCTGAAGGTCAAAGCTATCCATCATCGTTCTCTTCGTCAAATCCAGTAATCGCCTCCAAATCATCCTACTTCATTCTAGATTCTCCACTAAGTGCATAGTTGTTAATGTGGTTTTCAGTATTGGTAGAGAGTATGACAGTATCTGATCCTGGTCTCTTCAATAATCAAACGTTTACATTTTTCATACCGGTCGGTTCTTACATTTTAAAGGGGTTCATGCTTCATATCAAAATATCATATTTTTGCTTTAAACTCATTTCAATAGTCAAGATAGAATATTTCATATTAAAATCTCCATTTAAAACCAAACTTAAAATCTTGAAACAATTCCAACCTTAAATTGATTTGAATATTTAAAATAGTTGGAAAGTATTTTAAAATAGTTTAGATATATATATATATATATGTGTGTGTGTGTGTGTGTGTGTGTGTGTGTGTGTGTGTGTGTGTTTGTGTGTGTGCATTTGATATAATTTGGAAACAAACCGTTAGGAAAATAAAAGTTTAGATACATAGTTCTGAATATAAAATAGTATTTATCAAATTTTAGTTAAATATATATAGTTAAACATAAAAGAAGTTTATAAAATAGATAGTTGATTGTTAAAATCATTTATTTAAAATAATTAATACATGTATAAGTTAAAAATAAAATAAAATAGTTTATAAGTAAAATAGTTTATACAATAAAATAGTTATTTATTAAAGTAGTTTAAAATAGTTACAATATGTACATAAGTTAAAACAAAATAACTCATAAGTAAAATGGTTACTTACTAAAATAGTTCATATAATAGTTTAAAATATTATAGTTGGAACTAGAATTGTTTCTTCCAAATTTCTATTAAACTTGAAGTCGTATTCCCATTATAAATCAAATCAATTCAATTTCAGTATTTCAATTCGATTCAACTTTCAATTTAAATTCTCAACAATTCAATTCAATTATTTGAAGTTTCAACTAGAATTCTCACTTTTAGTTATTTCAATTTTTACTAATAATCTCGAGTTCACAATTCAAATATCACTTTAATTCTAGTTAAGTTAAATTTCAATATGGATAAACATATCAATTTCAATAGATCCAATTCACATTAAGTTTCATTTTTAGCTTCAGTTTACAACATTAAATAGTTTCCTTTAGCGTTTACATTTCAAAATCCAAAGTTCATGTTCAAAGGAAATAGATTTAGTTTATATTATCTTTAAAACAATAACTCAACGTTCAAGGTTAAACAATTTTTTGTTTAACCAATCGGTGTCCATATATAATTTTCTATCCTAGGGCCAAGTGATACTTAATTTAATTTTAGTGTTCTGGGAAAGGATATATATTACATTTCATTCCAAATCATGGTCATAAGTATTTATCATTTCAACCCACGTTCTTAATTCATTAGAATGATTAATCCCGGGTTTATTTGATGCCCGTAACATCTGAGGTAAATGATTGAGATTAATCAATACAAACAATGGTCATATATAATCAAGGTGAATAACAAGATGAATTAAATATCAATAAATCAAACACATCAATCTAGGCATCCATCAAAATCAATTAATCCAAATAGTTCAATATCACATCAATTTACTAGTTATCAAGTTCCAGCTTTGACTAGTAATTAAATGTCAATTTTTAACTTAATTGCAAAATTTAAATTAATAGTCGAATTAAATTACATTATTGATGTCAATTAACATTAATATGAAATTTTAAGTACCAAACAGCAATTAATGCAATCATATCATAATATGATTTTAATTTAACTTATAACCGTATATTTTAGTTAAGCGTGAGTGGGTTTAATCACTCACCTCTTGTTTTGAACTTGATTGAAACACAAATAGAGGCCCAAAATATAACAGTCTCAAAATCCTTTCAAAACAACTTTATGATGTCCGGAATTTCGACATGATCCCAACAGAACAAACCATGCGTCAATCCGAGTTCGCATGCAAAAGTTATACACGTTTGAACAATGGAAATTAAATTAATATAAAATAGACAAAAAGCTACCTTACCGACTACATCATTGCCACGTCACCTTCTCTCCCACCATCTTCTTTCTCATGTACGGGAAACAAATTCGAACCATTCATGGCCAAAAATAAGAATACTTCTCTCTACCCAATCTCCTTCTATACTCAGTAATTCTTCGAACTGTCAGATCCCTCGAACTTCTCTTTGCATGCACTACCATCCTATTATCTCAACATCAAGCTCCGTCCATCCACATGAAACATGTCTAACAGTACCTCATCACACATGCTCTAGGACATCGACACTTTTTTCCACCGAATTCCTCCAAAATCGCATACAACATGCTATTCTATGTCATGAATCCAAATATGATAACAAATTTACGAATTTATCCATATGTACATTGCAAATCTCAACCCTAGCTCATTATCTTCACTGTAAACATAATATGGAACTGACAAATGATGTCGCACCATCAAAATGAAACATAGAGTCCAAGCTCTTGTCCATACGAGTTCAAAGAATCAAACAATGTTCGATTTCATAGAGAAATGAATTTTACTTGATTTGTTGAAGATGAAATATTCTGGTGACTTCTTGTTTTCGTTTTGTTGTAGGATGAGAAAGTGGTGACAAGGAATGAATCATTATACGTAATTGAGGGTCCTTAGGTTAGAAAATTTAAAGATTGTTTATCTGTTAGATTTATAATATCTTTCTATGTCCATCTTAATAGCTATACATTACCTAGAATATATCCTTTTCAGTATCATCGAAACGGATTGGATATTATTAAATTTGCTAATGAATACTTATACCATGATTTTATCAACCATAAATATCATATGACACAATTACCTTTTTTTTACACATGCTTATAATATTTATTTTAATTTATATGTATTCATTATTTTGAAAATTAAAAGTTCATTAAATCAATTTATACATTAATCAAATAAATTGTATTAAATTAATTAACTTTCTTTTTCTACTCAACCTTCATAAGTAACAAATTTTATCGGTTTGATTACTAAAAAAATTACCATAGTTTAAAACAAATTCACATATCAAATTCAAAGTTAATTTTTACACTAGTTTTCAATGTTTAGTTTCAATTGTAATTAAATCCGATCAAGTATATTTCTAATTCCAATAAATTGGTTTAATTTAATTACAAAACCTATCACGAATTTTTATACCTAATTAACATACATCTATATCTTATTACTTTAATGATTTACATTTTTTCGTTTAACTAATATTAACGTAATAATTAAATCCATTTATTACAATTTATCCCCAGTTGATTTTCAATTAATTCAACGGATTATATGAATAGGCATTAATTGGTAATAGTCGCTATTTTACTTAATTTACCTTCATTTAAGTTTGTAATCCATGCAGAAATCTTATAACACCTGCAATAATTTATTTTACCCAATTTCAACACTTAAGTTCATCAACCAGTTATAACATTGATTTGTTTTATTCTTTCTAATTTATACCCAAGTTTATTATTACAATCATTTTAATTCATTTAACAATCAATGGGACATTTAATTTAGGGTGCTACTATTCACACCCCGGTTTACACTTTTGGCCACCTTTTTAAATTTAACACAAATTATTATTTTTTATAATCTTCTGGCCACCATATATTATTCATATATTATTCTTTCACTCAGTTATTCACCGTCGTACTTTTCCTGAGAAAAACACATACGTGCCTACAATTTCAAACCCTAAACCCTAACAAAAGCAAATATTCTTTTGCTTGTAATAGAGATGGAAGATGAAGATAAAAAGAGGTTAGAATTGCTTAATTTTTATTGCTTTCTATTATTTTATAGAACATGTTGTTAGTGTTTTTTTAATGGTTAGGGTTTTCCATTGCATTTTAGGATAATTTTTCCGCTCCGCTGGAAATGTCAAGCTTGGAGGACGTCAAATTTGACGACGTTGTAATAAATAATGACAATGTAAGTTTTGACTTGTTGGGTTTCTATTTGTATAACTTACGTATATTCTTTTACAAATTGATACATTAACTTTTTTATTATTTGATAGATGGAGTATTTGAATGATGATAAATTGGACGATAAACATGATGGTTGTTATAATATGATGCAAGATGTTCGATCAAATGACTCAAAAGACATAAATGCATGATATAAGTCAGGAAGGAAGCGTTCGTGTAGAGGAAGGTGCCAGTGGCCTCTCCATTTTTATGTTATTAATTTAGATGGTGTGCAAAAGAGGAAATTTGAAATATTTGGGGTGCTTTTAGTTTTGGTGGCCAGAAGTGTAAATCGGGGTGTGAATATTTGGGGTGCTCTTAATTTATTTCTTTATTTACTCTTTATAATTAATTGTAACCTTTTATCATTGCAATCAATTGGAATTACATTTTGAATGGTTAAAATTTACTAAATTCTATATGCTTGCATTAAATTCTAGTTACCCCATATTATTCAATCATAATTTTTTATTTTTTCACAAAATTTAATTCCAAAATCTATTTACATTTCTTTCATTCATTATTTCAAAGTGATCGTACTTTACCATCTTAATTCCACTATCTAATCCTAATATCAATTCCATCAATTTCAACAATTGGCTTGTCTCTTATTTACAATGTAACAAATAAATTTCATAAGTTTTCCAATTGATCGAAATTATCATAAAATTGTTGTCAATAACCTTCAAATGCATTACTACATCATGAAGTTTTAAATTCTAACCATAATTGTATTTAAAACCTAATAAATTCCAATTTTTAAATAGTTGAAAAATACGGGTTGTTACACAAACTAACCTAGTAAAATCCCAAAGGCTCTAGAAGAGCAACTTACACAAGTAAACCAAGAAGCATACTCCCAAACACTGAAACCAAGTCAAAAACTAGGTCGTAATTTACAACTATAACAACCGAAAATGACATGGGAAGTAGAAGTAAGGAAAATAGGCTATCACCACAACATTACCAGCAAATCCAGAGCTAAGCTTCACTAATATTGATTGGGAAAAGTGGCGGTGGAACAACAAGCCAAACTTCACCACAAACTCCACACAAACCAGGAAAAACTCAATTCAAACAACATTAAAACACGCTCTAAAACCCAAAATTCCAAAGACCCAAACCATAAGAACAATAAGACTCACAGTCAAACCAGATAGCACGCCAAAAACCCACACTTTAAAACCCTTACCCATAGTAGTTGTTGTCGATATCATTTATGGGATCGGAGTTCGTTTGAGCGGCCTAGCAGGAATTGCGGACGATCTGAGATACTATGCAAGAATTAATGTATGTAGATCATCAGAAGGAAAAAAAGGATGGAAAAAATGAGTAGTGTAGTCAATCTAAAAAAAAAGGTCTATGGGGAGAGCTTTAGTAATTGACCAGGAAAGATGAAAGCAACTTTAGAGTGAGGAGGCGACTAAGAATAAAAGAGTGATAAAAATAAGAAGATGGAAGGAAAAAGAAGATAAAAGAAGCGGAAGAGGAATCGCCATTCCCAGTCTTTTGACTGATGCTGTTTTTGCTATTTGATTATGAATTTTTTATTAAATATACTTCTAATTAAATTTACTGATTGATATAACATATTATATTAAGTACAAAATAGAAACAAAACACATTCTAGATAATATTGGTCAAATAGTTAGTGTTAGGGACTGCGGAAAGGATCGTTAAGGCAAAGCAAACACTAGAGGGGGGCGAATAGTATCTGTAAGAATTTTGAATAAAACTTAAATCTAAATAGAATTATGGAGTGAATCAAACAACACAAACACAATCATAGACACCAATTCAAACACAAATGCAAAATAAACAGAAATAAAGGAAAATGCAGAAAAGGAAATAACACACTGGATTTTATACTGATTCGGATCACTCCTACGACCAGTCCCGCACAACGCTGAATTGTGCAGAGTTTTATTACTATTTTCAAATAGCCAAATACACCCTCCTTGATTTCATGGCTCAACAAGGAGACACCGACTCCTATCCCTTGATTTCATGGCCTAAACCTTGATTTCACGGATTCAAGGATAAAGTCGTTTACTCTTGACTTACAAATTGGATCTTTCAATCCAAGCAATTACAAAACAACCCTATAACTCTTAAATAGCACTTGATTCAGAGAGTAGAGAGTGTAGAGAGAAGATATGTTATCAATTCAGAAGTGAATTCGGCAGAGTATAAGTGTAAAAACAATAAAAATGAATAAGAATAATGGTGGGATGAAAGGGGTTGAAGATGGAGAAGAAGAGATGTTAGAAAATTCGATTTTGGCCACTTTTTATAGAGAATGAAGGGTTGCAATGTTTCTGAAACGTTTCAAATAGTGAAAAGACACTTCCCTTCAAAATTAAAAAGCTAGCTGTTATATGTTGACATACATATTATGCTATGTCGACATACCTATGTACAAAATTGATTTTCAAAGCATTTTCAAGTGTTTTGATGTAAAACTAATTCTGGAAATTCTTTAATAAAATTCTAATGTTGTAAATCAATATTATATGATAGAAAAACATATGAAAACATATTTTTTAAACTATATAAATATATTTTATAAGGTTTTAAACTATAAAATATAAATAAAGTACATATAAAAACTTAAGTTTGAAAAAAAAAGAATAGAAATATAAAATCAAAATAGAGAGGATCGAGAATAAAATAAAGAGAATTGAGAAAAACGAAAATAGAGAGGATTGAGAAAAGAATTGAAAAATCAAAATTTCAATTTGGATTTGAACCTGGAGTGCTATTTAGAGTCTTACAAAATCTAGACTCTATAATTATATCAATCTTGAACTCTTGACATCTTGATTACTCATGACTCTTGAATTTACTCTGAATTTTGAATCTCTAAAAGCTCTTAAACTGTACAGTCTATAGTCTTCAGAATGGAATATCAGTTTGGTATCAGAGCTTTGGTTTACAGAGCTCAAGAACAAGACACATTAGAACCATACAAAAGAATTCATCAGATATTGGATTAGTAATATCCAATTAGAATGACTCGTTAGAGATAGGATCAGTAGTATCCTAGAACGAGTGTGAAGAGTATGTTTTTTAAATGAAAACAATTTTGTTTTAAAATTTAAACCATTTTATATGTATTTGATATTTATTTATATCGAATTTGGACAATCTGATATATAAAGATTTTGCATATACGCGTCATGAACGTATATTCGAAGTTTTAATATACTGGATAGATATAGAATCACATTCTAGACACCCGGAGATGGTTCTGGTGATTGATCGATCATCATCAGAACTTATGTTCGTGTTTCGAAGGTGTGATATCCATATATTACCATTAGACTGGTGTGAGAACCAAAATATAGCTAGAATACATTGTTGTGAATTGGCATCAAAACATGATTTTTTTGTATATATATCAAAGTTATGAATTTGAAACGTTAATTCACTAATTGATTGATGGTTGTGTTGTTTGTTTATTTGTTTGATAATTTTGAACAGCCTAATAGAATCGAATATTGAATTGTATTGAAAATTGGTCACATTTGCTTGCATATACATGTACTTACATTGAACAGGTCGTAGCAAGGATGTAACAACCCGTATTTTCAATAACCTGTTATAACATAAATCGAGGCAGAATTTAATTTATAAATCTGAATCAAGGGAAACGGGCTATGCCATTGCGTTCGTCTCGGAAAAATACGCAAAATAGAATCCGAGTTTTCGAAAATCGGAGTCCGTATGACCCGATTAAGGCCCAACGAAGTTTGCAGAAAAATACAAAGTAAAAACAGATTTCAAATTCAAGTTTGAATTTGGAAAAAAGGGGTCATATTGGACCAGGCGGGAAAATTCCCGCCAGAGCACCCAAGTCGACAGCCCTGTGGACTTGAGAGTCGACTTGGTTGGACCCAAGTCGACAGCCCTGTCGACTTGGCTGTCGACTTGGCTCAGCCGGGCAGTTCTGCCTGGTGCACCATTTTGGGATTGTGTTGAGTTTGGGGGCCAGATTCGGTTTTGAGGGCTGAGATTGGAACTACGGTTTAATCCTAGGGCTAGAACTAATCCTAATCTCTATAAATAAGACCCTAACCTAAGCCTAAATCAACATTATTCACTCATACAACTAAACTATGGCAAAATCAATCCTCTCATGGCCTCCACTCTCTTCATAAATTTCCTAAGTCATTTCTATGAGAGATTTTCCATGCATACAAGTGTTTTCAAGCTTGTATGAGCATCATTAGGTCAAGTTTCCATATTTACATCATAAAGCAAGGGTTTTGATCATTTTGGCTCAAGGGTTTTTCTATTAGAGCTTGCATTTTGGGTCTAATTGATTGCATAAGGGCTTTTTGTCTTCATAAGCATTGTAAGCCCTTTTCTACTTTCATATTTAAACTCTAAAGTTAAATGAATGACGCAAGTTTGGTTGATCATTATGATATGCAAGTTTATCATGTTATGTTATGCAAGTATGCCATGTTATGATATGCAATTTTATCATATTATGTTATGCAAGTATGCCATGTTATGATATGCAAGTTTAGCATGTTATGTTATGCAAATATGCTATGTTATGATATGCAAGTTAAGCATGTTATGTTATGCAAGTTTGCCATGTTATGATATGCAAGTTTATCATGTTATGATATGCAAGTTTGCCATGTTATGTTATGCAAGTTTGCTATGTTATGATATGCAGGTTTGCCATGTATGTTATGCAAGTTTGAGTGAATCATTTTACTCATGTTATCATGTTATGCAAGCTTATCTTGAGTATATGAACATAAAGCTTCAAGCTTTAGGCTAAAGGTTGCATTTTGGCAACATGTAAGTTATCATATCTCTTATGATAACTTGCATGTGAGGCTAAATGCGAACTTATGGCAACTTCTACATGTTATTTATCACCATGTATCACTTATATGCTAATTTTGGTTTTATGCATGCTTTTGAGGCCTAAAAATGTAATATTCAAGTATATGAACATATGTACATTTCATATGCCACCATGTAAAACTTGTGGCTTCAACACCTTTATGTCATGATTGTGCCAAGTTCCCTCTTTCTATCCTTTATGCGCTATTGCGATATGTAAGTGATGGGATTGCGTTTGGGGTTGGGTAAACTTAAAATACATAAAAACATAAGATTGGGAATTTACCTATTAAGTTAGGTCTACCCATTGGGAATTTACCTATTAAGTTAGGTCTACCCAAATTCTTGAAAAACTTGTAACATGTTTTGGAAACATGATGGACATGACACTTAGAAAATATAAGTGTGACCAACTCGAGGTTGGGTTGTGTTTGTAGCGTAAACCTACCCGGAACCGACCGGCCTAACTAGTTGCTACGAACAATAGGACCCAATGTGAGAAGTTGGTCATGTTGTACCTTGAACCCGAGGTTAGACCAAGTTGTGGTGTAAAGCTACCCGGAACCGACCGGCTTAACTAGTAACCGCAACAAAGTCTAATGTGAGAGGTTAAGGCACATTAATTAATTAATGCCTCATGATTAGGGTTAAGTCATGGTCCACTTAATACTTAACCAATTTGGGCTTGGTAGATTAATCAGGGTTAAGTCGTGAACTCATCGTTACACTTAACCAAGTTAATCCATGATTAGCAAGAGGGTTAAACCGTACTTAACCCACTAGAAAAACCTAGCAATGGGGGTCCACTCCAGCAGTAATCCCAAGTTCGTATCATCATGACCCTAGGGTCTAGGCTAGGGTGGGGGGCACAATTATTGGACTTGAGGTAAGAGACCAAAAGCGACCGCAGATGAGTACGCCGGTGTAGTTCCGGGCGGACTATGGTCGTGCACATAGTCCGAAGCCGGGGAAAACATACACGGGTACCAGTAGATCGAGACTGTGCACTTATGTTTACGGTGTCCAGGGGTTGACACCCTAGGGCTTGATACACCCGACGGGAGACCCTGCACAGTCTGACTACAATTATGTTTGGGCCGCATTGACACCAACACGTGACGAGTTAGGCTTATAAGGAGCCGATCGATTAGACCGTTTGGTTGGACCGCGTATTAGGGTCACTTCATGTTATTGGGCCAAAGCTTGGGCCAAGGGATCAACACTTGTTTATTCAAGTCATGTTAGTTTGCTAGTACACCTGTGGTGCAAAAACCTTAAACCTGACTATGTGATGACACCTTTATCTACCTTGTTAGTTAATCATCATGCTATTATGTTGTTATCCTTATGTTCATCCCTGCTTCTCATGCCAGTTAACTTTATCAGTTTACATTGATTGTAGTAGGGCTTACTCAGTCTTTTTGACTGACCTGTTTTCCTTTCGCCTCTTTTCTTCCGTTCCCCCCCCCCCCCCAAGGTTCTCAGGGTGGGAATATTGGAGCTTAGCTTGGATTTCTGATCGCTTGCTTGTGGGATTTTACCTCATGTACGGTCTTGACATGAAGCTAGCTATGGTTATCAATTATTTTGGGGATAGTACTTATGTATTTCAGTTTTTCAGTGATGTTGTTTTTATCTAGACTTGTTTATTTGGAAAATTGACATTATGTTGTACCAGACTTGTTTTGAAATGGTTTGAAATCTTTCGCTGTTTTATCTATGTTATTTACTCTGTTTACATATATACATATGTTCTTGTTCTGCCTTGACATATCATTATGCATGTTTACCTGATTCAAACGCCCCACCAAAGTCAGAGTGCTTGCAAGAGCCACCCTGGCGGAGGTGGGGTGTTACATTTGGTATCAGAGCATATGGTTTACGAGAGGGAACAAAAAGGTTTTTGAAACTTTTGGAAAACTATTTTCAAAACCAAGTATAAAGTATTTTCCAAAGAGAAGTCTAGTTTATTTTAAAGGCTATTCCCCAAAAATCCATTAGCAAAATTCCTTCGTTTTTCTCCATTCTGAATCTGTCTTTTTCTTCGTTTTCAGTATGGCCGATAACTTTGCCATCCCGGAGGGAGTGCACGTACCTGTTTGGTATAGGAGACTTTTGGAGGCTAGGGCGACCGAAGCCGGCCCCGCAGATGTTCCTCCTCCTCCTCCTCCGGTAGTTAATGTTCCTCCACCTCCTGTCGCTGAGGTTCCTCTTCCTCCTTCCCCTCAGCATCCTCAAATTGACTTCGCAAAGATTTTCCAAGACTTTAAGGCGATGGGTTGCAAGAATTTCATTGGAACCGAGACTTATGTAGAGGCAAGGAATTGGTTGAAAGAAACCGAAGATCTTTTTGCCTTCTTTGATATAGATGACCGTAGGAAGGTTTTATTGGCAGTGTGGTTGCTAAAGGAAGAAGCTGCACGTTGGTGGGTGGTCACCACCGCTACTAGGCCAATTGAGACTTGGGATGACTTTCGGGGAAAGTTTGGACTAAGGTTCCTATCACTGAAGCAAGGGGACATGACTATTAGGGAATACATAGATAAGTTTAATCAACTGGCTCGGGTCGGTTTAGACTTGGTTAACACAGCTCAGAAGAAGGCCGTATACTTTACTCTAGGATTAAACGAGCCATTACATGGTTTAGCCATGACTCATATACCCTTGGGGGCAACTTTCGAGAGCTTGGTGAATATGGCCCTACTCAATGAAGAGAATAGGAGTGACAAGAAGGAGATCAAGATGAATGATACTCAAGCCAAGAAGACTGATTCCCAGTGGAAAGGAAATCAGGGTAATCCAAGCGGTCAGAGCAGTCAAGGCAATAAGAACAAGAACAAGAGTCAAGGCAACAAGGGGAACAACAACAAGGGCAATAACGACAAGAGGAAGTGCCATTATTGCGGTTCAGTTGGGCATCTTATTAAGGATTGTAAGAAGAGGAAAAGGAAGAGTGGTGAATGCTATCGTTGTGGTGAGTTTGGACATTTCAGCAAAGATTGCCCGAAGAAGCAAGGGCAAGGTCAGACTCAGTGTGCAAGACCGTCTGAAGGGCGAGTTCACCCCCTCAACATCGTTCTTCCAGCTCTTGATCGAGGTAGTGTTTCTGTTAAAAGTCTTGTTTACATTTCTGATTTTCCTGTTTGTACTTTGTTTGATTTTGGTGCATCGCATAGTTTATTTCATCTGATATAGTTGAAAGTTTGCACCTAAGTACTAGTCTAGTTAATGATCCCGTGTGTGTTTCAAATCCAATTGGGGGTTCCGCCCATTTGTCTATTATCTACGTGGATTTGAAAATCTCTATCTTGAGTATAGAATTCTCGCGTGATGCTTATATTCTCGGTTTCATGGGGTATGGGTTGTTTTTGGGCATGGATGGGTTGTCCAGTTTTGGAGCCATCCTTGATTTTTGAGCATAGGGTTGTGAGGCTCATGACTCGCCTCGGTAATACCCTAAAAATTTCTAATAACCCTATGAGTCCCGTCATGTTGTGTTATCTTGAACCCCTCGACTCGTCTATCGATAGTTGGCAATCGGTGAGGGTGGTCTGAGAATATCCTGATATCTTGGGTGAAGTGAAGGGGGTTACCCCTAAACGAGAGATAGATTTCCGCATTTATCTGGTTGATAATGCCAAGATAGTTTCGTGGCCGGTAAGGCACATGGCCCCGCAAGATGAGAGTTAAGAAAGCAAGTCAAGGAGTTGCTTGAGAAGAACTTCATTAGATGAAGTATATCTGAATAGGGAGCACCTGTAGTATTTACTACCAAGGCAGATGGTTCTCTTCAACTTTGTGTTGATTATCGTGAGAGAATAGACAACCATTGCCAAGGATCGATGATTTGTTTGATCAGCTTGTAGGAACATCTGTTTTCTCTTGATCTTGCTACTGGATTCCATCGGCTCAGGGTAGCTGAAGATAGTATAGACAAGACTGCGTTCAGAACTCCAGATGGATTCTTAGAATGGTTGGTCATGCCATTCGGTTTGACTAATGCACCCGCCTACTTCGTGGACTTGATGAGTAGGGTGTTCAGGGAGTTCTTGAACAAGTTTGTCGTGGTCTTCGTAGTTGATATTCTGATCTTCTCTAAGGATGAGGAAGAGCACGCAAGGCATCTCGTGGAGGTGATGGATACGCTTAGAGCGCATCAGTTGAAGGCCAAGTTCTCCAAGGGTCACTTTTGGAGAAGGGAAGTTAGATTCCTTGGGATTATAGTGTCTAAGCAAGGCTTAGCGGTGGATCCCGCTATGGTAGTTGCAGTTCAGGATTGGAAGACTCCAAGGAATGCAACTGAAGTAAGAAGTTCTCTCAGTTTTAGTTAGTTAGTAAGCGTCCCTTGAGCTTAGACCTACCCTTCTGGATCAAGTAGGGACTTCACAGAAGGAAGACCCGCAGTTAGTCGAGATCATGGACAAGTTGATTCGAGGCGAGATGGTAAGTCACCTCGCTATAGATGACAAGGGATGGCTAAGACGCGATGAGAGAAAGAAGGCTCTTGAAGAGGCACATCACTCGAGGAGGTGGCCGAGTTTGTCCCAAGGTGCATGTTGTGCCAACAGGTTAAAGGCCGAGTCATAGAAGCCCGGTGGGCTATTATATCCATTGGAGGTCCCCGCAATGGAAGAAGGAAAAGAATCACGAAGGATTTCGTGGATGGACTGCCTAGATCAAGAAAAGGGAATAAGAGCATGTGGGTCATAGTAGGTAGACTCACGAAGAGTGCTCATTTCACTCCGGTAAAGAGCGAAAGGACTGCATCATAGCTAGCGACAGTTTACCTTCAAGAAATAAAGCGGTTGCACGGGGTTCCCTAATGTATAGTTAGTAACCATGACTCAATCTTCACTAGCCAGTTTTGAGATAGTCTACGGGAAGTCATGGGCAAACGGCTGAATATAAGGACGTCCTATCATTCACAGGCGGATGGTTCATTTCGTTCAAGCATGAGTTATAGAAAATCACGTTAGTAAGAGCAATTGGCAACGTGGATTGGTATCTCCAAGAAAAGTTCTGCTGCGTGGAATACTTTATGGTAAGTAAACGAGATCCAGAATTCACTGGTGAATTTTGGAGAGCTTGCATGAAACCATGAGGTCATTGTTATGTTTAAGCCAAGAATGATGGAAAAGTAAGTGAAAGAGGAAGACGAGAGGCGACAATGAAATGGGTTCCAACTCATATTTGGAAATAAGAGTTAAGAAGCTAAGAAATCATGAGGCGAAAGACGGTCAAAGCAGAGTGGAGTTAAGCTCAAGGAAACGTGACTTAGAAGATTGAAGGCTAGATACGCGCATCATATCTCTTTTTAAGAGCATATCCTTGATCCTTGTTTTCCTGTGGAACTTACTCGCATGTTATCTTTTTACGTATATCCTCTCGGTCCCATTCTCGGTCCTATTTCTGTCGGGAGGTATGACTTATTGGCTAGTAATACATGTCAGGGTTTGAAGGGGTCCGTTAGGTTGACTAAACCTTTTGGGCTTTTATAGAATATGGGTTGGGTTAGGAAGGGATTCCTTGTAATCCGAAAGGGGTATATCCTGCTTATCTTCCCGATCTCTTTGTAGCATATCTTTTGCTATCCATGTTTGTCTTGATTATCTAGTTTATCATGTTAATCTTGTCATGAGAACCTTAGGTAGAAACCCTTTGGATGAAACATGTGTTTGAAACATGTTATGCTTGATGGTTGCAAGTGGTTGCAAGTGTTTGCAAGTGGTTACTCGTGGATGCATTATACACATTAGGCACTAAATCGGCTCACACACTCCTCATATTGCATATGCATGAGTGTTTACGCTTATTCATGGATGAATTTTTTTTTTGTGTTATCACATGGATGTTGCATATGGATGTATGTTATGTGCACACATATAGATGTTATACATTATGTTAGGAATTGCATACATATGGATTCATTTCACTAACATAATTTGCATAGATGATATTTGCATTAGATAAGTACATATACACACACCTTTGCATATGTTCATACAACATTTAGAATCTTGTAAGGACAATGATTGCTCGTGGATGATGTTTTGAGTAGATGGATGTTGGATGGTAGGATACGTTCTTCCTAACTTGAAGATTTCGGGGACGAAATCCTTTAAGGAGGGGGAGAATGTAACAACCCGTATTTTCAATAACATGTTATAACATAAATCGAGGCAGAATTTAATTTATAAATCTGAATCAAGGGAAACGGGATATGCCATTGCGTTCGTCTTAGAAAAATACGCGAAATAGAGTCCGAGTTTTCGAAAATCGGAGTCCGTATGACCCGATTAAGGCCCAACGAAGTTTCCAGAAAAATTCAAAGTAAAAATAGATTTCAAATTCAAGTTTGAATTTGGAAAAAAGGGGTCATATTGGGCCAGCCGGGAAAATTCCCGCCAGAGCACCCAAGTCGACAGCCCTGTCGACTTGGGAGTCGACTTGGTTGGACCCAAGTCGACAGCCCTGTCGACTTGGCTGTCGATTTGGCTCAGCCGGGCAGTTCTGTCTGGTGCACCATTTTGGGATTGTGTTGAGTTTGGGGGCCAGATTCGGTTTTGAGGGCTGAGATTGCAACTAGGGTTTAATCCTAGGGCTAGAACTAATCCTAATCTCTATAAATAAGGCCCTAACCTAAGCCTAAATCAACATTATTCACTCATACAACTCAACTATGGCAAAATCAATCCTCTCATGGCCTCCACTCTCTTCATAAATTTCCTAAGTCATTTCTATGAGAGATTTTCCATGCATACAAGTGTTTTCAAGCTTGTATGAGCATCATTAGCTTGCATTCAAGTCAAGTTTCCATATTTACATCATAAAGCAAGGGTTTTGATCATTTTGGCTCAAGGGTTTTTCTATTAGAGCTTGCATTTTGGGTCTAATTGATTTCATAAGGGCTTTGTGTCTTCATAAGCATTTTAAGCCCTTTTCTACTTTCATATTTAAACTCTAAAGTTAAATGAATGATGCAAGTTTGGTTGATCATTATGATATGCAAGTTTATCATGTTATGTTATGCAAGTATGCCATGTTATGATATGCAAGTTTATCATGTTATGTTATGCAAGTATGCCATGTTATGATATGCAAGTTTAGCATGTTATGTTATGCAAGTATGTTATGTTATGATATGCAAGTATGTTATGTTATGATATGCAAGTTAAGCATGTTATGTTATGCAAGTTTGCCATGTTATGATATGCAAGTTTGCCATGTTATGTTATGCAAGTTTGCTATGTTATGATATGCAAGTTTGCCATGTATGTTATGCAAGTTTGAGTGAATCATTTTACTCATGTTATCATGTTATGCAAGCTTATCTTGAGTATATGAACATAAAGCTTCAAGCTTTATGCTAAAGGTTGCATTTTGGCAACATGTAAGTTATCATATCTCTTATGATAACTTGCATGTGAGGCTAAATGCGAACTTATGGCAACTTCTACATATTATTTATCACCATGTATCACTTATATGCTAAGTTTGGTTTTATGCATGCTTTTGAGGCCTAAAAATGTAATATGCAAGTATATGAACATATGTACATTTCATATGCCACCATGTTAAACTTGCGGCTTCAACACCTTTATGTCATGATTATGCCAAGTTCCCTCTTTCTATCCTTTATGCGCTATTGCGATATGTAAGCGATGGGATTGCGTTTGGGGTTGGGTAAACTTAAAAGACATAAAAACATAAGATTGGGAATTTACCTATTAAGTTAGGTCTACCCATTGGGAATTTACCTATTAAGTTAGGTCTACCCAAATTCTTGAAAAACTTGTAACATGTTTTGGAAACATGATGGACATGACACTTAGAAAATATAAGTGTGACCAACTCGAGGTTGGGTTGAGTTTGTAGCGTAAACCTACCCGGAACCGACCGGCCTAACTAGTTGCTACAAACAATAGGACCCAATGTGAGAAGTTGGTTATGTTGTACCTTGAACCCGAGGTTAGACCAAGTTGTGGTGTAAAGCTACCCGGAACCGACCGGCTTAAATAGTAACCGCAACAAAGTCTAATGTGAGAGGTTAAGGCACATTAATTAATTAATGCCTCATGATTAGGGTTAAGTCATGGTCCACTTAATACTTAACCAATTTGGGCTTGGTAGATTAATCAGGGTTAAGTCGTGAACTCATCGTTACACTTAACCAAGTTAATCCATGATTAGCAAGAGGGTTAAACCGTACTTAACCCGCTAGAAAAACCTAGCAATGGGGGTCCACTCCAGTAGTAATCCCAAGTTTGTATCATCATGACCCTAGGGTCTAGGCTAGGGTGGGGGGCACAATTACTGGACTTGAGGTAAGAGACCAAAAGCGACGGCAGATGGTTACGCCGGTGTAGTTCCGGGCGGACTATGGTCGTGCACATAGTCCGAAGCCGGGGAAAACATGCATGGGTTCCAATAGATCGAGACTGTGCACTTATGTTTATGGTGTCCAGGGGTTGACACCCTAGGGCTTGATACACCCGACGGGAGACCCTGCACAGTCTGACTACAATTATGTTTGGGCCGCATTGACACCAACACGTGACGAGTTAGGCTTATAGGGAGCCGATCGATTAGACCGTTTGGTTGGACCGCGTATTAGGGTCACTTCATGTTATTGGGCCAAAGCTTGGGCCAAGGGATCAACACTTGTTTATTCAAGTCATGTTAGTTTGCTAGTACACCTGTGGTGCAAAAACCTTAAACCTGACTATGTGATGACACCTTTATCTACCTTGTTAGTTAATCATCATGCTAGTATGTTGTTATCCTTATGTTCATCCCTGCTTCTCATGCCAGTTAACTTTATCAGTTTACATTGATTGTAGTAGGGCTTACTCAGTCTTTTTGACTGACCTGTTTTCCTTTCGCCTCTTTTCTTCCGTCCCCCCCCCCCCCCCCCCCAAGGTTCTCAGGGTGGGAATATTGGAGCTTAGCTTGGATTTCTGATCGCTTGCTTGTGGGATTTTAGCTCATGTACGGTCATGACATGAAGCTAGCTGTGGTTATCACTTATTTTAGGGATAGTACTTATGTATTTCAGTTTTTCAGTGATGTTGTTTTTATCTAGACTTATTTATTTGGAAAATTGACATTATGTTGTACCAGACTTGTTTTGAAATGGTTTGAAATCTTTCGCTGTTTTATCTATGTTATTTACTCTGTTTACATATATACATATGTTCTTGTTCTGCCTTGACATATCATTATGCATGTTTACCTGATTCAAACGCCCCTCCAAAGTCAGAGTGCTTGCAAGAGCCACCCTGGCGGAGGTGGGGTGTTACAAAGGAGGCTAGTGCAGAAGAATAAAATTTGTTTGCCCGACAAATAGGTACATGTTTACCATAATTTACTGTTTTGTTTGGGTGATGATGATTTTATGAGCCGATTGGCTAGCCGCTTGGATTTTTCTTTTTCTTTTTGAGATCAGAAGGCCTGCATGCCAATTTCGGGATTTTCCCCGTGCTCCCGGTGCAGGGGAGGTTATGGCGAAATTTTTCGAAAATTTAGGGTGTTAGCCAATTTTTTTAAAATTTGAAAAGTTTTTAGAAACTGAAAAGTTAAAGAACTTAAGCCGTAGTCAAAACAATGGAAGTTGAGTTGATTAGTAAAACAACTTCCGGCTTCGTTCCTTTTCCGGGACGAAAAGTTTTAAGTGGGGGAGATTGTAACAACCCGGAAATGCAAGCCAGTTTAAAAAATTTATTTTGGCAATTTTAGCGAATTTTGAATATTTAAAATGAATTATTTTAAATAAAAACGACGAAAATTTATTTTGAATAGAATCGAACGTATATATTATATAGATCATCGTTAGAATATAAATAATTATATATAATTATAAAAGGAATTGAAAATGGCACGGTAGTTCGATAATTCGATTTCAAAATTCGAATGAATGTACCGGGTGCAAAATAAACCGGATTTTAGTGAATCCAAAAATACTAGAATCTAATTGAGAATATCTTTCCAACGAATCCGAAAAATTGAAATTTCATAGCGGGAATCAAAAGATATGTCCAGTTGAAAATTCTGAATAGTCACTATGGAATTCAAGCCCTTAAAAATGGAAATTTTGCAAATGACCTCGGATTTCGACGAAACCACTTTTGTTCGATCCGTGATGTCAAATTATTGCTAGATTCCAAATTTTATAATTTTTTGAATCAATATGTGAGCATGGAAAAGGAAAACGCGTTTGACCAGTTTCAGTTGATTTTAATCGACTGGAAAATGGCCATTTTTCAAATGGTCTCAGAATTTGACGAAACTAGTTTTGTTAGGACCGTATCATCAATACGAAGCTAGAAAATATTTTTCTGGAATTTTTCGGGTTAGTATGTGGCCCCGGTAAATTGAAATGCGCGTTCAAATTCAATATATAGAGTTATATGTTGATTTTGACGAAAACTGATCGAAACAGTCGAATCAGCCTACGATATATATCCCATTGTGTTCGGAATGAGGGTAACTAGTTGTAGACGACAGGTGGTGGGTCTCGTTTCGAGGTCGAATAAAAAAGTCAACTTATTGAAATAAAATAAAATATAAAAATATCTCCCCTTCCTCCTTTATTCATTCACCCCCCACCCCCCCGTCAGTTCATTTTCGATCGAAGAAAAAAAAAACGAAGAAGGGGGAGGACCCGCCGCTCCTCCCAACAGCGCCGCCGTGCGCCGCCACCAGGGCGGAGCCCTTCTCCCCGTGCCTCCCTCTTCTTCTCCGATCTCCCCTTCTCCTTCTCCTCCCTTCCCTCTACAACCCGACGCACCACATCCAAACAAAACTGCACCCCCCTTCAGCCCTAGCGCCGCCTCCCCCTGTCAACGCCGCCTTCCGCCTCCACCGCGCCTGCATCCGCGCGCCGAAACCCCCTCCTCCTCTTCAATTGCTGTAAGCCTCCTTGTTTTATTTACTTTTGTTTTATTCTATTTTTTTGTAGTTCATTTTAATTATGAAATTAAAATAAAATCGTATAGGGTCAAAATATAATTTCTATTATAAGTGGAAATTAAAAATATAATTTTTATCGCATGTAAAGGTTGAAAATATAATTTTCATATTATATAGATAAGAAAAATGTGATCTTTATATGGTAGGATATAAAAAGACGACATTTTTAAAGTAGGAAAAGGCGAAATCTTTATATTTGAAAAGGCGAAATCTTTATATAGAGAATAGCGTGATAAAAATATAATCTTTATTATATGAACACCGTTGGAAAAATAGAATTTTTATCTATATAGTAGCGATGTAAAAATAGAATTTTTATCCATATGGAGTGATTATAAAAATATGATTTTTATATACATGGCAAGAATATAAAAATGTGATTTTTATATATGTAGTGGCTACGGGCAACGAAAGTGACAAAAGGTAAGAACAGTGATGATTCCCTACATTGGAAGTGTCGTGGAGTTGGGATAGCTTTGGTGAGAACTTCTCACTCTAAATTTCTTTTTCCAGTTATATATATATACTAGGATGCAGACGGTGCTTAGCAGCACCCGACACCCGTCGTCCACAGACCATGGACGGCTTGTATGCTTGTTTGATGTGTTGTGAAATTTGTTTGTGATATTGATGTGAAATCGATAATAAAATGTAGATAGTTGGAATAAAATAATTGTCGTTAAAAAAAATATAATTTTTAACGTGAATATGAATATAGTGAATGTGAGTAAATAAATATTTATAAACAAATTGGCCGATTTGTTTATATGCACTGATTTGACTGATATTGATTGGGACGATAAATTTTACACATCGCCCAACTGCACAAATAAAAATCTGTGCTTGTTGATTTGAAACCCCACACGGGTGTTGGGATGATATTTGGCGTACACTAATCCCAATTATTTAATTGTATGTCGACCGATTGGTCGATAGGCTGTGTAAGCGTTAATTATTTATATTTAATGCTTATGCAGTTGTGTGGTGCACTTTTGGATGATGGTTGATTATTTATCGTTGCTATTATATACATGTGTTGTCTGGAATCCATATAATTAACGTTATATGGTAATTGATTGGGCCTCATTCCAATTGGAAAAATAATGAATATTATAAAAGAAAATTCATGTGTTGAATATAAAAATAGTCATGTGTTGACGATGTTCATGTGTTGAAACTATTTATGTGTTGAGTAAAATATTTTAACAATAGAATTTACATCTTTATCATATTTAAAATTAGAAGCTACTTCACGGTGAGTCTGATTTAAAAATCAAACGATAGATACCATAATTTTATAAAATATTTTAACAAAAATAGTCGTGTGTTGACAGTACTCATGTGTTGAGATTAGTCATGTGTTGAAAGAAATATAGATTCATGTGTTGAATAGAATAAATATTCATTTGTTGAATAGAATAACGAATTTATTGAAATATATAAAGCCGTGTTGATTAGAGTTGCGCTATTTTGACGTGAACGATATTTATATCGATTATATTCGTTTTTACAATGAAAATTGAAAAGGTAGTGATTTCAAAATATAACGTTTTGAAAATATTATCATTTATATAGTAATGATATGAAATATCCAATTTTGATTTGAAATTGAATATAGAGTTGAAATGGTTTTGAAAATGAATTTAAAACGATTTATAAAATACGTTTTAAAAGGAAATCGACGAAATATATATAATATATATTATATATATATAATGGCCTGAATAGAACGCGCCGCGCCACGGCAGTTCGTGAATTTCGACCATTGACTTCGAACGGACATTACGGGAGATCCGACCGTCGGATTCTCCTAATACTGGAACCATTGGGTTCGTATCGAAAAGAGCTTTCCAATGAATATTAGAAATTTGAAATCTAACGGTTGGATTTGGAATTATGTCCAAATCAAATTTGGAAAAGGTTGCTGTAAATGCAGTTCGATGGCCGTTGATGGAAATCGACTGTATGGGCCTTGATAAAATTATTAAAAATATCAATAATTTGTGCAAAATCATAATATGTGAATTGGAAAGAACTAGGATGAAAAATTCCACATTTGAAAAGATAAAAATAGATTTTTATCGAAATGAACTAGTTTTGAAATAGAAATAAAATCAATTTATTTTTGAAATAAATAAATTGAATTTGAAAGTGGTTTTAAAGGTAATCAGAAATTCCAATAATTGAATTGGAATGGATTTGAATCGAAATTGTCTTTGGAATATTTCGATGTTGGATTCCGTGATTCTACAGATATTGTTATGGGAATTTGAAAGATATATTTTATATCGTTATTTCCAATACGATATTTGTTGGTTTAAGGATTTGATATTGAATATAAGCCGGTATATTTTATATTCAGAGCCTTGTATTTAATATCAAATGTGATTTGGGTTTGTCGTGAATGGTGTCTTCATTAACACTGTTCTTAAGCCCAATAGAGAAAAAAATTAAATCTTTCTATTTAGATTTAATGAAGTGTACCAATTAAATAATATTTAATTGGAATTGAATTTGAATTGGTTTTCGGGTTTATCGTGAGCGGTGTTTTGAACAACACCTGTTCTTTAACCCGATTAACAATATAGTGTGATTTTGGGTTTATCGTGAATTGTGTTTTAGACGACATTGGTTCTTTAACCCAGTTAAAGACAGGATATTGATTTTTGAGAAGATTAAAACTAAGTGGAGTTTTAATGAATCTTTAGTTAGATTGAAAGAGAATTGATAATTTAAATTATCAAATTTGGAAAGTGGTCGAGAATGGAGTATCACCAGTTTTGCTCCAAAGCGATAGTTAAATCTTTAGTTAGATTTGAACGTGAAATGGTAATTAATTTTACCGATAGCACCGTGGTGTTAGGTATGGAGTATTACCAGTTTTGCTCCATGGGATGAATAGGTTGGGATTGGGAAATAAAATAAACAATTACTTCGGTGTGGTTCGCTAATCCCGACTAGTTTGAAATGATATCCAAAGGAAGATTAAAGAATAAATTTAGAAGAATTTATCTTGGATAAAATTAATGGGAACCTTTCCCTAAGAATGTGATTTTGTGAATAAAAGAATATTCTGAATTGGAATGAGGCGTTTGTTGTGTTTGTGTAACATTTGTTTATTATATACGTGGGTTATTCAGAAAGGCCGGGTTTCTACCCATTCTGAATAACCGATTCGACGATATGTCGAAGATGAAGACGATGGTTGAAGACCGGAAGTCTTCACATCGTTTGGGTGATTGCAGATGATCTTGATTGGGCTGTACACCCAAGATGAGGGAAACAATTGGTGATCGTCCAGACGTACTTGGAGATGGATGGATATGCGAGGAAAGTGCCTCCGATTTCGTTCAGACCCAGAATGAACTTGTAAATGGATTGTGTGTCTGACATTGGATTTTATTCTGTGTTGATTGACCTCTATTAAATATACATCTGTTTGGCGGCGGAGAATTTATTCTCTTGCTTAACGCCCTTCTCTGAGACGTACGAGCTCAAAGGTTGTATATCGATGGACATCAGTCGCATGGAGTGAATTGCCAGTGTGGCACGCGTAAGTAGCAATTGATCAAGGCTTCTGTTGAAAAGCAAAGTCTTGTGGTTGATGATTAAAGCATGGTCTGTGTGACGTAGCTTTGTGTATAGCATGAATTCGCGAGCCTCACACCTCGGTATGAGTCAAAAACGGGATAGTGACTGCAGGGAGAGCACGACGTTTCTTTCCAGCTAGGGTGGTGTCAGTGACCTACCAGCCCTGACATTTATATACTTTTCACCTGTGTGGTTGTTGGAATGCAAGGCACCTCGGATATAGGTCTGTAAGGACCGGGAAACGTGTGCTCAGGAAAAACTAATCCTCCAAAGTTAGGTAAGGACCGGCCCTGATGATCCAAGGATCAGAGTGGGGTCCTGAGACATTTGCTAGAGTGTCTCGAATCGGAGAGGAGCTTTCCCCTTCCCTCGAATCATGACGGAAATCCAATTTCCAATACATGATATTGCGGTTTTAATTGTAGAACTAGTATGGCGACATGATATATGGTACCCATGCCGTCCATGATTGATATTTATGATTGAAAATGTTTTTACACTATACACCTATGATAGTATCAAATGATTTGTTTTAAACGTATCAAGCATTATTTGGCTATTGTAAGGGAAAACCCTATCCTCCGGCTTGCGTTGCATTGTGTGATGGGTCCTGGGTCTTATAATAGCTTCATTTTTCCAAAGAGCATTGCACTGTTTTGTTATATGCACTAGTATTCTTGGGAGGAAACCCGTTCCGTGTTATACGGCGTGGTCCCTTGAATTACTATCCTTTAAAGTAAAGTTTTAAATTACTGTTTTAGTTCTCACACTAGTCACATGACTGACCTGGAGTTTATTGTTTTAACCTAAACTCTGGGTGCCCCTATTTTCCGCACGGGCAGCTAGTAGTTTTGGTTTTGCAGATTTATATTCACAGGGTCCTGATTTACAGCTGGAACGATGCTCGGAAAGCTCTGTATCCGTGTATTACTTTCAGTTGTGTTTTGTATTGTTTTTCCGCTTCTATGTAATTTATTGTAATCTCTGATATTTTTCTTTTGTATAATATTCATTTATACTCTGTATATTCTTGTATTCTGATGGAATTGTTGTAATTAACGATGAAATGTTCTTCCGTCTGCGTTCTGATTTGTCTTGTCCTCAACGCAATCCGTGCTTTCCTTCACGGGGAAGTTCGGGTCGTGTCAATATGTGTGTATATAAATATATAAATATATATATATATATATTCTAGGTAAAGATGTTAGTATATATTTTATAATCAATGATAATTGAAATAATGTTGTTTTCATAAAAACTCCATTCTCCAACAATCTTCCCCTTTTTGATGATGACAACCTTATTTTATAAAATAACATACCTGTTCATGATGATCCTTTTAATACCCCCCCTGTCTATATGAATCCTATAAACTATGTCTATATTTTATAATTTCTCCCCTTTTGTCATTATCAAAAAGAAATTCTAAAACTACCCCCTGAATCCTATAATTATCTAAGTAATTCCTATACTAAAGTAAAGCAATCCCCATAAATCTATCCATACCTTATAAAATACTCCCCCTAAATTTATGCCTATATAATATCCTAATTCTATATATAATTTCACCTAAATCTATAACTCTCCCTTAATGTAACGACCCACATTTTTTATCATTCAAATCGACAATAAACCACACATGTCGACCCAAACAAATCGCAAATGCAGGTAGTTATTAGGAAAAAAGAAGAAACAGAAAGAGAGAAGAGAAAAACAATAACAGAGTTCTCCCAGCGTAAGGATAACATATAATAGATAATTATTAGATTTAAAGCAGTTGAAATATATACATTTGGCTATAATATACAATGATTATCAGAGTTACACATATACATATCTACATAACAAGCAGCGGAACAAGGTGTAGCGGAAATACATACTTATAATTGATATATACCAAATCTTCGTCTTCGATTTCCCAAGCAAGGTAAGCTTTGCCAACTGCAAACTTCTGCTGACCCGAGCGTATTGCATAAAAAGAAAACACAACAAACACTCGGATCAGCACTAAATCATTCTTGTTAGTCAAATTAAAATAAGAAATAACATTAGTGTCATGGACACAATAACTCAAGAGATGCTACGGGATTTTTCCATCTCTCGGGGATCCGTTAAACTAATACATACATAATATAATATGCTATTATGATAGTATCTATCCAGCAAAGTAAATATCATAAAAATTGCGTAAGCGGGATTACCATATTACCCTTACGCCGTTTACAGGCATCAACAGTCTATACAGTACCGTAAATTCACCGTACTGGTGTTATCAAAGGGCACTCCATAGAAGGCAATGCTAAATCAAATCGTATGGGGCTCGATATGAATAAATATGACAAGGCACTCGAGGCAATGCCCAGGGTAGGATTCTACCAATTGCACTCCCGGACCGATAGTAACGCATAGCAGCCACTACCGCCCACCTCGGATCACACTCCCAATTCAAATGGGCCCAAATCATCATCATCATAGTCATAGAAATAGTATCGAAGAAGTGTGTCCGATCAAAGTTGCTACCTCAATTAGTCACGGTATAGCTCACGTATTAGTCATTTCAATTCTGACCCGAAGGTCAGGGCTATCTCATTGTCGTTCATCTTCTTCGATTCAAGAATCGCCCCTAAATCATCATACTCATTCTGGATATGTCATAACGTTCACAGTTGTCAAAGTGGTATCGACACTGATAGAGACTATGCCATTTGCCGACTCCGGTCTCTTTAACAACCAACCCTTATGTTTTCTACATCGATCGGTTCTTTTACATTTTTCGAAGGTTCATTTCCATATCAAAATATCATATTTTGTTAGAACCCCATTTATATTCAACATAGAATATAATTTCATATCAAGATATCAAAATCATTCAAAAACCGATTATATTTTAATCATAATATATTTCCATATCATTATATTACGCTCATATAATATTCACCAAATCGATTTATATTCAAGTAGAATATATTTCATATCAAAGATTATAATTATCTCAATCGATTTATGTTCGAAATCCATTCATATTCAACTAGAATATATATTTCATAACCACTCATTTTAAATCTCTTAAAAGATCCATTTATATTCGAGAAGAATATAATTCATATTTCCATATAAAAGTCGTTTTAAATCGGTTCAAATATTCAAATAGGATGAATTCTTATCTCAACTCCATTTGAATCGGCGGTTCGAATTCAAACATTTTCCATTCGAAAGAAATTTATAATTTCAAAAATACTTGTAAAAATAAATGTTATATAAAAAAATAGTTTTATATAAATAAATAAATATAGAATATAATAATTAAAATAAATAAATAATTTAAATACTATGTATATACCTAAAATAAAGGTTTACTAGATAATTTTGAATAATAAATTACAAGGAAAAATTTATTTATAATAAAATAGTTTATAATTAAAGGTAAATAATAAATTTAAGGAAAGAATAATTATTTGAAATCAAATGTGTAAATATATACAAAATAAATTTCTTTAACCATAATCGTTCCTTCTTCCAAATTTCAAATACTTGAATCTATACTCCAGTCTCAATGGAGTTCATTTAGTTCCATATCTCATTTTCAACATTGTTCAAAACAACCATTCAATTTCAAGGGTTCAAATCTATATTCAAACTGAGTTATACAACTCAGAATACCCTTGATTTCCATTTTTCGAAAATTAAATTCCATAAGAATTTATTTCCTTCAAATCCACATTCTTAATTTGAATAATTTCAAATCATATTCAAATCCCAATTTAAGAATTTCCGCTTTGTTTAGTATAATTTCCTTAACCCTTTTAAATAAACAATCCAAGTTCAGAATTTTTAAAGAAATGGATTTATCGAGTATCGGCACATTCTTCTAAATGAAAATTCTATCAATTAAAATTTTCAAATTGTAACGACCCGGATTTCTCGGCTATTTGAATTCAAATATTTAAATTTGTTTTAAATATTGTATTTGAATTTTTTATGGAATTTAATATTTAATTCGTTAATTAAACGACGACTGAACGTTTATATTTATATTTAAATTATAAACGAACTCGAAATGGCGCGGTAGTTCGTAAAATTGAGTTTGAACTTCAATTGATCATACATAATCCATTTTTAGTTGGATTTCTGTGAAACAAGAAACGTCCGAATTTATTTGATAATAAATTTCTAATGGATGAGGAAAATCGAGTTTTCGTGTTTTAGATTTTGTTTTATATTCAAATCAAATTCTGAAAAAGTCGCTGTGAAATCGTTTATAAGCCATAACGATTTATTTAATATAATTAAACATTTGTTTCGAATTTAAGCAAGACTTTTGAGATGTAGTTATAATTTAATTTTTTAGAATTTTACTGTAAATTTTAATTTAAAAAATAAGCAACTTTTTATTTGGAGTGTTTTACACCCTATATCAGAATTTTAGGGTTTCTCAGGATAAACCAACTAGTCTATATTATTATATTTTTGGAATCGTGGCACATCGCTAGTCACAATGGTATTTTTATTTTTGTCCGTAGCTGCTCGTATGAGAATGGAGTTTTTCATAATGAAGTAACGACATACCGGTAAACTTTATTTGATAAACTAAAATAAACATATATTTTGAAATGGTATGTCTGCTAGTTCTATGCCTCTCCACATATCCATCACGTGCCAATTTTTTTATATCACTTCCACACCACTATGATTATTTCGTCACCCTAACAAGAGAAATGAAGCAATGCCTATCTCTCTGCCAACATATATATTGGCACATGCAAGACCATACGATTACAAATCTTTACATTAAATAAAGCATAGGCTATCTGGTCTAGAATGAAAAGGGAGAATCCACTACGTACTTTTATATTTCTACTTGCTTAATGCCTAAGAAAAACCATCCATGTACCCTACCTACGCATATAGCATAGCATGTATTTTCAATCAATACGGTTTGCAACAGCTTTGCACAAGCCAACTATATCACCCCGCTAAGCTGAGCACTACACGACGCAATGCACAGTAATGAAACCTCCCATCGAACAGCTACCCTGCCTTTAATTTTCTCCAGCTATTTCTTAGCCTTCTTTTCTTCCACTTGAATTCACAGTACAAACTATCACCTACAACGTAGCAGCTTATAGTTGTGTTTTAAAAAAAATGTAAGTACACTATATATCTTGTGTTTTCAAACTACATAGCTACTGTGTAATGACCCAAATTTCTATAACATCGGAGTTGACTATATACATCATACGTCCAACCCAAATATCACGAAAATACGAAACATTTTTTTTAGAAGAAAAGGGTAGAAGAAGAACAGAAACAACAGCACAGAATCTCACATCGCAGCGGAACAAAATATAATATATCATAACTTTTGAAATACAAAATCTCAACTGTATAACATACACTTATCATAGTACAACACTTACAACACAGCGGAACAAAACTCTATATAACTAACGCTGAAGCCTCCTGCTCCAAGCTCCTTTAGATAGATCTGTAAAATCCTGAACTACTTGACTGCCCGTACAAATTTAGGCACCCAAGAGTTTAGGTAGAACAAAACAAAATAAACTCCGGGTCAATCATGGGACTGGTATGAGTAAACAGTTTAAAACAGTTTCAGAAAACTAAATGATATCTCATAAGACGACGCCGTATAACACGGAACGGGTTTTTCCCTTATGAGAATCCAAACACTTGATTTAACTTCCAAAATCCCTTTGAAAGGAACGATAATCTTTTATCAAAACTCTTTTGATATTATAATAATGTCTAAATCAAGTAGATAACAATCTAGTGGAATGTTTGCATCTCACGTTCCACATATATAATATACAATCAAAACTGCAAGCACGTATTGGGTAATGGATTTCCAACTATGACAAGGTATGGAACCACCTTCCGCTGGTATATCTCTAGAGGAGAATACACCGAGTTCAACAAGAACATCTTGCAACTCAGCCACACATGACCGACCACTCATTTCGCTTGAGTGTATCGAATGTATATCAACAACGGTTGGGATCAGCGACCGTTTCCCGATTGGGACAGCATCAACAATAGATTTTTAGAAATAAATGAAACTCTAGATCATGTGATTATACACCCTAATAGGTGTGACCTACATAGCCATGCTGCCTGCCCGATTTCTGTCATTTACCGGTTGATGAGGCTTGAGGTTACGCTTTATCAACACATCAGATTCACTTCGAATGCCACATTGTCAGATCCATCGACAATCACTAATTGACGTCTACAACAGTACATTACGTGTTAGCTAAAGAAGTTTCCTTCTCCGCTTCCACTCTTGGTACGGATGAAGAAATCAATGCACATGACCTTTCTGGAAATACTCTGTCAAACATTCATCCATACGAGTCACCCAGGAACAGGATGAACCGAAGGCACAATTTCTATTAATAGAAAAAGTCCTTGCACTCGACTCCGTCTTCGATTATCTTCATATAATCTGATTCGCAATGCTACTGCCAATACGGAGTGGTTTTTTGGATAATAATCCAACCGGTCTCTCCATATTGACAACGACGGTCAAAAACTTCGATAGTCTATGATTTAACTATCAAATAAAAATAAGTGTTTCGATAGTCGATGATTTGATTATCGAAGAAAACAAGTGTTCATTCAACATATCAAACAATCACTGAGCCCTTAATTAATATTCCATTAATTAAATCTCTTTTCCATTTCTTTACCAATATTTGTTAACCAAATATTTTCAATAACCATACGGGCCTTTTTCGCTATTTGGAAAACATTTCCGAATATCGCCTTCCTTTATTTTTTAAACTTAGAAAATATATGCTAGTTATAATCGGAAAATATTCCAATTACTTATCTCTTTTCCGATCTCGTTTATTTTATACTTAGGAAATATTCTTTATTATATTTCCAAGCTTACACTTATTTGGGTTAAAACGGATGTTGTGTAAAACATCGTTATGACAACCCAAATACTATATTCAATTAACTCTTATTCAACATTGATCTTCGAGCCTGAAATCTTACTATTTATTTGTTAATAATGAAATCAATCAAGTTGGGGTATAACTACCTCTCAGACCTTGACTGAGTAACATTTATAACGTCAAAATAGATATGACTACTTACTACTTATTCACTTTTAAACATGTATACACTTTCTCTTTTATGCTTACTGGATTGTATTCTTAGACTTCCTTTTTGATTTTTACTATTCTATTTTTAAGTTCGTTTCGTTATCGACTTCTATACATATCGATACGTTGATTTCTAACTATCAAATTATCTTAAAAATATTCTAACTCCTTAAATTCCCGGAAAAATTCGCCATAACCTCCTTTGTACCGGGAGCATCGAGATATTTCAAATAGCCTCCCATGGCCCTACCAATCCGAAAGAAAAAGAAAAATCCAAGCGGCTAGCCGATACGGTGCATAAAATCTCATTTATGAATTAAATACATACGTTTCGTCGAGCATTCTATTTATATCTCTTCTAACACTTTATTCCAAACCTGTCTCATGTATATCCATACATTTCTAATTTATTTCAACTCGACCTAATCGTTTTAACTCAATTCATTAATAAATTTGTTAATCAAACTCCTTTGCCTATTTCACTTTCGTGTTTGAACATAACATGTTCAAATATAATTTAACTACTCATGAACCAAATCTAGTTCTATTCTTTTAGCTCGACTTCTGTATTCAAATTCCAATTCAATTCTATTTGAATTCTCTTTATACAAATTTCCCTTTTCAATTCTGTTTGAATTCTCTTTATTCAAATTTCCCTTTTCAATTCTATTTGAATTCTCTTTATTCAAATTTCATATTCAATTCTATGCATTATTTATAAACAACGTTTATAACTTCACTTAAAATCCCACAATATATATATTTATAAACAAAGTTTATAAATTCAATTCAAATCCCACATTATAAATTTATAAATAAAGTTTATAAATTCAATACTCATTTTCTATATATTCAAAACAAGTTAATATTTTCTATAGTTCATTAAAAATTCAAATTCTATTTATAAAAATAGAATTCCCTTATTCAAATTCTATTTGAATCCTCTTATTTAAATTCCATAATTTAAATTTCTATATTCAAATCTACTTTCAAACTTCATTTATTCATTCTTTAAACAAGTCTCGAGTTCAATTCCTTTTGACATCGATATTTCTACTTTTGGAAAATAGATTTTCATTTTCAATTTCACACTTGTATTTTATTTTTGAATTATCCAATGATAATTCTTTTCACTTCATTTATAAACTTCGTTTATAATAGAACTATTTATAAACTTCGTTTATAAAGGAACTTCTTGTTTTATTTCTTTAAAACAAGTTTATATTTCAAATCTATTTAAAAATTCAAATTCTATTTTAGAAAAATATAATTCTCCTTTTTAAATCTCAATTATCCCTTTCAGGATATTTTTATAAATTATCACTTACGCCCAGTGATATTTATACACCAAACAAATCAATTATTTATTTCAGATTTTCTAATACATCATATATGACAGTATATATGCAAACAAATAAACAAACAGATAATATATTTTTGAGGAATCCAGTTGGATTCCTCCAACCTGTTTTCCTGCATTCAAAGACGTTAGTCAACATAGTAATACCCATCCTACTTCGAGGCAGGATATCGCGGTATGAAGGTCATTCACTAATATATTTGTGGGGCGCATAGGGAAATCATCCGCTATGAAACTGCGGGCATCCGCTAATGAGACTGCGGTAATCAATCCAACCATCAACCCAATATATATATAATAGTCAACCCTAAATAACTAATATTGTAACACCCCGTAATTTTGTAACACTAGGATTCACAAATCAAGGCAGAATTAAATTTTAAAGTCAAAATAAAGGGAAACGGGCTACGCCATTGCGTTCGTCTCGGAATTCTTCATGAAAACGAGTCCGAGTTTGTGAGAATCGGAGTCCGTATGAAGGAGATATGACCCTCCGAAGTTTCAGGAAATTTCAGAATTGAAAACAGCTCAAAATTCGAACTCAAAATTCGAATTCAAACCCAGAAGCAGGCTGGGCGGGAAATTTCCCGCCCAAGCCCAGGTCGACTGGGGAGTCGACCCCCCCTGACTAGGTCGACTGCGCAGTCGACCTGGGGATCGACCTGGTTCCAGAACCCGGTTTTGAACCTGGGTTCATTCTGATGCTTTTAGCCCGATTTTCTGACCAGATTCATGACTCTAATCCTATATAAACAGCCTCCTAGCCTCCTTCTCTCTACACCATTTCATTCTATCCTTATGCTGCCTCTGAGAAAATGTATAAATAAATAAAAATAAGAAAATAATACGAAAATCTAAGACAAGGTTATGCTGCTCAAGTTTGTCAAGAAGAGATTCGAATCAAGATTAAAGCTTCAAGATAAGAATCAAAGGCTAACTCAAACAGTTTTGAGCAACGTCGCACGAATCATAGCAACGCCATCTTTCTATTCTAAAAATTGATCAATGTAAGTCGGTTACTTTCTAGATTTGAACGTTTTCTCTATTCGTGACATGAAATTAAAGGAATAAAAGAATATGCCTAATCTTTCTGTTCGAATCAGTGCTTATATCCTTGGACCTAATTAAGAACTGTTATAATTCGATGACCAATAAGACTGTGACTATGAAACTATGGACCTTAAAACCATATGCCTCTTTGAATATGAACATTGCCTATGACTGTGACTCATGACTATGAGAATTATTTTCCTTTGACTATGAACATCGCCTGTGACTGTGATTCATTAACAGTGAAGATTTATTGCCTATGACTATGGATATAAGGTTATTATTTATGCCCATGACATTGTAGTTACAAAACCATTTTGTACCCCCAAACTGGCATTATATTGGATCTAGGCTTGACTATCTATTTCTAGTTATCCTTGGATCTTGATCTTGGGAATTTACCTATTAATTTAGGTCTACCCATGTTCTTGAACCTATACTATTCAACTCTTTTCATGTCGTAATATTACCAGATCTATATGCCTGTGAATTATCATCTTATGCCAGTTATTATGTCTATTCTTTCATGGCATTTTGGTTCATTCCCTTTTATTCACGAATCTAGATTTATTTATAATCTAGGTTGAACCACGATTTTACGAACGATGGGAATACGTTTTGGGAAAAACATGAAATTGACTAAACTTGGAAATTGGCATAATTTGGGAGCATGCATTATAGCATGACTATTAAGATGAAAATTAGAATAACAAGTCTAGTTTTGACATGAACTGAAATTAGAATATTAAATTAGAATTGGGTGGCTAAATTAAGCATGATAAGTATATTAGCATAATTGTGAATAATTTACATACATTGGGCATAAATGGTAAATGGTTAAGTGGGCCACAAAGTAGGTAGTTGGTATGCAAATTAAGTTTTGGGCATAAAAGGTGAACTAGAATATGAAATCTAGTTTGGCATAAACTATAAACTAGAATATAAAATCTAGTTTTTGGCATGAACTGTAAATGAGGATGTTAGATCTAAATTGCTATAACTGTAAGATAGGCAAATCAAGGTTTGGGCCTAGAATATAAGTCCATTAGTGGGCATGGAAAATGTATATGGTATAGGCCAAATTTATTTATAAAGGGAAAATGGACTTTGAGGATAAATGGTTAAACTTTGAGGATAAATTATGAACAATTTATATATATACAAAAGAAAGGTTTATTAATGACATCTCTTTTAATAATACATACACCAGAAAGTTCTAGGGTGACAGAGAGGATAGTGTCTAGGCTTGGGTTTGCAAAATACAAGTTTCCTGCTCTCCCTTGCTATCCCTAACTGATCCGACGGACGGGATGGTTACTTTAAAAACCTAATTTGAAAATTAATCAAAACCTTTGAACTTAGAAAACACGAATATGCCTAACCCGAGGTTAGACTGAATTGCGATGTAAACCTGCCCGGAACCAACCGGCACATCCATTAATCGCAACAATATCTGTCTAATATGAGTGGTCGCGGCTTTAATTTAGTTAGTTTAAGCTAGAACAAGAATGGTAGGGTTAAGTTAACTAAGACACTTAACCAATTCAACATGATAACCAAACCGATGGGTGGGGTTAGGTTCATACAGACACTTAACACAGTTAAGCTAGAATGGGAGGGTTAAGTCCATAGGAACACTTAACCAACTTAACACAATTAAGCTAGAATGGGAGGGTTAAGTCCATAGGGACACTTAACCAAACTTAACATCGTAACAAGTCCATAAGTCCATAGGGAAGGAGCGAACGTCCGTCTGATTAAAACGAAGGCTCCAACGAATTGGATTACGAAGCCCGAGGCTTCGAGGGGACGTGAGGGTACTCTTGGTATCCCTCTGTGAGGCTGCAGATGATCCTCCTGGGATCACAGAGGTTAAGGTCTGCGGTAGAAGAACCAAGGGTATGCCTTGGTTGCAAAATATGGCAACCTAAAGACTAGGATGGACCAGCGATTCGGCGAGAAAACGGTAGCCCTGTGATAGCAACTCGCCGTCTACCTACCATCTTCAGTCAATCGAGATACGTGAAGCGGAAAGGCGGAGAACTCCAAAAGACCATATACTTGCTATCTAGTTATGGGTGAGGATGGCCATAGGTTAGTGGGGGCATAGGGGGCCTGCGTATAGTTCTCATTTTTCAAGGTATGCCTTTCATTAGTTGAGGGAGGGGTCAAGTGGGACCATAGCCACTGGAATAAAAACAGACCTTAGCATCTGCATCGACAGATATCTGAAAAGCTCCCGACCGAGTTCTGTGTTTCTTGATTTGCCCGGCTACAGGACTCGGGCCGCACATTACAGGACATGTGCATCTAGACAAGCAATAACGATTCGCGATACATGCGTGGGGAAAGTTTAGGAACATATACCACTCTAGGTAGTGTGTCCTAGACTAGAGGGCATCGTTCGACAGGTAGCATAATCCCTAGTTGGACCTAGGTGGCATAAACCCTGAATCCGAGAAGCGTTCAGCAGATAGCATAAACTCTAGTTGAATCTAGAAAGCACTTGATAGAAAACCCTATATTAGATCTAGGTAATAAATAATAAATGTATGCCTGAAGGAAACCGAAACTACAGGGATTGGGATCCGTTATCATTACTAGTTGGGACACTAGTTAGGTGGTGCAGAGATATAGAAACCAGTACAACAAGTTAATAACGAAGCGGAGAAAGTATAACCAGTTTATCTTGCCTTAGCATATCATGCGTTAATCTTATCTTATCTTGTTAGCCCTATCTTCATGGTATTATCTTGTATTCAGTTAATTCATGTCGTTCTGTTTTCCTTGTTCACATGCTAGAAGTAACTGAACTTACTCAGGCTTTATGTCTGACTCTGTTTTTCTTTCGTCTTCTTTTCTTTCGTTCCCCCCCCCCCTCCAGGTTTTAAAGGAGGGAATAGTATAGCTCAGGTTAAGTTGGACCGTCACTCTTTCCCAAGCTTGAAGATTCTTGGACAAAGTGCTTTGGACTCTCCTTTTCGCTGCTATGGCTGGCTTAGGCTACATTAGGGAATATAAATGTATTTTTATGCTTCTTTATTTTGTAAGACAGATGATACTCTGATATTGGAAAACAATTGTTGTACAAACTGTCTTATCAATAAAGTAAAGTTTTATTTTCCGCTGTTTTAATTTCTGTCTGTCTTGTAATTTATCTACATCTTTTACCCTAAATGCTCCACAGAACTTAGTGCATTCTCTTTGTGAGTGACACTAACGGATGTGGGGTGTTACACGTGTTATCAGAGATGAAGGTTACTAGATCAGATAAAGGATTTGAAAAATTATTTTCAAAACGGTTTTAAAAGATGCATTTTCAAGAGAAAAGATTTGTTTAAAAGGCATATTCCCCAAAGCCATACGCACTATCTTCTCTTCCTCTGTTTGAATTCTTGTCTCCTTCTTTCTTGAATCTCTGGGGCTCCTGGCTTTCTGGGAGGTAACCTCATCAATGGGCGAAGTAGTGCCTGGCTTCCATCCATAGCCGTAGTTGTTTCTCCTACGGACAGTTTTCTTTCAAGCTTATAGGGTTTTCTGTACGATGGAAGCAGCTTTCGAGAGATTTGTTAACATGACTACACATGGAAGAGGATGAGGAATTCATGGATGTAGATTTAGCTCACAAAGGAGGAAGGAATTATAAAACCTAATACAAGAGGAAGTATCTTTACTATGATGTAATAGGGCATGTAATTAAAGGCAAAGGACAAGATTTTCAGAAGGGCAAGTACCTACTTTTGCCACCAAGCGTACCTAGGAGAAAGGTAGTAAAGTTCTATTGGAAGAGTCTAGTTTTGCTGTTCATACTCTTTCCTTTGGTTTTAGCGCTTCGCATATGTTCATATCCACTTCCATAGTTGAGTCTCTGCACCATAGTACTTGTATAGTAGAAAGATCCCACTAGAGTCTCAAATCCAATTGGTGGTCCGACCAGTTTATTTTTTGTTAGTAGGGATTTGAGAATAGCTATCGAGTTTGCTTATATGATCTCACGCAGATCGTCTAAATTCGGAGGAGATATTCCTTAGGTGCTTGTCTGATATTGGTTTAGGCCTTTGGGGCTTGTACTTGAGGAATGTCGAGTTCGACTAGGATGGTTTGCATGAGAGATGAATAGTTGTGGCAGGCACTCTAAAAAGCACGTAGTGACCTTTCGACCCTTATAGTTATGGCATGGTGGATAAGAGGGAGACCTCTAATTATCTTAATACATACACTTGGTACCGTGATTGACATTTGTTTATTTTGGAAATGGATGTCAGAAACTTCACAATCGTGAAGTTAAATTAGTTAAGATACAGTGGAGTAAAGCTCAAGAAGGCTAGATACTAGCATCATACCCTTTTCCTTAAGGGTGAATCCTTGATTTCTTTTTTGTAGGAGCTTTACACATAATTGTTTCTCTCTTTCCAAAGTATATCCTCTAGGTCGTATCTTCGATCCTTAGGTAGAAACACTTTTGGATGTAAACATGTATTTGAAACATGTTATGGTTGATGGTTGCGAGTGGTTGCTAATGGTTGCTCGTGAATGCATATACATACGTATTTGGCACTAGATTAGTTCAGACGCTTTCATATTGCATTTACAGATATGTATTTGTTTGTAAGTTGAACTTGATATGTTATCATATGGATGTTGCATATGGATGAATAGTTATGCACACATGTAGTATTTACATAACTAGGGGTGCTTGCATACATGACTGGACGTGTGGCACTGACATGATTCGCATTAAGGAGGTCAACTGAATCAGTAGACCGCCTGATTTTGCATTAGATAAAGACATATACACACACTATGCATATGAACATGAAAGCATTATAAATCCTTTTAAGGACAATGAATGCCTGTGATTGAATGATTGATTAGATGGATGATGGGATGCTAGGACACGTTCTTCCTAACTTAAAGATTTCGGGGACGAAATCCTTTTAAGAGGGGGAGAATGTAACACCCCGTAATTTTGTAACACTAGGATTCACAAATCAAGGCAGAATTGAATTTTAAAATCAAAATCAAGGGAAACGGGCTACGCCATTGCATTCGTCTCGGAATTCTGCATGAAAACGAGTCCGAGTTTGCGAGAATCGGAGTCCGTATGAAGGAGATATGACCCTCCAAAGTTTCAGGAAATTTCAGAATTGAAAACAGCTCGAAATTCGAATTCAAACCCAGAAGCAGGCTGGGCGGGAAATTTCCTGCCCAAGCCCAGGTCGATCGGGGAGTCGACTGGGTAGTCGACCCCACCCCCCTGACCAGGTCGACTGCGGAATCGACCTGGGGGTCGACCTAGTGCCAGAACCCAGTTTTGAACCTGGGTTCATTCTGATGCTTTTAGCCCGATTTTCTGACCAGATTCATGACTCTAATCCTATATAAACAGCCTCCTAGCCTCCTTCTCTCTACACCTTTTCATTCTATCCTTATGCTGCCTCTGAGAAAATGTATAAATAAATAAAAATAAGAAAATAATACGAAAATCTAAGACAAGGTTATGCTGCTCAAATTTGTCAAGAAGAGATTTGAATCAAGATTAAAGCTTCAAGATAAGAATCAATGGCTAACTCAAACGGTTTCAAGCAACGTCGCACGAATCATAGCAACACCATCTTTCTATTCTAAAAACCGATCAATGTAAGTCGGTTACTTTTTAGATTTGAATGTTTTCTCTATTCGTGACATGAAATTAAAGGAATAAAAGAATATGCCAAATCTTTCTGTTCGAATCAGTGCTTATATCCTTGGACCTAATTAAGAACTGTTATGATTCGATGACCAATAAGACTATGACTATGAAACTATGGACCTTAAAACTAAATGCCTCTTTGATTATGAACATTGCCTATGACTGTGACTCATGACTATGAGAATTATTTTCCATTGACTATGAACATCGCCTATGACTGTGATTCATTAACTGTGAGGATTTATTGCCTATGACTATGGATATAAGGTTATTATTTATGCCCATGACACTGTAGTTGCAAAACCATGTTGTACCCCCAAACTGGCATTATATTGGATCTAGGCTTGACTTTCTATTTCTAGTTATCCTTGGATCTTGATCTTGGGAATTTACCTATTAAGTTAGGTCGACCCATGTTCTTGAACCTATACTATTCAACCCTTTTCATGTCGTAATATTACCAGATCTATATGCATGTGAATTATCATCTTATGCCAGTTATTATGTCTATTCTTTAATGGCATTTTGGTTCATTCCCTTTTATCCACGAATCTAGATTTATTTATAATCTAGGTTGAATCACGATTTTACGAACGATGGGAATACGTTTTGGGAAAAACATGAAATTGACTAAACTTGGAAATTGGCATAATTTGGGAGCATGCATTATAGCATGACTATTAAGATGAAAATTAGAATAACAAGTCTAGTTTTGACATGAACTGAAATTAGAATATTAAATCAGAATTGGGTGGCTAAATTAAGCATGATAAGTATATTAGCATAATTGTGAATAATTTACATACAATGGGCGTAAATGGTAAATGGTTAAATGGGCCACAAAGTAGGTAGTTGGTATGCAAATTAAGTTTTGGGCATAAACGGTGAACTAGAATATGAAATCTAGTTTGGCATAAACTGTAAACAAGAATATAAAATCTAGTTTTTGGCATGAACTATAAATGAGGATGTTGGATCTAAATTGCTATAAACTGTAAGATAAGCAAATCAAGATTTGAGCCTAGAATATAAGTCCATTAGTGGGCATGGCAAATGTATATGGTATAGGCCAAATTTATTTATAAAGGGAAAATGGACTTTGAGGATAAATGGTTAAACTTTGAGGATAATTTGTTAACAATTTATATATATACAAAAGAAAGGTTTATTAATGACATCTCTTTTAATAATACATACACAAGAAAGTTCTAGGGTGACAGAGAGGATAGTGTCTAGGCTTGGGTTTGGAAAATACAAGTTTCCTGCTCTCCCTGGCTATCCCTAACTGATCCGACGGACGGGATGGTTACTTTCAAATCCTGATTTGAAAATTAATCAAAACCCTTTGAATTTAGAAAACACGAATATGCCTAATTCGAGGTTAGACTGAGTTGCGATTTAAACCTACTCGGAACCAACCGACACATCCAGTAATCGCAACAATATCTGTCTAATGTGAGTCGTCGCGGCTTTAATTTATTTAGTTAAAGCTAGAAAAAGAATGGTAGGGTTAAGTTAACTAAGACACTTAACCAATTCAACATGATAACCAAGCCGATGGGTGGGGTTAGGTTCGTACAGACACTTAACACAGTTAAGCTAGAATGGGAGGGTTAAGTCCATAGGAACACTTAACCAACTTAACATAGTTAAGTTAGAATGGGACGTTAAGTCCATAGGGACACTTAACCAAACTTAACATCGTAACAAGACAAGATTTGTAGGGGTTAAGTAACTAAGAAAACACTTTTCCAAATTAACATGTTAACTAGACTAGAGGTTGGGGTTAAGTAAAATTTAATACACTTAGCCAATTTGATATGTTAGCTGGACTAGACCGTAGGGTTAAGTAAACTTGAACACTTAACCATCAGATTGTGATAAATGAATAGGGTTAAGTCTAAAACATGAAGGGATAATACTTAACCATTAATAAAATGTTAGTTAAAACAGATGGGCAAGGTTAAGTTAAAAAGGTACACTTAACCAATACAGGGTGAATGAATAGGGTTAAGTAATAAGAAATACTTAACCAATATAACTTGGTTTGTGGTAGGGTAAAGTCAACATGAATTACTGATAACACTTAACCAGTTTAACAGGATAAATGAAGAGGGTTAAGTTAGCTTGAATTGACTAATAACACTTAACCAATCCAAATTGACGAGAAAGAGAACTAAGTAGTAAACCTTAGTTAAAAGGAGCTAAGTAGTAAACCTTAGTTAAGAAAACAATGATTCTGGAAACTAAGTGGTAAACCTTAGTTAGCAAAACTAAGTAGTAATTCTTCGTATAACACGGGAAGGAGCAAACGTCCGTCTGATTAAAACGAAGGCTCCAACGAATTGGGTTACGAAGCCCGAGGCTTCGAGGGGACGTGAGGGTACTCTTGGTATCCCTCTGTGAGGCTGCAGATGATCCTCTTGGGCTCACAGAGGTTAAGGTATGTGGTAGAAGAACCAAGGGTATGCCTTGGTTGCAAAATATGGCAACCTAAAGACTAGGATGGACTAGCGTGATTCTGCGAGAAAATGGTAGCCCTGTGATAGCAACTCGCTGTCTACCTACCATCTTCAGTCAATCGAGATACGTGAAGCGGAAAGGCGGAGAACTCCAAAAGACCATATACTTGCTATCTAGTTATGGGTGAGGATGGCCATAGGTTAGTGGGGGCATAGGGGGCCTGTGTATAGTTCTCATTTTTCAAGATATGCCTTTCATTAGTTGAGGGAGGGGTCAAGTGGGACCATAGCCACTAGAATAAAAACATACCTTAGCATCTGCATCGACAGATATCTGAAAAACTCCCGACCGAGTTCTGTGTTTCTTGATTTGCCCTGCTACAAGACTCGGGCCGCACATTACAGAATATGTGCATCTAGAAAAGCGATAACGATTCGCGATACATGCGTGGGTAAAGTTTAGGAACATATACCACTCTAAGTAGTGTGTCCTAGACTAGAGGGCATCGTTCGACAGGTAGCATAATCCCTAGTTGGACCTAGGTGGCATAAACCCTGAATCCGAGAAGCGTTCAGCAGATAGCGTAAACTCTAGTTGAATCTAGAAAGCACTTGATAGAAAACCCTAGATTAGATCTAGGTAATAAATAATAAATGTATGCCTGAAGGCAACCGAAACTACAGGGATTGGGATCGCGTTATCATTACTAGTTGGGACACTAGTTTGGTGGTGCAGAGATATAGAAACCAGTACAACAAGTTAATAACGAAGCGGAGAAAGTATAACCAGTTTATCTTGCCTTAGCATATCATGCGTTAATCTTATCTTATCTTGTTAGCCCTATCTTCATGGTATTATCTTGTATTCAGTTAATTCATGTCGTTCTGTTTTCCTTGTTCACATGCTAGAAGTAACTGAACTTACTCAGGCTTTATGTCTGACTCTGTTTTTCTTTCGTCTTCTTTTCTTCTGTTTCCCCCCACCCCCCACCCCCCAGGTTTTAAAGGAGGGAATAGTATAGCTCAGGTTAAGTTGGATCGTCACTCTTTCCCAAGCTTGAAGATTCTTGGACAAAGTGCTTTGGACTCTTCTTTTCGCTGCTATGCCTGGCTTATGCTACATTGGGGAATATAAATGTATTTTTATGCTACTTTATTTTGTAAGACAGATGATACTCTGATATTGGAAAACAATTGTTGTACAAACTATCTTATCAATAAAGTAAAGTTTTATTTTCCGCTGTTTTAATTTCTGTCTGTCTTGTAATTTATCTACATCTTTTACCCTAAATGCTCCACAGAACTTAGTGCATTCCCTTTGTGAGTGACACTAACGGATGTGGGGTGTTACACATATATTTAAAGCAACCAGAAATATTCAAACAAGCAACAACGATTTATTTTTAATGACATAAAAATAATTTTAATTAAGGTGAGTGAGATTTACTCACCGATGATTTTATTTCCAATCCATTCTGGTTCCTAAATTATTTCCAGTTAACTCCATAGTTGATTTCAAACAACTCCGGAAATTCCAAAGCTAAATTCCTTGCGAAGTTTAAGCCCTTAAGATTCCAACGAAAATCTTTTCTCATAAAAAAACTAATTCATTCTGAACAACCTTCTCCACCGATCTTTGCCATTATTTCCATTTCCATTTAGATATAACCTAGATATTATTTCCACTTGATTGATCTCAGACATTGTCATCCCTAAAGCCATCGATTTTACTGTAATTAAAAATATAATTACTAAATTTAAAAACTGATTTACTGTATAAATTCAAGTAAACATGAAAACTGATTTTACTGTATAATTTACACCTTTCTTCCCCAAAATGTTGTCGTACTTCGCTGAGAACAGAGACTGAATCCTCCTTTTCCTGCACCATCGAACACCCGAACCCTAGCTTCTACAGAACATCGAACTCGCCCATCTACATGATTTTCTCCTGTCGCCATTTTCTTTGATGACTGAAGCCCCCTCATGCAAAACCCAAAAATCCATCTGCTGCCACCGTACCAAATCCTTTCGACCTTGTCTTCCATCAAACTTGCGACATCTCTTTGCATCGAACCAAGCCAATCCTAGTTCGAACTTCACCTCAGCATCAAAGACCGATTTTTTCAGAAACCCTCCACTCGAGCACGCCTCACTACAGTCGAGTTTCTCATGGCTTTAAATCGTGAATCCCCTAAATCGCCTAACACTAACTTAACGCGATCTTGCACCAGACTTCGATCGGATTTTTTTCTTCGAATAGGGCTTCTATTTCGATTTCTATTTGGAAAAGAACGGAAGTGTATTCGACAGGAAGAAATGAGGAAGGAGTGAGCGGTCTAGTTTAGTTTCAGAAGAAATTAAAAAGGTAATCATCCCTATTTTCGTTCGATTTGCAGAAGGTAAAAAGAAAAGGAGTAGGCGTGATTTATAAAGAGGAAAGGTGCGGCATTTGTTTGAACAGCGAGGCCAAATTTTGTGGAGATAGAGAACGTAAGGTGTTTGGTTAATGTCCACAAAAGAAAAGAAAGAATTTTCTTTTTGTTTTCATTATATTTTAATATAATTAAACCGATATCCTTAAATCAAAATACACCCTGATTCTGAACTCCTTTCTGAACCCAACAACTGTCAATTCTAGGGTAAAACCACTATTCTGAACCCACTGGAATAAGTATCAAAGTCCAGTTCGATCATCCGGAACAGATATTAATTTAAATTGATATAAATTAAATTAAAAACCATTTAAATTCTTCGATTTATGCCCAATCATCTACGAAGTAAATTCGACAAGAAAGCTAATAATTTAAATATTATTATTCTAATTCAAACAAAAGTTTGTATTGATTATCTGAATTGTTTCAAATCATTTTTAACTTTGAATTCAATTATTCGCTGATTCCTTATTTTGATAATTTAATATATATGATATTAAATCGAAATCGATATTTAAATCGATAACATAAATATAAAAATTCATTTATTTTATCAATTCAATATTTAAATTAAATATTCAAAATTAACCCATAAGAATCCAGGTCATTACAATCTTCCCCACTTAAAATAATTTCGTCCTCGAAATTGCTAAGGTAGAAAAAGTGCTACAAACCCATTTATCTTTTCAAAACTTATTTATGTTGATACTCCACATTTCAAACTTCCTTACGTAACTCTCTTTTGAATAAATCCCTATTCGATAACTCCTCCCTTCGAATAACTATATTCGATAATCTCTCTATCGAATAACTAGATTCGAAAACCTTTCTTCGAATAAACTATATTCGATTTACTCTATTCAATTTACTCTTATCAATTAACTCTATTTGATTTAACTCTTATCGATTAACCCTATTTGATTTAACTCTTTTCACTTAACTCCTTCCGAATAAGCTATACTCGATAACTCCTTTAACTCTATTCGAATAAACTATATTCGATAACTCCTTTTATTCTATTCGAATAACTAATATTCGATAACTCCCTTTTAACTTTATTCGAATAACTAATATTTGATTTAACTCCATTTGCTTGACTCTACATCGCAGCGATCACAATGGTTACGCCTGATTCCCTCAGGAAACACCCGATCGCGCTAGGCTATCTGCAGCCCTGGGAATTACGCTAGCAGTCGTACGAAATGGCAACTTATCCTGAGTAACTATGTTTGACTAACTCTATCTCAATAACTATATTCAATCCACTTTAATTGAATAACTAATATTCAATTAAATCCTAATTCGATTAACTATGTTCAATTAACTCTATCTGGTTAACTCTTAATTTGAATAACAAATATTCGATAAATTCTAATTGAATAACTAATATTCAATTAATTCTACGGATTAACCCTAACTGATTAACTCTAACTGGTTAATTCTTACTCTAATTGATTTATTCTAACTCTAATTGATTATTTCTAACTCTAATCGACTTCTCCTATTCGAATAACTCCTATTGGATAACGTTTATTCATTTATAAAGATTTACTTTTAGTAACAGTTCTTCACTTTATAAATGTTCTCTTTAATAACGTTACTTCAATTATACAAGTGTTGTGTACCCTTTCTATTTAAAACTATCGGTGTTAAAAACCAATATCTCTTCTCTATAAAAGTTCATACTTATATATTTCATTTATCGAATGATAAATATTTAATTTAATTTATAAACTGTTATTTATAAATAAATCTTTTCTATTTATCTGTTAAAAACAGATTTCCATTTTCTATTCATCTTCTAAATATTCATTTGATTAAATTCTATTTATTTAACAAATAAATATCTCATTTATAACATTCTATTTATTTTCTATAAATAAATATTTCCATTTGATCTATTTGTAAATGTTTTACAAATATTTCCTTTTAAATTCTATTTGTAAATGTTTTTACAAATATTTCTCCTTCTATTTGTTTGCACATAACTTCCTTTGTATTTGTTTTACAAATATATTTCCTTTATATTTGTTTTACAAATATATTTTCTTTTTAACTCTTTTGGTTTTTCCTTTATTCACACCCAATTCATATTTCATTCACATTGATTTTACTCACTTTATTCATTTCGATCCATTTAACTTACTTAAGTTAAATTTAATTTCAATCATTCAAATTCCAATGGTTTTATTTCAAAACTCCTTTGAAGTAATATAAATATATACATATATTTATATATATCTCAAATTCAAAACATTTGAATTTTCAAACAACTTGTTTTTTTTTTCAAACAAATTTTCCATCAAAAACTTTTCTAAAGCAGCAATTTATTACTTAGAAACTCGAAAATGAACACTGATGATGTTGCGATCATCATCAGAATTATTTTCCAGCATCTGAAGTGAGTTTAGTGCTATATTTCTTTCAAACTCCATTTAGAAAATTATTTTCCAAACCTCCAGGATTTTAAATTCTGAATTCTTGTTTGAATTCAATTTTTCATTCATCTCATTTGTACATATTTCATTATTATACAAATTCTATTGGTTATATATAACTATAATATTATCGGATTATAATATTAACAACCAACTCATCCACATATGATGATAATTTCAGAAAATTACTCCTTCTATATCAAAATAGAATTTTGGGTAAACTTATTTTAATTACCCACTTAAAACAATATCGTGTTCAATCTTCTGTTCAAGTATTTACAAACACTCATCGACGTCGTGGCATCCCACGATTCGATCAGAATTCAGAATTCACTCAACAGATTAGTCAACACAATATAAAACATTTTTTATATCAAATAACAAATACGCTCTCTCGTATATATATACACACTCAACTCATTCTAGGATACTACTGATCCTATCTCTAATGAGCACATTCCAACAAGCCTAGGTATTCGCTCAACCTAAGCTCTGATACCAACTGTAATGACCCGAAAGCAGAGGGCTATCCTCCCCCCGTGGCATACAAAGGTACCCCAGACACCATGCTTTACGGCCAGCCTCTCGACTCGACCAACCCGCTATAATGCAGGACCTGTAGTGGTAAGAGTCTCCCGTTCGCCACCAAACCGCGAAGTGAGAACCCCCTATCAGACGTACCAGCGAAGCAACATGGACTGGTATGAGTAAACAGTTTCAAAAAACTAAATGATATCTCATAAGACCACGCCGTATAACACGGAACAGGTTTTTCCCTTATGAGAATCCAAACACTTGATTTAACTTCCAAAATCCCTTTGAAAGGAACGATAATCTTTATATCAAAACCCTTTTGATATTATAATAATGTCTAAATCAAGTAGATAACAATCTAGTGGAATGTTTGCATCTCACGTTCCACATATATAATATACAATCAAAACCGCAAGCACGTATTGGGTAATGGATTTCCAACTATGACAAGGTATGGAACCACCTTCCGCTGGTATATCTCTAGAGGAGAATACACCGAGTTCAACAAGAACATCTTGCAACTCAGCCACACATGACCGACCACTCATTTCGCTTGAGTGTATCGAATGTATATCACCAACGGTTGGGATCAGCAACCGTTTCCCGAATGGGACAACATCAACAATAGATTTTTAGAAATAAATGAAACTCTAGATCAGGTGATTATACACCCTAATAGGTGCGACCTACATAGCCATGCTGCCTGCCCGATTTCTTTCATTTACCGGTTGATGAGGCTTGAGGTTACGCTTTATCATCACATTAGATTCACTTCGAATGCCACATTGTCATATCCATCGACAATCACTAATTGACGTATACAACAGTACATTACGTGTTAGCTAAAGAAGTTTCCTTCTCCGCTTCCATTCTTGGTACGGTTAAAGAAATCAATGTACATGACCTTTCTGGAAATACTCTGTCAAACATTCATCCATACGAGCCACCCAGGAACAGGATGAACCGAAGGCACAATTTCTATTAATAGAAAAAGTCCTTGCACTCTACTCCGTCTTCGATTATCTTCATATAATTTGATTCGCAACGCCACTGCCAATACGGAGTGGTTCTTCGGATAATAATCCAACCGGTCTCTCCATATTGACAACGACGGTCAAAAACTTCGATAGTCTATGATTTAACTATCAAATAAAAACAAGTGTTTCGATAGTCGATGATTTAACTATCGAAGAAAACAAGTGTTCATTCAACGTATCAAACAATCACTGAGCCCTTAATTAATATTCCATTAATTAAATCACTTTTCCATTTCTCTACCAATATTTGTTAACCAAATATTTTCAATAACCATACTGGCCTTTTTCGCTATTTAGAAAACATTTCTAAATATCGCCTTCCTTTATTTTCTAAACTTAGAAAATATATGCTAGTTATAATCGAAAAATATTCCAATTACTTATCTCTTTTCCGATCTCGTTTATTTTATACTTAGGAAATATTCTTTATTATATTTCCAAGCTTACACTTATTTGGGTTAAAACGGATGTTGTGTAAAACATCGTTACGACAACCCAAATACTATATTCAATTAACTCTTATTCAACATTGATCTTCGAGCCTGAAATCTTACTATTTATTTGTTAATAATGAAATCAATCAAGTTGGGGTATAACTACCTCTCAGACCTTGACTGAATAACATTTATAACGTCAAAACAGATATGACTACTTACTCGAATAATCAATACCATACAACTACTTATTCACTTTTAAACAAGTATACACTTTCTCTTTCTATGCTTACTGGATTGTATTCTTAGACATCCTTTTTGATTTTTACTATTCTATTTTTAAGTTCGCTTCGTTATCGACTTCTATACATATCGATACGTTGATTTCTAACTATCAAATTATCTTAAAAATATTCTAACTCCTTAAATTCCCGGAAAAATTCGCCATAACCTCCTTTGTACCGAGAGCATCGGGATATTTCAAATAGCCTCCCATGGCCCTCACCAATCCGAAAGAAAAAGAAAAGGCCAAGCGGCTAGCCGATACGGCGCATAAAATCTCATATATGAATTAAATACATACCTTTTCGACGAGCATTCTATTTATATTTCTTCTAACACTTTATTCCAAACCTGTCTCATGTATATCCATACATTTCTAATTTATTTCAACTCGACCTAATCATTTTAACTCAATTCGTTAATAAATTTGTTAATCAAACTCCTTTGCCTATTTCACTTTCGTATTTGAACATTACATGTTCAAATATAATTTAACTACTCATGAACCAAATCTAGTTCTATTCTTTTAGCTCGACTTCTATATTCAAATTCCAATTCAATTCTATTTGAATTCTCTTTATTCAAATTTCCCTTTTCAATTCTGTTTGAATTCTCTTTATTCAAATTTCCCTTTTCAATTCTATTTGAATTCTCTTTATTCAAATTTCATATTCAATTGTATGCGTTATTTATAAACAACGTTTATAACTTCACTTAAAATCCCACAATATATATAATTATAAACAAAGTTTATAAATTCAATTCAAATCCCACATTATAAATTTATAAACAAAGTTTATAAATTCAATACTCGTTTTCTATATATTCAAAACAAGTTAATATTTTCTATAGTTCATAAAAAATTCAAATTCTATTTATAAAAATAGAATTCCCTTATTCAAATTCTATTTGAATCCTCTTATTTAAATTCCATAGTTTAAATTTCTATATTCAAATCAATTTTCAAACTTCATTTATTCATTCTTTAAACAAGTCTCGATTTCAGTTCCTTTTGACATCGATATTTCTACTTTTGGAAAATAGATTTTCCTTTTCAATTTCACACTTGTATTTTATTTCTGAATTATCCAATGATAATTCTTTTCACTTCATTTATAAACTTCGTTTATAAAAGAACTATTTATAAACTTCGTTTATAAAGGAACTTCTTGTTTTATTTCTTTAAAACAAGTTTATATTTCAAATCTATTTAAAAATTCAAATTCTATTTTAGAAAAATATAATTTCCCTTTTTAAATCTCAATTATCCCTTTCAGGATATTTTTATAAATTATCAGTTTGGCCCAGTGACATTTATACACCATACAAATCAATTATTTATTTCAGATTTTCTAATACATCATATATGACAGTATATATGCAAACAAATAAACAAACAGATAATATATTTTTGAGGAATCCAGTTGGATTCCTCCAACCTGTTTTCCTGCATCCAAAGACGTTAGTCAACATAGTAATACCCATCCTGCTTCGAGGCAGGATATCGCGGTATGAAGGTCATCCACTAATATATTTGTGGGGCGCATAGGGAAATCATCCGCTATGAAACTACGGGCATCCGCTAATGAGACTGCGGGAATCAATCCAACCATCAACCCAATATATATATATATATATATAATAGTCAACCCTGAATAACTAATATATTTAAAGCAAGCAGAAATATCCAAACAAGCAACAACGATTTATTTTTAACGACATAAAAATAATTTTAATTAAGGTGAGTGAGATTTACTCACCGATGATTTTTATTTCCAATCCATTCTGGTTCCTAAATTATTTCCAGTTAACTCCATAGTTGATTTCAAACAACTCTGGAAATTCCAAAGCTAAATTCCTTGCGAAGTTTAAGCCCTTAAGATTCCAATGAAAATATTTTCTCATCAAAAAACTAATTCATGTTGAACAACCTTCTCCACCGATCTTTGCCTTTATTTCCATTTCCATTTAGATATAACCTGGATATTATTTCCACATGATTGATCTCAGACATTGTCATCCCTGAAGCCATCGATTTTACTGTAATTAAAAATCTATTTACTAAATTTAAAAACTGATTTACTGTATAAATTCAAGTGAAAAGGAAAACTGATTTTACTGTATAATTTACACCTTTCTTCCCCAAAATGTTGTCGTACTTCGCTGAGAACAGAGACTGAATCCACCTTTTCCTGCACCATCGAACACCCGAACCCTAGCTTCTACAGAACATCGAACTTTCCCATCTACATGATTTGCTCCTGTCGCCATTTTCTTTGATGACTGAAGCCCCCTCATGCAAAACCCAAAAATCCATCTGCTGCCAACGTACCAAATCCTTTTGACCTCGTCTTCCATCAAACTTGCGACATCTCTTTGCATCGAACCAAGCCAATCCTTGTTCGAACTTCACCTCAGCATCAAAAACCGATTTTTCAAGAAACCCTCCACTCGACCGCGCCTCACTACAGTCGAGTTTCTCATGGATTTAAATCATGAATCCCCTATATCGCCCAACCCTAACTTAATGCGATCTTGCACCAGACTTCAATCGGATTTTTTTCTTCGAACAGGGCTTCTATTTCGATTTCTATTTGGAAAAGAACGGAAGTGTATTCGATAGGAAGAAATGAGGAAGGAGTGAGCGGTCTAGTTTAGTTTCAGAAGAAATTAAAAAGGTAATAATCCCTATTTTCGTTCGATTTGCAGAAGGTAAAAAGAAAAGGAGCAGGTGTGATTTATAAAGAGGAAAGGTGCGGCATTTGTTTGAACAGCAAGGCCAAATTTTGTGGAGATAGAGAACGTAAGGTGTTTGGTTGATGTCCACAAAAGAAAAGAAAGAATTTTCTTTTTGTTTTCATTATATTTTAATATAATTAAACTGATATCCTTAAATCAAAATACACCCTGATTTTGAACTCCTTTCTGAACCCAACAACTGTTAATTCTAGGGTAAAACCACTATTCTGAACCCACTGGAATAAGTATCGAAGTCCAGTTCGATCATCTAGAACAAATACTAATTTAAATTGATATAAATTAAATTAAAAACCATTTAAATTTTTCGATTTGTGCCCAGTCATCTACGAAGTAAATTCGATAAGAAAGCTAATAATTTAAATATTATTATTCTAATTCAAACAAAAGTTTGTATTGATTATCTGAACTGTTTTCAAATCAGTTTTAACTTTGAATTCAATTATTCGCTGATTCCTTATTTTGATAATTTAATATATATATACGATATTAAATCGAAATCGATATTTAAATTAATAACATAAATATAAAAATTCATTTATATTATCAATTCAATATTTAAATTAAATATTCAAAATTAACCCATAAGAATCCGGGTCATTACATACTGCATCTCCGCTAGACAACCCATCAACATAAATCACAACTGATGTCGAAATGACAAAATAGAGCCGGCTATTCTCGTGCACATGACTACACCGATTTCTTTTCTACCCTATATCATCTTATCACCCTGCTATTGGGAGAGCATCAACCACCTACTGAAAGCATACAACATGCTAACCTACTGCCTACTGTAAGTACTGTGCACCCCAAACTTAGAGCCGTGCTGGCCAAACTTCATTGCTATTATAAATAGGGACGTTTGCCATCTTCATTTAACAGCAAAACATCAATGGCATAAATTAAAGATAATAATTTAAAAAAAACTACCTCTATGAAACTGGAAGGACACGTGAGTGTTTACTGGGTTGGGTAGGGCTTGCGCTTTGGGGACACAGGGCTTAAGGGCGTTAGAAGTCACCCATACTGTACCGTATGGGCAAAAGAAGAAGATAAGGCGGATTCAATAAAGACTGGGTAATGGCGGAGGAGTTTATGACGATGAAGAGGTATGCAGGAGCGAAGAGAGCAAGATTCGAAATGAAGTAAACCAGTACTAGTAAAAAGGAAATGCAGATGTGGGGAGCCAGTCGTCGTTGAAGTCGCCAATGGTCCGGCGTCGGTGGAAGGGTGTCAATGACGGTCTAAAGTTTGGTGGAACTAGGGGCGTGTAAGGTAAATGTAGATGCCTGGAACCTTATATGTGTTTATCAAGAAGAATGGCTTTTGAGTCCGAGTTGGATAATAGAGAGAAGAAGACGCGGTGTCCGATGCGGTGCTGTAGGTAGTCGAAGGGGGTACTGGCGGCGCCTAGACAAAGCTCAATGGCTAGTGTTGATGACGGTCCGTGAACAGTTTGGGTTTGTTTAAGATGTGAAGTTGGTCTCTGTTGCATGAAACAATGATCAGGCGGAAAGGAAAAATGGTGGGAGAGCAAGGTGATGAAGTTGTGGAATGGTGGCCATGGACTGTAGAGTGACGGTGAAGGGCATGATAGGGTGCAAGAGTTTCTAAACGGGGAGGGAATATATGCAGGAAGAAGAAGATAAAGCCTTAGGTGGGGGTCTTGTTTTAGTATGGGCCGATGTGGATTAAGTCCCAGAGGAAAAAAATAGGAAAAAAAATAAAAGGGGAACCACATGCTCTCAAAAGTCAGTACAGGTGGCGAGGAAATAATGGGGTAGTGGGCACAATTGGGGAGCTCTGGGTGAAAGCAATTCGGTGGGAACAAAGTAGATGGGCATTGGGAAATTACGTTCAACATAGCAGTATAGGAAATAAAGACAACCAGAAGAAAGCGTCAGAAGGAAGAAGAGCATGTGCCTAATCAATGGTAATGAGGACTAATATAATATTAGTGTTAATTGGTTAACATATTTGATTAGTTTAAATTTTAATTAAGTCTTTACTATTTAATTAAATTAGTATATAACTTATAATAAATTGTAATTCGCCGTAAAAAACAGAATTGAACCAGTTAGAGATATTGGAACCGTGTTGACAAACACCTCGTGGTGGAGCCAGTTGGACAGAGATAGAAGTAGCTTTCATGTTTAATTAAATTAAAAGTATGTTTAATTTAATTAAAAAAGTCATTTAAACGACAAACGGAAACCCTAAGGTGAGTTAAACTCACTCAGTTCTCCCACTTATATTTTATGAGTCGGTTTTATTCTGTGTGCTATGGTTGCTCATGATTGACTGTTTGTTGTTTGTTAAATATATACTCATATATTGTCTGAACCAATGAAATTAAATGTTGTTCAATTTCAGTGAAGCACCAAATCGTTATTTTAACGATCAATTGCAATTGAGGTAACTTACCTCGTTGGTTACGTTTATAATAATATAAACGTATTTAAGTTAAATCGGATGGCTTGAATTATTATTATTGATTGACCGCTATCAATTGAATTGATTTGCATACAATCATTGTATGGACTGTTTAACCGATATGATCGGATTATTGATTTGACCATCGATTGTTGAATATGAATTCAACGTTGTTTGTTATTAACCAATGTGTGTTATGGGTTGAGAAATCAGAAGTAGATGGTTTAAATTATACATCATTTTATAAAGATTGATTTATCGTTAAATGACTCATTAGAAATGAAGTTATAAAATTTATTTATAACTAAATACATATTTTAAATATATTATTTAAATTGAAGTTTATGAAAAGAAAATAAACAACCATGGATATATATTGATTTTTCTTTAACCACCAATCACCATTGATTTACCAAAATCTATCGTGTGCGATGCACACGCCCCATCGTAATTGTTAAATGTTACCGAAATCTACCGTGTGCGAAGCACGTGCCTCATCCTATATTACTAAGATTGATAAGCGAGTGAGCAGTGATTAATGTAACAATTAATAACTAAGGTTAATTATTTTTAAACAATTAAATGAGATTTATTTTGAAATAGATTTTTGTTATTTAATGATAATCGAAGTAAAGGAGATAATTTAAATTAATAATATTATTTATTAATTTAAGTGAAAAGACAAGTTAGAATTGATCAACGAGTTAATTATGTTTAGAATGGACCAAGTCAATATATTGTTGTGACTAAAATTTATTATTGAATTAAATTAATTTATCTCGATTAATCTAATGGATTAATTTAACGAATAATTGTTTACCTTAATAAGAATTGGAAAGAGAATTGGATATTTATTCCAGTTAATGATGAAGTAAATACATTAATAATAATTTATAGAAATTTATCCTTAAATGAAGTTAGTTTAAGCAAGTAATCGAAGTTAGAAATGAAATACAATTGGATTTTCAAAGTGAGTTTATGAAGGGGTTTATAATTAAACCGAGATTGGTAAATGAAGTTATAAAGTGATTTTAAGAGAAGACGATATGATTAAAACAAATGTTACTTAATATTTGAATTCAGTAGGGAAAATCAAGATGGAAAAGGGTTTTATACTAATCCAAAGTTGTATAATGAGTTATAAAGAGAGATTTGAATTTTAAGCGTTAATTATAAATTAACATCACTTAAGGATGGCCTTAAGCGAAATGGATGAGATTTGAGAAAAGATTTCCCAAAGGAAAGATTAAAGGGATTAAAAAAGGAAAGATATTTGTAATCAAATTTAGTAAAGATCTTGTAATAGGATTTGTAATAAAATCGGGATAATGAAACAAATAACTTTAAGTAGTTAAGTTGATGTTTATTTAATCATTTACTAGTAAATGAATTTGGTAGTAATAGAATATTTAAAAATGAGATTTCAAAGGTAAGAAAGTGTTATAAAACCGTATTTTAGTGAAGTGGTATTTTGTTGGGAATGAAATGAATATGATTTTTTGAATTACAATTCATATCTATCTTAAGATAAGAATGATGTTGATCAAGGTCTGAGAGGTAATTAGAATACCCCAACTTGAACGACTTCGGGATTATCGAAAGTGGATATTAGTTGTAATGGTAAAAATGTTAGAAGAGAGTTATTTTGAGAATATATAATTTGAAAGTCTTGAGGATAGAAAAGGAGATATCCAAATTTATAGGAAATAAAAGAATTTGAAGGAATGTATATTGATATTTCCAAAATAGCAGAAATAAAATAGATTGAGTATTTGAAATGATATCCCCATAGAAATAAGGGAAGATTTGTGAAAATATAACGTTATTTTTGAAATAAAGAGATGAGTTTTATAATGGGTTTATTCGAAAAGGATAGGTGACGATGAATGTTTCAAAATAACGAAACAAAAAGGGGATTCTGTAACAATTATTTATGATGATAAGTTCAATTAATTTTCTAACTATAGATAATAAATAAGGTTGCAGAAATGTTTAAAATGATAATTAACAAAAGAATTGGATATGATTTTAAGATATTTTTCCTACATATATGAATAAAATGATGTAAAAATAAATATATATTATAACTGATATAATATTTTTATGGCCAAGTGATGCTGTGTAATAAACCAATAGATTTGTTTTTTTTATGGTTGTTTATTTTGATAGTTAAATAATCGACTATCAAAATCATGCCCAATACGTTGTTGGTACGAAAAGACCGGGACCGAATTTATATTCGAAAACCATTCTGACCAATAAATACGAATACGTCGAAGATGCTGATCGAGATGGAGCAATTGAAGACCGTAAATCTTCATAAAACGAAAGAGTTACTTACAATCTCTAGTTGATCCCTAGAGATATACTGTGATTCTATCGTGGTTGAAATCTACGGATTGCAAGGACTACTCGCTACTGATCTGTAGGGTGATTCCTTGGATATGGTAGGAGGGTGCCTTCGGTTCATCCTGTTCCTGGATGATGTGTATGGACGATGTGAATGTTGGCCAGATGTTCCAACAGTCGATTATAACCTCAAGCCCCATCAACCGGGAAATGACAAAAATCGGGCAGGCAGCATGGTTATGTGGGTCGCACCCATTAGGGTGTATTGTCATCATCTAGAGAATATTCATATTTGTTACTTATTTTTGCTTCTATATCTCCCAGGAACGGTTATGTTGCTAGCAACCGTAGGTGACAATATATTCGATACACTCAAGAGAAATGAGTGGTCGGTCATGTGTGGGCCGGGTTGCAAGACGTTCTTGTTGAACCTAGTGTATTCGCCTCTAGAGATACACTATCGACAGGTGGTTCCATACCTTGTCATAGTCGGAATCCAATCACCAATAAGCGCCAGCGGTTTTGTTTGTATACTATATATGTGGAGCGTGAGATGCAAGCGTTCTGCTAGATTTTATTTATTTGTATTTAGACATTATCATAGTATCAGAATAAGATATGATTTCAAAAACGTTTTGGGTTATAGTAAGGTAAAAATCGTCCGTTTTTATGTGTGGGATGATCTTACTATTATCCATTTCTTTCGAAAGAATTTTTACCTTAAAATCAAGTTGGATGCTATTATAAACTTAGCGAGCTTTTCTCACTCTGGTTCACCAGACTGACCCGGTGTTTGTAATGCTCGGGCTAGACCGGGTTGTACAGGATCAGGTTATCGGATGCTGTGAAGTCCAAAGACGAGTTGAAGGAGATCAAACGTATGATGTTATACCATGATTCTTCCGCTGTGTTATTTATATATGAGGACAGGCTAATATAACTGTCCAGATGTATTGATGTACTCAGATGTTGTAAGTATTATTTCAAGCTCTCAATAAAGTTTATTTCTATATTATATTTTGTTCAGCTGTGATGTGAGACTCTGATGGTGTTGTGTTGTTATTCTTCTTCTTCTATTCTAATACTTCTTTCTTCCTTATCTCACCCTCTAATTTCTTTCTAATAACGATCGGGTGTTTTTCGATGGTTGAATGTTCAACATGGTGTGTTTGTGTCGATTTTTGGGGTCGAAAATCCCTGTTCGTTACAGTGGTATTGAAGCAATGGTTTAGCAATAACCTTGGCTTTGTGGTATAACTCGATAGCGATTGGTTCAGTAATACCCTAGATTGAGTTTGAGTATATATAAGAGAGCGTATTTGTAAATTTTATATACAAATGTTTTGTATTGTGTTATTTGTTCAGTTCAAGTCGAATTGACAAATCAATACAATGTTGCTTTGTAAAGGGGGTAAATGAAATAATTTTTCCAAAATATACTTTCATATATAAAAGGAACAATTTTTCAAATTATTGATATAAATTGTGTGATTGATTTATCTGAATGGAATTCAGATAAGATTGTAAATGGTTAAATAAAACCAGAAGGGAACTTAAATTATAGAACTTGTAAATGAGATTTTAATATGAAATTTGATAATCTAGAATTTAACTTAAGATAAGTTAAATAAAATGGACTGATTTGGTTATGATGACTATTGATCGTTTGTTTATTGGATGATGGCTTGGGTGGATAATAAAAATTCATCAACAGAAATGGATTGGAAACTAAGAGAAGTAAAATGCAGGATAATGAATTTAAATGGAATTAAATATGAAATGAAACCAAATAACCTTGTATTGGTAGTTGCATTGGATATTGAGTTAAGTGCAGATTGGAGGAAGAGAGAGCAGTCAGTGCTTTGCTTAGTGATTGGAGTTGGTTGCCCGACAAATAGGTAACCCTTAATATTATTGATTTGGTGTTTGATTTTATACCCCTATGTTGGGTAGTCGCTTAACTTTTCTTTTCTTCTGATCGATATGAGGCCCCGAGTGGCGAGTTGTATTTGTTTGGATCAAACAGTATAGAGGAAGTTCTGGCGAATTTTTCGAAATTTTTTAAAACTTAGAAACATTTTTGATAATATTTTAAAAGGATTATTTTGGAAATAATCAAGTTCAGAACGTTCTTCTTACTTTGTAATTTCGGGGACGAAATACTTTTAAGGGGGAAAGAATGTAACGACCTGGATTTTTTGGCTATTTGAATTCAAATATTTAAATTTGTTTTAAATATTATATTTGAATTATTTAAGGAATTTAATATTTAATTCTTTAATTAAAGGCCGACTGAACGTTTATATTTATATTTAAATTATAAACGAACTCGAAATGGCGCGGTAATTCGTAAAATTGAGTTTGAACTTCAATTGATCATACAGAATCCATTTTTAGTCGGATTTCTGTGAAATAAGAAACGTCTGAATCTATTTGATAATAATTTTCTAATGGACGAGGAAAATCATGTTTTCATGTAATAAATTTTGTTTTATATTCAAATCAAATTCTGAAGTAGTCGCTGTGCAATCGATTATAAGCCATAACGATTTATTTAATATAAGTAAACATTGGTTTCGAATTTAAGCAATACTTTTGAGACGTAGTTATAATTTAATTTTTTAGAATTTTACTGTAATTTTTAATTTAGAAAATAAGCAAATTTTTATTTGGAGTGTTTTACACCCTATATCAGCAATTTAGGGTTTCTTAGGATAAGCCAACTAGTCTATATTATTATATTTTTGGAATTGTGGCACATCGCTTGTCACAATGGTATTTTTATTTTTGTCCGTAACAGCTCGTATGTGAATGGAGTTTTTTGTAACGAAGTAACGACATGCCAGTAAACTTTATTTGATAAACTAAAATAAACATATATTTTGAAATGGTACGTCTGCTAGTGCTATGCCTCTCCTTATATCCATCACGTGCCATTTTTTTATATCACTTCTACACCATTATGATTATTTCGTCACCCTAACAAGAGAAATGAAGCAATGCCTATCTCTCTGCGAACATATATATTGGCACATGCAAGACCACACGATTACAAATCTTTACATTAAATAACGCACAGGCTATCTGGTCCAGAATGAAAAGGGAGAACCCACTGCGTACTTTTATATTTCTACTTGCTTAATGCCTAAGCAAAACCATCCGTGTACCCTACCTACGTATATAGCATAGCATGTATTTTCAATCAATACGGTTTGCAACAGCTTTGCACAAGCCAACTATATCACCCCGCTAAGCTGAGCACTGCACGACGCGGTGCACAGTAATGTAACCTCCCATCGAACAGCTACCCTGCCTTTTATTTTCTCCAGCCATTTCTTAGCCTTCTTTTCTTCCACTTGAATTCACAGTACAAACTATCACCTACAACGTAGCAGCTTATATTTGTGTTTAAGAAAAATGTAAGTACACTATATATCTTGTGTTTTCAAACTACATATCTACTGCATCTCCGCTAGACTACCCATCAAAATAAATCACAACTGTCATCAAAATGACAAAACAGAGCCGGCTATTCTCGTGTACATGCCTACACCGATTACTTTTCTACCCTATATCATCTTGTCACCCTGCTACTGGGATAGCATCACCGACCTACTGAAAGCATACAACGTGCTAACCTACTGCCTACTGTAAATACGTGCACCCCAAACTTAGAGTCGTGCTGGCCAAACTTCATTGCTATTATAAATAAGGACGTCTGCCATCTTCATTTAACAACAAAACATCAATGGCATAAATTAAAGATAATAATAAAAAAACTACCTCTATGAAACTGGAAGGACATGTGAGTGTTTACTAGGTTGGGTAGGGCTTGCGCTTTGGGGACACAGGGCTTAAGGGCGTTAGAAGTCACCCATACTGTACCGTATGGGCAAAAGAAGAAGATAAGGCGGATTCAATAAAGACTGGGTGGTGGCGGAGGAGTTTATGACGATGAAGAGGTATGCAGGAGCGAAGAGAGCAAGATTCAAAATGAAGTAAACCAGTAGTAGTAAAAAGGAAATGCAGATGTGGGGAGACAGTCGTCGTTGAAGTCGCCAATGGTCCGGCGTCGGCGGAAGGGTGTCAATGACGGTCTAAAGTTTGGTGGAACTAGGGGCGTGTAAGGTAAATGTAGATGCCTGGAACCTTATATGTGTTTATCAAGAAGAATGGCTTTTGAGTCCGAGTTGGATAATAGAGAGAAGAAGACGCGGTGTCCGATGCGGTGCTGTAGGTAGTCGAAGGGGGTACTGGCGGCGCCTAGACAAAGCTCAATGGCTAGTGTTGATGACGGTCCGTGAACAGTTTGGGTTTGTTTAAGATGTGAAGTTGGTCTCTGTTGCATGAAACAATGATCAGGCGGAAAGGAAAAATGGTGGGAGAGCAAGGTGATGAAGTTGTGGAATGGTGGCCATGGATTGTAGAGTGACGGTGAAGGGCATGATAGGGTGCAAGAGTTTCTAAACGGGGAGGGAATATATGCAGGAAGAAGAAGATAAAGCCTTAGGTGGGGGTCTTGTTTTAGTATGGGCCGATGTGGATTAAGTCCCAGAGGAAAAAAATAGGAAAAAAAATAAAAGGGGAACCACATGCTCTCAAAAGTCAGTACAGGTGGCGAGGAAATAATGGGGTAGTGGGCACAATTGGGGAGCTCTGGGTGAAAGCAATTCGGTGGGAACAAAGTAGATGGGCATTGGGAAATTACGTTCAACATAGCAGTATAGGAAATAAAGACAACCAGAAGAAAGCGTCAGAAGGAAGAAGAGCATGTGCCTAATCAATGGTAATGAGGACTAATATAATATTAGTGTTGATTGGTTAACATATTTGATTAGTTTAAATTTTAATTAAGTCTTTACTATTTAATTAAATTAGTATATAACTTATAATAAATTGTAACTTGCCGTACAATAACAGAATTGAACCAGTTAAAGATATTGGAACCGTGTTGACAAACACCTCGTGGTGGAGCCAGTTGGACAGAGATAGAAGTAGCTGTCATGTTTAATTAAATTAAACGTATGTTTATTTTAATTAAAACAAGTCATTTAAATGACGGACGTAAACCCTAAGGTAAGTTAAACTCACTCAGTTCTTCCATTTATATTTTATGAGTCGGGTTTTTATTCTGTGTGCTATGGTTGCTCATGATTGACTGTTTGTTGTTTGTTAAATATACTCATATATTTTCTGAACCAATGAAATTAAATGTTGTTCAATTTCAGTGAAACACCAAATCATTATTTTAACGATTAATTCCAATTGAGGTAACTTACCTCGTTGGTTACGTTTATAATAATATAAACGTATTCAAATCAAATCGGATGGCTTGAATTATATTATTGATTGACTGCTATTAATTGAATTGATTTGCATACAATCATTATAGGTACTGTTTAACCGATATTATTGGATTATTGATTTGACTATCGATTGTTGAATATGAATTCAACGTTGTTTGTTATTAACCAATGTGTGTTATAGGTTGAGAAACCAGAAGTAGATGGCTTAAATTATACATCATTTTATAAAGATTGATTTATCATTAAATGACTCGTTAGAAATGAAGTTATAAAAATTATTTATAACTAAATACATATTTTAAATATATTATTTAAATTGAAGTTTATGAAAAGAAAATAAACAACCACGGATATATATTGATTTTTCTTTAACCACCAATCACCATTGACTTACCAAAGTCTGTCGTGTGCGACGCACACGCCACATCGTAATTGTTAAATGTTACTGAAATCTACAGTGTGCGAAGCACTTGCCTCATCCTATATTACTAAGATTGATAAGCGAGTGAGCAGTGATTAATGTAACAATTAATAACTAAGGTTAATTGTTTTTAAACAATTAAATGAGAATTATTTTGAAATAGATTTTTGTTATTTAATGATAATCGAAGTAAAGGAGATTATTTAAATTAAGAATATTATTTATTAATTTAAGTGAAAAGACAAGTTAGAGTTGATCAACGAGTTAATTTTGTTTAGAATGGACCTAGTCAGTATATTGTTGTGATTGAAATTTATTATTGAATTAAATTAATTTGTCTCGATTAATCTAATGGATTAATTTGACGAATAATTGTTTACCTTAACAAGAATTAGAAAGAGAATTGGATATTTATTCCAGTTAATGATGAAGTAAATAGATTAATAATAATTTAAAGAAATTTATCCTTAAACGAAGTTAGTTTAAGCATGTAATCGAAGTTAGAAATGAAATACAATTGAATTTTCAAATTGAGTTTATGAAAGGGTTTATATTTAAACCAAGATTGGTAAATGAAGTTATAAAGTGATTTTAAGCGAAGACGATACACTTAAAACAAATGTTACTTAATATTTGAATTAAGTAGGGGAAATCGAGACGGAAAAGTGTTTTATATTAACCAAAAGTTGTATGAACGAGTTATAAAGAGAGATGTGAATTTTAAGCATTAATTTTAAATTAACGTCACTTGAGGATGGCCTTAAGCGAAGTGGATGAGATTTGAGAAAAGATTTCCCAAAGGGAAGATTAAAGGGATTAAAAAATGAAAGATATTTGTAATAAAATTTAGTAAAGATCTCGTAATAGGATTTGTAATAAAATCTAGATAATGAAACAAATAACTGTAAGTAGTTAAGTTGATGTTTATTTAATCATTTACTAGTAAATGAATTTGGTAGTAATAGAATATTTTAAAGGAGACATCAAAGGTAAGAAAGTGTTATAAAACCGTATTTTAGTGAAGTGGTATTTTGTTGGGAATGAAATGAATATGAGTTTTTGAATTACAATTCATATCTATCTTAAGATAAGAATGATGTTGATCAAGGTCGGAGAGGTAATTAGAATACCCCAACTTGAACGACTTCGGGATTATCGAAAGTGGATATTAGTTGTAATGGTAAAAATGTTAGAAGAGAGTTATTTTGAGAATATATAATTTGAAAGACTTGAGGATGGATCCCAGGTTTATTAGATGTCCGTAACATCAAGGGTAAATGAGATTTATCGTCAAAATCAACATGCAATACAATATACTAAATATGGGCATTAGCAGTGTCAATATCAATTCAGTAATAAAAATTCAACCAAACATCCATCACATCATTCCATTCAACTAATCAGCATTAACTGTTTCAGGATTAGCAAGGATTCGAATTTCCAATTAGAAATTTAAATTTAATTAAATATCTAAGCATCGACCTAAATTTGCATGTTAACTCACTTGCATGTCAATTTCAAACAGCACATCAACAATCAAACACAACCATGCAACCAAACTTATTTCATAATTTGATTCAATAAATATGGGAATAATTCAGTATTTCGTAAGTGAGAAAATCACTCACCTATGGGTCTAAATTGCATTGGACATTTAAAAGAAGCCCGAAATTTGACAGTCTCTAAACGTAGCCGGGTTAGTGCCAAAACGTCTGCAATTTCGCCACGATCCCAACGCAACAAACCGCATCCAAAACTGAGTCAATACGTAAAAGTTATAAGTATTTTATTATCTGGATTTTAAATATATATAAATTAATAAAATATATCTTCTCACCCAATCAGATGGTGCGACGTCAGCAGGCCAAAACATCTCCCGCTCGCGCCCATTTCTCTTTCTCTATAGTACCCATCGTTGAACCCATTTAACACGTGAAACCGAAACTTTGACCAACCCGTACACCCAACTTCGGCCACCGAACGACGGACCACCACCACCAACATCAAGCTCAACCCTGGCTGCGCCTTCCAGCATCGGAGCTACCACCTCCAGTGGTCCCCATCGCCGCCACCCAGTCCATGAAACTGCCGGGTATTAAACCCTAAAACGCAAATTCCCGATGCTCTACTCCACAATAGATCGCATGAACACCACCACTGAACTCGTACGTTCCTCCTCTTCAAAAGCCATATCCCCGATTCTTTGATTAGAGTCTAAATCGAAAACCACCAATCTGAGCTTTAGGGTTTCACGAAACCAGAGCTTTGACCGTCAATTTCAGGAAACTCCGGCCACTGCATGTCAGAAATGATGGTTCCCGTAGCTCCCTATCATCGCGAGCTTCGTTTTGATATATAATAAGCTAGGGTTTGGAGAAGTTTTTATTTTGAAGCTTGAAATTTTGTTTCGCTCCCGGGTTTGAAACTGATTTCAGCCATTAGAGAGAAAAAATATTCGATGGAGGAAAATGTACGTACATTGAAGTGGCTGATGAGGGTTTAAGTGGGTTTTATTTACATAATATAGAAGGCCCAAAATGATAACCTAACAATTATCATATTACAATGTTTTTCTTTCACACTTTCTCCCGTATGGTCCAACGACAAGTCCATTTGTAACGCAAATTGGAATCCTACCATAATTCATCGTTCTGAATCCAATGGCGCTAGTTTCGTCGAATTCCGAGACAGTCGCCAAAACAGTTAAATTTCACAGTTAATTAAATAAATAAAATATTCAATTATTCGATTAACTATTTTAATTCAAATTAAATATTCATTAAATTCAAATTTAATCAAATTATAACTTAAATAAATTCTATAAATAAATTTCACACATTTTTACATCTTTATTTGATTATTCGAATTTTTGATTTGAATTTCAGCTATAATTTAACGACTTAAAATTCCACAATTTCCAATTTAAATTTGAATTCCAGTTTTAAATTAACCTACTCAAATAAATTTAATTATTTAAATATTAAATTTCAAGTTACAGCCTTCGAAATAACACAAAATTTGAAAAATCTATTTATACTCAATTCAAACGAATCACCATCATTAAAAAAATAACAAAATTTGATCTTTATCCAATTTTATTCCATTTTATTTATTTTAAATCGAAATTATTAATATACAGAAAATATGGGATGTTACAATCTACCCCACTTAAAAATCTTTTTGTCCTCGAAAAGAGAACGAACGATATTAAGCACATATCTATTTTAAATTCATACTTATAAAATAGCGTTTATAAAATAAGTTATATAGTTGTAAAACCTCCTAAATTTTCCTAACTCCCGAAATGATGGTAAATTTCGGCAGCATATCCTTTGTATGGAGAGGTTCGAAAAATCACAATATATATATATATATATATATATATAAATCCAGATATTCATCTCATCACACGATGAGGCATCCCAAATAATGGGGAAACAAAAATATATATAACCACAAAACCATATAACGCAAATACGCACCTTCTTTAGCGTTTAATTGCGAATTTTTTCAGCTTATCATTTAGCATTTAGCGCAAGCGAGCTCCGAAGTGTAGAGCGACTTCCCTACACCTTCCACATACTCACATATGCATGAGTATTAAACATATATACAACACAGAGCAAAGGTATACCACTTACACAACATACATTGAACATTTCAACTATAAAACCAAAATGTTTACGACAGACCAGCGACCAAATTGAGGGTTATCACCCGTTAGATGATGGAATTTGACCATAGCACAGAGGCAAAAATCGTAGCATTTCTTTCAGGCTTTCCAAATTGTCCGGATTCGTCGAATTCAGATAATTCGTTAAAAAGTTATGACTATTTTAGTGAAGGCGAATGCTTCAGCTCATACACATAAAATTGCAGGTCTGAGTTGTTCAACCCAGTTTTTACCCTTTTAAATCTCAGAATTTTACATAGTATAATAAGAAATAGTTTTAGTTCAGATCATGGGCTTTCCGGCATATTAAAATCCGATGCTTCGTTAGGAAGTTATGACCAAAACAATATCAACATACGCTTCAGTTTTTAAATTTCTGCATATGGTACTGCGACTAAAACTTGGATTTCAACCTAATAAACTTGAAAATTAGGCAAGGTACTATAACAAAAATTTTAGTTCAGGTTCCAAGGTTTCCAAAAAGTCTGGAATCGTCGAATTCCGATCAGCACATCAAAAGATATGGTCATCTTAGTTTCAGCTTATCATTATTCCAGGTTTTCGCATAAATGTCGACTTATTTCATTTGAAGTTTCTAACCATTCGATACCAAAAATTTGGAAATTATTTAACACTTCAAATTAGTTATCACTTTTTTTTAACTCGAAAAATGGATCTATATCCAATTTCTCACCAAATTCCAATATACTTCTCGTTTCATTTCAAGCGTTAAATTTCGAACAAAACTTAAATTCGTTTACCATTTTCCAACTAACTTACTCATATTAAATAATAATTTCATAAACATGAATCAAGTTGTCAAGTTCCATTTTCTTATTTAATTCACCCTTATTTCATTGAATGTCACCTTATTTACCCATATTCGATTAGCCATTCCCTTGGATTAGTTCCGATCTATTGATTTTAATTATTCAAGTTCATCTACATTTCATTTCATTCATTAATTCATATTTGGTTTTAATTCAACCAAATTGTATTTCTCGAGCTTAATTTCATTTTATTTCTTCTCCTCGTTCTATTTCGTTAACTTTAAATCCATAACCCTGGGTTAGATACGTTATGATCTTGTAACACCCTACCTCCGTTAAGGTCACTCACAAAGGGAATGCCTTAACTTTGATGGAGCATTTTAGTAGACAGAACAGAATATTACAAGAACAGATACGTAAAGCAGTACTTGAAAATTTTATAACTTTATTTCCGTGGAAAACAGAAATCAGTTTGGTTACATCTTTCAAAATCACTTTACCTAAACTCAAGTACATATATATATCAGCCTTGTTCAAAAGCCCTCAGAGTACAAATCTTTAAAATCATAATCCCCACAGAAGATGCCATAAGAAGTCAAACCACACTTTAAGTACTTCAAGCAGAAGAAATCCGGATCAAGCTAAAGTATTCCCTCCTTGGAAACCTGGGGGGGAAACGGAAAGAAAAGGGGCGAAAAACAAATGAGGTCAGACATAAAGTCTGGCGAGTCCAGTGATTTCCAGGATATGAACAGATAATAATAATCATGGCATGCAAATAAAACTGGATGCGAGATAACAGTAACAGGAGTAGCAGATATACTTAGGTTAAATAGAAAAAAACAGAATGACGTAGGCTATTACTTTTCACCTCTTTGCACTAATACTAGTATAACAGGATTAGGTGTCACCCCAATGTCTAAACTGAAACAGAAACGGGAACAGAATAATTTCCATAGAAGAGAATGCTAGTAATGGGTCTTTACCACCCCAACAGAAACAGACAGAATGCTAATAATGGGCCTTTACCACTCGAACAGAAGGTACAGAAACAGAAATAGATTAATCCCTACGGAAACAGAATGTAGAATTAGGTGTACACTAGTAAATGGGCCTTTACCACCCGAACATAAGGTACAGAAACAGATTAATCCCTACGGAAACAGAATGTAGAATTAGGTGTACACTAGTAAATGGGCCTTTACCACCAGAACAGACGGTACCACGCAGAAACAGATAGGTGTTACCACCCAAAAGAAACAAACGGTACCAACAGAAACAGACAGAACTAAGTGTACCCTAAAACCCTACCCCAAACGATCGGCTACCTAATACATAAATACCCTGTGTCGACCCCACAGTAGGGTGTATCACTCCCTAAAGTGACAACCAATTAGCACAGACCTATTTACAGATGTCACAGCGAATTACATCCTCAGAGGCAGACTGGGATCCATGCACGCACATGACCCTGTTGGAACGCACCATCAACACCCTTCGCTATTATCAGAATGAACCGCTTATAATTAGTTCAGTAAGCGTGCCCAGACCCTACCTATTGTTGGGTCAAAGTTTTGATACCAGAAAGGGTTACTAACTAATATGGGTCCCAAACAACAGATGACACAAGTAATTTCCCTCCTAACCTTGTGTCCCCAGACTAACAGATTTCATATTAACTTGTTTACAAGTTCAGACATATAGAGTTCAAGTCAACTAGTTCACAGATCAGAAAATCAAGTTAACGGGTTTTCAGACTAACGGATCAGATGTACAGTTCTTAACAGACTTACAAATTGTCTAACTTTGTATTGGGCCTACAGATTCACGAAACAGGTTTTATTAAATTCATCAGTCCAGTTGGTTTAACCCTATTTACCCAAAACGATTTAGACATCATACTTATCCCAAACTTGCATTAATTAAATATTAATGCACAGACCTCTCACATTAGGTCGGTAGCTTGTGGCCGCTGGATATGCCGGGCAGTTCCAGGCACACTTCTTCCACAAGCCAGACCTAACCCCGTGTCTAAGCATATTTTAGTTATGCCTACGACCTCTCACATTAGACTGACAGTTTGCAGTCGCTGGTTAAGCCGGTTGTTTCCGGGCAGGCTTCTACCGCGAACAGAGCCTAACCTCGTGTCATAGCCAATTCATTCCAATACAGATTTTCCAGATATCAGACTAATTCTGTTTATTTAACAGATTAAACTTCTTCATAGGATACAACAGATTAATCAAATTTCCATGTTTTACTAAATCTTAGGTCGAGGCTACGGATTTCCATACCCATATTACCATTATCTAGTTTTCAACAGATCAGACAATTCAATAGGTAGTAGATCTAGCCGTTTAAGCGATTCAACAGAGTTAGCAGATAATAGATTAAGCAGTTTAGGCAATTCAACATATTTAGCAGATAACGGATTAGGCAATTTAACGGATTTAGTAGATAACAGATTTAGCAGATTATATATATCTAAAACTCTATTTACATATCTTGCCTAATCATAAATTTAGCCTAAACTTACATGCCCAAATCAAGGTCATAATTCATAATACAACATATGCCCCAAATCTTAGCCTTAATATTCCCATTTACAGTTCATGTCAAAACTAGATTTAATATTCTAGTTTACCATTTTTGTCCAAGAATAATACACATGTAAATCATTCTCTATTATAGCCAATTCAGATTATGACAACATATTTGTTATGCCAAATTAACTTAATTAAGCTATGCCCAATCCCCGTATAACATGTTTCCACAAGTTCTCTAAATACTCATGAAATGGCCCTAGCAAAAGGAACAAGGGATAAGCACAAGAAAGAATAGACATGCAATAATGAACCAAATAAAATGATAATAGCCCCACTAGGCTCGATGTACATAACAGTGAATGGGAATAAACTAGCAAAGTTACATACTAAATATGAGATCTAACATCATTAAGGGAATATGCATAAGAAACTAACTACAATAGTTATAGGCAACTAACTACAATAGTCATGGGCGACTAATCACAATAGTTTCTTATTCAATGTCATAGGCAATAGTCTCATAGTCATGAATCATAGTCATAGGCAATAGTCTCATTAGCGTGAATCATAGTCATAGGCAATAGTCTCATAGGCATGAATCATAGTCATAGGCAATAGTCTCATAGTCATGAATCATAGTCATAGGCAATAGTATCATAGGCAACAGTTTCATGTCCAATTATGCATTATTCATTATTTGTCCCAAAATTTAGCATATGTGCGTTAATCTCTTATGAGATTCGGCGCTGGCTCGTAGTAGCCTGGCTATAGAACAGAAAGACGAAAGAGGTACAGAATAGTCACAGAAAGACAGATAAGAATATACATAACCTCAGATTCAGATTTATAACCACATCAAGATCATAATTAAAGTTCGTATCTGAAAATAACTGTACTCACAATCAAAAAGGAAAGTCTTGATTTATGGTTTCTGAGTTCTGACACTGAATAGCGTTCCTTTGGCGTAGACTATCGATTAGATTAGAAAATAGTTGTTCCCTTTTAACTTTATTCAGATTGGAAGAAGATCCTAGTTTTGATTCCAGCAGAGTAACGACGCCATTATTTTATTTAATAAGAACGGAGGCAGAGTATAGGAATGAAATTGTGCAGCATAAGAGAAGAATGGTGTAAAGGGAATGGGGCTAGGGGGCTTTTTATATAGGATTAGGCAGACGAATCTAGACAGAAAACGAGACAAGATACATCAGAATGAACTAGGTTCAAAAACTGGGTTTCGGGAGCAAGTCGACCCCCAGATCGACACTATGGTCGACCTCAGTGTCGACCTGGCCCCTGGGAGGTCGACACTATGGTCGAACCCCAGGTCGACCTGGTCTATGGGCGGGAATTATCCCGCCCAGCCTGTTCTGGGATTTTGAATTCGAATTTGAATTCGAATTTTCGAGCTGTTTTCAATTCTGAAAATCTCTGAAACTTCGGGAGGGTCATATCTCCCTCATACGGACTCCGTTTCTCGAATGCTCGGACTCGTTTCCAAGCAGAATTTTGAGACAAACGTAATGGCGCAAACCGTTTCCCTTGATTCTTATTTTAAAAATTAATTATTCCCTGGTTTGTTACATATACGTTCACAGAAAATACGGGGTGTTGCGTTCTCCCCTCCTTAAAGGATTTCGTCCCTGAAATCTTCAAGTTTAGAAGAATGCGTCCTACCATCCAGTCATCCATCAGTTCAACCATCATCCACAAGCATCCATTTTCCTTAGAAAACTTCTAATGTTGTATGAACATATGCAAAAGTGTGTGTATATATTCCTTATCTAATGCAAGGATCAGGCGGTCCACTGATTCAGTTGACCTCCTTAATGCGAATTATGTCAATGCCATGAGTCCAACATGTATGCAATTTTCCTATTTGATACATATTATTTCTAAATGTGTGCGCAATCATTCATCCAAATGCAACATCCATGTGATGAGTCAACCCTTTTGCATCCACAAAAATTGAAAATGCTCACATATCCATATGCAGTATGAGAGTGTTTTCGAGCCGATCTAGTGCCTAGTGTGTGTATATGCATCCACGAGCAACCACTAGCAACCACTTGCATCCACTTGCAACCATCAAACATAACATGTCTCAAACACATGTTTACACCCATTGGTTTCTACATAAAGTTCGAAGATTCGATCGATAGGATACAGTCGAATGATGGAAGCGAGTACAGATAAAACAAAAACTTGGTTCCCATTAGACATTGGTTGAGAGAATAATTCCCCTAAGTATCGGCCCCGAAGACTGAAACCAACATCAGATTGATGCCCAGAGGATTACCCTCTTTAGAAAATGTCAAAACTGGAAATCTTAACCTTTTCAGAAATATCCAGATGCTTACAGACTACTAGTACAGATCAGATTATCGAATGATTCTTAGAAAACTAAGCATGGGAAAATCCCACCATATCCCTCAAAACCCAGAATGTATGCATTACAATCGACTTGACGCCTAACACAGATACCCTCAAACCCCAACTTATCACCAACAGATGAGTCGTAACCCCTATGGGGTTTGAGACTATAACCAGAACAGAAACAAGACTAGTATTAAAGTGCAGAGACTCGACTACAAAATCAGAATGCCATAATCGGAAAGAGTTCTAACTCAATAATCAGATAAGGAAACTAAACTCTCTATGGAAATTTTACTACTTCTATCCTATTCATCAACTATGAGAGCATTCGCCTGCCTTCCCGAAGTAGGTCATGTCCTCTGTCCTTGCCCCCATTTCTTCAGGCAGTCCCCAGTGAAGTGTCCCATCTCACCACAGTTGAAGTGAGTGTCCTTCCTCTTTCGGCAATCCTTGTCCAGATGAGTCAAGCTTCCATAAGTAAAGCACTTTTCTCCTCCTTTATCTTCAGACTTTTCTTCCTTCTTTTGTGTTTCTTTTTTGCCTCCTTTGTGAACCAAGTCCATATCCATGAGTTTCTCATCCTTGGGTTGTGCTCCTTAGCCAATCTCCCTCATTCTCATCTTTACTATATGTGTGTAACACGTTGACAAGTCCCTCGAAAGATGCCTCCATCGCACGGAAAATCCTACAAAGCTCGAAAGAAAATTAGCCGTAGGCGAGACTACTGCGGCTACAGATGGAAGTCGGGCGTTTATTTGCCCTTTGACCGGTGTAGTAGTCTTATCAAGGCTAAAGAACCATGCCGCGATGAGGTTACCTCCCAAAAAGCCAGGAGCCCCGGAGAAAGAAGGAAACAAATATTCAAACGGAGGATCAAAAGATAGATATATGGCTTTTGAGGATTATGTTTTTTCAAAAATAGGCTTTACTTTCGAAAATACTTCCTTTTAAAACCTTTTTGAAAATAGTTTTCAAAAACTTTACCCAATCTGGTAACCTTCAGCTCTGATACCAAGTGTAACACCCCACCACCGTTAAGGTCACTCACAAAGGGAATGCCTTAACTTTGATGGAGAATTTTAGTAGACAGGACAGAATATTACAAGAATAGATACGTAAAGCAGTACTTGAAAATTTTATAACTTTATTTCAGCGGAAAACAGAAATCAGTTTGTTTACATCTTTCAAAATCTCTTTACCAAAACTCAAGTACATATATATATATATATATCAGCCTTGTTCAAAAGCCCTCAGAGTACAAATCTTTAAAATCATAATCCCCACAGAAGATGCCATAAGAAGTCAAGCCACACTTTAATCACTTCAAGTACTTCAAGCAGAAGAAATCCGGATCAAGCTAAAGTATTCCCTCCTTGGAAACCTGGGGGGAAACGGAAAGAAATGGGGCGAAAAACAAACGACGTCAGACATAAAGTCTGGCGAGTCCAGTGGTTTCCAGCATATGAACAGATAATCATAATCATGGCATGCAAATAAAACTGGATGCGAGATAACAGTAACAGGAGTAGCAGATATACTTAGGTTAAACAGGAAAAAAACAGAATGATGTAGGCTATTACTTTTCACCTCTCTGCACTAATACTAGTATAATAGGATTAGGTGTCACCCCAATGTCTAAACTGAAACAGAAACGGGAACAGAATAATTTCCACAGAAGAGAATGCTAGTAATGGGCCTTTACCACCCCAACAGAATCAGACAGAAATAGAATGCTAATAATGGGCCTTTACCACCCGAACAGAAGGTACAGAAACAGAAACAGATTAATCCCTATGGAAACAGAATGTAGAATTAGGTGTACACTAGTAAATGGGCCTTTACCACCCGAACAGAAGGTACAGAAACAGAAACAGATTAATCCCTACGGAAATAGAATGTAGAATTAGGTGTACACTAGTAAATGGGCCTTTACCACCCGAACAGACGGTACCACGCAGAAACAGACAGGTGTTACCACCCAATAGAAACAGACGGTACCAACAGAAACAGACAGAACTAAGTGTACCCTAAAACCCTACCCCAAACGATCGGCTCCCTAATACATAAATACCCTGTGTCGGCCCCACAGTAGGGTGTATCACTCCCTAAAGTGACAACCAATTGGCACAAACCTATTTACAGATGTCACGGCGTCTTACATCCTCAGAGGCAGACTGGGATCCATGCACACACATGACCCAGTTGGAACGCACCATCAACACCCTTCGCCATTATCAGAATGAACCGCTTATAATTAGTTCAGTAAGCGTTCCCGGACCCTACCTACTGTTGGGTCAAAGTTTTGATACCAGAAAGGGTTACTAACTAATATGGGTCCCAAACAACAGATGACACAAGTAATTTCCCTTCTAACCTTGTGTCCCCAGACTAACAGATTTCAGATTAACTTGTTTACAAGTTCAGACATACAGAGTTCAAGTCAACTAGTTCACAGATCAGAAAATCAAGTTAACGGGTTTTCAGACTAACAGATCAGATGTACAGTTCTTAACAGACTTACAGATTGTCTAAATTTGTATTGGGTCTACAGATTCACGAAACAGGTTTTATTAAATTCATCAGTCCGGTTGGTTTAACCCTATTTACCCAAAACGTTTCAAACATCATACTTATTCCAGATTTGCATTAATTAAATATTAATGCACAGACCTCTCACATTAGGTCGGTAGCTTGTGACCGCTGGATATGTCGGGCGGTTCCGGGCAGACTTCTGCCACAAGCCATACCTAACCTCGTGTCTAAGCATATTTTAGTTATGCCTACGACCTCTCACATTAGACTGATAGTTTGCGGTCGCTGGTTAAGCCGGTTGGTTCCGGGCAGGCTTCTATCGCAAACAGAGCCTAACCTCGTGTCATAGCAAATTCATTCCAATACAAATTTTTCGGATATCAGACCAATTATGTTTATTTAACAGATTAAACTTCTTCATAGGATATAATAGATTAATCAAATTTCCATGTTTTACTAAATCTTAGGTCAAGTCTATGGATTTCCATACCCAGATTACCATTATCTAGTTTTCAACAGATCAGACAATTCAACAGGTATTAGATCTAGCAGTTTAAGCGATTCAACAGATTTAGCAGATAACAAATTCAGCAATTTTGGCAATTCAAAAGATTTAGCAAATAACGGATTAGGCAATTTAACGGATTTAGCAGATAACAGATTTAGCAGATTATATATATCTAAAACTCTATTTACATATCTTGCCTAATCATAAATTTAGCCTAAACTTACATGCCCAAATCAAGGTCATAATTCATAATACAATATATGCCCCAAATCTTAGCCTTAATATACCCATTTACAGTTCATGTCAAAACTATATTTAATATTCTAGTGTACCATTTTTTTCCAAGACTAATACACATGTAAATCATTCTCTATTATAGCCAATTCAGATTATGACAACATATTTGTTATGCAAATTAACTTAATTAAGCTATGCACAATCCCCATATAACATGTTTCCACAAGTTCTCTAAATACTCATGAAATGGCCCTAGTAAAAGGAATAGGGGATAAGCACAAGAAAGAATAGGCATGCAATAATGAACCAAATACAATGATAATGGCCCCACTAGGCTCGATGTACATAACAGTGAATGGGAATAAACTAGCAAATTACATACTAAATATGATATCTAACATCAATAAGCGAATAGGCATAAGAAACTAACTACAATAGTTATAGGCAACTAACTACATTAGTCATGGGCGACTAATCACAATAGTTTCTTATTCAATGTCATAGGCAATAGTCTCATAGTCATGAATCATAGTCATAGGCAATAGTCTCACAGGCGTGAATCATAGTCATAGGAAATAGTCTCATAGGCATGAATCATAGTCATAGGCAATAGTCTCATAGTCATGAATCATAGTCATAGGCAATAGTCTCATAGGCAACAGTTTCATGTCCAATTATGCATTATCCATTATTTGTCCCAAAATTTAGCGTTCGTGCGTTAATCTCTTATAAGATTTGGCGTAGGCTCGTAGTAGCCTGGCTATAGAACAGAAAGAAGAAAGAGGTACAAAATAGTCATAGAAAGACAGATAAGAATATACATAACCTCAGATTCATATTTATAACCACGTCAAGATCATAATTAAAGTTCATATCTGAAAATAACTGTACTCACAATCAAAAAGGAAAGTCTTTATTTCTGGTTTCTGAGTTCTGACACTGAATAGCGTTCCTTTGGCGTAGACTATCGATTAGATTAGAAAATAGTTGTTCCCTTTTAACTTTATTCAGATTGGAAGAAGATCCTAGTTTTGATTCCAGCAGAGTAACGACACCATTATTTTATTTAATAAGAACGGGGGCAGAGTATAGGAATGAAATTGTGCAGCATAAGAGAAGAATGGTGTAAAGGGAATGGGGCTGTTTATATAGGATTAGGCGGACGAATCTAGACAGAAAACGAGACCAGATACATCAGAATGAACCAGGTTCAAAAACTGAGTTTCGGGAGCAGGTCGACCCCCAGGTCGACACTATGGTCGACCTGGCCCCTGGGAGGTCGACACTATGGTCGACCCCCGGGTCGACCTGGTCCATGGGCGGGAATTTTCCCGCCCAGCCTGTTCTGGGATCTTGAATTCGAATTTGAATTCGAATTTTCGAGCTGTTTTCAATTCTGAAAATCTATGAAACTTCGGAGGGTCATATCTTTCCTCATACGGACTCCATTTCTCGAAAACTCGAACTCATTTCCAAGCAGAATTTCGGGACGAACGCAATAGCGCAACCCATTTCCCTTGATTCTTATTTTAAAAATTAATTATTCTCTGATTTGTTACTTATACTTTCACAGAAAATACGGGGTGTTACAGATCTTTTATATAAACCATTCTATTTACCATGTTTACTAAATTTCCATGTCGCTTTCAAACCTTATCAAATTTGCAAATGATTTATCCCTTTTTTACCAGCCTCTATTTTATTCCTTTTATTGAATTCATTTTTCCCATTTCATTTCAAATCAATATTATTTCATTTACTCGACTTATTTATTCGACACTCAAATCACGTTTTGAATTAAGGAATGTTCACGCTCAAATTTTTTTCATACTTAGTTCTCAACCATTATTATTTGGTTTTCTAAGTTAAACTTTATTTAACTTAATTTCTCTATGAATTAAGTTTTATTTCATCTGAAAAATGTTTTACAACCCATTCTTTTCATCGTTTATACTTAGGTTCATCTTCGATACATCTTTTACTTTCTTCGTTTAGTTTATCGACCATTCACATTCCATCATTAACACAAATTCCTTTCAATTCTTTCTCGACTAACTTTGTACCTTATAAATTAGCCATGCCATGAGTTGACACCATTTTTACACAACCTAATCCTCCAATCTATTCTGGTTGACTTAAGTTGAATTTATTTCACGGTTAATTTAAATTTCTTCTAACACCCTTACTAACCAAAGTTGGGATTTGTTTCCCTTATTATCATCCATATATAAGAATTCCGTGACGACCCTTAGTTTTTAAGTACATTCCATAATTTTCAAATTCTAAAACTCCAATGAATCGAGAAAATAAAACTTGAATCGATGTCCTTAGTTAGGGTGAACTTAAATTGCTTGATTCCGGGTTTTATAACCAAGTTTAAAATGCATATGTATTTATAAAAATCCATGGAAAACGTACCATAAATTGAAATCCAACTTTAAATAACAAACAAAAAAAAAAATTCAATCCTGGTTCAATCTTAAACTCCACTTTACATACCCTTGGAAATTATATCCAAAATTCCTTTCAACAAATTATGAAAGTACGGAGTGGTCTCCCCCACTTAGACACTTCATAATAGACGTTGATAATGCGTGCAGTCACTACCGAAGTCATTTTTGATGTCTAAGAAGGGATTACACACTTATTTCTTTAAAATCCTTTAAACCATTCCTTTCTAAAATACTTATAACACGATATTATTTCAAAATTCGACAAAACAATTTCAAAAGTACCCCAGGATCAAGTTCCAAGTTCATTTCTATTTCAATCTCAGACCCTTTCACCCAATTATACTTAAAGGTATCATTTCATTTTCAAATATTTTCTTAGTCCATTTAAATTTTCCTAATTAAATTTACAATCGAATCACTGTAATAAATATTAACTTAATATTATTACCTACCAATGACCAATGATTATACACTTGAAACCACTAATAGTATATATAATATATATATAATATAATCGGAAATCATATTATGTTGATTATTCGGTTCGGTTATTTAGAAATTCCTATCGATTCTATGGCTTCCCATATATCGACTAGAATCCATAAATATTCAACTAAACAAATCAACACAATATAAAATCATTTTATATCCAAAATACAAGTACGCTCTCTCAGATATACTCTCAACTCATTCTAGGTCATTACTAACCCCATCACTAATGAGTTAATTCACAAACAGAGCCAAGGTTATCGCTAACCATCGCTCTGATACCAATTGTAACAACCCAAATTTTTGACCGTTCAAATCGACAATAAACCACACATGTTGACCCAAACAAATCTCAAATGCATGTAGTTATTGGGAAAAAAACAAGAAACAGAAAGAGAGAAGATAAAAACAATAACGGAGTTCTCACAGCGGAAGGATAACATATAATAGATAATTATCAGATTTAAAGCAGTTGAAATATATACATTTGGCTATAATATACAATGATTATCAGTGTTACACATATACATATCTGCATAACAAGCAGCTGAACAAGGTGCAGTAGAAATACATACTTATAATTGATATATATACCAAATCTTCGTCTTCGATCTCCAAAGCAAGGTAAGCTTTGCTAACTGCAAACTTCTGTTGACCCGAGCATATTGCATAAAAAGAAAACACAACAAACACTCGGATCAACACTAAATCATTTTCATATTAATCAAATTAAAATAAGAAATAACATTAGTGTCATGGATGCAGTAACTCAAGAGATGTTATGGGATTTTTCCATCTCTCGAGGATCCGTTAAACTAATATATACATAGTATAATACACTATTATGATAGTGTCTATTCAGTAAAGTAAATATCATAAAAGTAGCGTAAGCGGGATTACCATATTACCCTTACGCCGTTTACAGGCATCAACTGTCTATACAGTACCGTAAATTCACCATACTGGTGTTATCAGAGGGCAGTCCATAGAAGGCAATGCTAAATCAAATCGTATGGGGCTCGATATGAATAAATATGACAAGGCACTCGAGGCAATGCCCAGGGTAGGATTGTAACGATCCGGATTTCGGCCGACCCCAATCGATCGCAAGATCGATCAAGACCGTTCAAAACCCGCGTACGTTAACTTTGGGCATACAACACACATCAGAACAACAATACAGACTTTTATAACATCAATAATAAATGTTACATCATAGTACAGAATATATCAGAGTACATCAATAAGTAATACAGCGGAAGATACATTTACAATAAATTAAACACATTGCAGCAGAACTAATCTCAGCGGAAGGCCATCAATATTCTGGACCCAGCTTCAGACTTCAATCCAAGATCCTGCTTAAGTATATCTGAAAAAGCTACTCGACTGCCCGTGTGGAAAGAGGGCACCCGAGTTTGCAAAGTGAAACAAACTACAGGTCAGTCATGGGACTGATGTGAGAATTCTATACTTAACTTATCTAATAAGTAGGCTAATCACAGGACCACGCTGCTAACGCGGAACGGGTTCACTCCATTGGATTACCAGTGCATAATTAAAGTAAATCATCAAATAACGTAATGCTTTTTAGAAAAATGAAACCATTATAAGACCCAGGTCCCATCACACAATGCAACGCACACCAGAGGATAGGGTTTTACCTTATAATTGTCAAAAGATGCTTGATACGTAAAAACGATATTATTATTAGTGTGTATATATATCTAAAACATTTCAATATAAATGTATTAATCGTAGACGGCATAGTACCCCATCCTACTATGTCGTTGTATATAAGTTTACAATCAAAACCGTGGTGTCGTATTGGGAATTGGTTTTGTCATGAAATCGAGGCTAGGGATCGTCCTCTTCCGATTCGAGACACTCTAGCAAATGCCTCAGGATCCCCCGCAGTGAACCCTTGGATCTTCAGGGCCGGTCCCCACCTAACGGTAGTGGATTAATTATGCCTGAACACACGTTTCCCGGTTCCTATGAACCTATAGTATGACCACTTCCGGCCTATAAAAACCCGAGGTACCTCAATCCAAAATCCACATAAGTAAAATGTCGGGCCGTGTTAAAACCAAAACACCACTAGCTAGAAAGAAACGTGTGCACTCCCTGCAGTCCTAATCCCGTTTTTGACTCATACCGGGGTGTGAGGCTCGCGAAGTCACGATATACACAAAGCTATGCCTAAGGAAACTGTGCTTTGATCATCAACCACAAGGCATGCTTTTCAACAAAGCCTTGATCATTTGCATCTTAGCATGTCACATTGTCAGACCCTGCCATATTATTGATCATCTACCAATATATATATATAACCTCTAAGCTCATACGTCTTAGAGAAGGGTGATAAGTAAAGAATAAATTCTTCACCACCAAACAGAAATATATAATCAGTAGCGTTCAACAAATACAGCAGGAAGGAATACAATGTCAGACACACAATCCATTTACAAGTCCGCTCTGGGTCTGAGCGAAACAACGTATCCGTCGACCTCCAAATGCGTTTGGACGACCATTACCAAGTACCTTGCCTTGGAAGGCCAATCCCAATTCAAGATACCAGTCATCATCATCCCAACGATGTGAAAACCTTCGGTCTTCAATCACCGTCTTCATCTTCGACTCTTGATCGTCGTGATGATTATTCAGAATGGGTTAAACCCGGTCTTTCTGAATAACTCGCGTATTTTGGGATTAAAAAGCAAATATTAGAAAATCACACATTACGCCACATTCCAACTTCGAGTATTCTTTTAATAAGATATTCATTTTAAAGGATTCTCATTAATTTTATCAAAGATAAACTCTAAAAAATAAAATCTATAAATCAATTTCCAAAATATGGAATTCCACAGAAATCAAATCAATACATAATCGATATAAATTTCTGTATCGAACTAATAATATAAATGGAATAACGACAAAGCCTCTTAAATTCCATATATAATATCGGTCTTCTTTTACAGAAGTCCATTTCGATTATTACCAATCGAATTTCCACTTAATTCCAATTTAATATTTTAAATTGAAAAACTTGATTTTTAGAAAATGTCTTTTTAAATCTATAAAATAGATTCATAAGTTCCAAATAATAATTTCGATGTAAATTGGATTAAAGGACAAATGTCGTTTAAAACATCGTCCACGGTAAATCCACTTCACATCTCAATTTATTTCATATCACAAAATATAATTGCACATGCTAGTAATCTTTTTTAAAAACATATTTTAAAATAATCGTAAAAATATTCTTTATATTACAAATCTTTATCTTTTACAAATATTCTTTGTTTTAAATAGTTGAATAAAAATATATTATGAAAATACATGCACTTTATATAAAAAGGATTTCTAATGTAAAAATATTCTTATTTAAAAGAACACCTGAATCGAAATGCGACTCAAACATTTACCATATAATTTGGATTATACACATCATCCAATCATCCATTTACATCCAAAGTGTAAATTCCACTGTGTAAGCGTTAAAATTAAATAATAACGCTCATCACAGCCTTTCGATCTAACGATTAACAAACAATTAAATATTGGGATTAGTGTATATAAATTTTCATCCCAACACTCGTGTCGGGTTTCAACCAACAAACAAATGAAAAACTAATTTGTGCACTTGGGCGATGTGTGAAAATTATCGTCCCAATCACATACACAAGTCGGGTAACTTGTGAATGGAAGTGTAATACACAATACATAATGATGACTAGAAAATATCTCTGTTGCAATGAATGAATACGCATAATAACTTTGTCCCTATTGACAATTTCTATTTTGCTAATTTAAACTCTAAACAAAAATGGTTATTTTGTTTTGGCAATTCTAATAAGGCAAAATGATAAATATTTTGATTTAACTAACCTATCTTGACAAGTATATATCTTGCCAAACATACATATATATATATATATATATATATATATATATATATAAATTGCTTCAACTAATTCATTTTGACAAAAATGAATATTTCTGACAAATTGTATAATTTGGTTTAACTAGTATAAATTGACTATAACGAATAATTATTTTTAACTAATGTAAATTAACAAAAATGAATAATTATTTTTAACTAATATAAATTTACCGAAATGAATAATTTGTTTTTCAATTCTAATAAAATATGCCAATGTTATATTTTGTTTTATTCTTTTAATTTAGACAAAATGAGTGTTTTTGTCTCTTCTACTCTAATGATAAAAATGTAGATGTTTAGTTATTAAAATGTAACTTTTAAATTCTAACCTTTATTTCAAACAATCTTTATTCATATCAAAATTATAAATCAAGAATAAAATTTTAAATCTGATGGTTTGTTTGCATTAATGAATTTCAAACAAAGATGAACATTATTTTAAGGTTTTACTTGCAACAAGGAATGCAGATAACCAATGTGACTTTTATTTTATTTAAAAGTATATTTGAGTGAATGTAAAAAGAACCTCATTTCCAAAGTGTATTTACCCTATTGAATGTAAATAAAAGAAACAAATTTTATTTAAATGAGCATTTACATTTGTGAAAGCAAACAAAGAATAGTTTGTTGTTTTTAAACAAATAATTCCCGAAACTCAAAATATATAAGTGTTTACTGTTTTTCAATGCAGAAACGTCATTCCAGACTCAATGGAAGTGGTTTCGAGTCGAAACTCCATCATATGTGAAAAGTAGCCTTTCGGGCCATATATAATATATAAATTCTACAGCGACCTTTCTAAAAATTAAATTGGCCATAGCTTTTGATTTCCGCTATGAAATTTCAATTTTTCAGATTCGTTAGAAAGATATGGTTAAACAGATTTAAATATTTCTGGTTTCACTCAATTCTGGTTTATTTTGAGTCCTGTACATTCAGTTAAAGTTCAAAATCAAATTTTCAAACTACCGCGCCATTTCTAACGCCTTTTATATATAAATTAAATTTATTCATTCTAACTTCGATTAAAATGAATTCTAGCCATTCTTATTTAAAATAAATCACTTTATATTTTCAAAATTCATTAAAATTTTCTAAAATAAAAATTTTAAATTGGTTCAGAATTTGCGGGTTGTTACAATCTCCCCCACTTAAAATCTTTTCGTCCTCGAAAAGGAAATGAAGCTAAAGTTGTTTATTTAACTAATTTAATTTTCATTCTCTAATTGTTTAATAATTTTATTAGTCGAATTCTTATTCACAAAACACAATCATCAATCAATTAGTTGATTAAATTTTCAAAAATATATAACTTTTATATATTCAAAAATCATATTTTCTAAAATCGAATTATAAATATAATAACAAGTACGTTAATTATGAATTCTCCACTCTGACTCATTCTAGGGCATTGCTAACCCTATCTCTAATGAGTATTCTCATTCTAGGATACTGTTGATCCTATCTCTAATGAGTATTCTTATTGGATATTACTAATCCAGCCTCTGATGAGTCTTCTGTTTAGTTCTAATGAGTTGTACCCCAAAGATTTGAGCTAACCAGGGCTCTGATACCAGCTGTAATGACCCGGATTTCGCCCGACCCCAATCGATCGCAAGATCGATCAAGACCGTTCAAAACCCATGTACGTTAACTTTGGGCATACAACACACATCAGAACAACAACACAGACTTTTATAACATCAATAATAAATGTTACATCAGAGTACAGAATATATCATAGTACATCAATAAGTAATACAGCGGAAGATACATTTACAATAAATTAAATACATTGCAGTGGAACTAATCTCAGCGGAAGGCCATCAATATTCTGGACCCAGCTTCAGACTTCAATCCAGGATCCTGCTTAAGTTCATCTGCAAAAGCTACTCGACTGCCCGTGTAAAAAGAGATGTTGATTTTTAAAGTTTGTATAAATTAAATATTTAAATAATAAAATAATAATTAAAAAAAGAAAAGGGGACCTTCTTCTTCACGTCGCTGAAACACAGCCGCACCCATCATCCACCGTGAAAGCTTCTGCACGCATCTCCAACTGGACCACCGTTCTCCGATCAGAATACTCCACCTCGTCGGCCTCCCCGAGACCCGCCTGCGCGCCGAGCATGGGGCAACTCGGTGGTCCCCAGCGCCGCCAAAACCGAAGTCAGCCCCTTCTCGCTCCGATTCTGGCGAATCCAGATCCAATTGATACCCATCATCCGTATGGATGGAAAGGTCTCTCCAAGAGCTTCAATTTGGTACCAAATTTGTCGATTTTCGTTGAGCGGTTCAAAAGTTATTGAGGTTTGAAATTCGGACAATTCTGGCCATTGAACAGACCCGGCGGCTGGCCATGTTAAATTAGGGTTTCGGCCTAATTATTTTAATAATATTTTAATATTAAATCTCGAAAATCATGCTTAAAAGGTGGATTTTCGGACTTTCTCTGATTTGGACCTGCTTACTGTCGTTCTTAAGGTTTTGACACCTTCTGAATGCAATGGGATAGGTCCCGTGGCCCAATTCCGAAATCTGTACAATTTTTTTCTAAAATCCCATTAATAATTAATTAATTAAATATTGACCGTACATTAAAATATGACAGGGCCACATACGACCTCAGAAAATTCTAAAAAAAATATTTTTAGCTTTCTTATGACGATATGAATCCAACAAAATTATTTTCATCGAATTCTGAGATTGTTTGAAAAATGGCTATTTTTAAGGCATTTAAATTTAACTGTAATAGTCAAAACACATTTTCTTTTGCCACGCTCACATATTAATTCGAAAAATTCTAAAAATTGAAACCTAGCAATAATTTGACATTCTGGTTCCAACAAAAGTGGTTTCGTCGAAAACGGAGGTCGTTTGAAAAATGACTATTTTTGAGGCCAATATATTTAATATTAAAAATACATTTTTAAACAAATAATTCCCGAAACTCAAAATATATAAGTGTTTACTGTCTTTCAATGCAGAAACGTCATTCCAGACTCAATGGAAGTGGTTTCGAGTCGAAATTCCATCATATGCAAAAAGTAGCCTTTCGGGCCATATATAATATATAAATTCTACACCGACCTTTCTAAAAATTGAATTGGCCATAACTTTTGATTTCCGCAATGAAATTTCAATTTTTCAGATTCGTTAGAAAGATATGGTTAAACAGATTTAAATATTTCTAGTTTCACTCAATTCTGGTTTATTTTGAGTCCTGTACATTCAGTTAAAGTTCAAAATCAAATTTTCAAACTACCGCGCCATTTCTAACTCCTTTTATATATAAATTAAATTTATTCGTTTTAACTTCGATTAAAATGAATTCAAGCCATTATTATTTAAAATAAATCACTTTATATTTTCAAAATTCATTAAAATTTTCTAAAATAAAATTTTTAAATTGGTTCAGAATTTGCGGGTTGTTGCAAGGATTCTACCAATTGCATTCCCGGACTGGTGGTAACGCATAGCAGCCACTACCGCCCACCTCGGATCACACTCCCAATTCAAATGGGCCCAAATCATCATCATCATAGTCATAGAAATAGTATCGAAGAAGTGTGTCCGATCAAAGGTGCTACCTCAATTAGTCACGGTATAGCTCCTGTTTTAGTCATTTCAATTCTGACCCGAAGGTCAGGGCTATTTTGTTGTCGTTCATCCTCTTTGATTCAATAATCGCCTACAAGTCATCATACTCATTTTGGATACGTCAAAACGTTCACAGTTGTCAAAGTGGTATCGACACTGACAGAGAGTATGCCATTTGCCGACTCCAGTCTCTTTAACAACCAACGCTTATGTTTTCTACATCGGCCGGTTCTTTTACATTTCTCAAAGGTTCACTTCCATATCAAAATATCATATTTTGTTTGAACCCCATTTATATCCAACATAGAATATAATTTCATATCAAGATATCAAAATCATTCAAAAACTGGTTATATTCTAATCAGAATATATTTCCATATCATTATATTATGTTGATATAATATTCACCAAATCGATTTATATTCAAGTAGAATATATTTCATATCAAAGATTATAATTATCTTAATCGATTTAGGTTCGAAATCCATTCATATTCAACTAGAATATATATTTCATAACCACTCATTTTAAATCTCTTAAAAGATCCATTTATATTCGAGAAGAATATAATTCATATTTCCATATAAAAGTCGTTTTAAATCGGTTCATATATTCAAATAGGATGAATTCTTATCTCAACTCCATTTGAACTGGCGGTTCGAATTCAAACATTTTCCATTCGGAAGAAATTTGTAATTTCAAAAATACATGTAAAAATAAATGTTATATAAAAAATAATTTTATATAAATAAATATATATAGAATATAATAATTAAAATAAATAAATAATTTTAATATTATGTATATACCTAAAATAAAGGTTTACTAGATAATTTTGAATAATAAATTGTAAGGAAAAAATTATATATAATACAACAGTTTATAAGTAAAGGCAAAATAATAAATTTAAGGAAAGAATAATTATTTGAAATCAAATGTGTAAATATATACAAAATAAATTTCTTTAAACATAACTGTTCCTTCTTCCGAATTTCAAATACTTGAATCTATACTCCAGTTTCAATGGAGTTCATTTAGTTCCATATCTCATTTTCAACATTGTTCAAAGCAACCATTCGATTTCAAGGGTCCAAATCTATATTCAAACTGAGTTATACAACTTAGAATACCATAGATTTTCATTTTTCCAAAATTAAATTCCATAAGAATTTATTTCCTTCTAATCCACACTCTTAATTTAAATAATTTCAAATCATATTCAAATCCCAATTTAATAATTTCCACTTTGTTTGGGATAATTTCCTTAACCCTTTTAAATAAACATCCCAATTTCAGAATTTTTAAGAAATGGATTTATCGAGTATCGGCACATTCTTCTAAATGAAAATTCTACCAATTAAAATTTTCAAATAATTAAAATCATTTAACCAACCGATGTTTGTATATAATTATCTATCCAATGGCCAAGTGATTTTAAATTTAATTTCTTGATATTTCAGGGATGGATCTATCATTTCAATCCAAATCAGGGTCACAGAGATTAATCATTTCACTCTGTGTTCTTAATTTATTTTATCGATAAATCCCGGGTTTATTATATGCCCGTAACATCACGGGTAAATGGGATTTATCGTCAAAATCAACATGCAATACAATATACTGAATATGGGCATTAGTAGTGTCAATATCAATTCAGTAATAAAAATTCAACCAAACATCCATCACATCATTCCATTCAACTGATCAGCATTAACTATTTCAGGATTAGGCAGGATTCGAATTTCGAATTAGAAATTTAAATTTAATTAAATATCTAAGCATCGACCTATATTTGCATGTTAACACACTTGCATGTCAATTTCAAACAGCACATCAACAATCAAACACAACCATACAACCAAACTTATTTCATAATTTGATTCCATAAATATGGGAATAACTCGGTATTTCGTAAGTGAGAAAATCACTCACCTTTTGGTCTAAATTGTATTGGACATCCAAAAGAAGCCCAAAATTTGACAGTCTCTAAACGCATCCAGGTTAGTGCCAAAACATTCGCAATTCCGCCACGATCCCAACGCAACAAACCGCGTCCAAAACTGAGTCAATACGTATAAGTTATAAGCGTTTTATTATCTGGATTTTAAATATATAAAAATTAATAAAATATATCTTCTCACCCAATCAGATGGCACCACGTCAGCAGGCCAAAACATCTCCCGCTCACGCCCCTTTCTCTTTCGCTACAGTACCCGTCGTTGAACCCATTTAACACGTGAAACCGAAACTTTGACAAACCCGTACACCCGACTCCAGCCACCGAATGATGGACCACCACCACCAACGTCAAGCTCAACCTCAGCCGCGCCTTCCAGCACCGGAGCTACCACCTCCGATGGTCCCCTTCGCCGCCACCCAGTCCATGAAACCTCTGGTTTTTAAACCCTAAAATGCAAATTCTCGATGCTTTACTCCACAATAGATCGCATGAACACCACCACTGAACTCGTACGCTCCTCTTCTTAAAAACCCATATCCCCAATTCTTTGATTAGAGCCTAAATCAAAAACCCCAATCTAAGCTTTAGGTTTTCATGAAACCGTAGCTTTAACCATCAATTTCAGGCAACTCCGACCACTGCATGTCAGAACCGATGGTTCCTGTAGCATCCTATTGTCACGAGCTTCATTTTGATATATAATAAGCTAGAGTTTGGAGAAGTTTTTATTTTTAAGCTTCAAATTTTGTTTCGCTCTAGGGTTTGAAACTGATTTCAGCCATTATAGAGAAAAATATTCGATGGAGGAAAATGTACGTACATTAAAGTTGCTGATGAGGGTTTAAGTGGGTTTTATTTATATAATATAGAAGGCCCAAAATGATAACCCAACAACTATCATATTACAACGTTTTTCTTTCACACTTTCTCCCGTATGGTCCAATGACAAGTCCGTTTGTAACGCAAATTGGAATCCTACCATAATTCATCGTTCTGAATCCAATGGCGCCAGTTTCATCGAATTCCGAGATAATCGCCAAAACAGTTAAATTTCACAGTTAATTAAATAAATAAAATATTCAATTATTCGATTAACTATTTTAATTCAAATAAAATATTCATTAAATTCAAATTTAATCAAATTATAACTTAAATAAATTCTATAAATAAATTTTACACATTTTTACATCTTAATTTGATTATTTGAATTTTTGATTTGAATTTCAATTATAATTTAACGACTTAAAATTCCACCATTTCCAATTTAAATTTGAATTCCACTTTTAATTAACCCACTCAAATAAATTTAATTATTTAAATATTAAATTTCAAGTTACAGCCTTCAAAATAAAACTAAATTTGAAAAATCTATTTATACTTAATTCTAACGAATCACCATCATTAAAAAAATTAACAAAACATGATCTTTATCCAATTTTATTCCATTTTATTTATTTTAAATTGAAATTTTTAATATATAGAAAATATGGGATGTTACATTTAATCTATAATTCTCTATAAATTTCTATAACTCACCCTAAATCTATGACTACACTAGTCTAATAACCTTAATAGAAGGATAATAAACTAAGGAAACCAATCAATTTAAAAAAGAAAAATAATCCAAACAAGCAATTCAAACAAATAATTCAAGCAAACAATTCAAACAAACAATTCAAGGAAACAAGCAATTAAACAGACAAGCAATTCAAACAATCAACCAAATTAAATAATATGTGTTAATAAACACTTCTTAAACCTTTAATTAATTCTAGAAACTATAAAACTCCCCCTTAATCTAAAACAAGACTAATCCTAGCCTATTTTCTAATTCCCTTAAAGCTATAATAAGATTTTAATCTAAACTAAGAAATAACTCTGATGAGATATTCTTAAAATTATGATATAAGTTAAATAAATTAGTTTAATCCGAACAACCAATCAAATTAAGTTAATTTCTTGTAACTTATATTTATCCTAAAACCTATAAGTCTCCTATAAATACTTAAGTATATTTCTAACAAACCTACCAAGCACTATTGAAATTTAACCATGTCAATTAAGTTAATCAATTTATTTAAGTCAAACAAACCAAATAAGTCAATCAATTCGATCCAGCCAATCAATTTAATCAAGACAAAGTAAATATGCTATATGCTTAATAATCCTATGTATTTCTAAGACAATAATTCCCCATATAGTAAACTTGTTATATGTGGAGTTAAAGGTTAATATATAATATAGTGTGTTGGTAATAATACAGTACGACATATGCAAAATTATATAAAGTGATATATTGAATGAAATGCAATTTGTGATGTAAATGATTATAATTTTAGATGCAGTGTAATGATGTATGATATGAAATAAGATGTGTAATGGTAATAATATATAGAATTATTTGATGATGATACGGATTTCTATAAAAGATACTTAAAGCAATACCTAACTATTATGCGTATAATAAATTATTTGAATCAAAGAAGGATAATGTTAATTTCTAGACTCAGGTTAATTATACTAATGAAAGTGGTTAAAATAATAATAAAGATAAGATTTTTAAAAATATTCATGGTAAGTAGTCAATTATTCAAAATAATTATGGAGTTAAATAATATTAGTAGGGTAAATATAGTAGGAATTGAAGATCTTTTTAGAGAGAATATAAAATTATATAAAACATGTATTCATAATTGTATATAAAAATTGATTTAAAAAGATTTAAAATTTAATTATTTATCTGTTGATACAAATCAATTTTTCATTTAAACTTTAGAAATCAAAAATATATTAATTGCTAAAGAACCATTTATATGTTAAAACTATAAAAGAAATCTATAGTTATAATAGAATTATTTTAATGAAATAAAGTAAAATATAAAACTATAACTTCCTATATTATATATTTAAGTAATAAAAATCATATAATATATATACCGAAATATTAAGTTAGAAAATAAAAGTTTCATAAATCTTAATAAATTAAGAAATCAAAATTAGTATCTAATTTAAAATAATATCTATGATAATGTAACCCAAAAACTGTTATGAAATCATAAGGATAATATATAAGTTAAACTATACATGTTTGAACTATATAAAAGATGAATAAATTTATATTTTATAACAATGTCAAAAAGTTATATTAACTTTGTATATCATATTAACATGTTTATATAATATTTATTAAATTATATATTGTAATATATATATTTTGAAACGTGATATAAGAAAATAAGTATACAGATAAATTTAATAACTAGAATTTTAACTGACATTTTCTAATTGAAAAAGATGGAGGAAAGTTTGAAAATTTAAATCTTTGAGATAAAAAAATTGAATTTCATTCTATAGGATATGTAACATATAGATATATGTATGTTTACATATATGTATTATTTCAAAGAAAATATGGTTTTGTGACTTTGGTTTTAAAATATCGATTTATATTTCTGGTTTAACTATATCCTGAAATAATAGTAATCCTAAAAAACATCCAAAATTTATTTTATTACTATATGGATTTTATTATATTTATTTTTGAATTTCAAATTTGAATTGTAAATTGTAAATTGTAAATTTCAAATTTGAATTTTAAAGTTTAAATTTCAAATTTAAAACAACGCAAAGCAAACAAAACATCCATTCAACCAAAAATTTAAAAATTAATTAAGGCGTACCCAGTTTTTAGATCCATTTCTTCGATATTCTCTAAATTCTAAATTGATCTTCTGGAATTTGATAATGAGATCTGCTTTATTGCGACGGGCTCGTTTTTCTGATCAGGATAGTGTAATCATTTGCTGAATTTGAACACTGTATGAGAAATATATTGAAGATTTAGTAGTTTAACCAACTTGGCGCTAAAATTTGAATTTGAATTTTGAATTTTGAATGAATGGACACTTCAACCACTATATAAAGACCCAAAAGTCTTGTCTCTTCATAATCACTTTTCTTCTTCTTCTTCTCGTTTTTCATTTTTATCAAACTTTCAAGAGGCATAACTTCTTCGTTTCTTGACAGAATTGGATGAAATCAGTGGAAAATTGAAGAGGAATTGAGAACTACGATCTAGTAGCAGTTTGGGGATGAGTTTGGATGGTATTGGGGTGCAGCAAGTCGATACAGTAAAGGGTATGCATGAAATCCCGTAACAGTTTTCAGTTTTGAATCGCCAACTTCAAACTACCATATCTCATTCAATTTTGATCGGAATTTGACGATCTACCCATAAAATCAATCGCGAGAACGAGAACTACAATCTGGAAAAGGATTTGGGATAATATAGTCTAACCTGTGGATGCAATTTGAATATTCTTGTCGACAGTTTTGGTTTTCTTCTCTCTTATTTCACCAATCTTCATTTGATCATTACTTGATCAATTCTTGACAGATTTACATGAGACCAGCGGCATTCCAAATAAAATAAAGAGAAGTATAGTAGTGAATCTACATGTAGATAAGAATCAAAAGTTTCTACTTATCTGGTACCCATTCTTTGTTGATTTACATTGTATATTCCCATTTCGTCTTGATGTCTCTTCACCAATCGTCGTTACTCTTCTCCTCTTTTTGATTTCTTTTCAGAATTTGAATTTTCAATAGCCATCATTTCGAAATTTGAATCATCAATAGCCACGTCACCCATCTTTTCAGAGTTTGAATACCCATTAGCTATATAACACTTCTTTTCCTGTAAAACAACACAACTTTTGAAAGAATCGAGTAACTTTTCAAATAATTAAATGACTTTTCATTAAATCAAATGACTTTTAAAAATAACTAACTACAATAATATCATGATATATCAAAAATTTCAAGAATTTCAAAATTCAAAATTATAAATTTCAAAAATCAAATCATAGTAACTTAATTTTTCATTAAAATTGAATGCAGACTCATCTAATACTTGATCCAATACATGAAATAAAACTAGTGTTCAAAATTTGTCATTTATCATTTTCAAAAATCGGATTATGAACTTTTTGAAAGACTTTGCTCTGATATCAATTGTTAGGGACTACGGAAAGGATTGTTAAGGCAAAGCAAACACTAGAGGGGGGGTAAATAGTGTTTGTAAGAAATTTAAACAAAACTTAAATCTAAATAGAATTATGGAGTGAATGAAACAACACAAAAACAATCATAGACACCAATTCAAACACAAATGCAAAATAAACAGAAAATAAAGGAAAATGCAGAAAAGGAAATAACACACCGGATTTTATACTGGTTCAGATCACTCCTACGTCCAGTCCCGCACAACACTGGATTGTGCAGAGTTTTATTACTATTTTCAAATAGCCAAATTCAATGAGCTCCTAAGCATCGCAATTCGGCATGCCATCAATCCCCCCTTGCCCGAGGATAAAGGGAGTCAGGATACTTAATTGCGTTTGTAATTGTAATGTGTAGATATCCCTATTTAAATAGTCAATGATGAAATTCTTGTAAATGAACTTGTAAATCGTGTGTGTTACTTTTCATGTGACTTATTGCTTGTATTGAATGGAAATAATAATGATTTGCACATAAGAGGTTCAAGAAATCTCCCTGAACGAGATGGAAGACGGTTATCTTTGTTCAAAAATCCTTTAATAATAGACTCTAAATTTCCCACTAAGTTTTTTTGTTGATCCCTCTCTGAGAGCGAATCTTTAAGTCTTTGTAATCCAAATGAGAGTACTAACAAAAGATGTCCAGAGCGCCTTTTCTGGTAATGACTGGAAGCTTTGATCGATATTCTAAATCATAATTTTAGGATGAAATCCGCAAATTCTCCTCTTGTAGTAATACAAGTTTAAATCAAACCCAGACTCAGGTTGCTTAATAAAGAGCCAGGAACTCACTTCTTGTGTTTTAATAGAAATCCCAAAGTAACCTAGATTTGGGTATTTAATAGATGTCCCGAACTAACCCAGATTCGGGTATTTAACAGAAGTCCCGAATTAACCTAGATTTGGGTATTAATAGGAGTCTAAAAACCCATTTCTGGTAACTAGTTTTGTTTCCCCCTTTTAGTTTGATTTTAGAAGCAGAGAATATATGTGCTTCCTGAGCCACTCTCTGGGCTTTTTGTTATCAAAGCAGAAGATGTACATGCTTTGTTGGACACTCTCTGGGCCTATGCGTCTGATGCGCTTGGCTAACTTATCCACAAGCAAGGTCCAAGGACTTACCTGACCTCCCTCTAGGAGGCGCCTTATCTTGACCATCGTAGGCAACGATAAGTTCTTATATTCTTAAACTAGGCCATTGTAGACGCAGAACTAAGGCTTACTCTTTTGATGCTCTACCTTGGCCATCGTAGGCAGTGATAGAGTGTTACACTCCACCCCCCTTTAAGGGGTGCCTTATCCTGGCCATCGTAGGCGATGATAAGGGT